>VDFB02026320.1:56240944-56258169 GCA_007258455.2 Sequoia sempervirens | reverse complement strand
TTTTGTAGTGGCACTATATAGTGGTGCTCAAAAATAAAACTGTGCCACTCGGTATCAGATTGCGCCATGACGGTGGAGTTTAGAGTTTGGAAATAAACTCCAAAATCCGATGCTGAGCTCATGGCCCGCGGGGTCATTTCCAAAGTGTGACGCGGCAATGCCCTATCAACAAGAATCTTTTCAAATTGCATTGCTCAGAAGAAAAGTGCACTGTTGTGGTGTGCTTTTGGAATTTTGTGCCCTAGCGTCGTAGTTTGATAAAAAATAAAATTGTGATGCCTTCACGAATAGCGACGTTAGAGTAATTTTTTGAACGCTCGGCATGAAATTTTTCAAAAAAATTTAACATGATGACCCTTCCTGATGCAGGACGTGGCGAGGGAGTTGTATTCTCGAGAGAATAGGGCACGAGATCTCTTTGGTTATTACAAGACCTTAGTGACAAAGAGCAGGATCGATTACGAGACATGGGATTATGGCACATCGCATACACAGTGCCCGTGCGTACTCACCTTGGGATGATGTCAACGCTTGCTGAGAGATGGCACAACAAGACCTCGTATTTCCACCTTCCTATCGGCGAGGCCACCATCACCTTGGAGGATGTGTGGTGCATCTTGAGATTTTTGATTCATGGTCAGCGCATTATTTTTGACATAGATGTCGGGCGTGACACCTATCACATAGTCCTTGCCATAGAGGACGTTATCATTTGCAAGGGTCAGATTGAGCTTGAGCGTCATAGGGATCTCGCTTGCCCCTTCCACTTGGTTGTTGCGGCCATCATTTCAAGTCTCGTTGCCCCAAATCGATGAGGCCGGTACTTCGGTCTCAGTTGGGGACTCTACTAGGAACGCATGGTGATGCATGACAGGCCTACTTGTTTTGCTTGATGGCCTGTTCTTCTTGCTTCACTGTACAGAGATCTACACGAGTATGTCTACCTTGATGGCATAGCACTCGGGGCAAGGGTGACACTTCTCCATGTATGGGCGTGGGAGCACATCACTATTTTTTGGTTGCGGGTTGTTGTAGTACTGATGGGGCCTGATGATCCCCTTATATGACATTACAGAGGTGGTGTGTCCTTCACAAACACAGGCGAGCATGGGATTCCCTACTAGAGGAGAGTCCTAGACGAGATGCAGACTTTTACCTGGCGCCCATACCTTGGTTGGCCCGGATGAGCTGACGATGCAGATCATATTTTCTTTGCCCCCCAAGAATGGTTTATGCAGGGGTGGGAGCATACTATGGTGGAAAGGTACCTTCCTGGGTGCATTTAGCAACAGTTCGGTGAGCCACACGACTGGCCATACAATGCTTATGTGGTCGTATTTTCTCGTACCATGTCATAGGCTTCATGGGGTCAATACATTCCTGCTTCAGATGTCGTTGATAGCTTTAGACAGTTGGTGGCTCAGCCTTGGGTTTACGATCAGGGGCCTATGGATCTAGGCATCACACAAGCATACAGAGATTGGTTTCGGCCTCCCCTACGGTTGAAAGTTCTAGGAGCAATCCCCACCTGATAGAGGATGAAAGGTAGAGGGGGAGGACGAGGATGAAGAGATGGTGCATGGCAGGACTAGCTGGTTAGGCCTCCAGTTCATCCAGTTGAGCCAGGTCAGGTCGATGTTCAGATGCAGGATCAGCAGCAGGTGCCAGCTAGGTAGCAGGAGTAGGCAGGTGCACCACCATGAGCTGGGGGTGAGGATTAGCCTCAGGTACAACCTCCACAAGCACAACTAGCAGGGCAGCCAACAGGGCGGGTGGATCCTCGAGATGCATTGATTGCGCACTTGTAGGCCTAGGTTCAGACCATGACAATAGAGAGGGATCAGGCCAGGACCAAGAGAGATCAAATTAGGGCCGAGAGAGACCAGGCTATTTTGTAGAGGCACGCCGCAGAGCTATAGGCGGCCGCAGCGATGGGCTAGCAATAGCAGTTGGAGAGCATGGCAGCCTCCTCCTCTCAGAGCACAGTCTCCATTCGGTCCTATAGAGAGGCCATCTAGGAGGCGGATTATTACTACATGCATTATCATTAGACCATGCCTAGAGCAGAGTGGGCCCTAGACTACTCGCAGCGGACCAGCCATAGACCAGCAGAGGGTCACGGTGACAAGGGCGAGGGCAATAGACAGGATGGGTAGACCTTTTTTTGATCAAGATGATATCTTTCGTACCTTATGGGATCCTTTTTGATAGCTCGATGGGCCTTTTTGTACTTATTGACACACATGTATAGTGATCTGATTATTTTGTACTATGAGAGTTACCTGATGATGATATATATATGAGATGATGATTTTGATATGATGTGATGTGTACCATTATTTATGCATTTATGGATGATTCTATTTCTATATGCTATGCAATGATGTTTATGATGTGATGTGATGGATGCATTTCTTTCTGATGATGTATGCATTATGATTGGATCTTTATATTATGCTTTTTTATTCATGATATGCAGATGGATTTATGTGATATGTGATGTGAATGGATGATGATGATGATTTATATGATGATATATTTATGTTGATGTAAATGATGATATGAAATGTAATATGCAAAATAATATGGAAATGATCTATGGTGTATACGTGAAATGATATGTGAACTATGCTTATAAAATGTTTATGGATGGATGTACACTTTGTATGTAATGGATTTTTATGTTCCTATGTATACTTATAATGATGTGGAATGATTTATGTAATGAAATGCAAAAAATTATTGTGATGCCATTTATGAGATGATATGGATGATTAATGGATGATATAATGCAATGGTCATGTTTTATATGATATGTTTTGATGATGCAAATGAGATGGTTTTAAGATGCTTACAATAACAAATATATTAACCTAAACATCTAATGTATGTGATGCATTTAATGTGATGTGATGTAATATATAAAATGATATGTTAATGCAAAGTGGTATGATGATTCTTAATGCAAAATGAACGTAATGTGGGAGATGAATTTATAATGTTTATGTGATGTGAATATGCAATGGATTATCTATAATGCTTATGTACCTTATTATGTATGATTATGCAATAGGTGGTAATGTGAAATGATTATGAAATGTCTATGCAAATGAATGTTATGCAATGATTTATGTGATGAATGCAATGTGATACAAAAAATGGATGTTATGTTAATGAGAAAGGGATATGCTAATTTATGGAAAATGCTTTTAATAATATGTTTATATGATGATGACAATGCAATGAATGTGTTTCCTATATGATATGTTTATGCTATATGCTAATGATTTTTGGATGCAAGATCGATGATGATGATGATGATGATGATGATGATGATGATGATGATGATGATCAACTGTCATACTACCTTGTTAGTGTGATGAGCAAGAAGGGATGAAAGAGAAGAAGTCATTTCAACAAGACATAAGATGATGAATATGAAAATGATGATAATTACTTTCCGAGGAGTCGGGATTTTCAAAGGGCCAATTTTCTTATGTTTGATAACACACGTGATATGATGCATCAAGGTATAGAGAACCAAGATGGTGTTGTACCCAATGTGATGAACTTTCACTTGACAATTAGATAAGAGTATTCTTGTTCACACCTGACATACAGAAACATTGCTAGCATGCACTTTAGAAGTTTCAAACACCTTGGACCAAAACATGGAAAGGTACAACCTATCAATGCAATAGTCAACAAGCTGCCCAAAACCTCCTCCATACATACCTAACAAAGCAAGTATTTGCCAAGTTATATTACAAGAACGTCCAACAAGCACAAAGACAAAAGATAATGATCATTGCCCCATTCCTATTTCTCTAAATCCTCTTTTCGGATATCATCGAGAGGTCCTTGGAATGAGCACAATAAGATAAGTCAAAATACAAAGATAAAGTAAACAAACAAGCTGATGTTCTTCAATACCGCTAACCAAAAGGAAATGTGTTTTTAAGGATAGGAACTGAAACTATTGCCAAAAGATAATGCCCATTGTAGGAAGGATACATCCTAGGACATTTTAATGGATGGTGGCACATCATTTCGTTTATCCTAAGTGTTATTTCAAATGATTGATATGGGACCAAATTGGATGATAGGTTATCGACATAAAGAGTTGACCAACTTGCTTACGTACTGACTTAGACCTGAGACTTGACGCTTTGAGTTTTCACTTTTTACCAGCTAGACTTGTTTCTGATTATCTTACCAAAGGTTGAGGATGACCATTGTTTATTATGGATGGTGTTATTGCGGGTGCAATCGAGATGATATGGATGGATTTTTTCAAATATTTGGATGTTTTTGACGTTTTGCAATGTTTAGAGGCTGTTTTTGGTATTTTTCAATATTTTCAAATGTTTTGATTTTTTATTTTCCAATGTTTTTGGGGTTTTCTGAGATGTTGACCAAGAGACTAACCTAAGGACCTATGCTAGGGGCCTTGAGGGCTGATCAAAAGATTAGCCTTGCCTACGTTATACACGTAGAGACCACGTAGTTCGACTGATGACTTGACCGATTTACAAATGATGATATACATGATGAAATGTCAGTTTATTATGATGGATGCCTAAAGGACTGACCTAAGTGTCTCGAGAAATGATCAAAGATCAACCTTTCCTATGTTCAAGGCTCAGAGACCCATAGTTCAACAAGACGACTTATTTTTTACTTTTTGACTAACTTTTTGATCTATTTTGGGATTTTGATATGTTTTGAATGTTTTTGGATTTTGTGCCTTTTTTATGTTTTTGGATTTTTCTAATATTATGATGTTTTTGGATTTTCTGATGTTTTGACCTTAAGAATATACACGAATCCGATTCGATGAGAACATGCCCCCAGCGTGATGCAATATACTACTCCGATAAAGGAAGGATAAACTAACCTTGAGGATGGGCTGAGTAGTACTAGGAGGGATCATGATACGAAAATAGGACCAAGCTATGATGCGGATATAGGTGGATGAGTGATGGATGGAGATCTGAATGAGATGAATGATGGAAAGCGTGATGGATGGATGATGCAGGACAAGTCATGAAGATCCTGGCGGATGGAAAGTGCTTATTTACACAAGGCACTTGTTTGCCAGGTTTTCACCAAGGTACTTGTCAAATGCCACCAAAGTGGTTTTCACTAGAGGACGATTTTTCTTTATTGTTTTCAATCATTTTTTATTTTTTGGATTTTTTTTTTTGTTGTCACCAAGATGCTTCTTTGCCAGGTTTTCACCAAAGTAACCATTTCTTCAGGACATTTTCTAATTTTTTGGTTCTATACCTTGAAATATTAGGCATAATTTTTTTTGAGATGAGAGCTATTCATAGGCTCTTGCAAAGGTTCCCCTTCGGGTGTTGATAACTGATATGCCCCTGACTTATAACTTGATGTGATAACGAATGGTCCCAATCAATTGGGTTCAAATTTTCCTTTGTTGTTTGGGTTTGGGACATTCTTCTAATTCTCCTTTAATACTAGTTCTCTGATTTGGAAAGTCCTGCTTCTAATTTTCTCATTATAGCTCCTTTTGAGTCTATTCTGATAGACTTTTAAATGATTCAAAGCGTCTATATGTAGCTCATCCAGTAGATCTAGCTCATTTAGTCTTGATACTTGGTACTCTTCATCCATAATGAGGTTTTGCAGTGATATCCTGAGTGATGGGAGCTCAATCTCAATGGGGAGTACTTCTTCTAATCCGTAGACTAGGGAGAAGGGGGTGGCGTTGATGGGTGTGTGGATGCTGCTTTGGCAGGCCCAGAGGGCGGGATTGAGCTACAAATGCTAGTCACGACCTGCGTCATTGACTGTTTTCTTGAGGATTTTCAAAATGGTTTTGTTTGTGGCTTCTGCTTGGCCATTGCCTTGGGGATAGTATGGGGTGGAGAAGCGATGTTGGATTTTGAATTTTTCACATAAGTCATAGACATCCTGATTTTTGAATGGTGTCTCATTATCTAAGATAATGGCTTGTGGGACACCATAGCAGAAAATGAGATAGCTCAGGATAAACTTTGATATATTCTTCCTAGTTATATACGTCATGGGTATGGCTTTCACCCACTTAGTAAAGTACTTTGTGGTGGTTATGATGAACATGCGGCCATTAGATGAAGTGGGCATGATTTTTCCAATAGATCGAGTCCCCACTGCAAAAAGGGCCATGGTATGATGATGGGATGAAGTCCTTGAGTTGGAGCATGGATGAGGTCTCCATGCTGCTGACATTGTAGACACCTTCTGACATAGTCATGTGCATCTCTTTCCATTATAGGCCAATAATACCCCATCCTCAGCAGTTTCTTGGCTATGGTCATTCCACTCGAGTGTGAACCACATATACTGTTATGTACCTCAGTTAGAGCGGTCAATTCCTCCTCAGCATTTAAGCAACATAGTAAGGTTCCTTCTATGCTCCTATGATACAGGGTATCTCCTAGGATGACGAATTGGGATTCCTTTTTTACAAAGGTTCATTTTAGGGTTGAAGGTAGGTTGGTAGGTATGACTCCTATTCGAAGGTATGTATAAATTTCATGGTACCAAGGATCACCGGGACCAATGATTTCGCACATAAATTTTGATTCTAGTACGTCAAATGCAAGCACGAGAAGCTTCTCTATCGGGAATTCATATTTTGGAACATTATGGGGGATGTCTAGTAAGGATCCAATTGTTGCCATGGCATCTGCTGCTTTGTTGTTGGCTCTGGGTATCTGCTCAAATGTAATTTTGATGAAGGATTCTTTAAGAGTCTCCACCAATTTCTTGTATGGAGTGAGCTTATCGTATTTAGTTTGGTACTCATCATTTACTTGGTTTATTATCAATTGAGAATCTTCGTATACTTTGAGAGCTATAATGTTCCACTTCACTGCTATTCTGAGACCTATGGTTAAAGCCTCGTATTATGCAATGTTATTGGTGAAAGGAAACACCAGTTTGTAGGACCTTGTTATGCAGTCCCCTTGTGGGGTGATAAAGAAGATGTTGGCTCCTGATCCATGCTGCATGTATGAGCCATCAAATTAGAGTTTCCAGTGATCGCCTATGTTGAGATTAAAAATAGATTCATCTGGAAACTCTGAATAGATTGGTGCTTCTGCAAGCTAATATGCAATGACTTTTCCTTTGATTGCTTTCTGCTCCACATATTCAATGTCGTATTTTGATAGTATCATCACCCATTTGGACATTCTTCTAGTGAGCATTTCCTTTGATAGTAAGTACTTGAGAGGGTCGATTTTGGCGATGAGTTTTATTTTGTGTGCCAACATGTAATGTCTAAATTTTTGTGATGAAAACACTACTACTAGGCATTCTTTCTCTATGAATGAGTAGTTTAGCTCATGCCCAACCATTGTTCTGCTGATGTAATAGATGGCCCTTTTTGTTCCATTTTCATCATGCTGAGCTAGGAGAGCTCCAAGAGCTGTTGTTGTTGCTGATACATAGAGAATTAATGGTTTTCTTAGGATTGGTGGCATTAGGACTAGTGGTGTAAGTAGATATTCTTTGATTTTATCGAAGGCTTCTTCACACTTGTTATCCCATTTGTACGCTACTCCCTTGTGGAGTAGGTGAGATTATGGGTTTTTTTTGTCTACTAGCTGTGCTATGAACCTTTGAATGGATTGAAGCTTGCCTTGGAGACTTCTCAATTGATTTAATGTTTTGGGTGCCTCCATCTCAAGGATTTCTTTTAATTTTGTTGGATCTACCTTAATGCCTCTCATTGACACTATGTATCCTAGCAGCTTTCTTGATTGTATGCTAAAGACGCACTTCTTTGGGTTTAATCTGACCTTGTACTCTTCCATCCTATCAAAAATGGCACTTAGGGTTGCTATGTGATCCTTTCTCCTTCTAGACTTGGCTAGAATGTCATCAACATAATCTTCGATAGACTTATGGATCATGTCATGGAAGATTAAGGTCATGGCCCTTTGGTATGTTGCTCCTGCATTCTTTAAGCTGAATAGCATCATATTCCAACAGTAAGTCCCCCATAGACACGTGAAGGTCATTTTGTGTTGGTCTTCTTTAGCAATCATTTTCTGGTTATAGCTTGAGAAACTGTCCATTAAGGAAAGCATTTCATGTCCCGCCGTCATGTCTATGATCATGCCAATATTCAGAAATGGCAAATCATCTTTTGAACATGCCTTGTTCAAGTACCTGAAGTTTGTGCAGATTCTAATGCCCCCATCAGGTTTTTGAGATGGGAACCAAGTTTGACACCCATTCTGGATAATCTATCGGTTGAATGAATCCTACATCTAATAGCTTCTTTAGTTCCATTCTTACTAGCAGGGTGATCTGAGGGTGCATTTTCCTGAGCTTTTGTCTAACAGGCTTTGCTTTTTGGGTATACTGCTAAGTGGTGAACCACGATTTTTGGATCAAGCCTTGGCATGTCATTATAGCTCCATGCAAAGTTTATATGTCTCTCTCTTAGGAAGGCTGCTAGGAGCTCTTGTTCTTTTGATAGTAGTGATTTCGCATAGAATGTGATGTGCGGGGTTTCCTCTATTCCTAGGTTGATCGGATTACATTTTTCTGCCACGACTGCTGACTTTTCTTGATGAAGAGCTCTGAAAGGAGGATTGAATCCCCCATCCTCAGGAACCTCAGAGAGGTTTTTACCATTGGATGTGTCCTTTCTTTTTAATTTTTTATGGTTGGAGAGTGTCACAATGTGGTTTTCACTCAAAGACTTAAATATTATTCTTAATTTTTCACTTTTGCGAATGAGGGATTCAATCGTTTCCCCATAATAGGCATGTGTATCTAGCTCAATTATGAACCTTGATTTGTGATCCCCACATGGACTGTTATCTCGTAGTCCCATAAATTTTGAAAGTTCCTCATCGTTTTCAAATGTATCAAGAATTGGTGGTCCTCAATTGTCGTAGTCGATGAGTTGGGGGTATACTAGGTGGATTTCATGATTTTGATGGTCTGATTCAAAAGATAGAGTGCTAATAATGAAAAGAGTGGTATCCTCAAATAGCCTAGGTAAGTTGGTCATGTAATCCTCGTCATCACTACTACTATAGATGTTGGTTATATCAAATGTGAAGTTATCTATGACTCGACCTGTAGATATTGGTAAGCATAGTTCAGCTGCTATTTGTTGAGGAGGATTTTTGACCTTTCTAACTAAAGGACCTCGACCACATATGGTTATACTTGGAGGGGTACATCCGAGGCCAAGAATTCCCATTCGCGTCTCTGGAATGATAGGTATTATAAGCCCATTGTCATTTTTCCCAAGTCTTTGATTTCTGTCATAGCCCATTGCGAGCATCATTTGCAGACCTTTGCTTCTGTCATCCATTGGTAAATCAGCTATTGGTCTCTCCTCTTGGTATAGCATATGAGATGGATCTTCCTCAATAACTTCTTGGCCAAGATCTCCCCAACTTGTAGACTTGGGATAGTCTTCAGGAGATGTTTGAGATGTGGAGGCTTCATTTACTTGTAGACGTCCCCATGATCTAGGAGATTGTGGTAACTCTCCTACCACAAAAGTGTTTTTAGGGATCATGTAGTTTCCACAACCGTTATCTTGGATGATGAACTTAATGTTAGAGATGGTGGGGATGGTGGGAGTGGTAGGTGTCTCTGTCGCAGAAGTGGATGCGAGAGTGGCAGGATCAATGTATGGTGTAGATGGGCCCTCATCATTTTTTGGTACTTGGGGGATTTTATAGTACTTTTCCTCGAGGATTTTGTAGTAGGAGAATGGTTTGAGATCTCCATGGACGGTAACTTCTTGTCCTTCATGTGTGAATTTAACACATTGATGGAAAGTTGATGCTACTGCTTGCATTGCATGAATCCATGGGCATCCTAGGAGGATTTTATAAGGCAAGTCGAGGTCCAAGACCTAACAAGTGGTTTCCATGATAGATGGCCCTACTTGAATAGGGATTTTGATTGTGCCCTGGGACACTCTTTCTTAATCATCATATGCTCTTATTGTGATACCCTTTCCTTTGTCAATGGAATCCTCTTTAAAGATTTTGTAATTGTTTGATGAGCTTGAGAGAAAAAATATTCAAGCCCGCACCTCCATCCACCAAGACCCTTTTGACTTTTCATTTTTGTACTAGGAATTCTAAGTGGAGTGCATGGTTATGAGATGGTTGGGAAGGAAAATCTTGGTCGGAGAATGTGAGGAGATTTGGTGTGATGATATTTCTGACCATAGCTTGGAATTGCTCTGCATCAAGATTTGCGGGGACAGTGGATGAAGCCAATGCTTCCTCAAGGATTTTCTTATGGGAAGATGAGATTTTTAGTAGCTCCATGATAGAGATTTTCACTGGCATTCTTTTGAGCTGATCAAGGACGTTATATCCATTGGGGATAGATCTAGGTGCAGGGACTCTATTTGGCTGGGATGATCCTGCTATGGTAACTTTGCCACCTCTTGTGGTGACTCCACAATTGGCATGGGATCCTTTGATGGTGATGGTAGCATAGTAGTCATCCAAGGATGCAACGACGTGGTAATACACATTATTTACATTCTTGAAGGTTTCTTTCCCCTTATCTGTGTTATTATTCCCTTTATTTCCATGGTTAGGCATCAGATTTGTGTATATCTTGAGGTTTTAGTTTCCTATTGATTAAATGGTTAGATCAAAGGATGATTCAAGATGAAATGATGTTAGTGGTTAGGATCAGATGCACAATGTCAATCAATACATTTTACGTGTCTACACCAGTTTCTGAATTACATAAATAAAATAAAACATTTAATCAATCTTTAGTTGTCATAAACCCAGTGGTCTTCCGCAAGCTGAAGGTTAAGAGCATGGTTAAGGTGCTTTCCCACCCAACCATGAAGCATAACACTTCCCTGGGATTCATCCTAACTTGAAGAACACCCAACCCTGCATGAGGTGCCTAAAAACCAATAATAATAGGGAAGGAGGGAAACTCTTGATGCATTCCTAATGCCTTATATGCACTCTTATACTAGAATGAACATATTTCTTGCATACAGGATGTGGCATAGAAACATATAAAAATTATAGGCTTTCATTATCCATCTATTTCAATGGTACAACTCCCTTTGGCCAAAGCATATATATAAAAATTTGGTTGGATCTTGGAAAAGAAGATCACCTTCTCTATTAATCCACATTTGGAATCCTGTCTCAGAAGGTAAGCTTAAAATTTATCACACACAACACATTCAACAAGAAAAATCAAATTGCATAGAATAAGGACCAGATGATATAATAGTGCATAACATGCTCAAGTGAACATAGAATGAATAATTAACAACAAGAATACATAAACCCCTGGTGCCTAACTCACATAGGGTATGAATACACAATTTACCTGTAGTGCCTCACTCGCACAAATATGGAACATGTCATGTATACAATGTACATCACTCATTCAAGTTTTATATAATAAATATGGTAAGTGCATCTCTTGCACAAGTGAATTTCTCACACAAAAGGTGAAATATGCATAAATTATAGTAGTGCAGTTAGAGTGATCATTACTCGATCTAGTAAACACAATGAGTATCAAAAGTATATCTCACACACAAATAAGGAATGTAATAATTACTCAAGTGCTTTATCCACACAAAGGAATCAAGAACTTACTCTAGTGCATCACTCACACAAGAACAACAATAACATGAAATATGCATCACTCACATTAGTATAGTGAACATTTCTCATTCAAGTAGAGATATAAGTACATTTAAGGCAACAATTTTCTATGATATGCATAAAATCATTCATACAAGTGTGTCATTCACACAGAGCATGAGAAGTGCATTATTACACTAGTATCATTCTCATATGGTACCTATGTACAAGTACTTTCACTAAAATAAATCAAGCATATAAGATTCATCACCTCAATCACTTCTGCCTTGTCTAATAGATAGATCAAGTTATTTATCAAATCAACTTCTATCATGAATTACTAATGAAGATTCTCAAGAAATGAGAACCTTGCATTTTCAAAAGATCTCATATTCAAATAGATCCCAAATCTTGTAAAAGTAAGGCGTTGCTCAACAATGAAGTTGCCCCTAGTACTGATACAAACATTCTCGCCTTCAAAAACATCCTTCTTAGGTTTCCTACCTTTGAGAAGGCTCAACCAATATTTATCCATTATTACCAACTTTAATTACTTCACAGGTGTTTTTTTTTTCCCTTCTTCCTCATATCAAAATTTCATCTTTTCTCCTTTCCTTGCATCTTTCAACTCATTTATCTGTTACGTTATCAAAGAGATCTCTCTTCACAATATATTTCTCTTATTAATCCATTTTTGTTGCCACATTGTCATTCATGGGTTGTCACCATTTACTATCTAGCTTGGCTCACTTCAAATAACACTATATATTACCCATCTTGGCTTATTTTAAATAGTCATCATCACTCTTACTAGCAATTCATATGAAAACATGACTAAGGCGAAGGGGCCTCACACCTCTAGATTTTTGAATGATCGAACTAAATCTAAACTTCTAATTAGTTCCGACAAACCATCAAAGAATCCCCCATACTAGGGTTCACTTTTCAATGCATCAGGTTCATATACTATAATGCAACCCAAGCATAGAAGACTCAAGGCCCGAGTGTTGAACCTAAGTGCTCTGATACCAAAAATGTAAGGTCTAAAAAAAAACTATTATGCTAATTATATTCCTTAATTTCCAAATATAAAATAGTTATAAAAGGTGCAAAATAAGAAGAGTAATTTAAATTGCTTTTATCACAATAATTCAATGGAATAACATACATCAATGAATCAAAGTATATAAAACAAGGTCGTGCCTTCATTAGATTTAGCCATGTGGGCTTACACATGAATTATCAACTCAAAAATATATGTAAATTCAAATATTTTAATGAAAATTAAGGAAATGGCAAGATCATAAATGCATCCACAAAGAAACCATAACACAAATATTTTCATGAGTGGAAAACCCTCATAAGGATGAAAAACCACTCGTAAAAGTGCTTCACTGGCTTAATGAAATGCCTCACTGGTAGAGCCTTACTGGCTACAAGTTCTCAATGGTTATAAGAGGCCTCTCTAGCCATGATACAAGATGCCTATGACAATGATCATACTGTCTTCCAGACATGACCATTTACAACTTCAATAAAAATATCTAAATAATAAATTAAACAACTACACACAATGCTTCTACATAATAGTTATCCTCTTAACATTTCCACATTCCTATACTAGTATTCATAGGAATTGGAACCCCAACATATAAATAGCCCATTGTCCCGCATGCACTTTCAAGATACTTTTTCTAGTTTCACCAATACATCATCCTTGCATATGGAATTATGATAGTGTCAATGCTATGATGAATCTCTCCCAAGTATTTGCAAATGAGACAATTCTACCTCCAATGGCTTCTCAAATGTCACACAAGTATACTGAAAATCATAAGTCAATCACATAAAGCTTTATGAAAGTAATCCTAGCACTGCTAAAATGCACCCATGCCTATGCAATTATAACAAGAATGTTTACGTCTAAACTCATTGATTCATAAGGCTCCAACATTAAGAGAATAAAATTATAAAAAAGAGTTAAGAAGGTCATCAAAAGTATAAATAATATCCTTACTCAAAAGAAATAGATTGATAACCAACTCAACCAAATAAGCCAAGGATCAAACCCAAAATGGAAAAGAATAAGACACATGAGAAACATAAAACCTATGTGAATGAGCTTTAATTTAAAGGTTACTGGTTCAATATAAAGAGAAGATAAATTTCTTTAAATTTCACCATCAATATTTTCCATTATAAACTGAACAATTCCAGTATTCAACTTTTGTATCATGTTAGCTTTGATTATATAATCAAAAGAGAAAATGTTTAAAATCTCCCTACCATCAAATCTTATCATTTACCAATTTTGTTTGGTTCTTTTAAATTTTGAAACTCGAACCAGAACAATTAGTTTCTCAAGATCTTTCCTCTTGATATTTTGCAGTCCACCTCTCAAATTTCGTTTCTCATATATAAATCATTTAGTATTTTACAGTTACCTATATTGGACTAACTAAAGAGGGAAAGAGTGAATGGAAAAAGAAGAAAAATATGTTGATTGAAGATGATTCTAAGAATTAATAGTGAGTTGCAAACATGTACAAGCAAATCAGAGGGTAAACCAAGAATCATGTCAATAGTATGAGCTCGCATACCAATAGTAAACCACCATACCAACATCAAGACTATATAACTCAGTCATGGAACACACAAACCAATTACCCAGCTGCTAAAATTTCCATTTTCAAGGTTTCCCTAGTACGCAGAGCATGAAATATAACAACTAAACATTCATTTCACCAAAATTTGCTATAATTAGAATAGATCAAGAGTTAATCAAAATCCATGAATATAATGTACTGAGAGTTCCATGGTCCAATATAGTCATATCCATACAATTGAAACAATAAATTAACATAAAAGGCCATGAGAATACCTCTATATATGATACTTCTAGAATAAAATACTTGACACACATAGTACATGAATAAAATAAAGGAGAAAGGCCTTTAAAAACAAATAGATGAATGAAACAAAACTTAGGAAATTTCAAAATGCAAGGCATCACCAATCCAAAACAAAGGTTCTATTTGGAGCAAGCAACATGAAACCAATTTTGACCACATATGGATAACCTCCATCACTATGTCATGCAAATCAAAAAGAAAAAACACATTCCCATTGGTGGGCCTCACGAAAAGAAGTAAACATACAACGAATTGGAAGAGTAAATGAAGGTTTTATACAAGTTTTTGAAGATATGTTTTTCTTAATTTTTAAAACAAGAAAATACATTCTCATTGGGCCGGCGCCCTACCATTCAAATAACTAGTGTGCGAGATCAAGGCTTATGTTCAGGATGGGGGGTACTATTTTCTATGGCCCCATTTGGTTTTAAGATACGCTTTGCAAATTTAATAGTTTCATGATAAATCTACATTTTTGACTGGTAAGGGCACAGGATGAAGCAAAAGAGTTTTTGTCACTATGCTTGCAAATCATGGTTTGTAGTATTCTAGCCCTGGAAATACTCAAGATTGTGGTTTCACATACCTCTTTTATGCACAATGCCAACTTACAAGAAAAAAAAGATGTAAAAGACTTTAAAGTAAAAGAAAATTCTAACTTAGTAGGTCCAATAAAGTAACGGTTTAGGAGTAAATGAACAGTTACACTGCAAAAAGAAGTAGCATTGCATTTAACTTGAAACATGCAACCACAGTGCTATCCCTAAAGAATAAGAGTATTTTCAATGCAGTATAATTCACCCACACTAAAGGAATGCATTGTATTTTTTTGTTTAGAACAAGGAAGAATAAATACATACATTTACAGTTTATGACATTTACTAACTGAATCGTTGGAGAGGTTAAAATACATTACCTATGTGGATTTGATTTATAGGACACAATTTATTAATCAATAATACAACCAACCAACCAAGCATTTACCATGCATATTCTAAGAAACATAAAGGCAACCGTAATATAAAAAGAAAAGGTTCATTATTTTAAAACGTTTATTAAGGATTATGCCTGATTCAAAGTCTCGGTTCCTATTGGGGTTGCATAGATATGCCAATGAGTAATTGTTTCAATGAGGAAGTTATGCAACTTTATGATTAAATTTACATTCATGAAGACAATCTGTGATAAGCTAATCATGTATGCAAAGCTACAGAAGCATAAACAAGGAAACATGAACCGCTTTACATAATGTCTCAAGAAATGTGGAGGTGTGGAATGCCATGATGGCAGGGTAAGTGCAAAACAGTCTTGATACGGAGTTTCATACAAAACTTACACATTTGAACACTAAATATATAAATTCAATAGATATGGGAAATTGGGGATTTTTAAAGGAGTTTAATCTTTCCACAAACCATTGTTTATTTACACATTGAAATTGAAAAGTATTGGGGAAGAATTTGAAAACCTAGGATTCACCTCCAGTTGATTTCCCCTTTCTCATTGTTTTTCCTCTTTTCTTCTACTGTTCTGTTATGCTAAGCTTCCCAAAAACTACTTCCCGGTACCCATTTTCAGTTATTATTTTGCAAAGACAAAAAAATGATTTTGAAACTATTGTGTTTCCCGTTAATGATTTCCTTCTTTTAAAGATTTCTCCTCACATTCCGAATAACCGAATCTTGAAATTAAAGTAATATTTCTTTCTCATGCATAATATTTTCCTTTGATAATAATAAAGAATTCTATGTTAATTGCAACTAAGTAATTTACCTACAATAAATAGTAAGAAAAAACTATTTTTAATTTGCAAAAGAAATATTTATCCTTAATAAGCAAATAAAGAAATATTGTCCACTTGCAAATTAAATATTTACTCCAAATAAATAATAAAGAAAGTCCGTTCAATTGAGAATAAAAATAATTATTCTAGATTAATCAAGTATTATCATTTATTTAGAATAATTAAAATCTATAATTAAATTATAATTAATTCATTTTTATTTCATTGCACTTTTATTTACCACTAATTAAATTAATCAAACATTGTAAAATATGAACCATAAAAATAGGGGTTGTGACAGATGTAAAAGATGGTTGTACATTCAATTCCCTAAATTTATCCTAGATGAGGTGAAGGCAATTCATATGAACGAAGATTAAAAATACAAAATAAATAAAACTCACACATATAAGTAGCTTTAAAATCAAGTGCACGCTTGATTCATGGTTAGTCTACATACAAACTTATCCAATTTACTATTTGCTTTATTTTGTATTTTTAATCTCCAAGGGAGAGTTACGTGGTTGCTTGATATTCATGGCTCTATTTGTAATGCGATTCTATCCAAAGATCTTGTGAATTCTCAGATATACATTTCCAGAATTGCAAATAAATTCCCTCATAAATTTCTACAACATAAATACCATATTAATTAAATGTTATATTAATATATTTATTTAATTAAACTTGTATCGACATTATTTATTTGATTTATTTTATATTACTACAGATGTAAAAGATGGTTGTATCGCTCACCCCTAGATTTATCCTAGATGAGGAAGGCATCTATATGAACTAAGATTATAAATAA
This sequence comes from Sequoia sempervirens, assembly GCA_007258455.2. Lineage (NCBI taxonomy): Eukaryota > Viridiplantae > Streptophyta > Pinopsida > Cupressales > Cupressaceae > Sequoia > Sequoia sempervirens. The sequence continues at coordinate 56,241,033 of VDFB02026320.1, read as the reverse complement.
ATAAAAAATAAAAACTCATTATACACATATAACTAGCTTTAAAATCAAGTGCACGCTTGATTCATGGTTAGTCTACATACAAACTTATC
>VDFB02026320.1:56184814-56240844 GCA_007258455.2 Sequoia sempervirens | reverse complement strand
TAGAAGTCATGGTATTGCTCGTCAATTAGAAGAAAAGAATATAAACCAATAATCCAAGATCAACAACCAACTCAAACAAAGCATGATGACATTCTTCTATTTGATAACCACGTTTTTATAGTGCATCATACTCGGCTTGTCTTTTATATTTGTAAGCTTTCTTTGAATGATTCTTGTTACTCCATTGGTGCAAGGATACAAAGGAATCGAATCTGTTGTGACATTCTTCTATGTGTATCTCCTCTTCTATTTATTGTAAACATTGTCTTTTCTTTTGTCTTGTGTTTTCCTTTTGGGGAGGATGAAGGTGTTGAGACATCTAAAGTCTCTTTTATGTTGACCTGAAAGCTTTTCTTTTCTTTCGCTCTCTATGTGTCATTCTTCCTTTTTGTTTGTTGTTCTATGAGTATTTAGGGAATGATGATGGTTCCAAGCTCTATTATATTACTGTAGAAAATACATACGTTGACCCCAAATCTATGGATCCCTTATGTGTTATCTTTTGGGATTGCATGTATGGGAAACCCATTCTTCATGAAGTAGCTTTATTTGGAAACATATTATTGGAAAAGCGCTTTCCAAATAAGCTCTCATTTCCCTTGTATCAACTATCATTTATCTTTTTTGCTTTAAATTAATAGCTCATAGCATGGTGTTTAGCAATTTCTTTAAAGTGGGGGCATACATCGGCATTATTTCATTTTGTCATTTGCAAGTCCCCTAAGGCAAGTTTCATTTTTAGTTTGACACTTTTGCTTCACTTTTTTTCATAGGAGTTGGAATTAGTGTAGTCTTGGTATAGCATCTTGATCATTTTGTGGCACCTTATCAAAATTATTAGGGAGTATAACTCTTGGTATGGTTGACTTATGTGAATTTTTTTTTGTGATGACTTTTCCTATTTTCCACCTTTATATAGGTACACACCTTGTAGACCTAGTGTACATGTGTCTCATTTTGTCTTTGGGTCTCACTTAGTGTCTATCGTATTGTAATAGCCCTTGTGAGCATATTTTTTTGGATAAACAACTTAGTCTTGATCCATTCCTATTGGAAAAATAGACAAGGCTTGATCCATCCTTTTCTTTTTCCTTTTTGCATTAGCTTTGAGATTGTATGCTTGTGTATCTTGTCTTGTTGCACATATCTTACATGCATGTGTGTCCTTTGTGCTTATGTTTTTTTTCCATGGGATCTTGGATCTTGGGGGCTTGATCATCTCCATTTATCTTTTTCATTCTATCTCATCAACATTTGTGCACTTGGATCCATCTTGACACATATTTGTCTACTTTTGTGTAAGTCTAAGCATAAGTTCATATTCTCAATAAAGTGGGGGCTAAATGTACTATAGAAAAATGTATCCCTTTAAAATTTCACATTATGTTTGGGTTCCTTAATTTATTGGACTTAATTGAGCTTTTAATGTACCAAATTATGCATTCGAAAGCCTTATTTTTCCCATTTTTTGAAAGGGGAACCATTAAATAAATGCAATCAATAATTAAATCACCATGGAATATGTGTGTCTTGGACTTATAGGCCAGGACCCATTCGCCCATAGGCGAATGGGTCCCCTTTAAGTGCTAAGACCCATTTTAAAATATGTTTTTGGTGGCATTTTAATGATTCAAATTTAAGTTGCAATTGTCATATTTTAGAATCTAATATTTGGGAAATTAGATAAACACCTATAAATACATAGTATCTTTATCATTTGTAATCTAACAAGCATGATCAAATATTTTCAAGAGTAAATATTGTTATCAAGAGCATAATCGAGCATTCAAGAGTAGATTTATCAGTCATTTATTGCATCAATCAACATCCTAACATCATGTTCTTGAGTTTATGTGTGCTCATGTGTTATCTTGTGAAGGCTAATATGCATTGTTGATCTTGAAGAATCCAAGCATTTTAAGTATCCAAATCAGTCAAAGAAAGCAAGATCAAATTCCTTTGGGGAGATGTGTTTGAATTTAGTCCTCTAGCTAAAGCCATTGAAGGGTGGTGAGTTGTAGCAAACATTGTTCATTCATCATTTCCTTCTGTTTTCATTATATTTCTATCAAGGTTTAATTACCAAACTTGGGGTTTGACCAAGAAAAACCCCAATACAAAACAGAATAATTTTTCCTCTTTGTGTATGTGTAGATCATAGGTTGAAGAGGAATTGTAGAGATCTTGAAGGAGCAATTTTGCATTATTGCACAAGTTTTCATCATTATTGTCAAGCCATAGAAACTAAGTTGCAATTTTTTTTTGACTTTCAAATAGTGGGACTTGTGCCAAATAGAAGCCAAGATGTAGCATCAGAGGACTACCAAAACTTATTTTGGAATCCCTAAGAAGGACCCATTTTCCCAGGGGTGAATCAGTCCCTTAATAGGTCTCAAAAATAACTTTTGGTGATAGGTGCATGCCATCAACCCCTTCTCAAATCTACTTACAAATTGTAATTTCCATTTTTGTACATTTTGGAATCTGTATTTTAGTTACATTAGGTATTTTTTTATTTTAGTTTGAGTGTTTCAAATCATTTCAGTTTGGTTTTAGATCTATTCTATTGTCCTAAGGACTGAGGTCCAGGTCTAATTGGCTCACCATTGAAGTTGCAGGTCAATCATTACACCTTGTGATCTCTTTCCTAATAAAATCTATATGGAAAGGAACCTATTGAGATTCCAAGGTTTTATAATCAACACATAATAATTTGGCGACACTTTCCGTACATTTTAAAATGTAATAGAAAAATGATTGGAGATCAAAATAAAAGAATGGAGAGAGAATCCTAAAAGAGAGAAAATATAGAAAAATACAATACAAGATAATTTTGAAATTACTCACGTTACTCTCATTGAACTAGCTAAGGTGAGAGGAGAGTGTTGTATATATAGAAAAATATAGAAAAATACATCCAAGAGGTACATTAACTCTAACTACCAATAATAGGTGGGAAGTTTTACATAATTTGTAAATGCCAAAATATGTGGCATAACCTACTCAAATAGAGATAAAATGTTGGTTATTAGAGGTAGCATAAGAAGGCAGAAGAGGGTGTGCAACTCAACTACCCATGTGAGGGAGAGAGTGACACATGTAGTTGATAGACTCTGCCATGTGTCCTCATATCAACCAAGTCTAATTAACCTAAGATTTAGAATAATAATATGAGTAGGAAAAAATAAATATCTCATAACATAAGAAAAACAAATAACCTACAATAATAAGTATATTACATGATGGTATACATTTGCATAGAATTCGAGGAATACTTTAATTAATATGTAGAGTTAAAAAAATATAAACCTATTTGATCTTGTTACCATAATAGGGTATGCACAATGTCTTGGACCTACACACTTACAAAACAATGAATATATATTACACATAAAACATAGACCTACTTGATCTTCAATTAATGAGTAGAGATTACACATAAAACACATACCTATTCAATCTTCAACGAATGAGAAGAGATTACACATAAAACACATACCTATTCAATGTTCAATGAATAAGAAAATATTACACCTAAAACATAGACCTATTTGGTCTTTAATTAATGAGTAGAGAATACACATAAAACACATATATATTTGGTTTTCATTGAATGAGCAAATATTAAACATAAAACATAGAATTGTTCAATCTTCAACTAATGAGTAGATATTATACATTAAACACATACCTATTTAGTCTTCAATAAATGTGTAGAGATTATATATAAAACATATACCTATTCAATCTTTAATGAATGAACAAATATTACACATAAAACATAGATCTATTTGGTCTTCAATGAATGAGCATAGATTACACATAAAACATAGACCTATTTGGTCTTCAATGAATGAGAAGTGTATGAAAATAAATAATGACTTGATTAGTGTTATGCAAATATAATTCTCGATACAAAAATGATAGTAACCTACTTGATCTTCAATAACATAGTATGACTAATAACAATTATCTATGGTCTTATGAAAATATAATGCTTGATAGAACAATAACAATAATAAGAAAACAAAAATTCAAAACAACTATCAAATTAAAAGATAACCAACCCCTAATCCTTTCATGGTTTAAAATCATAAACATGGTTTGATCAAAAAATCATTTATAAGAAAATAAACATTGACCTTATAGTGGTTGATTTAGACTAAAAAAATTATAAACTTCAAAACTGTGATAACAATAAACCTATCATTGCAAAATTAATGATAATGTTGAATGCATTTCATGAGCATGGTCGACATAGCTTTAGTATAGAAGAATCAACTTTCATAAGGAAGTACAAAGATCAAAACTATGCCTTTCAGAAACAATTTATAGTCATCTTAAACAATTTTAAATCATGTTAATACCAAATCAACTTAGCAATACTATTTACGTCTCACCTTAACCCATCTACAAATCTCTTCTTGCTAAGCTCTTTTGCACTCTTCCGCAAAAAAGACCCATTCTCCTTCCTTCTTCTATGCTTTATTTCTCCAAACCCTTTCATTTCTCCCTCTTTCTCTTCACGTTGCCCAACTTTCCCCCGTCTTGCAATCCTTATGGGAGTAGTGAAGACTCCCATTACTTCAGTTGTTGTGTAATTAGTACCATTAATACGTCTTAGTCTCTCCACTACATGGAGTTAACACCTCGTGGAGCTCTTAGTTAATTTTTAAAGTACTATCATTCAATACCATCCCACGATGATATATATATCTTAAAAATGATCTCGAACTGAAATAACTGAATATACGATTAAGAAAATTTATAACTATATATTTATATGTATATAAATTTCTCTTATTTATATACTTATATAAATATATTTATTCAACAAAGATATTTTTCTCACATTCTACAAATCAATAAGAATCATACCAAATTTCTCAAATAAAAGATCATTCATACTTCTTGAGGTAATATCTTGTTGAATTAGCATATACTAGACATAAAATATGAAGGATAAAAAGTTTAAACAACTCAAGATGAACATCCACATGACTTCACAGTTAGAAATTGTGTGTGTGTGTGTGAGTGAGTGAGTGAGAGAGAGAGAGAGAGTTCTCAGATTCATGGTGGTCATGGAATTTCTCTGGATTCACTTCCCTCTCTTTAGTGATGCTCTCCCTCCTCGTGTGGGAGGGAAACTATCTCCTGCATCCACCTCATTAAAACAACAAGGTAGTTAGTTCGATAATCATATCATCAAAACATAATATAAATCATTCATTAACATCTCATGATAATCAGATTTACTTATACACATTTTAAAAATAATATCTAACTAATATTTTCCTTAACACGATAAAGTAGAATCATCACAATATAATTGTCCTTAGAACAAGTTTTGGAACAATATTGTTTATAGTGGGTAAATGGTCACCTCACTCCCAGGACATTTTCACAATTAATAATGATGGTTTTTCTTGAGGCAATCTCAGTGCTACTAGGATTGGTGACATAATAGTGTTGGTTATATTCATTTGTTTTGCTCTTCTACTATGAGGTTTGGCACTAATAATTAGATGAAGACTTAAGCTATCCTTGTGGTGCTTGAGAAATCTTGCAAGCTAAGTTATAAAAAGATTATTTGTGAGATGGATTGTGTGATCTTTGTCTCCCTTTTGAATAAATAGAAGCTTCGCAAGTCTTCTTGGAGGTTGGCATCACTAACAAAGCAAATTCTTCACCTTACCTTGAATTTTGATTCCATTTCTTTTGTTGACATTCGTAGAGAATGTAATGCTATAAAAAATTTCTTGGCCAAATGATCCTTTGATGTTAGTTGCAACTAGAATGTCATGAAATGAAAGTTCTCTACTAATAAATCTTTGTAGATTTATCAACTTCTTTATAATGATTTGACTTGATCATTCTTGCTTGTATTTCTTTGAAATTCTCTGTTTTGATTGGCTTTTAATTTTCTCCTGAAGATGATGTAATATTAAAATCTTAGATTTTTATTCTTCAAACTTTATTGATGACTATTGCTATATGAAAATCTTTTTGTATAATCTATTTCACAGAGGCATTATCCTACTATGAAGCTAGCAGCCCAGGACTAACGCACGTGGTGGCTAAAAGCAATCCACGGAAGAGCGAATGAATGTTTGCCGCAGTTGGATAATGAGTCCACCTTTCAAACACCCGTCCACGCTTCTCCGTCGCATGTCCAGTTTTCGCGGCATCCGCTTTGCAGCGATTAAAGCTTTACTTTCTGCGCCCGATTCGCCCGGTATAATTTTAAAATTGAATAAAACAAGTTGATGGCACTTTCTCACGGTGCTTCTGGATTTGCAAGGCTGGGCGTGGAAGGCGGAAGCAGGCATTGTCGTTTAGCCGGTAACCGATACATCAAACGTGGTTCCATGAGATGGGGGCAGGCAGCACCGGTACGGGCATCGGTAATCCATGTCACCGGGATTGGTTGAAGATTATAGACACGGGCTTCGGGGTTTTATGCAATGGGTTTGTAAAGGCATCACGGGCTTGGTGCCTCAGCTCTCTCTGGCCTTGGAACGCACGCCAACCCTAGTGGTATCCTGGGTCACACCGTACATCTGTCGGGGCTGCATGGAGCGTCGAACCCTGTGGCATCATCATTGGGCATGGGGGTTTATGGGGGGCTGGGACCCTATGGAGGTAGAGGATATGGGAGCAACAGTCAGGGGGCGCTTGGGGCAGGAGGAGGTGGCTATTCTTCTCTCTTCCCCTCTTCGGCTGCTTCTCAACCTGGCAGTTTTGCGGATGGACCGGGTCACTATCCCCTTTCTGCCTATCAAAATCAACACCAACAATCAGGAGCATCTCCTGCACCGCGGCTTCCTGGGAGTGGAATGTATCCAGCCGGGCAGCCCTTCTATCCAGTCTAGGTAGGTTTCTTGTTCTTCACTTGTGTTTCTAAGGTGGTTATTCTTATTTGTGCTACTAACATTCTAGTGAATTGCATGGAGAGGCTATTAGACTGACTATTCTAACTTGAAAAAGAATTAGATTTTTAGTTAAAGTTTCTGAAATTACCCAAGTGTCTTTATGATCTTCTCAACTTACAATTCTGGGTTATGTTCTTAAAAGTGGGGTGCCTACGCTATACTTTTTCTTAGAATTGCTCCGTGAATCGGTGCGCCAAATCCTTAATTTGTGGGGTTCCTTGCCAAGCCACTTCGGTTTGGGGTTTTTTGGTTAAGGACAACGCTCCACAAGTAGTTAGTTCTGGGTCTTATTCTTGCCAGTGAGGTGCCTATCTATCCCCAAAATATCTTACAAGCGCTCCTTGATTGGGGTCTTAAAGTCTTCGAAGCAAGGCTCCTTGCCAGGCACCCCCAATTTAGAGTTTTGCTTAAGGACTCTTTCCCTCAAGTAGTTGATTCCAGGTCCTGGGTACCATTATTTTATTTCACGTTTGTTTTACTATCGTCCCTAGTATGCGTGTTTTGCTTGACATGACATACACTCTTTTAATTGTGGCAGTCCCAACAATCCGAAGGTTTATGGATATGGATGATAGCATTTTTTTGCCTGATAACAAGCTTTATAGGCTCGTTGTATTTGATAACCATTCCCCCTTTACATTATGGACAAGCTCTGGTATGATTGTTATAGAATGTCTATTTTATTCATGATGTAGTGGTTGTTGTAGCAGATGGTACAGTGATAATGATTTGTGCTTTGAACTGGAACAATGCCCTGTTTTTAAGTTAACCATAAATGCTTGTAATCTTATTGCAACAAAGAATATGGTCTTCTAAATATTATAGTTTGTATCCTACATTTTGCCTCTTTGCTGGAATTTAGAATTCGTTGCACATTTTTCCTTGGAAGTTTTTATCCGTTTTCTTTGTTAAAGCTCTTTTCTGATGTGCATTACTTTGCTTGGGTGAAAGATATGTCTGTCATTGGTTTATTCTTAAGCAGTTGCTAATTTATCGATTCATTTCATGTAATTTGGGGTTTTAGGAGTGAGAAGTGATCTTGCTTTCTTATGTTTCCTTCCTTGCTGCTTATCAGATTCTGATGTGTGTGTCTGTGCTGATTATATTTTTAAAATTTACTAAGGTTGATCCATTTCAAACAATATAACTATTCCAACCAAAAATTCGGCGTACCCAATTGCACACAAAAAGTGCAATAGCCCTAGTTTACTCTCAAATTAACATATTTATCCTTTAAAAGAAATAAAATGAATACATATAAGAAAGACATGTATAAATAGAATATAAATATAAAATATACATACTTGCTAAGATAAGATATGACATATGACAAAGACTTTATATATAAACCTAACTAAATCTAAAATATCTAATAGATTTCTCGTCAACCTTGGTTACTACGTTCACAAGATCTTAGGTTTTTTTACTATGATATCAACGCAATGAACATATCAATTCCTCGTAGCCATGCGTAGATTGTACTGGATTTGCTATCTTTATTTTAATCTAAACTAATCGCAAACTTCACTGTTCTCAATCTTTATCATCAAGTCACGCGTATTATCTTGATTGGCATTTCAATAATGGTTGTCTTCTTCCTGCTTTATATCGTACGGAAATTTCTTAGAGTTGGACGTGAAACAGAGTCAGTCTATTCAGGAGTCACTGTCTTTGAACAGAAGCATTTCCTTCACCTGACAAAATGCAAAATATCGCATAATTAGGTAGGAAAGCTCTTGTTCAAAATATTCCATAATTAGGTAAGAAAGCTTTTGGCAATCGAAAAGTCCAATGAAAGCATATACAAAATTTAAATATGGAACTGTTTAGATTTGGAGACTTCTAAATAATTGTAAGTAATTCCTTGATGTACTTATATATATATATCCCTGCATACTTATCATCACTCTGTGTAATCTGATCTGAAAAGATAAGCCCACAAGAACTGTTTAGATTTTGATACTTATAAATTGTAAGTAATTCCTTGATGTACTTATATATATAGCCCTGCATGCATATCATTAGTCTGTGTAATCTGAGCTGAAAAGATAAGAGACCAGCCCACAAGAATAACTTGGAGATTTTCTAGTATGAATCGGGAGGGTCCTCAAATGGCTTCATTGCAGATAGCAACACCCAGTGCATCTGATATGTCTGCTGAATATAACATCAAAATGCCAATTTTCAAGGACTGCGATGATGACGGACGGTCTAAACGTACAGGTAAAGCTCGCTAATTTAATTCAAAAAATTATTTTGAAATGAATTATATATGTTTTTAATCGACATTTCAGATCACACTCAGTAATTCAGTGATGATATTTGTGTACATTAAACACAGGCACCTTATGGACTGCGAGTGCTCATATAATCACAGCAGTAATAGGATCAGGAGTGCTGTCACTTTCATGGGCTACAGCTCAGCTGGGATGGGTGATCGGACCTCTAGTTCTCATTGCTTTCTCCATCGTCACTTTCTATACCTCCACCTTACTCACAGACTGTTACAGATCTCCTGATCCAGTCAAAGGAAAAAGAAATTACACTTACATGGATGCAGTCAAAGCCAATTTAGGTTTGTAAACAGAATGTGTTGATGTTTCAAACTGGTTTCAATTTTTCCAAAATCTTTCTTGAAATTTGGTTAACATTTTACTTGGAAGAATGTTGAATACTCAAATATTATTTCTTTAATCTCAGGAAGCACACAAATATGGCTCTGCGGCTTGACACAGTATGCCAATCTATACGGAACTGCTATTGGCTACACAATCACGGCATCTATCAGCATGACGTAAGATTTTATTCCAAATTTCAGCAATAAAATCTATTAGCATGAGATGTTGTTAGATTTGATTCATAATTTTTTTTTTTCTTCTACGGAGTCTTGTCGACATTCTATGGGAAAAAAATGGATGTCTTGGATCTTCCTCCTCTTTCTGCTATTGTTTTAACCATCTAACCGCATTGAATTTCTGTGTTTTATGTTTCAAATCGACATTGTATTTGTTTTTATATTTTATTTTCCAAACTATAACCCTGTATTAACTCTATATGTAATAATATTTTGTAAAAGATAATTTAAACACTTATCCATTGAAAAGATATCTATGAAAAAACTTAGAAAATCAAATAAAAAAACATTGAGAGTAAATTTTTAATATGTAGTAAAATCCATGTTTTTATATTTTGACATAGCTATTAAAGTAATTGACCATTGTTGGACAATCTCAGGGCTATCAAGCGGTCCAGTTGTTTCCATGACAATGGGAGGGAAGCTCCATGCGACTCCAACAACAACCCTTTTATGATTCTATTTGGAATCCTACAGCTTATTTTATGTCAAGTACCTGACTTTGACAAGCTCTGGTGGCTTTCTATAGTTGCTGCAGTTATGTCATTTACTTATTCTTCAATAGGACTCGGCCTTGCTATTGGCAAAGTTTCAGGTATGCCTTCATTTAGTCTACCCAAATGTCAACTCCATTATTTGAAAATGTGACCTCCAATATAAAATACAGAGGCCTGTTCATAACCCATCATAATCTGATGTGAAATTACAGAAGGAAACTTCCATGGGACTCTTACAGGAATGCCCATAGGTACAGTCACTCAAGCCCAAAAGGTCTGGAATGTCTTCCAAGCTCTTGGAAATATTGCTTTTGCTTATTCATACTCCTCCATTTTAATTGAGATCCAGGTATGATACCCTAACCTTCATTATATTGCATAGATTGATAACCTCTTTCTTCTGCCTCACTTCTGAAGACTCAAAGTTGTAAATATGGTGAAGGACACTGTAAAATCACCCCCAGCAGAGAACCAAACAATGAAGAAAGCCACAGCAATTGGAGTGAGCGTGACCACCATCTTCTACCTGTTATGTGGTTTACTGGGATATGCGGCTTTTGGGAACCATGCTCCAGGCAACTTTCTAACTGGGTTTGGCTTTTACGAGCCATTTTGGCTCATCGACATTGCCAATATATGTATTATTGTTCACCTCGTTGGGGCATATCAAGTAAGTATGTTATTTTGGAATCTTCTTTAATTTGAAATTAAATTAATAGACGGGTTTTAATGGAGAATCTTGCATAACTTACATGAATCATCTAAACGTGTCAAAGTTTAAAGTGTGCTCTTTAAACCTGTCCTATAAATGGGTAGTACTAGAGAAGCTAATAAGATTTCAGATGAACATGAACAGCTTAAACAAGTCAAAACTTAGAATGTGCTATTTGAATTTGCTCCCTACAACAAACTTTTAATTGTTTTGATTTTCTGCAGGTCTTTGTACAACCTCTGTTTGCTTTTATTGAAAAGTGGTGCTTCAACAAGTGGCCAGAAAGCATATTTCTTCACATGGAATACGATGTTAAGTTGCCCAAGTATGGAGCGTACAAGCTTAGTCTTTTCAGACTGGTCTGGAGAACAGTTTTTGTGATCACAACCACAGTTATTTCAATGCTTCTGCCATTTTTCAACGATGTTGTGGCACTCTTGGGGGCAGCAGGATTTTGGCCACTGACAGTCTATTTCCCAGTGGAAATGTATATTGTTCAACAGAAGATTGCGCGTTTTTCATCAAAGTGGTTGATGTTGAAGGCCTTGAGCGGTGTTTGTTTCCTTCTCTCGGCAGCAGCTGCAGTTGCGGCAATTGAAGGTGTCATCCAGGATTTGAAAACGTACAAGCCCTTTAAAACGACGTATGAGTGAAAGCTCCTCCCATGCAAATTTTATCTATAGGGTTTCCTGTTTTTTATTGGCGACCTTGTGGTTCGAGATGTGTTCTACAACCTCACTTGGAGACAGTTAGTTTTGAAGGATCAGAAGAGCCTTCTTTTTTCATTCGAAGCTTGACACTGTAAAATCTATTAGTGCTGAGATTTTTAGATTGTAACTGTGTGTAATCCTTTTTGCATCAACTGATCATACTCCATGATCCACCATGAGGATGCTGAGCATGGAGAGTAAGAGAGTGTAAAATCCATTATTAGTGAGGAAACTTTAGGTTCTCACTTCCTTTGAGAGAATAATAAATGAAATTTTAACTAGGACCCACTTTTTCTATTTAGTGTTTTTTTCTTCTTGTGGTTTTATATAATGTTGTTTTGTTTTGGGTTGGTGTTCTGCTTGGACTTTCAAAGTGTGATTATTTTGGTCCATCTTTTTGATACTATTTTATAAATGATAATATAGACATTTATTCATCAAAAAATATTATTCTTTGAAAGAAAGTTTGATTAAAAAGATAATGATTGTAACAGTGTAATTGTTTGAGGTCAATAAATATTTGTCTTATAATCTTCATTTATAAATATTTGTCTTATAATCTTCATTTATTTGAACCTATATTTATTAAAAAATGAATTTGTAAATATATATATATTTTTTGATACAAGAGGGGTGTCCCTGCAACCCAACCCAGCGGTCCAGCAGCCCTTACTTTGGGTACCTAAAGCAAGTTAGGACAAGACTAGTCCCTTGCGGAGAATTTGTAAATATATTATTTTGATATTAAAAAAATCAATAATTATTATTATCAATGGAAAACTAATTTTAAATATATTCTAAAATATTTTTTAAATGAAAATTGAAACTTATTTTAAAAATATTTTTAAAACCATAAAAAATTGACGTTTACCTAAAAATAAATAAATAAATTAAATGATTAAGATTTTGAGAAAAAAGGGGCCCATTTTCTTATTAAATTTGGAACTATGTTCCTAACATGTTTTTAACATCTCTTTGTCTTTTTCACTTTGCGAGGTTGTAGAGGATTCAATGCTATTCTTTGGTCATCCACATCCTCGTAGTGAAGGGTTCCTTAAGAGGAGTATTTAATTGATTGCTAAGAAAGTTGAAGTTCATGTGAATTTTAAGCTTTTTCTTATGATTGTCTTTATAGATGTGAAAAGGATTGAGATCTCATTTGGCCGTGTAGAAGTTGGACTTCTTCGAAGAGTGCTAAAGATTTTGATTTCATCCTATAGATCTACGGTCTTGTTAAGGAAATATTGTAAATGATTGTCTTATTAATGATGTTTGAATTTTTTTGGTTATGGTCTTGACTCCAAGGGTGAGTAGTAAGAAAATGGTCCATTTAAAAATGGATTTGAGTAGTTATATTTTTTAAGAATTTATATGTTATTAAAAAAATAGTTTTATTATATTTTTTTTAAAAAAAGTGTTGAATTTTCTGCTTCTTCAAAAAGGTTCTTAGTGTTATCAAAATGGTGATAAGAGAGGAGGTCGATATCAATCGATATCAATGTTAAGATTTGTGTAATATCGTATTGATATTACATTTTAGAATATGGAATCAGGAATATGCATCAATGACAAACATTTCTTATTATATTGTAATTGTATTTTGTTAATATTTGTGTCATGATAAATATTATAATGTGTTGTTAGGGATTGAAAATTCTAGAAATATAGAAATCATAAAAGTAAGATAAGAATAAGAGAAATAATTTTATTGCATTTTTTCAATCAATTATTACTCTCTAAATATACATGTCATGCATAATAGTCTCTTATTACAATTTTATTAAAATATAATATTTGTATTAGATTTTGTTGATCATTTAGATTTTATTATTTTATATACATATAATATATAGCTTGAACGGGTAGTAGAGTTGGCTTGGGCAGTGGGTTTGCTCCCCATTGGTCTTGGGTTTGACTTCACTCCCAGGTTTAAGAGGTGGGACTTCTTGTGGGTGGGGGATCTCACCCACAGGGGACTAGCCTCGCCTTAGCTCGCCTAAGGGCCGTTGGGCTAGGTCATGGGGACACCCTTGTAGTATCAATTTTTTTTTTATATAATATATAAGTTAAGTAATAAATTTTATTATTAATAAAAAGCCTTTCTATCATAATCAATGTTTGATTTATACGAGAAGTATAAATTTATTTTCTATAATTGAAATTTGATTAAAATAATGTAAAAAAGTTTTTCTTTTAATAAATAGGTTAACATTAATGTTTCAAGTGTAGGAAAATAAGAGATTGGAATAAATAATAAATAAAATTATTTCAATTTCTAGATTTTTTTGAGACTTCTAGATAGTTAAATATTTAGATTAAATTTAATGGATAGATTGTAATACTAATTGTACCATAACATTATGGTATGATCATCTCTTGCATTTCAAGCGGACATGTAACTTTCATCCTTAAAAACTCTTAGCATGTGATTTTAATTGAGAAGAAAATAAAATCTTAAATTAGTTGATTCAATACCATTTTAAGTTATCTCATTAGTAATTTTAGTTTTTTATAAAACTAGGAGAATTAAAATAGAATATTATTCATAGAGATATGAAAGAGGAATGATAGAAAGAAAGAGGAAGAAAAAATAAAGAAAATAAAATGATTAAAGGAAAGATAAAGGAAGAAAAAGGAAATGAAAATAAAAAAGCAATAAATAATGAAATTTGTTAGTATTTGTTTTTTCAAATTTGTACATTAGTTCTATATCAGAATTGAATTTTTTTGATGTTTGGTGTTAAAATTTGTGAAAAATATTAATTACATTTGAAAATTGTAAAAATCAATGTGTGATTACCATTATAGTGAATTTAAGACTCAAATCAAATGCCCTATTTAATTTTTTAAAATCTATTTTTTTTATCATTTTCTTTAATGCAATAGATGTTTGGATTTTATACTTTAAAACTCTATAGTCTAAGTTTAACTTTTACTAAAAAAATTATTTATGGTTCTTTTGATTTAGATCTTAATTGTTCTTAAAATCTTACAAAACTCCATAGTCTAAGTGCATATATTTCTAAAATATATAATATCACAAAACTATGTACTCTAAGTGTGGATATCTATAAGATCACATTATTTGGTTATTTTTATTTAGAACTTAATTGTTCTTAAAATCACACAATACAAAGGCTTGAAACTTGCAGAGAAACTGTATCATACAATTTTTTTCCTTCTAAAACTAGTGGTCGACATCTTGTGAAATTAGAGGTTTTTACTTTTTATAATCAAATGGTTTGTTTTTTTTTGCTTCATACGGATAGGTTTCTCTTAATCAAAATGGACACGATTTCTCTTACAATCAGGATATATTCATCATATTTTTTCCCCCAACCAAGAGACTAGGCATAAGCCATGCAAGGCCCTACCAAGGTCAAACACTAAACCCTAATACCTAAGCTTGCAAGCCTACAATTTCATTATGCTCATTACAACAACAAAATTATCTACACCCCATCACCAAAATTGAAAACTCAACATAGAGAAAATTGCTATCTAGGGAATCCCATTCTACACTTCACATACATAACAAAGATATCAACATATAGACAAAATAAAGGATTACATACTATTCTTTGTCATTCTCTTGAACATAATTGATGAAAGTGCCAATCCACTCAAAGTCTTGAACAAGCTCAAGATGGAGTGTTTTATTTAGGAAGCTTGCACCCTCTGTAACCCACTCTTGATGCCTTATGAGAGTCACACCTTTAACTATTAGATAAACACAACAAATAAGAGGGGCGTGAATCAGTTGTGCATTTAAAGCTTCAAAACCATATTAAGTATTAGTATGAATGTAGAAAAATAAAACATAAAAACATCCACAATAATTTACAATAGAGCACCATATTTTTACATGGAAAACCCTATAAGGGAAAACCATAGTGAGGATTACTCACTATATGAAAGCCAAAACCAATTACAAGAGGCTTGGTGCCTAAAGGGCTCACTACCTAAGAAGATCACTTTTATGGATTACAAAGAAATAGTTACAAGGAGGTTCACTAACTGAAAGCAATTGGAGAAACCACCACAATGTCTCTTTACCATCCCTAACCTTCAACTCATTGCCTCTAGTGACTTCTACCACACTAAACTGTAGAAACCTTCTACTCACTGCTTTTGGTAGCCTTAGGTGTTCTTGCTTACACTCAGATCTCAACACATGGTCACACATACATCATTTTGTACCACATACATATACAAAACCTTTACCTTACATATATATCTTTTGCAACCTCAAATAACCTTCTTTAGGTCAACTTCAATAAAACGTATGCACCTCAAACATGCAACCACCAAATAGGTCAACACCAAAAACCTTTTTGGTGGAAATAAGTGAGGATGGACCACATCAAGGGTTAACCAAGACCCAAATCTACACTAACATGCTACACTAGGCTTCCACAAACCACAAAGCTTGTTCACAAATACCGCTAACACATCGTGTTGGCCAAACCGACATTAACACTATCAAGCAACCAAATTCACAGTCCACCAAGGCAAAAAACATCCTACAGACATGTAGCAACATTAAAAAACATCCTAGAATATTCCAACATCAACAAAATATTCAAGAACAATGGAACAACCACATGAAACCGAGAATACTATCATCTTGTGCAACTAGTCAAACTGCTATTGAGATGAAACTCAAGATCTAAGCTTGTGGAATAACTAAACACTAAACAAACCAAGGTAAGGTAGGTACAAGAAATATTAGCATGTTCCCAAATCCACAATAAAAAGAAAATTTAGTGTGGAGAAATGCGGAGAAATTCCATTTCTACTAGACATCCCTCTTCACAAGCCAAATACAGTCTAACAAATTATCAAACATATATTCTACTGTTGCATGATCTAGAACCTGAAATTCTGGATAAATAAAAACTTCAAAGACTTCTGATCATCATGTTCAAACTACACTCGCACATATTCAAGAATGAAGAAATGTAGATCAAAATACATAACACTTCCTAGTGACCTTGTACAATATTTATACAAATTTTCTCAAAAGCACTTAGAAACCAAGTAGCCCTTTTGCATCTGTAACACCTATTCAACACCATACACACCTTCTCAACATATCTGTGGGCTAGAGGTTGATATCAGTGGAAAAATTGATGACAACATAGTGCAACAATCTCCCCCTTTGTCATTGATGGCATCATCTGCTGAAAAATCAATCAACAAAAAGCAACTCTGTATCTCCAATACTCAAGTGGCTCTCCCCCTTACTTGAAAATTTCTTTCCAAGTGTTTTTCAAACTTCTCTCTCCCCCTTTGACATCAATGGAAAAGGGAAATAACTGCACTCATCACTTTAGGCATAATATGTACTCCTCCTGACTACACCATCCAAAGACACCACTACCTATTGTTTCGGAGAGGTAGCATTCATCAACACAAAGTTGTGTCACACTTTCGGCCAACTTATCAACACAAGTGAATTTAAGTATTTTTAACTAAAAAATAATTTTGGTCAAACATATGATCTTGTAAGATTCATTCTAGCTAAGTTATATATGTCCAAAACTTTTCCAACTAAAATTGTTGGCTAAATGCATATTTAGCACCACTTTGAGTCCAATTTACCAAAAAATTAAAATTATTTGAAAAACTTGATGTTACAACAACTTCTACTTGTGTAAAAAATATTTTTTAAAAAATATAAAAATACCCTTTTGTAGATCCATAAGTTTAGTTTTCAAAAATGTATATATTTTAATAGTTTAATTATTATTTATATTTTCCTTTTTATTTTTACTAAATGTAGGTTATCAACACAAAACATTAGGTTGATTACCATGTTGAGGAAAAATAGCAAAACTTATTAGAAAATTTTGAAAAAAATATGATGCCCTAGACACAAGAATCTATATCAAGATGGTATAATTTTTTTCTATTTTAGATAAAATAATTATTATGAAAGCTGATGTCGACTGGAAACAACTAAGTTTTAATACACATGCATTCTAATATGGGTGATCCCACAATACTAGTCTATAATTTTTGGCCAAACTGGACACTGAACTGATTTTTTCTAACTAAATCTTCACTTTCAGGCACCTATAGTGGCTATTAAATCATGAGGAATTTGAAGATGATGCAAACTATTGATTTGTGGCATTTTGTCTATAGATTCTAAATATATTTTTTTTGAAATTTTTGGAATTAGATTGCACTTCTTTTTCCATATCCTTTGAAAACTAGCTTTTTTTTAGTAAACACCATTTTTAAGGAGTGATGCCCATCGTATACAACATAATTTTTTTTCCATGAAGGATAAAATTATATATATTTTTTAATTTAGATTTTTAACTACGATATCTAGTGCTTTCATTTGGTTTCATAGTGTTTTATTCAATTTTTTTCCTTAATCAAGTTTTGAAGTGAAACCAATTACTGAATTCAGACATAGGCGGTTGTATACAACATAATTTTTTGTATGTATCGATTTTTTTGGATCAAGGACTTCAATATCTAGTGCACTAATATTTTTATTTTTCTTTTGATAATTTTCTATTTTTCCATTAATGCTTGAGAATAGAGCTTGATTTTGGTGAAAACCTACATTCACAAGAAATAAAAAATAAATATAATAATAAAAATAAATTTATTTAAAATTATACTTTTTGGGAAGCTTATAATAAGGACTACATACTTAATTTTTTTTTTAAATGAATTCATTTGATCCCCCAAAAGGTAAATCAAAAGTGGTTTTTTATCAACATTTTGATAGGTGTAAAGGAGACTCCGTTATAGGTATGGTTTAAAACTAACAAGGTTCTATCCAAGGGGGTTTGATCTAAGGTGGTTCGATCAAGCCCTCTTCAATTGGAATCCTTTAAATGGAACTTTTCAAGGCTTAAATCATTATATTTTCTTAAAATATGTGATTGAACAACAAAAAATAGGATCTCCCAGAAATTGTAAACCACTATTGTGGGATCATCTATATTTATTTAAAAATATATATTTATCAAAATTGGAAATAAATATATCCATACCCTAAAGTTTCAAGTTGTAAATACACACAAAAAAATTGAAGGAAAAAAAAATTACTATATAAAGATTGACATCTCATGTAACTTTATTTTTCAACATTTTATCAACAACTAAATTATAGTGTTATATTATAAAAAAATATATTCAAATAATTTTTTTTTTAAAAATACAAACATAAAATATACTTAAAAATAAATATTTTATTAGTTTACATCATTTCAAAATTCAAAACATATATATCACTTTTTAGTGATTCAATTTTAAAAGTTGGATTGGTGTTGGCTGGTTCCTTTATAAAAGTGTGACACAACTTTCTACTTTTACCTAGGACAAAGAATACATCTTGTATTTCTCCCCTAGAAAAATACACAATCTTATACATCTAGTTGAAAGAACGAGGGGCAATAAACCCTAGCTTATGTTTGAGATACTCAAATGTATCTTTTTGAAGAGCCTTTATGAAAATGTCTACTATTTGATCCTTTGTAGGTACATACTCCAACTTCACTTCCTTCTCAACAACTTTCTCTCTTAGAATGTGTTACTAGATAGAGATATTCTTTGTTTTTGAATGCATTATAGGATTTTTTAAAATTTTGATAGCACTTGTATAATTATCACACAAGATAGGAATAGGTTCATCATATGAAATTTTGATATCCTTCAATGTATGCTTCATCCATAGCACATGTGTGCAACAAGATGCTGCAACAATGTATTCTACTTCTATAGTAGATAATGAAATTGAATCTTTCTTCTTACTTATCCAAGAAACTAGTGTGTTTCTAAGGAAGCAAGCACCTCCACTTGTACTTATTCTTTCATCCACACAACTTGTCCAATTTGCATCTGTATAGGCACTTAAAGAGAAGTTAGTATCCTTAGAATACTATAGATCATAGTCCAGATTTCCCAAGTCACATATCTAAATATCCTTTTGAATGCAACCACATGTGATTCTCTAGGATTTTCTTGAAATCTTACCACAAGAAATACTACATGCATAATATCAGGTCTAGTTGTAGTTAGATATAGTAATCCACCCATCATGGATCTATACTTAGTTTGATCTATCTTAGGAGATTCATCATTTTTGCTTAATTTACAACTAGTAACCATGGGAGTACATACTGATTTAGAATCCTTCATTCCAAACTTCTTTAACATTTCCTTTACATATTTTAATTGTGAAATAAATATCTTGATTGACTAATTTTTAGCCCAAGGAAGAAAGTCATATCCCCAAGCATTGACATTTCAAACTTATTTTACATCTCTATAAATTTTTTACACATTGTCTCATTTCCTCCAAAGGTTATATCATCAATATACACAACTACAATTAGGATTTGGGTATGTGCAGGATCATGATGGGCCAAAAAGTGGTGATATGATGGGTATATGTAGGGTATGTGGTTGATGACTTTTTTTTACCCAAAATTGATGAAACCAAAAAGGTTTTTAAAGGAGATTCTTAGCTTTCCACCAATATAAATTATTCTTTACTTTGAATTTAATAAATAATTATTATTCATTTTCTATTTGAATTACTACTAAAGTCATGATTGATAGGCTGATTGAAAAACATCTATAGCTTTCAAACGGTATCACATTTTTTTAATCTGAAACATGCGTCACATTCTATGTTTCACATAGTATAGGATTAATTTTTTTTTTGAATTTCATGAAATTTTGACCAAATTAAGGTGGTTAGGCATATGAGTTTTTATATTTTTTAAAAGTTGTAATAAAAAAAATCACAATTAATTATTTACTTGGAAAAAAATTACAAAAAAAATGCATCACATCAGGACATGAGTCCTCTACTTATATCTAAAATATTATTAAAAATAATTATCATTTTATTGTGGTTAGGGTGATTAGACAGACACCTACTTCTTATTTTTTCCCTGAAATTTAAGTACTACTGCATTGAAATTTAAAAATTTCACCAAATAGATTTATTTATTTTTTAAATAAACCTAG
Source organism: Sequoia sempervirens (assembly GCA_007258455.2). Classification (NCBI taxonomy): domain Eukaryota; kingdom Viridiplantae; phylum Streptophyta; class Pinopsida; order Cupressales; family Cupressaceae; genus Sequoia; species Sequoia sempervirens. Next base: position 56,220,136 of record VDFB02026320.1, on the reverse strand, counting down.
TGTTTTAGAATCTACATTCAATTTGCTACATATTCTATTATTACATATTTTTAAAATAATATAGATAACTTATTCAAATTTTTACGTCAAATTTCCTAACTCTGTTTTTTTGAAATTTTTGCCACTTAAGGGCCAGTTTTTTCCATGATGATCCTGCACATATCCATTTGATCTTTCTCAACTTTGAAGTAAAGGTTGTTGTCTTTGGTAACCTTTTTGAATCCTTGCCACATTAAGTATTTTTCCAATCTTACATTCTAGGCTCTAGGAGCCTGTTTGAGCCCATATAATGCCTTCTTCAACCTATAGACCATATAAGGATTTTTTGATAATTGAAAACCCTCTGGTTGTTCAATGTATACTTCTTATAACTCACCATTAAAAAATGTAGAATTTACATTCATTTGATATAACTTGAAGTATTTATGTGCTGGAAAAGCCAAAAAATCCCAATAGCCTCCATTCTTGCTATTGGAGCAAAAGTCTCTTCAAAATCTATTCCTCCCACTTGTGAGTAGCATTTGCACACAAGCCTAGCCTTGATTTTGATAACTTCTCTATTCTCATTCAACTTGTTCTTGAAAACCCATTTAGTTCCTATCACATTCTTTTTTGTTGGTCTTTGGATCAGTTGCCATGTTTGATTCTTCTCAATCTACCTTAGTTCTTGGACATAACATTGATCCAATTTTCATCCCCGCATGCTTCAATAATTGTTTAAGGTTCTATTTTAGAGATTAAAAATAAATTACCTATTCATTTTCCATAACAACTTTTCTTCTTTTCAACACATCTTTGCTCTTGTCTCCAATAATTTGATCCTCAGGATGATTTTTTTGCACATACTTAGGAGTCTTAGGTTTCTTTTTCAAAGCTTCTTCCTCTTCCAATAGCATCTCTTTTTATTCTTCTTTGCAAAGGGGCCCATTAGATTTGAATATCCTTCTATCAACACTAACCTTTTATGTGATTTTTCATCCACTTTGACACTTGCACTTTCAATTATCTTCTTTAGTCTCTTGTTGTAACACATGTATGCCTTGCTCTGTGTAGAGTATCCAAGGAAGATTCCTTCATCAGATCTTGCATCAAACTTTCCTAAGTTTACTTCATCCCTCATGATATAACATTTACTTCCAAACACTCTAAGATATTTCATAGTAGGAGATTTTCCATACCATAGATCATAGGGGGTCTTTGAATTGTGTAAGTTCTTGCTTTTTCTCTAATGAGAATGTAAACTGTGGCATGAAAAACTTCTCTCCAATAGAAATCTAGTAGATTTGCTTCCTTCAACATGGTTCTTTCTACTTCCTAAATTGTCATGTTCTTCCTCTCCACAACCCCATTCTACTGTGGAGTCCTAGGAGCTGATAAATGTATTTTTATCCCATGATCTTCACAAAAATTGTTAAACTCATTTGAGGTGAACTCACCATCTTTTTGACCTTGATCACTCAATTTTCAAATCCTTTTCATTCTCAACCATAAATTTAAATTATTTAAACTCACATAGAGCTTTTGATTTTTCTTTGAGAAAGGTCACCCAAGCAATTCTAGAGTAATCATCTATTAACAACATAAAATAATTATCACCTTGAGGGCTTCTATTGAAAGAATTAAGGAGACCTTTAGATTGTTGTCTTTGTTGTCATTGATGCCAACATTGTTTGGTGACTGATTATCTGCCCATCCAATAAACTATGTTTGTGCTACATTGATCCGGTAATTTGATTTATAATCACTTTGAAGTGGGTATTGGCTCATATAATTTTGACATATTTCTCAAAGGTCTTAGATGCAACTTTTTTCAAGAATTTAGCAATCTAGGTCAAATGAGTTGAAAGTTATAAATGTCAGAAGTTTGGCTTATAGTTTTTGGTATGACTTTCTTTTGGCCGACTTGTTCATGTGGTGCACACTTCATGAAGGTTTAAAGGGTTCCTTTTTAGGTTTGGGCTGACCTAAATTATGTCTTGCACATTGTTTTTTGAGTGCCAAAAAAGTTTTTATTTTGAAGCCGACAAGATATTTTTATTTAAGTATGCTTACATCCAATTAGGCTGACCTAATTGATGTATGAAGATGCAATCATGTATATATATGAAACATCCTTGTATTGAACATATATACAATACACACATATGTACACACATATAGATAGAGATGATAAGAAGTGATGATGTGAGATGTGCAACAAAGTGATATGGTGTGAAGTATTTTGTAGTTGATGATAGTTGTTGTGTACCTGCAATCCAGTGTAGGATTTTCTATCTTCTAGAGCTTAATTGGAACTATACTCAACACTCAGAAGGTGCACTCCATTCAGTTTATATTCCTTGTAGTAAGCCATATATTTTTGTATTTTGGTGATAAGCCATATCTTTTGTACTTTGATTGTGAGCCTTTCAAAGATAGTGTGTCCTAGTAGTGTGCCATGTAATATTTTGTAACTAGTTATAATATATTGTGTGTTAATCCTCACCGTGGTTTTTCCCACTTTGGGTTTTCTACATAAAAATCTTGGTGTTTATGAGTTGTGTGATGTTATGTTCACTTCCATGTTTTTACTTATAGCTGCAACTAGATATATTTTAATAATTGGATGGTTAGCAATCAATTGGTTTAGTAGAATACTGATTCACCCCCCTCTTAGTATTCTATGTGTTCAACAATTGGTATTAGAGCTTGGTTCCTTTTGAGAAGCTTAACAACTTAAGGAAGATCTTGAAATTTGAACACATGGCTAATAAAAAGTATCCTATTCCTCCAGAAGAGATCTTTGCAACTAATGAATTCCATGCTGCTCTTGAAGATTTGGATAAAAGTGAAGATGAGAAATAAACTATGAAAGAAAACTTGAAAGAAGCACATGAATGAATCAGAAAATTAAGAGAACAAACCAAGAAGTTCACAGAAAGGCATAGAGAAGTTAGTGATTATTTGAAGAAAGCTAGAATGAAGACATCAACATACTAAAGGTGCAAGTGGAAGAAAAGAAAATAATTATAGAATGCTAGAAAACTAAAATCCAGAGCAAAATTGATGAATGCACAAAGCTTGAATGAGAAGTGGTAACACTGAGATCTGAATTAGTAAAGGAAAAATCTCATGAGGATACATTCAAAGCAAGCACCACAAAGCTTGATGAATTGATTGCTTCTTAAAAACCCTCTAAGGATAAAAGTGGTTTAGGACTTGAAGGAAAAGTCTCAAAGGAAAATCAAACTCCTAATAAAGTGGACAATCATAGGAAGACTCAAAGAAATGGAAGGAAGATCAAGAACCCCAGAAGCAATATTGGAAGGATTCCTATCTAACAACTTAATGCTCAAAGGGACCCATCTTTTAATGGAATTTTCTTTTCATGTAGTAAATTTGGTCATAGGGCAACTGAATGTAGAAGTAGAATGAATCATAATGTTGGATTCTTTGCTGGACAATGCTTTTCTTGCAATAAGTTTGGACATAGAGCTATTGAGTGTAGAAGTCATAAAATGATGAATAGATTCAATACTGGTAACATGGATTAATCTTTTCAAGGCTATTGCTATATATGTTATTCTTTTTGGACATAAAGCTATTCAGTGCAGATCAAGGTTAAATGCAAATCAATTTGGTTAGAAATATGTTGTGTTAGACTTGCAATAAACCAGGACACATTTCAAAATTCTACAGACGCAAAAATTAGAAGAATGCTAATCTAGATCAAAAGAATAAAACTGTGAATAAAATTTATCCTACTGAGGTTAAAAAGGAAATAGAGAAAATTTGGAAGAAAAAGAAAGAACTTGAGAATAAGGATGAATCAAATGCATTTGTATATGGTGTAGATACTTCTAAAAACTAAACCCAACAATGGTTTTAAGGGGAGCAGTGATAGAGAAATATAACAAACCCCCAGTATAAGAGGTGTAAAGCAGTGACACAAGGATATATGATGTAAGGTGTCATTTTGAAGATGTTGAAGAAATTTCTGATAGAAAATATGCAAAATTGAAGAATTGCAGTGCATTTTAGGGTTTATAGTGTATTCTACAAAGTGTTTATTAGCTTTTGAAGTTGGAGTGCATTTAATGCAAAATTAGGGAATTTTTTTAAGACATAAAGTGAGAGACTAAGTTGAGTTAAATCAAATTTGTACATTAGGAAGAAGTATAGCGAGCTGAAGAGATTTGAAAGTGATTCAAAGTAATTGGCATCAAACTCTAGTTTTCCATGAAGCTTGAAAAGGTATTTATTGTTATCTGAACTTTGTGGGTTTTTAGTTGAAGCAATTTTTCATAAGCATATACAAGTAGTTTGAGGAAAAGAAATGGCCACTCCCACTATTATGGAAGTCTTTGAAAGACCCTGACCTAAATTTAGAAGGTATTCCTAGCAAGTCTATGAAATAGATCTCGTGGGTGCGTTCTCACACATTCCATCTAATGTCCTACCCACTGAAGACACTAGAACATACATTCATGGAAAGTTAGAAGAATTTAACCACCAAGAACTTAGGGATCTATGGATGGAAAAATTGATAGGAGATAATCACTTTGTAGAACCTAAATATGAAAACCTCTTGCGAAAGAAGTTAGATGTTTGGAATTGGTTCCCTAACTTTTCAAATGAGATGGATTATAAATTTGTTAGGAATCCACTTACTAGGATGCATGATAAATTTATGTGGACAAGCCTAGCTAAGTTAATCACCAAGGAAGTAATCCAAGCGATAACTCTAGTCTTTGTGCCACTAGACCCTTGCTAGTGCTAAAAGTTGTGAAAAAAAATGTAGTTATGAAGTTATCTAGAACCACATTTGATGGGAGAGATTATGATCTGTGTGAATTGCTCTGACTGCAACTTATGGAGAATCTAAGCCCGATTAAGTCAAAAAAATAGTTTTTTAAGTTTGGTACATTGGTAGTTTGTCTACTATTCTACTTTATGAGGGAGTTATCAGGAAGGAAAAAATTATATGGAAATGTAACAGGTCGGGTGCAAATCAAATCTTTGAACACCTGCATAGTCTTAGAGATTTTAAAGCACAAAATAATGCTTTGAATGCATTCTTTGTAGTATTCTAGAATGAAATACATGAAAGAGCAAGGGTTCCCAGAAGCCTAGTGAAAAAGTATGTAAAGGACATAACTTTTATTGTAAGCACTAATGAATGCATCATAGAAGCAGTTGAACCCAAAAATCTCTGGATAGAACCTCTGGGATATGAGTTCAATGAACAAATTGCTGAGAGGTTCATTGAAATGTAGTTAAATAGTCCAAGGGATCCCTCTTTGCCCCGATATGGAACATATGAAGAAAAATTTAGTGAAGGGCACTTAAAAACTTCTACATCCAATAGAGAAAAAATGACAAGAAAGAATGTTGAGGCATTATTCCAAGGGTATTCATTCTCGAAGGATGGTATTGATCAATTAAAGGAAGCTCTTGATGAAAGGAAGTCCATATCAACTAAAATATCCTTTGGACCTAGTAAATCTGGAAGAATATATTTTTCTACTACACCTACTTCCAATGTTGCTACAATAGAGAAGGGAGAGAAGAAAGAACATAGTACTCTTGCATTAATCAATGTAACTTCCTCCACCAGACCTAGTACCTGTTCTTCTAAAAGAAAGAACATACCCCCTGCTGCACCACCTGTTACTCCTGGAAGAAGAAGAGTAAAGCAAAAGGAAAATAAGAAAATAAACCTAAGTGATGTTGTACAAGAAGAAATAGATCTTGTCTTGCAAGAAGAGCAACAATTGAAGAGGAATAAAAGGAGCATATTTCAACTAGCAATGAAGAAGCATAAACTAGAGTCAATATCTCAACAAATGAAGAGATAGAGGAAGAAGATAATACTTTCAAAATTCATGTGCATGAGAAGAAGAATGAAGAAGGCACATATGATCCTAGAAGGAGGACATTCGTGGATCTCCTCTGGTAAGTGATCGACCATCTTTAAGTATGGTAGCCTTAGTGAATAATATGATAGACTCTAAAAATATTTTTTTGACTACTAAGTTGTTTGATGAAGTCAATAATGAAGATAAGGAAACTATTATCAATGCTTTCATTCAATACATAGTTATTAGCAATGTAAGTATGGAAACTATCCAGAATAAAGTGATTGACGATATTTGGAAAGAATTAGTACAAAGAAAGAAATAAGCTATAAATTTTGATGACAAGATGAAAACTGATGTCTTGAATTCTTATGGATCCTCTTTATTTGAGGAAGAGGCTGCTAATCTGTTAAAATAATTCTCTACAATGTTTAGAGTCAAACATAGAGTAAATATGCTTATGACTAAGGAGAGAGATAGCATAGAAAAAGTAGACAAAAACTTTGGACACAATCAAAAATTTGGAAAAGAATTATGGGACAAGAACTAGTTCTTCATCCCATACAGCTAAGGCACAAGAGCACGTTAATATCACAAAGGTAATAGATCATCCAATTTTGGAAAGTTTTGGTGAAATACATGATGTTTTAGAGAAACTTGCCCCTCTGAATGATACAAAGGAGACAACCAACAAATAGATTGAAGATCAACACAAAGATGATACTAGTAATGAACTAGAAGAACATCATGAATATATCGGAAATAACAGTGAGAAGGATAAAGATGAAGATGAAGAAAGCAAGGATAAAAAGAAAAATGATGAAAAGAATGATGAGGATAAGAAAGAGAAAGAAAACAAAGATAAATATTTTGGAAAATCCTCTAATGAAGAAAAAGAAGAAGAAAAGGAAGTAGAAAAAGAAGAAGAAAAGAAGGTAGATGAATTCAAGAAAGCAACTCAGGATGAAAGAAGTGAAGAAGAAAACCCCAAGGCTACTGAGAGCCAACTAGAGAATCATTTGAAAGCACTCTCAAAGGTCTACTAACAAGGAAAATAAGACTTCATCCTGTGCTACCAACTTAGTTAATTAAGGTTCCATCAAATCTAGGCTATGTAGATTTGACTAAGATTGCACCCAAGTGAGAAAATAAAGATTTGTGGTACTTTTCTCAACTCTGTTACAAAGGAAACTGTTGAAGCTTATCAGAAAGGAAATGAATTGATAAATGAAGCTATTAGATCTTTACAAGAAACAACCCTCGGTGTCACCACCAATGATACCTAGCACTGATTGTGTTGGTTGTTTTTAATGAGCAACCAGGTTGGTCTCCTATTCTACCTATGGAGTAGCCATCTCTAGTCAAGGGCAGCTCAGAGGACCTGGACCAACTGACATGATTCAGTCAAAGACTGAGATATTCTACACTTTAGGCTCTGCAGAACCAAGGCGGGTATACCCACACAATGCCTCAAATAAGACTAGACATTGCTTTTTATAGCAGATGACTCCTGATGCCAAGTATTGAGAACCTCAAATATGGCTAGATTCCCAGTAACACAATACTTGCAACAACCAGGAGGTAGGGCAAGACATCAAACAAGATTGATTAAATAAAATGATTGATCTTGAGCAAGAAGACTAGAACCCTAAAGACAAATAGCATATATCAGATTAGTGCCATATCCATTGGGCTAGGAGTCACAATAATCTGCAAATAGAAGGAACCATTACTCTAGACATTAAAGTCTTTGCAAGATTAACCTTATTAGTCTCACAACTAGTGATCAGATCTATAAGACTACTTATCAAATCCTCCTATCATACATATGAATCTCTGATATGATTAAAGCATTTAACTTATTCCTTGAATAAGAGCAACAACCAGAACAAACAGTAAAACGTTACATTAAAATGATTAAATAAGTGATCCTTGATCAACTTTCATTAACAATCCATACACACAATACAAAGGAGAGACTTAAAGATCTCAATCTATACATTCAGATTCATACATGTGTCCAAGACCTCACAATTTACAGACTATAACCCTAGACCTCAAAATCTGGTAAAAACCTAACTCTGTGACTTAGTGCTCTTCTCTTCAGATTTTTGTTCTAACTTTTGGCCCCCAGACCCCTACAAATGATTCAGAAGTTCCTTTTAAACAGCTCCAGAAACACCATCCAGCTTAGAGCCACATTAGCACCATGTCATACCCTAATCACCATGTTCTTCAACTACTTCTCTGGCCTCATAAATGTCATTGGTCGGGTTGCTGCAGGAAAGACACTCCCGCATGAAAGAAGCCAAGAAATCGATGTCAAATCTGCCACCAAATCCACGTGTCCATACTCGAGCCATGCCATCCTTGTACCAGAGCCGCGTCGCCATGAATGCTGGTTTGGTGGAGCCAATGGCCAACTCTCTTTCGCCATGAATGCACCAGGCTTCTGGCGTGAACATAGCAGAAACCCTGACCATGGCTTAGCTTGAAACTCGACCGTTGATCATCCATGATTAGACGACCACCTTTAAAATCTCCATTAGCTGTTGTCATTGAGATGTCATATAGGTTCAAAATGCTTCATCAAAATGTATTTCCTTTATGTGCTTTCCATTCACCGAGACAAGGGGACACCTCACACCGAAGCAATCCTTTCATTTTGTTCATAGTCGCTATAGCTTATCGCTCTCGGGGAGACCTCCTGTAGATGTCATTTCCTTTCCCCGAAAGTCCCCTCGTGTTTGTCATGTCACTGTAGCTTAAGGTTTTTCTCGCCGAAAATCACTTTTCATTTGACACTATTGCCATAGGATCGGACCATCGGGGAGACATCATAGAGATTCTATCGGGTTACACCGAAAGCCACGTATTGAACCCCATCGGCAAGACACACTGAGTTCACCGAGACACTATAGCGAAGCAACATTAGCCATATCGAAGAACCCTGAAACACCGGTCGGCATAACAAGCCAACATCGCCAAGACCTTTCAACGAAAGGTATAACCCACGCTGAAAGCAAAACACAAAATACCATCGGCAAGACAACATATTCGCTATGACATACATCGATGCCTCAAGCCCTTTGCTGATAGAACCCACACTCGATCGCCAAAATAAAACTAGGGTCATGCCGACAACCACCTGCAAATAAATTCCAGTCACTGTGATATATGATAAGTCTTGCCGATAGGCAACTCAGACTTATGCAAGCAAAGAACGCACAACAGGTCGGGGAAACAATAGGAAACCTATGCCGAAGGGAAGTCACACCGAAGAGTAAAAAAGGGGGGCGGTAAAAAGGACTTCGAGGAGACCAAGGGGAGTCGGGAAGACCTCACCCTGAATGGCAACCATCACACCGAAAGGAAATCCCGTTGGTGAGACACGAAGGGGTCAGGGAGACATCTCCCCGACACAGTGAACACAGGCCGAGAAGATAAGGCCTCGGGGAGACAAGCAGGGGTTGCCAAGAGGTTACCCCGAGAGCCAAAAGTCACACCGGAGGCAACGTGGGGCCAGTGAAAGTGGTAGCAAGGGGCTGGTGACGAACGAGAGACAAGGCTCGGGGAGGAACTTAAGTGAGACGCGCATAAGCCAGATCAGTCACCAAAGGAAAAGAACAAGCAGCCAGAAAGGAAAAAGAACCCAAAATGATCCCACCCCCACCTCCGCAAAAGATAGCAGATACAGAGCCAGAACCAAAACAAGACCAAAAAGCCCTGGAGGCAGAGACAAAAGGAAAACAGGAACCTTGCAAAAATTTCCAAGACAAACCCCCGACCCGGTTCCGCCCCCGCCAAAAGCAAAAGCAAAACAAAGCAGCGGAGCCAGGAAAACAACCAATGATCGACGCAGGGTAGAAAGGGAAAGAAACTCCAAGCACGCGGAATCAGAACCAGGACGAATGCGTGAACAAGAATTAGAACTTCAAAATTTGGAAAAGTTCTAGTTTCGTTCAAGCATCCATTCCACCGAAAAGACAAAAGAGAAGCTAGGGCAAGGAAAAGAGAAAGGGGAACCAAATAAAAAGGCCCAAAAATAGGGAAGAGAAAAACCAGGAAAAACCCTAACACAGGTCGCCCCAACGGGGAGATGAAAACTAGCACGCTGGGCTCAACCCTTGTGGGAGCCCATTTAACCCACGTGCCAAAATGAAACACACCCCAGAGCTAAAGTTATATCATGAAAAACAAGGGCACACAACCAGAACCTGAAAGACAACCAAAAAAGGCTCTAACAGATTGGAGATCTGGTAATGTCCAAAAATATTTCCATATCAAGTGTCTTGGTAGATGTAGAAAAATTGGAAAAGATGAACATCATTCTGTCCACTCCAAAAAAAGGTTAAGAATGTTTAGTGGAACTAGAATCACTGCATAAATATCTTATTAGAGCTAAAGGGATTTGAGATGATGGTAAACTAGCCTGGGAAGCAATTCTCAAGGAATTAAAAGGTGCCCCTAGCTCTTGATTATTTTTGTTTTCCTTAGCCTTTTTCCTTGTTGTAAAAGGGGGAGAAAGTTCTATGTGAAGAAGGTTCAATGTAAATAATGTTTTGGTTTGGTTTTAAAAATAGGTTTATAGTTTTGTGTTCTTGTATATTTGAAAGAGGGAGTTGAATAAATTTTGATGTCGCACAATTTTGGTTTTGAATAAGCTTCATTTTTGGCACATGTTTCCATCAATGAAAAAGGGGGAGATTGTTGAAGAATAAAGGAGACCTCTAGATTGTTGTCTTTTTTGTCATTAATGCCAACATTGTTTGGTGACTGATTATCTGCCCACCTAGAAAACTATGTGCTACGTTGATCTAGAAATTTGATATGAAATCACTCTAAAGTGTATATTGGCTCATATAATTTTGATATATTTCTCAAAGGTATTAGATGCAACTTTTGTCAAGAATTCAACAATCCGGGTCAAATGAGTTGAAAGTTATAAATGTCAGAAGTTTAGCTTACAGATTTTGGTATGACTTTCTTCTGGTCTACGTGTTCATGCAATGCATGCTTCATGAAGGTTTAAAGTGTTCCTTTTTAGGTCTAGGCTAACCTAAATTATTCAATACATATTTTGTTTTGAGTGCCAAAGAAGGTTTTTTTGAAGCTGACAAAATATTTTAAGTATGCTTACATCCAATTAGGCCGACCTAATTGATGTGTGAAGATGTAATTGTGTATATATATGAAACAACCTTGTATTGAACATATATACAATACACACATCTGTACACACATAGAGATAGAGATGTGCGACAAAGTGATATTATGTGAATTCTTTGGTAGTTGATGATAGTTATTGTGTACCTACAATTCAGTGTAGGATTTCTGGTGCAGGAGCACCTAGGGGTCCAATGGACCTAGTATGTTTTGATAAGTTTTGTTTCTTGGTTTGGTGATGGAATAAGGTCCTAAGGACCATTTCAAATTCTTTGTAATAGGTCTCCTAGGTTTCTTGTTGAATTTTGGTCTTGGCGACAACCTTCTTTGTACAAACAAGGTCTCCATCCTCAATTTGTAAGTCTAGTGCACCTTGGAAAATTAAGAAATAAGGATGCCTTGATGTAACTAGAAACATGAGGGGAGTCATCTTTCTCTTTGGAGGGGTATTGGATGCCTTTCACACATCTTGAAAGCATCTTGGTAGTCGAGTTGGTGTAAATTGTCCAAATTGCCTTAATTAGGCATTTAAGTGACAAAATGGGGTTTTTGTGTTTCCAACAGGAAAATAATTCAAAATTAAGTTTTAAGAAGTTGGAGGAAGTTTTTAAGACCTCAAATATGTCTCTCTTGGTCGAGGCAAGGCTGATGTTGAAGTTGGGAAGAAGTTTTCAATAAGAAGTTTGCTGATTTTCTGTGTTTTTTTGGAGAATTTGTTGATCCCGTACTTGGTACGGATTGTACATTCATTTTCATGCTCCAAGCCTATAATGGTTTGAAATGGGATTGAGTAAGCTTACTTTTGGCACTGGAGTGGTGATTTTTCATTGAGGAATAAGGGAGATATCTTAATTTTTCTATCGAGTGGTTTGAAAACCCTTAAAATCAAGGTTTTGAGTGAAATATGTGTAATTCTTCCATTCCCATGTTGTAAAGCTGCTCATTCTTGGTGGGATGGAAGATATGGGGTTGTACTAATATTTCCTAAAGGTTTTGGAGAACAAAAAACTGATTGGAGAACGTGGTGTATGGTTTTTTGGCTTGACATCTCTATGTGGCAAGCCTAATTGATAAGCAAAAAGGTTGAGTTTTTGCTTGTAGTGGAGAAATCTATCTAGATGGCACTTAGGGATGATATTGATAGGTGAAAAAAACCCTTTATGAGTCTAATTTTTTGCTTTGGGGTGTAGAGGAGAGCCTAGATAGTCAAGACCCAGCTGTAGGTCTTTGAATTAGGCCTCTTGGAGCAACAGTAGAATAGGCCACTGTGGATTGTGCTTGGACAGTCAAGAAGAGAGGTTTTTAGGCTTTGTGGGAGTCCATATTGGGAGTCCAAATCTAATGGTTTTATGTCTTAACAATCTTCCATTTAGATTCTAAATTGACTGTCCTACTAGGCAAGGTTACAAGCCTTTAATGCAAAAGAGGCCTGAGTCACTAGAATGATGAGTAAGTGATGTACCCTAGGTGAAAGGTGGGTTGTTGAACCTTGATTTAGTCTATGTGGACATGGTACAAGTGTTTCTAAGTCTGTTGGATGGTTTGAGTTTATGAATCCTAGGTGTGCGGGGTTTCATCCTTGAAGGAATAATGGAGTTCATGACTCCTCATAAGAGTATTTGAGAGAAGCATTGTGTGAAGTGTCCTTTCCATTTGTGGTTGTGTGTTTTCCTTCCCTACCACTCTGCATCATAGTGGTATAAGAGCCTGATTGCAGGTAGTTGTTGAAGGGAAGACATCATGCCTCCAAAAGCTGGACCGGTGGTTTCAAGGGAGTTAAAGGCCCTGAGAGAAGAGATAGAGGCCTTGGAAGCAAGAGAAAAAAGGAGAGTGGTGGCAGTTGAGGAAGAGAGTTACTTTGAAGAAGATCCATAGGGTGAGGAAGATGAAGAGAACCCTCAGGGGGAAGAGATACCCCCTCATGAGAGAAGACTCCTTAAAGCCTTACAAGCATCCAAAGCAGAATCCTCTGAGGTAAAGATTGATTTTACCATATATAGAGGAAAGATGGAAATGGATGAAGTGTTAGAGTGGGTGGAGGCTCTAAATAACTATTTTGAATACAAAGACATGGTAGAGAAGATAAGGAGGAAACAAGAGCAGCTAAATAGAGGAAGAGACAAAAATTTTAGAGGTAGGGGAAAAAATCAGTCCCAAAAACATCAAGAGGAATCTAGCCATATTGAATCAAGTGGAGATTCAAGCAATAGAGGAGGATTTAGGGGTAGGAGACCCAATGGTAGAGGCAGATTCGATGGTGGAAGAGTTTCTAATCAATTTTTAGTGAGATGTTACACTTGCAACCAGCCTGGGCATCCATCCTTCAAATGCCCTGAAAAATCAAGGATCAAGCTCTCATGGTGGAGAGAGGAGGAATCAATTAGTGCATGAAGATGAAGAGAGTGTGACTTCTCCTGCAGTGAATCTCACATTAGAAGTTGGAGAGAACTTGATGATTAGGAGAACATTGCTCAAGGTGCCAATCCCTGAAGAACCCCCACAAAGGAAAGCACTCTTCAGAATCAATTGCAAGGTACAAGGTAAAGTGTGTAAGATAGTAGTGGATTCAGGATCAATTGATAATCTTGCTTCAATTGAGATGGTAGAAAAATTGAATTTGAAAATAATTTCTCACCCTAACCCATACAAAGTTTCATGGCTTAGGAAAGGACAACAGGTCTTGGTGGATGAGAAAGTATGGGTACAATTCAACATTGGGGCATATAAGGATAAGATCCTATGTGACATCATCCCTATGGATGTGTGCCACTTGCTACTTGGTAGGCCTTGGCAATTTGATAGGAAGGCCAAGCATGATGGCGAGAAGAACACATACTCCATTGTGAAGGATGGGGTGACATACAACCTCTCACCTCTCCTGGAAGAAGACAAGACAAAGCATGAAGGTCCTAGCATTTTGATGGTGGGTGAGAAGGAGTTCATGAAGACCTTGAAGGAAGGAGGAGGAAGAGGATTCTTCCTAATTATGAAGCCAAAGAGTGAAGCATATCTTCCCACAAAGAAGAAGGAAGATGCACCAAAGGAGGTCCAAGAGTTGTTGGAAAGGTACAAGGACATAATAGTGAATGAATTACCTAGTTCCCTACCTCCCATTAGGGATATAAGCCACCATATTGATCTAATTCTAGGGGATACATTGCCCAATAAGGCTGCATATAAGATGACACCTGCTCAAAATGAGGAGATTGCAAGACAAGTGCAAGAGTTGATGGATAAAGGGCTAGTGAGGAAGAGTTTGAGTCCATGTGTTGTTCCTATTGTCCTAGCACCAAGGAAGGATGGGAATTGGAGGCTTTGCACTAATTCAAGAGCCATTAATAGGATTACAATTAGATATAGGTTCCCAATGCCAAGAATGGAGGAGCTCATGGATTGTCTATCAAGAGCATCTTACTTTTCCAAGATTGACTTGAAAAGAAGTTACCATCAGATAAGAATCAGAGAGGGGGATGAATGGAAGATAGCTTTTAAGACTAATGAAGGGCTCTATGAGTGGTTGGTGATGACCTTTGGGTTATCAAATGCCCCTAGTAACTTTATGCACCTTATGAATGAGGTATTGAGACCTTTCATTGGAATGTTTGTTGTGGTTTATTTAGATGACATCCTTGTGTTTAGTAGGTCTAAAGAAGAACATTTGAAGCACCTTGACATGGTACTAAGGAGGTTACAAGAGGAGAAGTTGCTGATCAACATGGAAAAGTGTGAATTCATGAAGGGAGAACTAGTATACCTTGGGTTTGTCATCTCCAAGGGAAGTTTGAAGATGGATCCTTCAAAGGTGGATGCTATTCTTAGTTGTCCAACCCCAAAGACAATGGGAGATGTAAGGAGCTTCCATGGACTTGCGAGTTTCTATAGGAAGTTCATCAAGAAATTTAGCCAAATTTGTGCACCAATCTTGGACACCATCAAAGGAGGTAACAAAGGTAAGTTTTCTTGGACCAATGAGGTTGATAAAGGGTTTGAATATCTGAAAATGAGGGTAGCACAATAGCCTATACTTGTGCTCTCTGATTTTGATAATTTTTTTACCATTGAGTGTGATGCTAGCAATCAAGCAATAGGGGTTGTTTTGAGCCAAGAGGACAAACCCGTTGCATCTTTCAGTGAAAGGATGAATGAAGCAAAGAGAAAGTATTCCTCATATGATTTGGAATTGTATGCTATGGTCCAAGCCCTCAAAAAGTGGAGGCACTACTTGTTACCTAAGGAATTTGTTGTTTATATTGATAATCATGCCTTGAGTTTTTTGAATGCACAGGAAAAACTTAGTCATAGGCACATGAAGTGGGTAGAGTCTTTGCAAGCCTATACATTTACAATAAAGGATAAGAAAGGCTAAGAAAATAAGGTGGCAGATGCTCTTAGTAGAAGGGCACTTGTAGTGTAAGAGATCCAACTCCAAATCACAGGGGTTGAAGCATTGAAGGATATGTATCATGAGGATTCAAATTTGAAGGAGGTATACAATGTTTGTGAGTAGTATTTGAATACTTTTCATGGTGAATTTTATGACTTTCTATTGTAGAATGGTTTTCTCTTCAAAGGAAGCCAATTATGTGTGCCTAAATGTTCAATGAGGGAGAACATCATAAAGGAGAAACATAGTGGGGGCCTTGGAGGTCATTTTGGCCTTGATAAGACCTTAGAACAAGTTAGGAGGTTTTATTATTGGCCAAAGTTGCAGAAGGATGTGTGAAGGTATATGGAAGAATGCATAATATGTCAAAGGGAAAAGGGAACTTCATCAAATGTAGGACTCTATCAGCCACTGCCCATTCCCAATAGGCCTTGGGAGTGTGTAAGTATGGACTTTGTATTGGGGTTGCCTAGAACCCAAAGAGGTTTTGATAGTGTCTTTGTGGTAGTTGATATATTTAGTAAGATGGCACATTTTATTCCTTTTAAATTCACCAATGATGCATCTCATATAGTAGGTCTCTTCTTTGAGGAGGTTATTAGGATACATGGATTGCCTTTAAGCATTGTTTTTGACAGGGATTCTAAGTTCATTCTTTTGGATGACCTCATGGAGAAACTTGGCATAAATCTGTCCTTTAGCTCAGCATACCATCCAAAAATGGATGGACAAATTGAAGTGGTGAATAGATCATTGGGAAATCTCTTAATATGCCTTACCAAGGAGCATGGACAAGCTTGGGATCTGATTTTACCTTAGGCTGATTTTTCATACAAAAACTCCATGAATAGGAGCATTGGTAGGAGCCATTTTGAAGTAGTCTATGGCATGCACCCTAGAGGGGTCTATGAACTAAGAGATCTAAAAGGAGTTGATAAGAGAAATGATCAAGGCGAGTACTTTGTTGTTACAATAAGGGATATTCATCAACAAGTGAAGGAAACCCTTCAAAAGAATGTTGAGAACTACAAAGAAAAGACAGATTTAAAGAAGTGGAATGTCCAATTCAAGGTTGGAGACTCGGTGATGGAACACTTGAAGAAGGAGAGACTTCCAAAAGGAAAGTATACCAAACTCATGATGAAGAATATAGGACCTTGCAAGGTGGTCCACAAGTTTGGCCAAAATGCTTATGAAATAGAGCTACCTCCTGGGGTGGCCATCTCTCCTATCTTTAACATTTATAATTTGTATCCTTTCAAATATTGTATGAGTGTAGGTGATGAACCAAGTACAATAGTAATGGAGGATGAAGATTGGGTGAAAGAACTGCCCCCAATCCAACCTATGACTCTTGAATGCATTCTAGACACCAAGGAGACAAAGAGGACTAGAAGGAAGGTCTCCAAGGAATACCTAGTCAAGTGGCAAGGCCTACCTAAAGAGGATGCCACTTGGATGTTTGAAACTATCATTAAACAACATGGGACTACTATAGAAGACCTAATCTCAAAGAGGACTTGAGATCTTTTTCTTGCTTGGGAGTATGGTGCAGGAGCACCTAAGGGTCCAATGGACCTAGTATGTTTTGATAAGTTTTTTTTCTTGGTTTGGTGATGGAATAAGGTCCTAAGGACCATTTCAAATGCTTTTTAATAGGTCTCCTAGGTTTCTTGTTGAATTTTGGTCTTGGTGACCAACTTCTTTGTACAAACAAGGTCTCCATCCTCATTTTGTAAGTCTAGTGCACCTTGGAAAATTAAGAAATAAGGATGCCTTGATGTAACTAGACACCTTAGGGGAGTCACCTTGCTTTTTGGAGGGGTATTTGATGGATTTCACACATCTTGAAAGCATCTTGGTAGTTGAGTTGGTGTAAATTGTCCAAATTGCCTTAATTAGGCATTTAAGTGACAAAATGGGGTTTTTGTGTTTCCAATGGGAAAATAATTTAAAATTCAGTTGCAAGAAGTTGGAGGAAGTTTGTAAGACCTCAAATATTCCTCTCTTGGTTGAGGCAAGGCTGATGTTGAAGTTGTGAAGAAGTTTTCAATAAGAAGTTTGCTAATTTTCTATGTTTTTCTAGAGAATTTGTTGATCTCGTACTTGGTACGGATTGTACGTTCATTTTCATTATCCAAGCCTATAATGGTTTGAAAGGGGATTGAGTAAGCTTACTTTTTGTGCTATAGTGGTGAGTTTTCATTGAGGAATAAGGGAGATATCTTAATTTTTCTATTGGGTGGTCTGAAACCCTTAAAATCAAGGTTTTGAGTGAAATATGTGTTATTCTTCCATTCCCATGTTGTAAAGTTGCTCATTGTTGGTGGGATGGAAGATATGGGGTTGTAATACTATGTCCTCAAGGTTTTGGAGAAAAATAGACTGATTTGAGAAAGTGGTGCATGGTTTTTTGGCTTGAAATCTCTATGTGGCAAGCCTAATTGATAAGCAAAAAGGTTGAGTTTTTGCTTGTAGTGGAGAAATCTGTCTAGATGGCACTTAGGGATGGTGTTGACAGGTGCAAAAAAACCTTTAGGATTCTGATTTTTGGCTTTGGGGTGTAGGGGAGAGCCTAGATAGTCAAGACCTAGGTGTAGGTCTTTGAATTAGGCCTCTTGGAGTAGCGGTAGAATAGGCCACTATGGATTATGCTTTGATAGTCTAGAAGAGAGGTTTTGAGGCTTTGTGGGAGTCCAAATCTAGTGGTTTGGTGTCATAATAGTCTTCCATGTGGATTCTAAATTGAATTTCCTACCGGGCTAGGTTACAATCCTTTAATGCAAAAGAGGCCTGAGTCACTAGAATGTTGAGTAAGTGATGTACCCTAGGTGCAAGGTGGGTTTTTGAACCTTGATTTGGTCTATGTGGACATGGTCCAAGTGTTTCTAAGTCTATTCGATGGTATGAGTTTATGAATCCTAGGTGTGTGGGGTTTCATCCTTGAAGGAATAATGAAGTTTATGACTCCTCATAAGAGTATTTGAGAGAAGCATTATGTGAAGTGTCCTTGCCATTTGTGGTTGTGTGTTTTCCTTCCCTACCACTCTGCATCAATTTTCTATCTTCCAGAGCTTAATTGGAACTATACTTAGAACTCATAAGGTGCACTCCATTCAGTTCATATTCCTAGCAGTGAGCCATATCTTTTTGTATTCAAGTGGTAAGCCATATATTTAGTACTCTAGTTGTGAGCCTTTCAAGGAAAATGTGTCTTGGAAATATGCCATACAATATCTTATAAGGTCAGTTATAATATATTGTGTGTTAATCCTCACCATGTTTTTTCGCACTTTGTATTTTACACATAAAAATCCTAGTGTCTATGAGTTGTGTGATGGTATGTTCACTTCCATGTTTGTAATTACAACTGCAACTAGATATATTTTAATAATTGGATGATTAGCAATCAATTGGTTTAGTAGAATACTGATTCACCCCCCTCTTAGTATTCTGTGTGTTCAATAGCTTCTTATTCTAGTAGGTCTGCATAGGTTTGTATGCACCAACTCTAAAAATATTTTAGTAGAATGTTCCTTAGTTTTGAACTTGTTCCTTGTTTATTTTCTGAACTAACAGTCTTTGCAAATTACATTGATAAGATTTGTAATTCTTGGAAAGTCTCTCATAGCATGGGTAGAGATGATCTTCACTAGGCTCTCCAAATTTATATGACCCATTATTCTATGCCACAACCTAATTTTATTTAGTTGAGTCATAAAGTACTTGCCACTATCACATTTGAGTTGATAAAAAATTCCTTTTGTCCTTGTTCTTGCTACAACCAAGATTTTGGGGCTTCCTTTTCTGATTTCACAACCATCATCTCGAAACACCAAATTGTATCCTCTACTACAAATAATTTGTCTTATGCTTTCCATAATTGTTTTTTTACCTACACTGAGAAGATTATGTTAGAGACCTATGCCATAAAGAACATCACTTGTCTTATGCATGCCATAAAAAAAATTTGAAACTTTTCCACAGATCTTAGTAGATGTGTCATCACCAAACTTAATAAAACCAATATCATATTTATTAAGGTTAACAAAAATGTTTATCACCTATCATATGATTTGAACATCCGTTGTCAATTATCTAGTAGTTTCTCTCCTCTTTTGCATGAAAGGCAATCAATATAGTTCCTTAAATACTATGACCTATTTTTCAGAGCGATTTCCTTCACACGTCTCTCAAGGCTAGTAGAATTAGTTCTAACATTCAATGCCATGAACAATTATTCATCAATTTCATTATCCAGGTAGTTTGACTCCTTATCATCTGATGCACCATTATCTTCAACATAATAACTCATTTTGAAGGATTTACCTTTATGATATTTATGTTTATCATTTGAAATTTTACTTGGACATTTTGAAGCATAGTGGCCTATCTTTCTAGAATTGAAACACTTGAATGGAAACTTACCTCTATATCTACCCATTCCCTTTTTCAACATTCTTACAAAATTTTCTTCCACTTCATCAAAATCATCTAGATCAGATTCACCATTCCTCTTTTTCTTGCTGACTTTAAAAGTAGTTTATTTCCTTGGAGAATCTTTATTAGACTCTTTTAATTCAAAAGTAGTTAAAGCAACAAAAAAATAATCTCTAGTATATTGATCCAAATTCTATTCTTCATCAATAGTAGAAACTTTAGCACTATAGGATATAGGAAGGGATCTCAATACCATTTTTACAATTTCATTTTCCTTTTTTTCCACCAATATTGTTGATGGAATTGATAATTTCATCCACCTTGTGCATGTAGTTTGCAATGTCCTCATGCTTTGACATCCTTTGGGTTTCAAACTTGGCCTTGAAATTTTGCATCTTTGCTTGCTTGACCCTATCATCTCCTTCATAAATACTTTTCAATTTCTCCCAAACCTCTTTAGTAGTTTTGTAGCTTATCACCTTCACAAGTTCTAAATTTGAAAGCCCACTCAAAATAGCATTCCTTACTTTTCCATTATTCTCATACTCCTTGAAATCGTTTTCATGTGTCAAAGGAGTATTAGGCATAGCATACCCATTTTTTATTGATTTCCATATGCCAAACGCTAATATGGTGAGAAAGGCTTCCATCGTGGCCTTCCAAAAAGAATAATTTGTTCCATCAAACATAGGAACTTTGAAAAAATTCCTATGCACCATCCAAATCTACCTCAAGTGGTTAAGATTTTTCTAAGGAACCTTTTCTCTAATACCAATCATTAGTGTTGATTATAAAATCCTACACTTCTCCAAACAACCTTATGGGAAATTCAGTAGATGGGGACATGTTGCATTCTACTAAATAACATCCAAGACTTTAGAAGTCGGATCTTCATTCTTTGGTTTAGGGAAAAGGGGAAGAAATAATGCAGAACTAAAACTATCTTCATTCTTTGGTTTTGGAAGTTGTGGTTGTGTTGCTGATATGTGGTTCTCATTGATGTCAACACTATTAGCATTAATGCATTAGAAGTTGTATATGTTGAGGATATTGAGAAAATTGTAATGGAATGAGTTGCAGGTTGTCAGTGGTGAAGTGAATTTCAGTCTATTAGTGAGTTCTATACGTTGATGATCTAAGGTTGTGGACTAAAGGGTTTGTTGCTGAGTGTATCTAGTTTATCCGTGTTGAGTTTCAGAGATCCCTATGAAGATTTGATCGAGTTATGAAGATTTATATTCTGGCAATTTTTCTGTTGCTTCAATTGGTGTTCCTAATTGAAGATAATGTGATTTCAGTTAGTTTAGTTGTTTTGGATGCTTCTCTAGTGATTCGTGATGTTTGTGGATGTTTCTAGATCATGCTCTATCTTTGTTGCACGTCCGCATTGATCATTGTCCTCGTGACTAGTGATTTTCTCTTGCGTGTTCATGTTTTTCGTGTTCCTGGCTAACATGATGTTTATAGCGTGTTGTGGATCTTCGAGGATTAATTAATTAAAGTTTTTTCATGTTGGAGATGTTGATTTGGGTCTTCACTAAGTTGTGGCTGACCTTGGTTGATTCACATTAATAATATTTAATGTTTTGGGCTGACAGTTTATATTCATTTTATTATTTTGTTGAAGCCGACATGTAGCAATGAAATTTCTTGATGTAGATATATATAAGTGATTGTTTATTCAATTTGAATACATGCTCAAGAATGCTTGTGTGTGTGTATGTGCGAAGAATGTTCTAAATCATTTGAAGGTAGATCAGAGTGTGAAGAAGTGTGAAGAAGTGTGAAGAAGAGTGAAGAAGAGTGAAGAAGTGTTCATGTGCTTAATTGGAACTGTGATTAGGCATTAGTAGATGCTATTTTGTTAGTTCAAATCCTTGTGGATGTAATCCAAATATTTCTGTAAGATAGTGTGTCTTCCTTTGGGCTGTAATCCTTGTTGTAATTGAGTAGTGAGATGTAGGTAGTGTGCCTAAATGCATGTGCATTCCCCATTTCATTTCTTTATACTTTTAACAAGGTATAATCTTGTGGACTAACCTGCACCGTGGTTTTTCCCCTAACATGGTTTCCACGTAAAAAATCTTGGTGTTATGTGTGTTTCTAATGTGTTGATGATTTATGCTTTCATTTTTATTAATCAAATATGAGAATAAGGTTAATAAGTTGAATAAGTTTTAAATAATTTATGGGACAAATGATTCACCCCACCTCTCAATTGTATGCCCTTGTGTTTCCAATAGGGGATGTGTTGCATTCTATTGAATAACCTCCAAGATTTTAGATTTCGGATCGTCATTATTTGGTTTAGGGAAAAGGGGAAGAAACAATGTGGAACTAAAACTATCTAAGGTGATGCACCAAAATATTTTAAAACCCCTACTAGGATATCAACCCTATAGAAATGAACACATAGCACGTGGTCCCTTCATAAATAAGAGGAGAACAAACTACTAATTCTTATATAAGCACATAGAAAACATTCAAATCCTCTCATAGGAAGCACCTACTAAGGTTTCGGTAGGGAATGATACACCAAAGAATAATTTCTTAGGGTATGTGCAAGATCATGATGGGCCAAAAAGTGGTGATATTATGGGTATGTGTAGGGTATGTGGTTGATGACTTTTTTTTAACCAAAATTGATGAAATGAAAAGGGATTTTAAGGGAGATTCCCAAATTTCCACCAATATAAATTATGCTTTACTTTGAATTTAATAAATAATTATTATTCATTTTCTATTTAAATTATGACTAAATTCCTAATTGATAGGCTGATTGAAAAACATCTATAGCTTTCAAACGGTATCACATTTTTTGAATCTAAAACATGCGTCACATTCTATGCTTCACATAGTATAGGATAATTTTTTTAATTTCATGAAGTTTTGAAGTTAAGGTAGTTAGACATATGAGTTTTTATTTTTTTAAAAGTTGTAATTAAAAAATCATAATTAATTATTTACTTAGAAAAAATTAAAAAAAATATGCATCACATTGGGAAATGGTCCTCTACTTATATCTAAAATATTATAAAAAATATTATCATTTTATTGTGGTTAGGATGGTGGGATAGACACCTACTTATTTTTTCCACAGAAATTTAAGTGCTACTTGCTTTGAAATTTCAAATTTTCACTAAAAGAGATCTTTTTAAAAAAATAAACCTAGTAGTTTAGAAACTACATTCAATTTGCTACAAATTCTATTCTTACATATTTTTGAAAAAATATAGATAACTTATTCAAATTTTTACGTCAAGTTGCCTAACTCTAATTTTTCTAATTTTTTTGCCACTTAAGGGCCTTTTTTTCCATGATGATTTTGCACATACCCCTCAGTGCTTCAAATCTGTTATAGATATGCCATTTCTTAATAGAATAGAATGAAACCTAACACAAATTTTGTGGTAAATGAAAGAGTGTAAAACATGATCCAATTTTCTATAGATTTAGGTTAGATATCACAAAAGCTGAAAAACCAAAGAATGATCAATCATCAAGATCATGTCCAAAATATATATAACACAAAGCATAAGCCTTATATAAGAAAATAATGTGACATATGATAAAGGAAAAATAGGAGCAATCCAATATTCTTCTCCTTTATATTACTTTGATTTAAGGAAACCATACAAAAATTCAAAGGTTGGATGTAAAGGACCAAAAACTATCTCTAAGATTGATCAAAATATTAATTATAGGATGATAACATATAATTCGTAATAGATCTTCCACCCTTGGAGAGGCTTGGAAATTACCTTTTATAGAGCAAGGTAAGAAAACAAGTGTAAATCTCTCTCCACCACAACAAACGTAAAAGATCAAACCTAAAAAATGGCATTAAATCCATCACCTCAAAAACTTGTTTTAAGATTTGATTTATGTTAGATACATCTATAGGGTAATAAAGATTGAGCTGCTAAACATCGATTGAAGTGAAACTCAAACCACCTGAGCTAGTTCCTTTCATTAAAAGTATCTGAATTTTTTTGAGCTAGAGCCTAGATTGCTACAAAAAAACCTTCCTTGTTAGAAGTAGTGTGATGGCATAAAAGTTTTCCAGACATAAATTTGATTGCTTGAAAATACTAGGTAGTGATGACTAGAAGATGGTGTTCATGATCCTTTGGGGAATTCCTGGTATCCTTAAATATTCTCCCGCTAACAAGGTGCTCTAAAAAACCTTGAATTGATATTCCTTGTTTTATATTGACAAAAAATGAACTGTGACATGTGGCACAAGAGCGGGCATTTAAGAAAATCCTTGAGAGATGCTTGGAAAAAACCTCATGGTGTAGCCACGTGTCAACCTCCATGCCTAAAAGGTAAAAGATATTAAAAAAGGTCGTACAGCCCCCACATGGTTCCATCATGCACCTTTATGCAAATAGGGAACCACAACCTTCCCAAAAGTGCACTTGCATGACACATGGATGAGCCCGACAATAGAGATGAAACAAGAGAATAAAGAACAAATCATGAGGTTGCAAAATTGAAAACATCAAATTAAACTCCCCTTGAAAAGGCTCTAAAGTCTTGGTGACTCTCAAGGCACCTTTGGTTGCAGAGGCATGAACCCAACAAAAAATCCAAAACAAAACAAAAGGAAAAGAGAGACAAGTGATCCTCAAATTTTAAGGAATGTTGAATGTAGGAATTCCCAATCTACATCAAAAGGTTGAACCAATGCACACAACTCCTTAGAATCCTGATCCAAATCAAGAATCTCTTTAAAAGAGACCTTGCCAAGTTTTTCTTACGTGACTTTGATGTGAAAGAAAAGTTGATCCAAAGGGTGAAGAATTCCTTCTATTTCCTCAATGCTTGGTGACAAGCTCAAATTTTGGAAAGTCAACTGGTCATTTTGTTTCTTTTCCATGGATTCCCTAATCTATGCCTCAATTAATATCACCTAATTGGGAAAAAATGGAGAAGGTGGTCCTTGTTGGACTAGCTCCTTAAAATCCTCTTTCATCTTGTTAACTTTGAGCATTAAGGCATCCTGGAAACTCCTACCCCTTTCGCATGCCCTGTTACAAGTTACAAATTCATTGTCTTTCTTAGTAGCTACCCTTCTAGCGACAATCCCTACATTTACCAAAGTATCCTTAGAAGCCCTATAAAGCATAAAAAATATGCTTTTTGATTCCATTGCTCGTGGAGTAATCAATTGCAGAATTTGATCTACAACCAGACCCACTTTAGCACTTAATTCTTATGGATCCCTCATGAATCTTAGGGTTGGTCATAGGGACATTACCACACTCTATCTTCTACCAATAAGAGACATATAATTTTACCAACATGGAGAAGAAATCAATCTATTGTTCTTGTAGCTCTAGAGTACTTTACTCCTATTGAGCCCAAGACTCTTTTTTTTTTATCTCTTCTTTCAATTGATTTATCATCTCTGGAGCACCCAAAAGTTCAAGGTGCAACTGTTCTAATTCTTTATTCTGGGCCTGTAGGTTGGATTTAGCCATTTTCCTTTCCATCTTTTCTATGACAATTGTAACCTAGGCTTGATGAAGCTCCTCCTATAACTAGTTTTCCCTTTGCTAGAAGTCTTGTTGGCCCTGCACCTGCACGCTTGTGATAATAGATAATTCTTGATTTACCTTATACAGCTCCTCTATTCTTTCATCAAGTTGTTTCTTCACCAAATCTCTAGCATTCATTCTTTTCATTTGTAGTCTGGGCCAAGACACTAGCCAATTCCTTTTATATTTCATTATTTTCCTTCTCAAATTTGTTGTGTAGCTGCTTCTACTGATCTAGAGACTTAGACAATTTGGCTTGCATCTTCTATAGTTTCGGCTCTAATTCTTTGCATGCATGCATTTACTGGTCTAACATGTTAGAGAGTGGGTCAATTTGACATGTTTGATTTTGAGCAACGTGTCTCAATTCGACCTAAAGCCAATCTTTATCTATTTGTACTATTTGTAGTTCCTCTGAAATCTTGTCTTGCTACTCCTATTGCAAGCGGGTGATGTTTTCATCCAATGCTTTGATTACAACTTGATGCCATGTGATTGTGGCCTTAATCACCTCCAACTCTACTTCCTTTTCTTTAGCTTCTTCCCCACTTTTAGATAGTTAGAATATACTACATTTTGTGTGGCTTTCATGAGAATTTTTTGCGAGGGAGGGAGCCACCTAGATTGAGGCCTACCACTTGAATTTTGGAATCTTCATATTGTATTTCTCCTTTAGGTTTGGAGGTTAAAGGCCTCATGGATGCAATCATCAGAGCCTCTTGCTTCTCATCAAAGCATGTTGTTGTCTTAAGGGCAGTTGGAGCTAGTGCAACCTTTTTCCCTATTTTTTCTTTCTCTCCTCCTAGGTTTGTTTAAAGATTCATATGAGACTAAAAATTCTGAGGGGAATCAATAGTTTGTGTGGCATTAGGGAGAAAACCAAAAGGAATGGAAAAAAGTGGATTTGGTTTTCTAGATGGAGAAGTTATTGGAAAATTCAAATCCAATTGTGAGAAAAGTGGGATACCCTATCAATATTACACAAGACATGGGGTACTCATTAGAGTTAAGGGGGCAAAAGTGGAAACAAGGGCCATTGACTTGGTGGTAGGCAAGTGTGAAGAAACTTGTAAAATAGGCTAGTCAAAAATTGGGGCCTGTGTTTTTGACAGGGTGATCAAATATCTACTGTGGAGGTGATGGAAGATGCATGTTCCACGCATGGGAACTCAAATTAGCAAAAGCAATAATAGTAGTAGTGATGGAGGGTGCAGAGAGTATGGGTTGCATGACAATGGTCATAGCGGCAATCTAGATAGGAGGCAGGGGAACTTATTGAACTAGAGACACAAAAGAAGAAAGAATTGCGGGTGATAAACTTACCCATGCCACAAAAATTATGAGGGGTATGTGCAGGATCATGATGGGCCAAAAAGTGGCGATATGATGGGTATGTGTAGGGTATGTGGTTGACAACTTTTTTTACCCAAAATTGATGAAATGAAAAGGGTTTTTAAAGGAGATTCTCTGCTTTCCACCAATATAAATTATACTTTACTTTGAATTAAATAAATAATTATTATTCATTTTCTATTTGAATTACGACTAAAGTCTTGATTGATAGGGTGATTGGAAAACATCTATAGCTTTCAAACAATATCACATTTTTTGGATCCAAAACACTACATCACATTCTATACTTTGCATACTATAGGATTAAAAAAATTGAATTTCATGAATTTTTTACCAAGTTAAGGTGGTCAAACATCAGTTTTTATATTTTTAAAATTTGTAATAAAAATTCATAATTAATTATTACTTAGAAAAATTACAAAAAATATGCATCACATTGGGGCATGAGTCCTCTACTTATATCTAAATATTATAAAAAATATTATCATTTTTGTGGTTAGGAGTTAGTCGGATAGACACCTACTTCTAATTTTTCCTTGAAATTTAAATTACTCTTGCATTGCAACTTCAAATTTTCACCAAATAGATTTTTTTAAAAACTAGTAGTTTAGAAACTACATTCAATTTGCTACAGATTCTATTCTTACATATTTTTGAAATACTATAGATAACTTATTCAAATTTTTACATCAAGTTGCCTAACTCTAATTTTTCTAAATTTTTTGCCACTTAAGGGCCTATTTTTTCCATGATGATCTTGCACATACCTTGAGAGTTTGTGAAATGAATGCCACTTCATCATCATAATTTTCCAAGGGCTTCTAGACATCCAATCCTTAGGTCCTCCTTCTCTTTTCAAGAGGCTCACTTTCCACCATAGATCGTTCAGTTGCCGATCCTAATGAACCTTGAGCTCCCTAAGAAGTTAGGGTCATCCTTGTAGACCTATGGGTTTAAATTGACCTTGTTTATGTACTAATGGGTGATGATGGTAACTACTCTCTCTATTGTAGGGGCTCCTCTTCGTGCTTTCCCACCTCTCCTTGTGAAGGCAGTGAGTCAAACCTTTTTCTAGAAGTTGATCCTACCTCTACATCATATATTTAATCAAAGGTTTCATCTATAAGGATGGCCTCATAAAATAAATTTTTATTTTTAATCTCCTACCAATATTTCCAAAACTTGGCCATTTTTCTATTAGACCAACCTCTCTTTTTCAGATAGAGTCATAAGGACTTTCTAATGGTGACCTCCAGGTCAACCTCTTCCTTAATTTGATAAAAATAAGGCCACAAGGGCTGTGTAGATGGTAGAAGGGACAAGACAACATGTAAAGCTTTTCTGTCCTGTGGTGGATTTCTCTTTGCTTCCTAGTATGGCCATGGCTCATGCATTAAAGGAATACATCCATCTGGATCATATTTCCATCTATCACAAATGAGATTGAGGCAAAGATAGGACAACTTGTTATTCAACATGTCTTGTGAATACCTATTCATCAACACTACCATAATTTTACCCTTTGTGATAGGAGATTTTTAAAGACATGCCTTAGTTTTCCTCGCCATAGAGGTGTCATCTATAATTGAAATTTTTTAGGAAATCTCAAGAGCAAGAGTCATGTTTGTCACACAAGTAGGTAGCCTAAAAGGCTCCTCTTTGAGTCCATGCATTCTTATGAAATTATAATATATTTTAGGAAATATTCTAGATCGTGTTGAAGTGTGGTGTGTGGTTTACAAGTCATCTTGAGATTGATGAAGTGTGTATTTAATTGATTAATGGTGTTTTCATGGGTAATAGATGACCTGGTGTTTACAATACATGCAAAGGATAAATATTGTTTGTGGTAGTGTGTGTTTAAGTGGTGTTTTTTTTTGGTCCTAATTAAGTTTTGATGTGGTCTACATTCACTTCTATCTGCCACGGAAATGTTTTGACACTGATCTAATTTGAATTTTCCTATTTGAGGTGCATTTCTAACCTTGGAGAGGGTTTTAAGGTTGAGGATGGTATAAGTATGAGTTGAATTGTTGAAGGAGGTTAAGATAGATTCAAGATAGATGAGTGTGCAAAGTGCATGATGCAAGTAGTGTGAAATTGAGAAGAGCATTGTGAAATTTCAAGTGTTGGACTACTAGATGTAATGAGTAGAATGTGTCTATAATTATTCAAACATACTACAAAGGTGTTAGAGCTATTGTGGTGGAGTCCCTGTTGAATTGAGATCATGTTCTTTGTGTAACATTTCTTCTCTATCTTCTTTACATTCCAGTAGTGAGCCTTGTTAGTGAACCTTTCTAGATAGTGTGTCCTATTCTAGCAGTGATCCTTTTTGTACCAAATTTTCTATTACTTATATTGTGAGCTGACACTCATCATGGTTATTCCCTCATTGGGTTTTCCACGTAAATCTAGTGTTCTCTTGTGTGTGGTGTTGAGTTGTTTAAGTTTCTATTATTTTCTTTTCATATTAAATCTTCATCATAGTTTAAGGGTTTAATGAATGTATGCGGATCTAAATATTAGATGGTTTTTATGTTTTGATAAGGTACAACCGATTCACTCCCCCCCTCTCAATTGTCTTATTCATTCAACACTTCTCTACTTCCTCATCCTCCTTTCCCAGTTCTTCCACTTCTAGAGGGGCATTGTCCTAAGTTTACTCTTCATCTATCACATGCTCATGTTGAGAATCAATGTTCTTTGATTCTTCTCCTATATTGACTTCTACTTTAGTGTTCTCTGAAATCATACCATATTTATGAGAAATGTCAAAATTTTTATCAATGGTCTCCTTTTGTAGCTTATCAAAATCATTCTTGTTTTTACCCATAAGGGTAGTCACCCCTTTCTTTACTCTAAATTCAATGTTGTACACTTCATCCAATGTGGCTCTATTTTTCTTAGAAAGAGGAGCACCAACCTTCTCCAACACATATTCTTTATCTTTCCTTCTTTTTTAATTGCTTCTAGTCTTCTCTTCACTAGGACATTCCATAGCTCTTTAGGAATTTTATTCTCAATTTTTTTCATATCAATTTCCAAAATAATAATGTATTTGATAATTACCTCAATAATGGTGGTTTTATCCACCTCATTTACTTCACCATACAAGGCTGCAATTTCTACAAGAAAGTCATGATGTATCATTCCATTAACAAGTGCTTCTACCTTCATGGGACTATGAGGTTTTTCTAGAGATATTTTTTGTTTCTTCTTCTTGACATCTGAAGTCTTCTTTGTTTCTACCTTCTTCTTTTCCAAATATTCCTTCTTGGTGGTTTCTCCCTTCTTCTATCACATGTGCATTACAAATTCTTCTTTTTCTTTGTCAATTTCTTCTTCTTTAGAAGTATCAACTATATCTACCTTTTTCTTCTTTGGTCTTGCTTCAATTTGTGAAGCCTCTTCCTTCCTCTTCTGGACTAACGGGGGTCCTTATTCCTCTTCTTCTTCCTCTTCTTATGTATTTACACTTATATTATTTTCTCTAAAAGCCTTTTGTTTTGATCTTCTCTTTGCAATGGTGATAGGTGGTGCTACTGGAGTAGCCTTCTTCTTCTTTGGTCATTTCATGTGCACAACTAGAGGGGATTTCTCCTTCACTAGAGGATTGCTAGTTGTTTTCCTTTTCTCTCCAATAAGATGCCTAGTCTTGGAGGATTTTTGAATAGTAGGAGGGCTAGTAGAGGTTCTACCATATCTCCTTGAGCTCTCTATAGCTCTTGCATACTCAACTTGCTCCTTTGAGATGCCCATTTCCTCTACAAATTGATCAACCATCTTTCTAACCTTCTTCTATATTTGTGGTTTCTTCTACTCCATGTGCACCTCCAAAGAATTTTCTTCATAAGTCCCATACCTTTCCATAGTTGTATCCTTTGGAATCCTCAACAAAATGTCAACTAAACCAGTAATCTCTTTTTCAATGACCTCATATCCCAATGTAGGGATCCACATAGTCCTTGGTTCAACTGCCTCCATGATGCATTCATCAGTTCTTACCAAAACATTGATATCATTTTGATATCTCTCTACTATTTTTCTTGGAATTCTATCTCTTTCATGCATCCTCTTCTGAAAAACTACAAAGATGAAAACAAGTGCCTCATCTTGTTCCTTCCCATCACCAAGACCACTCATAAAATCTTTGATCTGATGAGAAACTAGTCTTCCTTACAACCATTCCACTCTTTTAGTTTCAAGGAGTTCCTTTAGAAAATTGAAAATTAAACACATAACCAAAGTACCATACTTAAATGCATACTTCTTTTCCTTGGTTTGTTTCAAATTCTCCATCAACTATTGTCTTAGCAACTCACAAAGATCATAGTTAGCACCTTTTTCCACCATCTTATATACCACATTGATTGCAATGGTAGATACTAAGTTATCTTTGTTTATTAAGTAGATTTTATAACCAATTAACATTGCTGCATACTTCATAGCTAGATTTTTGATGATATTTATTGCTAGATTCCTCTTATCATAAGTTATACCTATGAGTTCCATTACCACTTCATTCTTAACTAATTTCAAGACAAGAAAAGGTTCGGTGGAGCATAGACTTGTAACCGTACTTGTTTTATTATCATTCTAGGAATGTCAATGAAATGAATTCATCATGGATTCAACTTAATGCCATTCTAACCCACTTGTCATCAATTTTTTTTTTCAGAAATCATTGCCATACATCCAATTTCTTCATGACTAGGCTTTGATATTGTTGTTTTAGGGAAAAATTGTCTCCAATAAATTCTTTCATCCACATATTTTCTAACTTGATGTGATCATATTCATCCATTTTTCCATAAATGTAAATCTTTATATCTTCTATTGGTAAAACCCCATATGGAACATGCAAAAACATGCCTAGTGGGTGATCTTCTATGGATTTCGTAGGGTATTTCTTAAACTTGGGTTGTGGCTTCTCAATAACCTCAATAACCCTCGGTGTAGCCATTGCAAAGAGTTCAAACTACTTTCAAACAAATTTCTTTTGAAAACTAGGGAAAAGCTAAGATTGTAAATACCTTTTCTTTTGTTTGTGTAGACACGCAAAATGTACAAGTTGACATTGCACATCTAACTCTGATCTACTAACATCGTTTCTTCCTAAATCATCCCTTAGTCTAACTGTTTAATCAAATTCCCTTATCTGATTAAATTCATCAATATTTGTCTCTTAATTAAATAAATTATTTTTGTCTAATTAAGTCACTTTCCCTTGTTAATTAAATCAATTCATCTGATCTAATTTCCTATTTTAATTAAATAATTAATTTTATTTAATTAAATCTCTAAAGTCTATCTATTAAATTGAATAAATTAAAATCTTATTTAATCTTACTTCAATCTCTTTAATTAAATAATCAAAACATGTTTATTTAATTAAACTCATTAAATCATTTCCTCTCTTGTTTGATTTAAATTAATCCAAAAATCTAAGTCAAAATAAGTCAACTCACCTAATCATCATTAAACTAACATAATCATCATTTATTTAATCTAACCATGATTAAATACTAATCTCACCACTTGCATTCTCTAGATATCTCCACTTGCACAAATAAATCAATTTATTGATTTATTAAATCTTCATTTTCCCTCAACAAGCATCTTTTGGAGGAATATTCTTCTATTTCAAATTCAAAATTTGAATGACATGTCCTTCAACATGTCATTTACTCTCTCTTACAAGTCCTTCCAACAAGGCATTTACTTCTTCTTACATGTCCTTGCCTTGAGCCAAGTGGCATTCAATGCAATTTTCTTTCCCCCTCTTACATGTCTTTTCTCAAAATTCAAATTCAAAAATGCATTTATTGGCACATTTGTCAAAACTTTCTCATTCCTCATCTAATCACATTTGGACAAGTAGCATTTTTCCATTGGCCAAATCTTTGTCCCACATTGCTCTATTTTGGCTTTGTTTCCATTTCAACATTCTATAAATAGAATGCTTCACCATGCATTTGATCATCCACATCTCAAGAAAAGTTACCATGCTAAAATACTTAGCAATTCTCATCCATCTCATTGAATCATAGCTAGGTTTTTTTGCAGATTTTAGCTTGGAGCATACATTCAAAGTCTTCATCAAGTGGATCACTCTCTTCTCATTCTTCTTCATTCGTTCATCATCAAGCTTGCAAAAGGAGTTGGGAAAGGGCCAATTTCCACATCAAATTGGAACCAACTCCCTCAAGAGATCAAGAGTTTGCTTGCATTAGATAGGATTTAATTGTTTCATTTGTGTTCTTCATTTTCATTTCTTATCTTTTGCAAATTTCAAATGGATTTCTTGAGGAATCATTTGTTTCTAACCTTGTGTTTGATCTAATTGTTTGCATGTTTATTGTGTTTGTGCAAGGTCTAGATTCAAATGGTTCACATATTGGTGCTAGAAGGAGGGCATATACCTCAAATCTAACATGTTTTTTTTTTAAATTTTGCTGTTTTTTGACAGCACTATTCATTAATCCGCATATGATCACTATTTTAGTGTTTTTAGAGTCAATTTTAAAATGACCATATCTTGGTCATACGTAGGTCTTTTTTGATGCTTTTTTTTTAAAAAATAGGGTAGAATTTTACAAGCTATGCAATGGTGTACGTGTTTCTTAACTATAAATTAGTTAAAATTTTCAAATTTGCATTTAAAGTAAAAACACATGATAACTTGACTAAGTTTTAGGGTGTTTTGGTAAATGGTTTGTCTAACCCCTATATCCTTTTGTTTCTTTTGATCTCATCTAACATTTTGATCAGTTTTGCAGGTTGGAAATTGAAATCAAAAGAAAGAGGAGCATGGGGATGATATTTTATCTAATCTAAGTGTTTTTTAACACTTAAGTGTTTGTTTAACACTTCTTCAAAGAATTTGTCATCCTTCTCCTTCTTAGGACACTAGTTTTCAATTGGGCTTAAAAAGAACCTTTTTCATTTCTTGCAAAGGCTAAAATGAACTTTAGGATCACAACTTACTAGATTTGGTTTATTGGATTAACAATTGAACAAGGCAATTTCTCACACTTCATTTGGTGCTTTAAAACGAAATCATCATTGCTTTGAGGGTTTAAAAAGAACAAGTGTAGTTTTGTTTGTTTGTGAGGGCTTACTTAGACTAAAGCCATTGGAAAAGGACGTATGCGCTTCTCTCGCGCTTTATAGCAATCTTGAGAATCAAAAGGTCTTTTCCATGACTTTGGGTTGAGATAAAGCAATCACCTCCACACTTTGATTTGGGCTTAAAATTGAACAAACTATTGTGCGAGTGTGAGTGGGGGCTTTGTTGCATATATTCTCTCTCCTTGTTGCCTACAAGGATTGATCGAGTTACGAATATTGTTCTTCATTCGCTTTTGTTTATCCTAGAGGGCCTGCCTTGGGGAAAAAGTACTCACCCAAGGGAATGACTCAACCGGTAACACTCTAAAGCCAAGAGTATTTCCAGCCGGGATATAAATGTGGGTATTGGTTAAATTCCATTATCACGCGGTTGGCTCCGACAAGATGGATCCGAAAGGGGACTCTTGCCGAATGGGTCAATCTCCATGAACAGAAAGTCCTTACTAGAACCCATGTGCTAGAATTTGTCAAAATCCTTAATCTATTTGTTGGTGCAAGAACGGTCGTTTTGAAGCCACCCCACACTCTTACGGTCTTCTAGTAGAGATGGAAAGCATGCCATGGGAGTTTCATGGGTGTTGATGCTTGGCTACCCCGATTGATGATAATGAGCCGTGGAGGGGAGCCAGTGGGGTCAAGCATCTAACCATCCGCTAGAGATAAGCGTAGCTGGACTTGTCCAAGTGGGAATCCAACAAATATTGTCTTACACATCCATAGGGCTTGTACTTGTTCTTCATTTGAAAACACAGTGTGGTATTCGAAAACATTTTGCAAACAAACATTCAACATGATACTCAAAATTTCAAACCCTTTTGAAGACAAATATCATTGACTCAATCCATATGTTACTGCTTTCCCTGGGGATTCACATCCTTAGAGGTTCCTAAGCATTGGATTATACCTCAATTTGTCTTCTTGAGTAAACAATAAGAAAACCTTTGCCTTAAGTTCATTGAATTTCCACATAAAATATCTTGTGGGGTTTAAAGAAATTAAGACATTGGACATCTTAGTTTGAAACTTTAATCAAAGAGAGTGTTTTTGGTAAAATAAATCCATTAAGCAAAGCTAGGAAAAATGAACTTTCATGTGTGTTGAAGACTCCAAATCCCAAAAGCACAAATCATTGATTAGAAATCCAAAATGTTCAAATCATTCCTTGGTTACAAAGGTCTTTAGGAAGAATATGCATGCTCTTCAATACCCAGGTCTAGGAAAACAAAGTGGTCTTTTTAGGTTCATCTAGGGATCAAAAACAAATCAAACCTCTTTCATCCATCTTTCAAAACATCAAACATCATCTCACAAATCATCTTTTGAAAAAAACCTTGAAATCATCCTTGAAGTGTTGGGCTTTATGACAAAATCAAGCAAACACCAAAATCATTGAGACCAAGTCCTTGAAAACATTTATCAAAACACCTTTGGCTAGAAATGTGTAAATGCATCCTTTTGCATATCC
>VDFB02026320.1:56090157-56184714 GCA_007258455.2 Sequoia sempervirens | reverse complement strand
TAGACCAGCTCAAAAGAACGCCAGCACACATCTCCATCATGGAGTTGTTAAAAATCTCATCAGCACATAAAAGATCCTTGAGGAAGCATTAGCCTCATCTACCGTCCCTACAGACCTCGATGCAGAACAATTCCAAGCTATGGTCGGAAACATCGTAACACCTAATCTCGTTACATTTTCTGACCAAGACTTTCCCACCCAACCATCTCACAATCGCGCACTTCACTTGGAAGTCATTGTGAAAAAAAGAAAAATCAAAAGGGTCTTGGTGGATGGAGGTGCAGGTTTGAACATCTGTTCTTTTAGTCTCATCAAGCAGTTAAAGATATCAGAAGATTCCATTGATAAAGGGAAGGGCATCACAATCAGAGCATATGATGACCAAGAAAGAGTGTCTCAGGGCACAATTAAGCTCCCTATCCAAGTAGGGCCAACGCTTATGGAAACCACCTGTCAGGTCCTGGACCTCAACTTACCATACAACATTCTCCTGGGACGCCCATGGATCCATGCAATGAAAGCCGTAGCATCAACCTTCCACCAATGTGTAAAATTCACACATAACAGACAAGAGGTTACCATCCATGGAGATCCTGAGCCATTTTCATATTGCAAGAACCTTGAAGCCAAATATTACAAAATCCCCCAAGTGCCGAAAAATGATGAGGGCCCATCCACATCATACATTGATTCCGTCACTCTCACGTCCACTTCTGCGACAGAGACACCTGCCATTCCCACCATATCCGATATCAAGCTCATCATCCAGGAGGACGGTTGTGGAAGTTATAGGCTCCCTAACAATGCTATTGTGATAGGAGAGTTACCATAATCTCCAAGATCACGAGGACGCCCACAAGAAAATTAAGCTCCCACATCACAAACCTATCCTCAAAATTATCCTGAATTCACAAGGTGGGGAGACCTTGGCCATGAGGTAATTGAAGCAGATCCATCAAACATGTATCAAGATGAAAGACCGACACCTGAATTACCAATGGATGAAAGAAGCAGAGGCCTACACATGATGCTTGCAATGGGCTATGACCGAAACTAGAGATTGGGACAAAATGACAATGACCTTATAATACCTATCATGCGGGAGACGCGACCCATAACAAATCTTGGTCTTGGATGTGCCACTCCGAGAATAACCATACGTGGCCAAAGTCCTTCGGCTAGAGTTGCTAATGTTTCTCCTCAGCCAGTAATAGTACAACTACACTCACCAATAGTCACAGGTAGGGACACACATAATTTTATCACTGAGCCCTATATTAGTAGCGATGATGAAGATATCATATCCAATCTCCCTAGGTTATTCAAAGATACCACTTTGTGTATGATTAGTACCATATCCTTTGAATCAGATACGCAAAATCATGAGATCCGCTTAGTCTACTCCCAACTGATCGACTATGACCAACAAGAACCACTAGTTCTCGATACATTCGAAAATGATGAAGTGCTCTCAGAATTCATGGGGTTGAGGGATAACATTCCAGATGGAGATCACAAGGTAGGATTCATAATGGAGTTGGACACACACGCCTACTACGGGGAAACAATTGAATCTTTCAGTTGCAAAAGTGAGAAACTAAGAATCATATCCAAGTCCTTGAGTGAAGACCACACCGTGGCACTCTACGACAAAGAAGGAAATGTAAAAGTAAAAATAAAGGGCGTATCCAATGGTGAAAGCCTCTGCGAGGCGAGGATGAAGGATTCAATCTTCCCCTAAGAGCTATTCATCAAGAGAAGTCCGTGATCTTGGCCAAAAAATGCAGCAGTCAACCTAGGAGCGGAGGGTATATCACATTCTATATTGGGATCACTATTATCGAAGAGCAAGAACTCCTAGCGGCATTCCTAAAGGAAAGACAAATAAACTGCATGGAGTTATTAACACGATATGCGGGGAGCTTGATCCAAATCTTTGTGGTTCACCACCTAGCGGTGTATCCCGGATACAAAACACAATGGGAATGACCCATAAAAATGCGGCCTCAAATTGCTTTGTTAGTCAAGAATGGAACTCAAAGTTGTTAGATCACGGGGATTTATCCGACCGTCGATTATCGAGAATGGGTATCAGAAGCTTGGTACTGTATCGAAACTTGTAGGCTACTAGAATTTGCCGCGGATTTCAAAGATTTGAACAAAGCATGTGTCCCAAAGGATGATTTCAGCTCTAACATCGACATGATAGTAGACATGACGAGGGCACGAGAGATGCGCTATAGTTAATGGACAAATTTTTAGGATATAACCAAATCATGATAACAAAAGAAGACCAACACAAGATGGCTTTCACTTGTCCATGGGGGACCTACTGCTGGAACATGATGCCATTTGGTCTAAAGAATGCAGGAGCAGCCTATCAAAGGGCCATGACACTAATATTCCATGATATGATTCATAAAATAGTCGAAGACTATGCCCACGACATCCTAGCAAAGTCAAGAAAAAGACAAGATCATATAGCAACCCTAAGTGCTATCTTTGACAGATTAGAGGAATACAAGGTCAGACTAAATCCCAAGAAGTGTGTCTTTGGCGTGCAATCAGGAAAATTACTAGGATACATAGTCTCCATGAGGGGTATCGAGGTGGATCCTGCAAAAGTCAAAGCAATCCTTGAGATGGAAGCACCAAAGAATCTAAAACAACTGAGAGGCCTCCAAGGAAGGCTCCAATCAATTAGAAGGTTCATAGCACAACTGGCAGACAAGTAGAATCCGTATTCACACCTACTCCACAAGGGGGTGGTATACAAATGGGATACCAAGTGCAAAGAGGCATTCAACAAAATAAAGGAATATCTACTGGCACCACCAGTCTTAATGCCGCCTATCCTAAAGAAGCCATTGATCCTATATGTGTTAGCAACAACAACAGCCCTTGGAGCTCTCCTAGCCTAGCATGATGAAAATAGAATAGAGAGGGCTATCTACTATATTAGCAGGACAATGGTCGGTCACAAGCTAAATTAATCCTTCATTGAAAAAGCTTGCCACGCAGTAGTGTTTGCATCCCAAAAATTCAGACATTATATGTTGGCACACAAGATCAAGCTTATTGCCAAAATTGACCCCCTTAAATATCTCTTATCAAAGGCAATGTTAACTGGCAGAATGGAAAAATGGGTCATGATATTATCAGAATATGACATCAAGTATGTTGAGAGAAAAGCCATCAAGGGTCAAGTTATTGTAGACCAATTAGCAAAAGCACCTATGTATTCTGAGAATCCTCTTGTATCTGAATTTCTAGATGAGTCCATCTTTAACCTCAACGTTGCTGATCACTGGAAACTATACTTTGATGGGTCATATACACAGCATGGATCAGGAGCTGGTATCTTCTTCATCACCCCCCAAGGGGACTGCATACCACAGTCATACAAACTAGCATTCCCTTGCACGAACAACATAGCAGAATATGAGGCTTTGACTATAGGTCTCAGGATAGCAGTGCAATGGAATATCATAGCCCTCAAAGTCTACGGGGACTCTCAGTTGATCATAAATCAAGTCAATGATGAATATCAGAGTAAGGATGACAAACTAACTCCATACAAGAAATTGGTGGAGACTCTCAAGGAATCCTTCATTGACATAACATTTGAGCAGATTCCAAGAACCAACAACAGAGCCGCGGATGCCATGGCTATAATTGGGTCTCTAGTAGACATCCCTCACCGCGTCTTTGAAATATGAATTCCCGATCGAGCAGCTTCGATACATTAAATTACCCGAATGTCGAATAATATTATTATTGTGAAATCGTTGGTCCTGGCAATCCTTGGTATCATGACATATATACATATCTTTGAATAGGAGTCTTACCCGCTGACCTACCATCGAGCCTAAAATGAACCTTCATCAAAAAAGCATCTAGATTTGTCATCCTAGGTGATACCTTATACCGTAGAAGCATAGAGGGTACCTTACTACGTTGTCTAAATGCTGAGGAGGCATTAACCGCTCTAACCGAGGTTCATAACAATATATGTGGCTCACACTCGAGTGGGATAACCATCACCAAGAAACTGCTGAGGCTGGGGTATTACTGGCCCACGATGGAAAGAGAAGTGCATGATCATGCTAAAAGGTGTTTACAATGTCAGCAACATGGGGATCTCATCCATGCTCCAGCTCAAGAGCTCCATCCGATCGTCACACCATGGCCTTTCTCACAATGGGGACTCGACCTCATTGGAAAAATCACACCCACCTCATCTAATGGCCATAAATTTATCATAACTGCAACTGAGTACTTCACAAAGTGGGTGGAAGCCATACCCATGACCTATATCACTAGAAAGCAGATCTCAAAATTCATCCTGAACTATCTCATTTGTCGTTATGGTGTCCCACAAGCCATTATTTCAGATAATGGCACACCATTCAAGAACCAAGAGGTTCGCAACTTGTGCGAGAAATTCAAAATCCAGCATCACTTCTCCACCCCGTACTATCCCCAAGGCAATGGCCAAGTAGAAGCCACGAACAAAACCATCCTCAAAATCCTCAAGAAAATAGTCAATGACGCAGGTCGTGACTGGCACTTGCAGCTTAATCCTGCCCTTTGGGCTTATTGAACCAGCATCCGCACACCCACTAGCGCCACCCCATTCTCCCTGGTCTACGGATTAGAAGCTATAATACCTATTGAGATCGAGCTCCCATCCCTTAGAATATCACTGCAAAATCTCATCACTGATGAAGAATGTCGGGTTTCAAGACTAAATGAGCTGGAGTTACTGGATGAAAGAAGGATTGATGCTTTGAATCACTTGCAAGTCTATCAGAATAGACTCAAACGGAGCTACAACAAGAAGATCAGAAGCAGGACTTTCCAAGTCGGAGAACTTGTCTTAAAAGAAAATCAGAAGAATGTCCCGAATCCTAGCAGCAAAGGCAAGTTTGAACCCAATTGGTTAGGGCCTTTTATCATCACAACAAGCTATAAATCAGGGGCATATCAGTTATC
The DNA here is from genome assembly GCA_007258455.2 of Sequoia sempervirens. Lineage (NCBI taxonomy): Eukaryota > Viridiplantae > Streptophyta > Pinopsida > Cupressales > Cupressaceae > Sequoia > Sequoia sempervirens. Next base: position 56,179,719 of record VDFB02026320.1, on the reverse strand, counting down.
AACACCCGAAGGGGAACCTCTGTAGGAGCCCATGAATAGCTCCCATCTCAAAAAGTTTTATGCCTAATTCTTTCCCGGTATAAAACCAAAAAATCCAAAAAAATTAGAAAAAGTCCTGAAAAAATGGTTGCTTCGGCAAAAACCTGGCAAACAGGTGTCTTGGTAACAACAAAAAAATCAAAAAGCGAGGAAAAATCCAAAAAAAAAAAAAATCAAAAAAGGATAAAGAAAAAAATCGTCCTCTAGTGAAAACCACTTCGGTGGCACTTTGGGCAAGTACCTTGGTGAAAACCTGGCAAATAGGCGCCTTGTGTAAATAAGCACTGTCCATCCACCAGGACCTTTACAGCTTGTCCATGCATTATCCCTCTATTTTTCTTCCATCATCCATCTCATCCATATCTCCATTCATCACTCATCTACTTGCATCCACACCATAGCTTGGTCCTGTGTTCGTATCATGATCCCTCCTAGTACTACTCGGCCCATTCTCAATGTCAGTTTGTCCTGTCTTGATCGGAGTAGTCTATTGCATCACACTAGGGGCATGTTCTCATCGGATCAGATTTGTGTATGGTCTAAAAGTCCTCAAAATCAAAAAATCCAAAAACATCAGAAAATCAGAAAATCCAAAAAACATCCAAAACATTTCAAAATCCAAAAATAGGTCAAAAAGTCACTCAAAAAACCAAAAACAAGGTCGTCTTGTCGAACTACGTCGTCTCTAAGCTTCACGTAGGCAAGGTTGATCTTTGATCATCCCTCAAGACATTTAGGTCAGTCCTTTAGGAGTCTTTCATAATAAACTGACATCTCATCATGTATATCATCATCTATAAATTGGTCAAGTCGTCAGTCGAACTACGTGGTCTCTACGTGTATAACGCAGGCAAGGCTAATCTGTTGATCAGCCCCCGAGGCCCCTAGGATAGGTCTTTAGGTTAGTCTCTTGGCCAAAATCTCAGAAAATCTCAAAACATTGGAAAATTGAAAATGAAAACATTTGAAAATATCGAAAAAATACCAAAAACAACCTCAAAACATGGCAAAACTCCAAAAACATCCAAATATTTGAAAAAAAAAATCCATCCGCCTCATCTCGCTTACACTTGCAATAATCAATCATCCATAATAAATCGTCATCACCCTCAACCTTTGGTAAAACAGTCGGAAACAAGTCTAGCAGTCAAATGTGAAAACCTAAACTGTCAAAATCTCAAGTATAGGTCAGTCAGCAAGCAAGTTGGTCAACTCTTTTCTTATCAATGGCATATAAATCATAAATCAATTTCATCATCGTTTGATAAAAGCATGTCCTAGGATCCGTTCCAACAATGGGCACTTTTATCAAACCAACCACTTTGGGTAAACAAAACGACATGCCATTAACATGTCCTAGGATCCGTTCCGACAATGGACATTATCTTTTGGCAATAAGTTTTGGCTCCCATCTTTCGAAACATCATTTCTCTTGGCTAATGGTACAAAGAACATTAGTTTGTTTGCTCACTTACTTTATCTTGTTTGATTTATCTCATTGGGCTCATTCCAAGGACCTCTCAATGATGTCCGAAAGAAGGATTTAGAGAGATAGGAATGGGGCAATGATCATTATCTTTTGTCTGCTGTGCTTGTTGGATATCTTTGTAATATAACCTTGGTCATGCATGCTTTTGTTTAGTCTGTAGCGAGGGTGTTTTAAGTTTCTTGTTGACCACATAGAAAGGCTCGCCTTCCTATGTTTTGGTCTGAGATATTTGAAATATTTGAACTATTTTCTGGACAGGGTTCCGTATGTCAGGTGTGAACAAGAATACTCCTATCCGATTTGTCGAGTCAAATTCCATCACACTAGGTACAACGCCATCCTGGTTCTCGATACCTTGATGCATCGTACTACGTGTATTATCAAACATAAGGAAATCCGCCCTTTGAAAATCCCAACTCCACGGCAAGTAGTCATCACCATTTGCATGATCATCTCATTCTTTCATTCTTCTATCACATTCTTCTATCTTTACTAACATTTCTATCCCAGTTGGTACATGAAGCTACCCATAGCTAATGAATGTCCATTCATCTACATCAACCACTCCTCTCGCATTTTATCGCGATTTTGATTGGCAATTGGCATTCCCATTCAACATCTCGAGGGGGCAATATACCAGTGCAATTCTTCTCACTGGGGCAATAGTGGGCATTCGAAAAATCAGATTTTTTTTGATTTTGATCATGACAAGATCATTCTTTGAATCAATTCAACAAGTACATTGCTTCAAAGAGGGGCAAAATGTAGACACGCAAAATGTACAAGTTGACATTGCGCATCTAACTCTGATCTACTAACATCGTTTCTTCCTAAATCATCCCTCGGTCTAACTGTTTAATCAAATTCCCTTATCTGATTAAATTCATCAATATTCGTCTCTTAATTAAATAAATTATTTTTGTCTAATTAAGTCACTTTCCTTTTGTTAATTAAATCAATTCATCGATCTAATTATCCCTATTTTAATTAAATAATTAATTTTATTTAATTAAATCTCTAAAGTCTATCTATTAAATTGAATAAATTAAAATCTTATTTAATCTTACTTCAATCTCTTTAATTAAATAATCAAAACATGTTTATTTAATTAAACTCATTAAATCATTTCCTCTCTTGTTTGATTTAAATTAATCCAAAAATCCAAGTCAAAATAAGTCAACTCACCTAATCATCATTAAACTAACATAATCATCATTTATTTAATCTAACCATGATTAAATACTAATCTCACCCACTTGCATTCTATAGATATTTCCACTTGCACAAATAAATCAATTTATTGATTTATTAAATCTTCATTTTCCCTCAACAAAGCATCTTTTGGAGGAATATTCTTCTATTTCAAATTCAAAATTTGAATGACATGTCCTTCCAACATGTCATTTACTCTCTTACAAGTCCTTCCAACAAGGCATTTACTTCTTCTTACATGTCCTTGCCTTGAGCCAAGTGGCATTCAATGCAATTTTCTTTCCCCCTCTTACATGTCTTTTCTCAAAATTCAAATTCAAAAATGCATTTATTGGCACATTTGTCAAAACTTGCTCATTCCTCATCTAATCACATTTGGACAAGTGGCATTTTGCCATTGGCCAAATCTTTGTCCCACATTGCTCTATTTTGGTTTTGTTTCCATTTCAACATTCTATAAATAGAATGCTTCACCATGCATTTGATCATCCACATCTCAAACAAAGTTACCATGCTAAAATACTTAGCAATTCTCATCCATCTCATTGAATCATAGCTAGGTTCTTTGTAGATTTTAGCTTGGAGCATACATTCAAAGTCTTCATCAAGTGGATCACTCTCTTCTCATTCTTCTTCATTCGTTCATCATCAAGCTTGCAAAAGGAGTTGGGAAAGGGCCAATTTCCACATCAAATTGGAACCAACTCCCTTAAGAGATCAAGAGTTTGCTTGCATTAGATAGGATTTAATTGTTTCATTTGTGTTCTTCATTTTCATTTCTTATCTTTTACAAATTTCAAATGGATTTCTTGAGGAATCATTTGTTTCTAACCTTGTGTTTGATCTAATTGTTTGCATGTTTATTGTGTTTGTGCAAGGTCTAGATTCAAATGGTTCACAGTTTGTCAAACTAGGGTTTCAATGCACCAGTTCACAAATAGCTTTTGATAACTCCAAATCACTTGCTTGTTGCTCTACTTCTTTTCAATGCTTGTTATGAATGAAATTGGAAATTAAAATCACTTTATAACCCTTCGAATATTAACCTAATTTTGCATTAAATGCTTCAAAAAATAAAGCTAGCAACCCTTTATTTGTATGCACAACCAACTTCTAATGCTCCACAAACTTTTGCTTTGTCATATTTTCTTCTGCAATCTTCACCAATAGATCAAGCATGTCGATCTACATCACATGTCTTTGTGATGAGGCATCAACACCATCACTTTGGTAGGGGATGAAATATTTTTTATTAAATCTCCCCTGAGCGAAAGCTCTTAACTTAGTTTTTCGATTAAATATCTGCATCAAATGTTGGTACAAATTCATCCTTGACTTCTATCTCTTCCTTCTTTCTCCAAATATTTTCCATCTCGTTCTTTGTTTTCTCGGATCAATCTTTTGCATTGGTTCATTCCTCTTTATCAAATTATCCTTCCTCATATTTTTGCTTCTGTAAAACTTATCAATGTGTCTAGGTCTATTGCAATTGTAACAAGTGATATTATTCTAACCATTATTCCTTCCATTAATTCTAGATCTACATTGATTAGCTTTATATCAAAATCCATAGCATGTATAATAGTAGCCATTGAAAGATTGAACCATTCTAACATTTTTATTTCATGTAAAATATTGACCAAAAAAAGATGGAACATTTTGATTTATTTTGCTTCTAAATTCCATAACCTTATGTCCAAATTTATTTTAGGAATAAAAAAAATACATTAAAGGATGGGTAGCTTTGTGCATTTGGTTTTCTGACCAGTAGTTTTCTAGCTTCATTCCTTTGATTCTAGATATTCTTGCCATTTTTCTTCTTGTCTTCAACATTTGATGTTTGATTTGAACTTTCACCCTTTTCAAATCCTAAACCTTCTTTATATTTAGAGCCTTTCTAATTTACAATCATTTCATCAAGCTTTGTAACACTCATGTTTAATTTTTCTTCATGTCTCCTTGCTTTCTCTAGATTTGATTTAAGATTCAAAACTTCTTGTTCAAGCCTTGTACATTCCTCAAATTTTCTTTTCACCATTGCATTAAAAAATTCCTCAACTTTTTTATTTTCTTCAACTTGCACCTTCAAACTAGTGATAATTTCATTTGCTTTCTTCAATTGTTCACTGACTTCATTATTCCTTTCTCTAAACTTCTTGATTTGTTCTCTCAATTTCTGATGCATTCAATTGTTTATTTGACATTTTCTTTCATATCTCTATTTTCACCTTCAGTCCTTTCAAGATCTTCAAGAGCATTGGTGTGAATAAATTTCTTGTACCTAGTTATTTAATTTACTAGGTAATTAGGCGACATATTCCCATGTTAAGTTTACTTAGGATCTAAGATTATTTCTATAATGTGTTAGTTGTCATTAGTTGTTATCTTATATTTTGACAGCTACTACATGTGACCTAGGTAGTTGTGACTAGTTTTCTCATGTCATAAGATTGAGGCACTTGTCACAATATTATGACATCTTGTATCTCACCTTGGCTATATAACTAATGGGTCTCTATTACATTTGTACATTGATTCTTTTTGCATTCATTGATAGGAATACAATTTATTCTTGTCATATTGATCTTTTGAGTATTTTGTGCTTTCCATAGGCCTATAGATCTTAGAGAAAGTTGTTGGTTAGCCTTTTGGGAGATCTTGAGTACACATCTTTTGTCTTCTTGAAGCATTGAGTATGCTCTTCTCTTGCATCTTTGAATGATCTAGAGAATCACGAAGGTGTAGAAATACTAGATTTGGGGGATTATATTTTTGGCTTTATATTGCAAGTGCATTTTGGGAGCTTGCTGCATCATATTTGAGCTCACCATTGCATTCAAAGTCTCTGAGAAAGTCATAATTTCCTTTTATTTCATCCTAATTGTGTTAGAGTAATAAGTTATTATTCTTAATTAATTACATCACATTGATTAATTAATTAAGTCACTTATTCCTCTTTATTACTTAAGCTAAACTTAGGCACATTAATAATTAATTATTAATTATTAAGTGTGCACACTAGGGTTTCATTTTAGGGTTTCTTGATCTCCTTCATAAGGATTGATCACATTGTAATAATTGATTCTCTTAATGCATTTTTACTGAGAGGTTTACAGAGAACATCTTTTTCAGTTCTTCATATCTTTTGCATGTGACAGGTATCCATCTTGCATGCAGGTGATCTTGGATTCTAACATGGTATCAGAGCTCCAGACCTACAGCTGCTTGTTCGTGATCTGAAGATATGGCCTCTTCGTGAGTTTCGGGTGCAAGGGTTTCCACATGCAATTTTTTGATTGAATCTAGGGGTAGCCTAATTTTTTTGGGCATTTTGGGACAAAATGGACCTCACCATTGAGTCCGTAGTGCCCAAAAACCCCCATTTTCATATAAAATTTATCTATTTTGGTGCAAGTTGGTTGAGAAGGAAAAACATTTTTGTCCGGGGGCCGTACGGCCTCCCCAACACGCAGATTGAGGCTGGAAAAATGAAAAAAATTAAAAAAAAGGGGTTTTTGGGGATTCGGGCCGACGCCTGCAGTAGAAAAGGGGTCCGCCACCGGGCGGCCACCGGGCGGCCACCCATCCGCCACCACCACCCGCTGCTCGCCACCAGCACCCGCCGCTGCTCTGCCTCAGCCCCGGGGCCCTTTCACTGAAGGTTGCGGTCATATTGGGGGCCGATCCCTCTCTGGCGGGCCAAGTGCTTTGCGGTCCGGTCCTATGGAGAACCAGATCTACGGGATAAACACACAACTTGCCAGCCCGGTATTACGGGGACTGGGGCCCAAAATATTTTCATTCTGGGGGGGCTGAATTTTTGCGCCGGCGGCCAGACGGCCGATCAAATTTAATCTCTTAAACTAATGACATCGGCATGGCGATCGACGGCCGGCCCTCATATGCCCCTCTTAACCCTAGTTTGCCCTAAAGAAGCGGTTTTTTCTTTTGGCCATAACATGGGCATACGGTATCCCGAAATTGGAACCCAAACGAGATATCGTCGGAAGCTGGTTCGAGAACTTTCATTTAGTTTGTTTATTTTACAGTATTTTTCTGTTTTACTGCATTTATTGCTGTTTGAAGTCAGATGTACATTTTATGCTTCCGAGCTCATAACTTTTTGCCACGATCTCCATTTTTTGCCTCGTTTGAAGCGTCGGAAAGGTATTGAGGAGCTCTATGTTGCTGTCCATGCACTTTTTCTGTATCTGTCCCAGGTTTATCAGTTAGTCCAGATTTGGCCCGATGGGTTGTTTGGCGATTACTTGGATATTTTGGCAGTTGGGAGGGTGCATCTTGCATCTTTGCACTTCGTTTTCAGTAATACATCATTCAATAATTGCTTGCTGCTTCATAGATTCCAGGGTTGTTCGGTTTGGAGTTTTCGAGTGTTTGGGCATCCCGGGTTTCTGTTGCTTTAATCATGATTCCTTGGGTCAGGGTGACTCTCACCATCAGGTTTGATAGTATCTGAAGAATATTTCCTTGCTTGCCTATATCAAGTTCCAGTGTTACTCTCAGAGTTCTTCCAAACTGCTTGCAGCATGTTACCTCATTGTAAGGGGGGTTTTGTCCCACTGGGTTTTTCCTTCTCTTACTCCTTATTGCATTTGTAAATGGGTGCACCTCGGGCCTAGTTGCGGGACCCATCTTTGCTTTCATGCATCTTATTCTAGTGTTTTAGCTTCTTCCTAAGTTCATCTTAAGGGGTGTTAGAGTAATAAGTTATTATGCTTAATTAATTACATCACATTGATTAATTAATTAAGTCACTTATTCCTCTTTATTATAAAGCTAAACTTAGGCACATTAATAATTATTAATTATTAAGTGTGCACACTAGGGTTTCATTTTAGGGTTTCTTGATCTCCTTCATAAGGATTGATCACATTGTAATAATTGATTCTCTTAATGCATTTTTACTGAGAGGTTTACAGAGAACATCTTTTTTGGTTCTTCATATCTTTTGCATGTGACAGGTATCCATCTTGCATGCAGGTGATCTTGGATTCTAACAAATTGGACATTGAAGGCCAAATCTACAAGGGTTTGAAAATTGAAGGTGGTTGCCAACTCCAAGAGGTAGCTACATTTTCAGAGCATTTTCAGCCAAAAAGGACATCACCATCATGTCTAGAAGGGCCAAAAACCCCTAAATTGACTGTCAAATCATCAAATTGGAAAAAATTGTCTACTGACGCAAATTTTTATTGGTTGAGCCATACAACCCAACCATTATTGTAGACAGTACAAATTTATTTTTCAAAAAAAAAAAAAAGATTTCTACAAAAAAAAATTATATAAAATATTATTTTTTTCCCAGTTGTTTTGTATTTGAAAAATTCTTTAAAAAATCAAAAATAAAAAATAAAAAAATCTGCAGTACAGAAGGTACCGATAGGTTGCAAAAGACTTGACGACTCCCATACCCACATGAAATGTGAGTTACCCGTAGCCTTAAAGGCTTGGGCCCCACTTAAGGTTGGGAAAAATCATGAAGAAAGGGTGCAACCCTTTATATTGTGTGGGGAGTGTGCCCACGTGGCCCACCCACACTTAGATTTTTTTTTTTTTAAATTTCAAATAAAACCTTCTACAACCAAAACTTGGTGATTTAATTGGAGATTTTGCTATTTTTGGATTCCCTCCATATTTAGTAGATTATTAAATCTAGAGGAAGTTCCACTAAATTTGGAAAAAAGAGATGTTTGTAATTTTTACCCCTTCTTCATTGACATTTTCAAATTTGCAGTTCAACTTTGAAGACTTGTAACTTTGGCTATCGACCTCCTTTTTTAGTGCAATATTTTTTGATTTGGGCTAATTTTTTGTGCTCTACATGTTGGTGTAGATGGTTTCTAATTTTGATGCACGTTTTTTTTTAGAAAATTTAATTTGTCACAGGTGTTGCTGAGTTGTCACCACTTTTGGAACTTCAGAGGCTTCGTTCAGGCTCATATGAACTCCTTTTCAGGTGATTTTTTTTTTTAAAGTGCATATTTTTTTTGAGAAATTCATAGTGGTGTTGTCAATTTGTATTCATTGTGAGCATAAATTGTATTTTCAGCACATATCTTTATTTGGCTTATTTTGGCATTTGTATTGCATAGATCATAGTTTGATCTTTTGCATGTTGATCATAGTTTGTTCTAGCCTTATTGTGGGAATTGTAAGAATTGAAATCAAAAGTCCACTTAGCTATCTCTTGCAAGTGGAAATTTTTACTACACTAAGTATAAAGTTCCAAGTCATTTTCTTGGGGGGGGTGGTTCTTTGATTCAGTGAATTTGGGGGGATTGTGTTGTGTGATTATTCTTTGAGTTCTCTCTTGTGCTCTTCAGATTTCAGCCATGGGTCATCCTAAGTTTCCTCTTTTAACTCCACGTAACTATGCAACATGGAAAATAAATGCATGGAGTAAATTAATGGAAAAATGATTAATTCACTACATTGATGGATCCGTTGTAGAACCAACTGATCCAAATTTAAAAGGTGAATGACTCATTAAAAGTACTATGTCTCTTGGAACACTCAGGAAATATGTTTCTCCTGATCTTATCTTTCATATTGATAAGTCTAAATTAGCTAAAGAATCTTGGGATAAACTTGCTCAATTGTATGGAAAAAATGATGAGATTAGGGGATACAAACTTGATAATGATCTCACCAATCTAGATCCAAATAATTTTGATACAATCCAAGACTATGTAACTAAGGCTAATGAACTAAGAGCACAAATCAAAGATTTTGGTATTTATAAGAAGGGTGCATAGTTGGTCTTCAATTTGTTGGACAAGCTTCCTTTAGAATATGCAGCTTTTGTTTCTAGTTTTTAGACTCGTCGATTGACTATGGGAAGTGCCTATAATACACCTAGATTTAATTCATTCATAGATATTTTGATGCTTGAACAAAAAAAGTTGATTACTATGGGTATTCTCAAGTCATCCAAGTCACAAGCTTTGGTTACAAGACATGGGCTAGGATCCAATACAAAACATAAGCAATCAAAGAATAAGCCACACAAAGATCAAGAAAAATCCTCTTCTCCTCAGTAAGGAGACTCTTCATCATCTGCCAAGAAGGGGAATTTACAAAAGAAGGAGAAGCAGACTTGTACATGTTGCAAAAGAGTTGGTCATGATGAGCATTGTTTTCATGCTAAGAAAGTTGATGAACTGACTAATCTCCTCAAGAAGAATAACATCAATTTTCCATCTTCCTACAAAAAGGAAGCATCTCCTTCTACTTATTCACAATCAAAGAAAGGAAAAGGATAGGCACTTGTTGTAGCCACAAGATCGTCATAGAAATGGATACTTGACTCAGGTGCTACACATCACATAGGTTCTGATAGAGAACAATTTTCTTCATTGGAGCCTTGTACAATACCACACATTCTTATAGGTGATGATACTCAGGTGGAAGTTGTTGGAAAAGGTTTGGTTGACATGGATGATGGATCATTTGAGAATGTTCTTTATGTTCCTGAATTGTGTGCCAACTGTAAGGAAAGCTTAGGTGCGGAACAAACTCTCCTAACATCAAAACCTCAGGGAAGAATGTAGAGGTGACTTTAAATTTTACAATTACAGTTCAATTAAGATACACTTGAAAGGATTAATAGAAATAGAGAAATGAACATACACAGATAAACACTAGATTTACGTGGGAAAACCCTTATGGGAGAAAAACCCACCACATCAAGAAAAACCCCTTTGTATTATTGTAAATAAATTACATACAGAGTACAGGCTTCACTCTCTGATGTCAAATTACAACAACATAATTTCCTAATCAATCTTGTACAGAATAACCCTATTGCAATGCTCTCTGAATTGGATTCATACACACTGATCACACATCGAAAAATTCACCAAACCCATCATCATATTTTATTATAGAGCATATCCATGTCACTCATGGTTTGTTGATCTTCCTCATAGGAACGGTCACAACAGTCCAACTGCTAGCGGTTCACATTCAACTTCTTTGATTGGTCGAAAACAAAACACATAGGATAGTCATTCGGTCAAGGCGTTCAAACTGTGTCACATGTCGGTGAGACACTAGGCCATGTCTCCCTGATGCCACAACACCTGAATGTCGTTATCACCTAGAGTCAGCACCATCAAAAAGAGTCATACCGAGTTCAAAACTGTTGCCCAGACTCACTCTATCACTAAGACATCACAATGATATCCTAAGTAGAAACATTGGCCAAACCATCGCTATCGGCGAGAGGTCATACCAAACAAAAATCCAACTTGAGCAGATCTATCGGCAAGAGTTCCGATATCACCAAGAGTCTCATAGATTCACTGCCATATTGATGTTCATTGTGCAAGGGTGTCGGTGAGACAAGTCATATCGCTAAGACTTCATACTGATGAAAAACACATGTAGCTCTATTGGCGAGACTCTCGCTATCACCAAGAGGTCATAACGAAAGCACCAACCTGTCGGCGAGACCACATCCATCAGAAAGAGTTCTTATGGAATGCAAATCCGCCAACCAAGAGTCTTCCCAAAGACATCCTTGTGAATAACCGTCGGCGAGACATACATTTTTGGGATGAGTTATTCTGAACACTCAAGCCTCTCCCAGATGACTCCTATCACCACAAGTCTCCCCGATAACCATTAGATACCAACCTGTCAGCAAGAGATTTCCACGGGCAGAAAGAGTTAGGAATCTTCATAGCAATCGACATGTCTTGCTAATGACTCCCGTCAGCAAGATAGAACCAAAGTCTCGGCGACCGGAGCACTCCAAATATTTAGAATACAACTGCTAGTCAGTAAGACTTCCAGAGTGTCTCACCAACTCAGAGTGTCTCACCAACTTTTCTCTTTTAGGAGTTTCATGCCAGTAAGATTGAGGCACGTTTTCAAACAATCTCCCACTTGACGAAGATCTTACTGACACCTCCAGAGCACAACAAAACTACTGAAATTCATGGGCGCTAAGGCCCATCGAACTAGCACACCACCTGAACTTGTCTATGCTCACTGGCTTCGTCAATGCATCTGCAACATTTTCGAGAGTATCCACTTTTTCTAAAGAGACCTTTCCATCCTCCATCATATCTCGTACAAAATGATACTGGACATCAATATGTTTCATCCTAGCATGGAAAGTAGGATTTTTTGCCAAACAAATAGCACTCTGACGATCACAGTAGATTGTAATTATCCCTGCATCAAACCTAATGTTAGAACAAAAATGCTTTAACCAGATTGCTTCTTTATAGGCATGTGTTGTTGCCATGTATTCTACCTCTATAGTGGACAAAGCGACTATAGCCTACCACTTACTCATCCAACTAATTGCACCACCATTCAACATGAAAATATATCCACTGGTGGATCTTCTGCTGTCAATGTCCCCTGCCCAATCAAAATCCACATAGCCTCGAATGCTGAGAGTCCTCAGTGATTCAACCAAATTTCCATGGTAACACAAAGCATATTCTGAAGTGCCCTTCAGATATCTAAACACCCTTTTCATAGCATCGCAATGTGTCCTTCTAGGATTTTCCATAAAAACGACTAAGAAATCCCACTGTTTGGGCAATGTCTGGCCTTGTATAGACCATTGCATACATTAGACTACCAACTGCACTAGCATAAGGCACTCTGGTCATGTCCTCTATCTCAATAGGAGATTTTGGATAGTCTTCAATAGATAGCTTCGTTCCCTGCAAAACTGGAACAACTAGTTGCTTGCAGTCATTCATACAAAATCTCTCCAAAACAATATTAATATACTTACTCTGACTGAGCCAAATTTTTCTACTCTTCCTGTCCCTGGTTATTTCCATTCCTAGAATGTAACTAGCTGCACCAAGATCTTTCATTTCGAACTTTGCAGACAACTGAGATTTTAGATCAGAAATCATTAACTTACTATTGCCTATGAACAATGTATCATCAACATAAAGAGAAATAATAAGAACTCAATCATTTTCAATTTTGCAGTACACACAATGATCAAATTTTGATCTTACAAATCCCAATGACAGAACAAATGTGTCAAATTTCTGGTACCACATTCTAGGAGATTGTTTTAATCCATACAAAGATTTTTTCAACTTGCAAACCAGTTTTTCTTTACCTTTTTCCACAAAGTGCTCAATTTAGGACATATAAATTTCTTCTTCAAGGTCACCATGAAGAAATGTTGTCTTCACATCCATCCATTCAATCTGTAAGTCATACACTACTGTAAGTGACAAAAGAAATATGATAGACGTCAGCTTAGCTATAGGAGAAAAGATTTCTCCATAATCAATTCCCTCTACCTGGGAATACCCCATCGCAACCAACCTTGCCTTATACTTTTCCACACTGCCATCCAAACCTATTTTCTTTTTAAATACCCATTTACAGCCAACAACTTTTTTGCCTTCAGGAAAGGGCACCAAAATCCAAGTATCATTCTTTTCTAATGATGCCATTTCTTCATTCATGGCTTCCAACCAAGAGTCTGAATCAGACATTCTAAATGCCTCTTTCACAGTCCTAGGCTCATTAGTGCTAGAAATTAAAGCATAGGCACAAGTAGAATCTATCAAAGAAAACCCATACCTATCAGGTTGCTTTCTTTCACATGTTGACCTCCTCACAGGGTGAGGCTGAGGTTGTTGTTCTTCTTTAGAACTCTCAGAACTACTTGAGCTCTCCTCAGTTTCAGGTACACTTTGAATTTTCAATTCCTCTTTATCTGGTGTCGGAGGAATTTCAACTACATCCTTTTTATTTTCTGATTTTGTCTTTGACTGCAGATCCAAGGTGGAAGGCTTCATCTCACGAACGATAACACTTCTGCTATATAGAACCTTCTCCGTATCAGGATTTCAAAGCTTGTATCCTTTTATGCCAACACTATAACCAATAAAAATACATTTAATAGCCTTTTTTTCCAATTTAGATCTTTTTTCATTCGACACATATGCATATGCCTCATAGCCAAAGACACGAATATGTCTCAGAGAGGGTTTCTTTCCAGACCATGCTTCCAAAGGTGTTTTCTCAACAAGAGAGGAATTTGGAGAATGGTTTATCAAATAACATGTTGCAACTGCCTTAGCCCAGAACTTCTCCTCTAAGCCAACACTACTTAGCATACTTCATGCTCTTTCCATCACTGTCCTATTGAACCTTTCAACAACTCCATTTTGCTGTAGAGTGTAGGGTGTAGTTTTATGTATTTTAATCCCATGATCTTTACAATACCTCTTGAGCTCATCAAAATAAAATTCACCACCATTGTTAGTCCTTAAACATTTTATTTTCCTTCTAGTCTGATTTTCCACAAGGTTTTTAAATTCCTTAAAACGACTGAAAAATTCTACTTTACTTTTCAAAAAATAAACAAATGCCCTTCTTGAATAATCATCCATGAATGATACATAATATCTTAATTTAGACAAAGAAGGAACATTTACTAGACCAAAAACATCAGAATGAATGTAATCAAGTAAATCAGAAGATTTATGAGGACTAGAGTAAAATGAAACACGGTGTTGTTTACCATATATACAATGTTCACAAAATTTGAATTCAAGGTTACAATCATCAAGCCCTTAACTAGGTTTTTATTCTTCAATGTTTTTAAACCTTTTTCACCAATGTGGCCTAGCCTATGATGCTAGAGCATAGTCTTTTCTGCTGGAAGTTTAACTTCCATGGAGTTTGCACTATTAGGAACTTTCTCCTCTTTTTCTCCATGAGTAGCTTTTTGTGACTTTATAGAGACACTATTGCATTGCACAACATGTGTATCCAACTTATACAAGGTACCAATACGAACACCCCTAGCTAGCACCATTGAGCCTCTAGTCATCTTGCAGCCATTTCCAGAGAACGTGACTTGCACTCCAATATCATTCAGCTTACTAACAAAAAGTAAATTTTGAGCCAGACCTGGTATATGCATTACATCATTGATTCCCTTCACTCTTCCACTAGGGAATTGAATTCTGACTCTTCCACAACCAACTATTTCCAAAGATGAATCGCTTGCCAAGTACACCCTTCCACCATCGTATTGTTCATACTTAGTGAACCAGTCTCTGTGAGATGTCATGTGGAAAGATGCTCCAGAATCAATTAGCCAGACATCATCTGATGCCTGTTTAGCCAAGGCTGCAATGAAAGCGTCTGCATCACTCTGAGAAGAATCATTGTCGGAAGAATACTTCTTCTTATTTTTCTCCTCTTTACAATCCTTTTGGACATGACCAGGTTGCCCACAATTCCAACACTTCACCTTGGACTTCTTGCTAGGAGACTTTGATCTCCCTTCTGATTTTGATTTGGACTTCTTGTCCTTCTTCTTGCCTTTTTCTTTTGATCTGCCTCTAACAGCAAGAGCCTCCTTCTCCATCTCAGAATATTTTCTTCTCATCTCTTCTAATAACAAAGAAGCAACAACATTTTCCATCTTAAAATTGGATGTCGTACTCCCAATAGCCATCACCAAGTGATCCCAAGAATCTGGCTAAGAACATAATAACAACATACAATGATCTTCTTCATCAATCTTCACACCCATAGATGCCAACTAAGCAATCAACATGTTGAAAGCATTCAAGTGATCAACAATAGATGCTCCTTCCTATATTTTCAAAGAGTACAACTTCTTCCTCAAGACCAAATTATTCACCAAGGACTTGCCCTAATAAATAGCTCCCATTATTTTCCACAAAGAAGATGCAGTCTTTTCTTCATGAACATTAAGAAGAACAGAGTCTGCTAAACAAAGCCTTATCAACCCCTTTGATTTTTGATCTGCAAGGTCCCAATCTTCTTGCTTCATGCCTATAGGCTTCATTCTAGACACAACAAGCCAAAGATCATGATCAACCAACAGATCTTCCATTTTAAGTTTCCACAACTCAAAATTGCTGCCATTGAATTTCTCAATTTCAAACTTTCCTGAAGTGCTTGCCATCTTAATCTGTAATTCAAATTACCAAACTTCTACAAGACTCCCACTGAACATAATTGACTCAAAAAACCCAACGTACCCACAAGGATAACACAACTGGCCAGGCTTTGTTACCACTTGTAAGGAAAGCTTAGGTGTGAAACAAACTCTCCTAACGTCAAAACCTCAGGGAAGAATGCAGAGGTGACTTTAAATTTTACAATTACAGTTCAATTAAGATACACTTGAAAGGATTAATAGAAATAGAGAAATGAACATACACAGATGAACACCAGATTTACGTAGGAAAACCATTATGGGAGAAAAACCCACCACACCAAGAAAAGCCCCTTTGTATTATAGTAAACAAATTACATACAAAGTACAGGCTTCACTCTTTGATGTCAAATTATAGCAGCATAATTTCCTAATCAATCTTGTACAGAATAACCCTGTTACAATGCTCTTTGAATTGGATTCATACACACTGATCACACATTGAACAATTCACCGAACCAATCATCATCTTCGATTACAGAGCATATCCATGTCATTCATGGTATTCTAATCTTCCTCACAGGAAGGGTCACAATAGTCCAACTACTAGCGGTTCACATTCAAATTCTCTGATTGGTCAAAAACAAACCATGTAGGATAGTCATTCGGTTAAGGCGTTCAAACTATGTCGCATGTTAGTGAGACACTAGGCCGTGTCTCCCCGATGCCACAATGCCCAACTGTCGTTATCGCCCAGAGTCAGCACCATCAGCAAGAGTCATACCGAGTTCAAAATTGTCACCCAGACTCACTCTATCGCTAAGACATCACAACGATATCCTCAGTAGAACCATTGGCCAGACCATTGCTATCGGCGAGAGGTCATACCAAACACAAATTCAACTTGAGTAGATCTATCAGCAAGAGTTCCGCTATCACCAAGAGTCTCATAGAGTCACTATGTCATACCGATGTTCATTGTGCAAGGCTATTGGTGAGACAAGTCATATCGCTAAGACTTCATATCGATGAACCAAAAATGTAGCTCTAACGATGAGACTCTCGCTATCACCAAGAGGTCATAACGAAAGCACCAGTCTATCGGCGAGACCAAATCCATCGACAAGAGTTCTTACCGAATGCAAATACGCCAACCAAGAGTCTTCCCGAAGACATCCTTGTGAATAACCGTCCGCGAGACATACATTGTCAGGATGAGTTATTCCGAGCGTTCAAGCCTCTCCCCGATGACTTCTGTTGCCACAAGTCTCCCCGATAACCATTAGACACCAACTTGTTAGCAAGAGATTTCCCCGAGTGGAAAGATTTAGGAATCTTCATAGCAATCGACATGTCTTGCCGATGACTCCTGTCGGCAAGATAGAACCAAAGTCTCAGTGACTCGAGCACTCCAAAGATTTAGAATACAGTTGCTAGTCGATAAGACTTCTAGATGGTCTCACCAAATTTTCTCTTTTAGGAGTTTCATGCCAGTAAGATTGAGGCACATTTTCCAACACCAACCTTCTTTCATTCTATTAAATCACTCTTCTTGGGAATGGTAAGAAATTTGAGTTCTCTCTAGACACAGTTGTGATCAAAGATCTTAAGGATAATGCCTTGGTTGCAATGGGAAAGGCCAATCATGAGTCTCGACTATATCAATTTTCTCACTTTGTGCCACATTCTCCTTCTATAGCATTGCTCACTCACTTAGATTCAATGAGTAAGTTATGGCATGAGTCGAACTTTGGACATCTAAACTACCGCTATCTTCAACATCTTAGCTCACAAGATATGGTCACAGGTCTCCCTCGCATCAACTTTTCAGATGGTGTATGTCTAGGTTGTGCCATGGGTAAGCATCCAAAAGAGAAGTTTGATAAAGGGAAGTCTTGGAGGGCTTTAGAAGTTCTTCAATTGATTCACATTGATCTAGCAGGCCCATTTCTAGTCCTGTTCTTCAGCAAGGCTCGCTATGCACTCACCTTCATTGATGACTACTCTAGATTCACTTGGGTCTATTTTATTCACCAAAAGAATGAAGTTTTTGACAAATTTCAAACCTTCAAGACTCATGTTGAGAATCAATCTAGAAAGTATATCAAGATTCTTTATACGAAAAATGGTCAAGAATATGTGAACCACAACCTTGTGCAATTTTGTACTCTTGAAGGAATCAATCTTTAGCATTCAGTTGCATACACACCACATCAAAATGGTGTTGTTGAAAGAAAAACATGACCCTCAAGGAAATGGCTAGTTGCATGATTCATGCTCATTCTCTTGGTCTAGAATTTTGGGTTGAAGCCATTAACTATGCTACACACATTCAGAATTAGGTTCCCGACAAGGAATTGAAAGGCATGACTCCTTTTGAGGCTTGGTTCAGTAGGAAACCTATTGTGCAACATTTTTGAGTTTTTGGATCTCCAGTTTAGGCACGTATTCATCCAAAGAAGCACAAGGAATTGGAACCTAAAAGTAGGCCTTTCATCTTTGTTGGATATGTAGATGGTGTCAAAGGGTATCAACTCTTGGATCCAAAGAAACATGAGTATTCATTAAGAGGAGTGTTTACTTTGAGGAAATCTCTCCTAGATTGACCTTTGATCCTCCTCAACCTTCCTCCACAATGGACTTAGATGATAGTGACTTAGATGATTCTACCTCACCTCCTACTCGCAAGGTTGCATCTTCATAGGGTTCTCATTCTAAGGTTTAGGATTCTCATCCTTCATCTCCATAATCTTCATGACCTCATTGGGCTCAACAGACACTCAAGTTAGTAGGCAATCTTGTTAGGGATCCTACAAATACTCGAAGGACTCAGTCACAACACCAACATCTTCCACATGTCTACATTGCTATTGCTTCAGATCCACAATCCTTTAAGGAGGCATTAGGTATTCCTAAATGGGATTCAAAAATGAAGAGTATAGTTCCTTGATGAGGAATCACACATGGGACTTAGTTCCTCTTCCTAAGGGGAGAAAAGAAAATCAATGTAAGTGTATCTATCAGACCAAATATGCAATGGGTGATCCCACAATAATGGGTTACAATTTTTGGCCAAACTTGACATTAAATCAGGATTTTTCACTAGACATTCATGTTCTTACACCTATAGTAGCTAAACCATTAAGGTTTTGAAGGTGAATCAAACTAGTTATTTGTTAGATATTTTGTGTAGATTCTAATTATATTTTTTTAAAATAAATTTAAAATAAATTGTGAATCATTTTATATAATTTTTAATAACTTATTTTTTCTACTAATCAACATTTTTAAAAAGTGATGTTTACTTCGGCCCACGTAACTTTTTTTATAGATATGATACAATTCTAATTTTTAAATATTTTTTTTCACACCAATATTTAGGGGATGGATATTTTTTCATAATTTTTTGTTACATATTTTTTTTTTAATTAATTTTCCAAGTCAGTGTAATTATAATTTGGACAAAGGTGTACTTCGGCCCGCATAACTTTTTTTGTATTCATTTGAATTAACTTATTCTTTTTTTTTTGGAATAAGGACATCAATACCTAGTGGACATGTATTTTTTAGATTTTTTTTTCTCTATTTTTCTATTTTTTTGTATGTGTGAAATAAAGAACTTGATGTTCATTGAAAATCCTACATTCACAAGAAATTAAAAAAAAAATATAATAATCAAATTAAACATATTTAAAATTATACTTTTTGGGAAGCTTATAATAAGGGTTGCAGGCTTACAAAAATAAATTTTAAATGAATTCATTTGATCACCCAAAAGGTAAATCAAAAGTGCTTTTTTATCAGCATTTTGATAGGTGTAGAGGAGACTCGATTATAGGTATGGATTAAATATAACAAGGTTCTATCCAAGGGGGTTTGATCTAAGGGGTTTTGATCAATCCCTCTTTAATTAAAATAATTTAAATGGAACCTTTAAAGTCATAAATAATTGTATTTTCTAAAAATATGTGATTTTAGGCAAAAATCAGGATGTCCCAAAAAGTGTAACCCATTATTGTGGCAACACCCCAATGTATGGAACAATGGACAAGTTTAAAGCATGCCTTGTGGTTAAAGGTTTCTCATAGGTTCATGGAATTGATTATACATAAAAATTTTCCCCTGTTGCTATGATGAAATCCATTCTCTTGATTCTTTACATTGCAGTAGCTCATGGATGGGCTGTCCATCAGAGGTATGTAAAGACTGCATTTCTTCATGGAGATCTTGTAGAGGAGATTTACATGGAGAAGCCATAGGGATTTTTTCAAGATTCTTCTTTGTTTTGCAGATTGTGGAAGTCTCTCTATGACCTCAAACATGCCCCTTGGGCTTGGTATGCCAAGATGGAATCTTTTCTTCTCTTTCCAGGATTCTCTAGGTGCCACTCATATTCAAATGTCTATATTTTGTGATAGGATGACTCTCACTTTCTTCTTGTTCTCTATGTTGATGACTTGATCATTACTAGGAGTACATCATCCATCATTGGCAGAGACAAATATTCTCTACATGATAGATTCTTTATGATTGAATTGGGCCTCTTGCACTACTTTCTTGGTATTGTGATCACACAATCCTCTTCCAGGATCACTCTTGCTCAACCCAAGTATGCTCTTGACCTTCTAGCTCAATTACACATGTCTAATTGTAAGGTTTCACCTACTCCCTTTCTGTCAGAATTTAGACTTGAGGCCAAGTGTTTTACTCCTCTCGTTGATGCCACCTTGTATTGTTAGCTTGTTGGGAGCCTCATCTACTTCACTCACACATTCCCTGATATTTCCTTTACAGTTGGCATGGTTTCACGCTTCATGCAAGAATCACATGAGCTTCATTGGAAAGAAGCCAAATGCATCTTGTATTACATACAGGGTGCACCACATTATGGGATTCACTATGCAATAGGTACATGATTCAACTTGGTTGTATATAACAATTCTAATTGGGGTGGTGATCTTTATGATCATAAGTCCACTTCTAGCTATAACTTTCACCTTAATTTTGGCCCCATTTGTTGGTAGAGTAAGAAGCAACATGCTACTGCACTCTCTTCGACTGAGGCTGAGTATCAAGGAGATATTAATGCTACTATTGAGGCTATTTGGATTCAGAATATTTTAACTAAGTTTGGATTCACCATTCCATGGTCCATGGTCTTTCATTGTGACAATTAGACACTAACTCATTTGACTACAAAATCCAACAAAAATCTCAAATGAAATATGTATAATTTGATGTATCATCGGGTGCTTGTAAAATTTGATGTGTAATTTTCAATTTTTTAAAAGTTTATCCCCAACGTTCATTGAAATTTCAACAAACCTGGGTTTTGTCAAAATTTTGACTATTAGTTTCGTCAAAATTTTGACAAACATGAAAAATAAGAAAAAAATCAAATTGTGGCCGACATAAAGAAAAGTGAGTTCGCTGATTTATTGCGACAGTGTTTTGCTCTACTTGAGATAGTTTGTGGAGAACTAAGGATGTTTTTCTTGGGACAAAACAGAAAAAATTCAAGAATATATCGCTAGGTTGAGGGTAGTCATTTCTTTTTGTAGAATTTAATTGTGAAGTCAGATTTGTAGTTCCAGGTTTGAAAATCATATTTTAAAGGAACATCTCATCATATTTCATTTTTAGAGGTTTAGGGTTTTGAGAATTTCATGTCCAGATTTTGTTGTGTGGAATCAACATAAGATCACAACCAAGGAACAGATTCTTGTGACTGTAATTATGTGATCCATAAATCTATTGGTCATGTGGCACAATTGTGCTATAACAAATACAAGATGCATTCATGTGTGACCCAAGTTTAATGTGGCTATGTTGTGATAGAAATGGAGGCACTCATATAATGTAGTTAATTCAGGTTGTATAATGTAGGTGTCAATCATCATTGGGTGTATTCAGGTTGTCTCAAGTTTAACAGGTTATGATGTAATTATAGCATGATCCAAGAGTGATTACCTCTTGCTACAATAAAAAGCCTATAAATCTGGTTGATATGCAGAGTGGTTGTGTTATATCAATTATGTAGTGCATTCAAGCACAACCCATGTTTAATGGGCTATTCTAGAGAGTGATCAAGATTTTCCAAACCTTATGAATGTTACTTAAAAGTGTATAGCTTAAACTACAAACCAAGTTTGTTACATACTTGAATGCAATCTTGGGTTACCGCAAACTATAATAATGTGATCTGCTAATAACCATTATGGAGAGTATTAAAGTAAGACCCATGCTATATAGGATACATTTCCCTGATCAGGTTTACATACCTTAATGATCAAACACAAGCTTCCCACACACTCTAGGATACAATCCAAGATCATACCACAACTTTGTCAAGACAACTAATTTTCTGACCCAAGATTTAAGGTTGTTTTTTAATACCAACAGAAGCATTGGTAAGAGCATGATTAGGGTACAAACCCTAGGCCTCTATAGAAACATAAACAATAACTCTAGCGGATTAGTGAGGTTGCAATACTAGAAAGATTGAGACATTGTAGCTAATAACAAAATATTGCAATCTAAATATTGCAGCCAATAACAAACACACTATGTAGCTTAGTGACATTTGTAAATGCAATCTACGGTAAGAAGAATGATAGTCACTTGAGATGTGACAGTTAAACAGAGGCTGAGTAGTGACAAGATAATAAAAATCAAACTTTGCATAGTAAAGTGGAGATTTTAACAGTGAGTTCCTTACCCCCTTGTTGACCTTAAGGGTTTTTCAAATGCTTTTGGTAGTGTTAGATAAGGAAAATGCAATCAGGGAATGATTGTCCAAATGAAGTAACAGTGGTAATCATATGTTCAATGTTTCTTCTTAGCCATTAATGTATAATGGAGGTAGTGGATTGCATGTTTGAGCAGTGTTTTGAGACTCATCAAAGATGGGAGAATAGTGAATAATACGTTGTAGACTGTGAAGTAGTGTCAATAAGGTTGAAGGATCTTAAGATCTACAATACCATGAAATAATGAGTCCCCTGTAGTAAGTAGGTAGTCTATAGGGAATAGTTTGATTTTATAGAAGGATGCTCATGAAAGGAATCTTCAAGTGATAGTGAGTGAGCTATTTGAGATTGCAGCTGAGGGTGCAATACCCAATCTTAAAGGAAGTTAGCAAAATAGTAGATGTCCAAGAAAATCAAATCGTACACAACAAATAATTGACAATGTTATCTTGCATAATGCCTTGAGTTTGAAGACAAAAATATCATTGTATCTTGATGAAAGTGGTCAATCACTGGAAACCATGATTTTAAAACATGCTATTGTGCTTATGGAGGCAACATTTTAAGCAAGGCAGTGAGTGGTGCTTTGGAACAATGGCAGGTATGAAGGACTTGCTTTATATGCATACTATGCAGTCTAGCTTAAGACAATGTTCTTAGAAGAGATTGAAGGTGGATTATGGAACTCAAGGGTTACCATGAAAATGATTAAAGAAAAGACTGAGATCTATTTAAAAGCTACGTCATGAAGATATTAAAGATGTCACATGAAAAACCATAGTAGCTGGAGTAATGAATATAGTGCAAAAGAAGATAGTGTGCTGGGGCAGATTTAGGAGATCTCCACATTATCTAATTATAGGGAAATACATCATTTATTTATTTTTTAATTAAAATAAATCATTTTAAACCCTATATAGGATACATTGATACTTCAAAAGCCTCTGAAGGAATTTGAGATTATGCAAATATATGTCAAGTAAATACCTAGATTACAAATAGTAGTGGGAACAATGTAAGATTTGTTGAGTAGAGGAGGAATGAGATAAGAAACAATGAATCCTATGCCTCCTTTCATGCACATCTCCTCACCATGCTTTGTCATTCTTTATCAAAACACTTCTCCATTTTGGCGGTCTATGCTTGAAAATAATGTTTTGACGAATGTTTTAGAGTATGTTTATTAAAATGAAAAAACCATTCTGGTGGGCTATGCCTGAAAATAAGATTTTTACAAAAGTTTTAGGGTATGTTTATTAAAGTTTAAGAGTATTTTGGTGGGCTATATTCTTGACTCCTTAAATGATTTATTCAAATGGATTGTGACTAAATAAATGATTAACTATTTAGTCATTTTTATTTGTGTGACTAAATAATTTTTAATCAACGACCAAACTAGTAATTTATTTACTCATTTATAGCTAAGTTGCAAAAAATGAGCAAAATTTAGTCATTTTTAGTTGTTGTGACTAAAAGTTTTAGTCACCTAGTCATTTATTTGCAAAATTATACTAGTGTGTGCTTCCTTGTGCAATTAGGGCTCTCTCAATGTTGAGGGCCCTAGGGATAAGCTCGTCATAAGAAGTGACAAATTGCATCTTTAACTAAAAGGATAAATCCATATTGACATTAGCAATGAGGATTCTGACTTGTTGCTCCTTAGGAATGGGTCACTTGCTCTTATTAGCTCGCTACTTCCATTGTTGTAGGAAGTTTGCGTTCAAGTTCAAGATTATGATTTTAGGAGTCTAACGGTTGGAAATCATAGTAAAATTAGAATTTAATAAATTTTGGAATTAGCATTTTAAAGTGTTTTTTGGGGTCATTAACTTCAGACTATCTTCTCTTTTGTAGGGGTGGTTGCATGCCAAATTTTTTTGGTGTAAAATATCAGAATTATTAGATTTTGTTACCTTTTTATTAATAAAAATGATTGGAGTGTGAGTTTGATATTTTTTGAAGATCTAAATAGTTAAGCTTGGTAAAGAAAAATCATGTCAGATAATATTAGTTGAGAACAAAATGAAGAGACACTTGATAGATTGTGGGCTGGATTGAAAAGAAAGGGTGATGGGAAATGTTATTGTCCTTGCAATAATTGCAAGGGCTTAAAGACGAGATGACTTTTAATCACAACAGCTGAGAAAAATTGTAGGCAGCATGGTCACATTGAAGGGGGGCACGATTATCGTCCATCGGTAAGTTGTTCATTATATGTGTTTATATTGATTGAATTTGTAAATGTTTATATCGTTTTAACATTATATATATATATATATATATATATATATATAATCACTTGATCATGATCATGGTTTATTTGTGTATTTCATTATTATAAAGGTGGGGCACCCTAGGGTACATGATATGTATTATCATGGCCCAGAGAATGTGGTTTTGCAAGCGGACGAACATGGAGCTGTGAATATTGAAGATGAAGTTAATGATCCTATGGAAGAAGATGATCATGCGCTAGAAAACATAGTTGAAGATGATGGTACATATACATTGATCCATGACACATTAAGTGGTAGAGCTGATCATGATGATTGAGATGACTTTGATAATGTTCATGATTTACTTGTACTTGAGAAGGCATACGAACTCCTTTATGAAGGATCCCAAACAACTCTTCTCTCTGCTATATTGCTGCTATTGAACTTGAAGATCACGAATGGTTTATCAAACATAGAAATCTCACGGATGTTAAGGTATGTCATATATGTCATCTTTTTTCACCTATTTTAATTGTTGTTAGTTCATCACTAGTAAATAAAGGATGAAATATGTACCATTAATATTCTTTATATTAACAAATTATTTTTTGTTGTAGATTGATTGGTGAATTTTTGTTACCACCATCAAATATTTTACCTTGCTCATACCAAGATTTATATGGCATTATGAAAGATATCGGAATGGAGTATCAAATAATAGATGCATGTCCCAATGATCATATTATATATCATAAACAACATGAATTTGCAACAGAATGCCCAGAATGTCATATCAATAGATATCAAACAGATCAACTAACAAAAAAGGTGCCTCACAAGGTTCTTCGTGATATTCCCATTATTCCATGTATGCAACGATTATTTAGGTGCGAAAGATTAGAGCAATTTATGGATTACCATGCACAGAATAGAAATGGAGATGACATTCTTTGAATGCCTGTAGATGGTTCTGCATTTAGGGACATGGAGGAAAAATGGCCACGCTTTAAAGAAGAAACTCGTAATCTCAGGCTTTCATTGGGAGCGGACGGTGTCAATCCATTTAGAGAGCTAAGATCTATTTACTTGGTGTGGCCTATTTTTGTTATCATCAATAACATTCCTCCATGGATGTCAATAAAGAGGGAGCACATAATGTTGTCAATGATTGTTCCAGGTATTTGTTTACATCAATTTTCTTTAACGTAGTAGCATCTCATTTGTCTTATTTGTTGCATAATGACTTATTTTTTTTTCATTCAATAGTCATGTACATTAATTTATATATATTACAGTAAAATGGTTATAATAATTATGTAATGTTTATGTTCATTCAAATAGGTAAGTACCAAGTTAAAGATATGAATGTATATATCGAGCCTCTTATCGACGAGTTACTAAAGTTATGAAATGGCATCACTATGTATGATGTCTCTAGACCAATAGGACAAAGATAATTTCAATTCCATGCAATGCTTGTATGTACAATTCATGATTCCCCAGGGCTAACACATTTTTGTGGTATGTTATAACGTTCAATTGCACTTTAACAATATTTAATTTTATGAAGTAGATATCATGGATGTTTTTTAAAATAATCTATTCATTATATATAATAATAAAAATTGACATATTTAAACCAATTATATATGATCTTGCAGGTCTTCAAACAAAGGAAAAATTTGCATGTCCAATTTGTGGTCCAAAGATGAAATCTCGTCATTCAAAAATCTTCATGGAAATTAATTGGAATACATTTTACATATGGTTTTTATGTATATTGTACTTATTTAATTTTAAATCTTCAATATACATCAATTATAAATTAAGGTCATATACTGTGGTATTTAACTAATTATAGGTCGTTTGTGAATTTCAAATTTTTTTGATACAGTTGGTCGAGAGTGGGATGCACTACATTTGTATGTCACAAACAATCTTGATTGGATGACGGTATGGATTGAACGATGTCAACAATCTGGTCGCGCATTAACATGGGAAGGTGTGGCTTCATTGGTTAAAGAAGCTCATCGTAATGGAGATTCCAATATTACACAAAGGGAAATTGATTTAGCATATGGTTTAAGAGATAAACAGTGCGATATAAATATATTAATCACCATATTATTTAATTATTTTCAATTATATTGATGTATATATATGTTGAGATTGTTTTCTTTGCATACATTTGGCCAAGAATAAATATGTTTATCAACTGACGATATTGCAATAATTTTTACATGTTTGACATATTGCAGGTGAAACACCACAAGGCTATGTGGTGCAATGGTTATAAATTTCAAATCAAAATGTTGGATGACATGAAGAAAACCTGTGATTCTGGTATAACTGCAGTCTTTTAGGTGAATAATATTTCATCTAGAAGTCTCAAAAAATTGATACTATGGGATTTTGGATGATATACTTGAGTGTGACTTTAAGTCCTTCAGATTAATTCTGTTCGTCATCCTATGGTACAGGCTACGATTGAATGAAAATGATCCTAAGAGAAATGTTATTGAACATGATAATGAATTTATGATGGTTAATACAATGTCGATTGAGCGAGCTGGAAATGAGCCCTATGTTCTTCCAAGCCAATGTGAGCAGGTATTTTACTCAGAGGTTCCAGGTAAATCGGGTTGGTCATTTGTTCTTAGACATGATCCAAGAGGAAGGCCGGTAAAGTATAATGTGGTGGAAGAAGAAGATACCGAAGAACTAGAAGATGATGTAGATGATCAGGATCAACAGTTAGTTGATGATGTCCCTAATGAAGATGTTGAAGAGGAGGAACTATATCATGATGATGTAGGAGTTAATGTTCATGAAGATGATATCTGTGTGGATGATGACATTATCGAAATTGATATCGATGACGACGATGATGATATGACCAATCCTTACAATGTTGAATCCTTACATAGATAGTGGGAGATATAGAGAATGACAGGGAGAGATATATCAATCACCCTCCCTATATCTCTATCTATTGATCCTTATCTCTTTATCTCTCTACCTCTCTATCTCTTTGTATCCCTTTCTATTTGTATGTTTTTCATTATCTCCCTCTCTCTCTATATTTTCTTCCCTGTATTTATCTTTGTCTCCTTAAGTGTGCGATGGGTACATTGAAGAGGTCTTAAAGGAGAATTATCATATCTTTAATCAAATGGCATGCTACCTTGAGCATAACTCCCCAAGGACACATGCCATCCTTGGGTTGTTGACATGAAATAACCAATCAAAATTTAGTTTCTCTCTCTCTCATATTAATATATATTACTATTATATTAAATATATATTATATTAATTAAATTTTGTATTATATAAAAATATACTTATTATTAATTATTAATTATAATAATTTTATACGTATTTAATAATTTTGTTAAAGAATATAATATATAATTATAATAAGTTGAATAATTATATTATTTATTATGTAAAATATAACTAATATATACTTAACTATATTGTAGAATATTAAAACCTACCTAAATGGCGCCAAAATTTTCAATTTAATTAACATACTCTAAAACCTAATGAAACCAGGTTGTAGCTCGTCAAATTGGAGAAGTGAAAGGTCAATACCAGCGCCAAGGAAGAGTTTGGAGTAGTGAAAACAAGGTCAATGCCAGTGCCGAGGAAGAGTTTGGAGTTAAAACAAGGTCAATACCAGCGCTAACAAAGAGTTTGGAAGAGTGAAAACAAGGTCAATATCAGTGCCGAGGAAGAGTTTGGAGGAGTGAAAACAAGGCCAATACCAGTGCCGAGGATGAGGTTGAGGGCACTTAGGGAAAATCGACGACCAAGGGGTAATGAGTATATTAAGTTTGGCACCCCCATTCCCTTTAACTTGCAATTTTCACGCCTAGTTTCCAAAGATCTTCTCATACATTGGCACCCCCATTCTCGTAAAATGGTATAAGATAAGACAAAAAATAAAATAGCTATCTTTCACATTTTTATTGACTAGCCTCAGGTCTTGGAAAAACTCCCATAATCTACCCACATCTTGGTTGAGGTCTAGGATTTCATCACACATAGCCTTCATGGCATGAGTCTGAAGCAATTGTAGACTTAGCCCAAGTATGTGCTAGGCTAAGGTAGATCTAATGAATGGAAATAGAGGCATACAATTCTTCTTTAATACCTCCACCACAAACATATGCAAGGTGTTGGTTTTTTTACAGTAAGCAGGTTGATATTCTAATCTACCTATGGAATTGCCAATTCCAATAAAGGGCAGCTCGAAGGACCTGGACCAACTAACGAGGATTTTAAAGACCTCCTACACTTTGGGCTCTGCAAGACCTAGGAGGGTGATCCTTAATGCTTTACAACCTCTCCACCATCATCATAAACAACATTAACAACAACAGATAATCTCATTTAATAGCTCAACATAATAGGATAATACCAATAGAATTGGTTGTTTATCAATAATATCAACTATTTGGAGCATGAGATAACTACAACATTTCACAATATAAGATAATCATTGATTTGCAATTTGTAGCAAGCCCTAGGTAAAGGCAAACAAATATTGAACCATACAAATAAGTACAACTTAGATCAGTGCCATATATCCATTGGAGGAGTCAAATTTATAAGCATCTAAAGGTTTATAACAGATTTAACACATAACGTATAAGATCCTTGATAACATTGCTTTACAATCTCATCAATATGTATTCTAACCCAATACTACTTGTATGTGCATAAAATTGGTCATGTCTAATTAATCGTGACATTTAATTAAATATTTATTGAAAGTGTATGAATAAGATAAATAAATTAAGTAATGCATCTACACTTCTAAATAAGACATTGCATCAAAGATTCAAAAGATTTAAGCTAATTTAAACTAAGAATCTTTAGAAATCTGTCCTATTGCTCTCTAACTTTAAAGATTTCTCTAATCTACTTTGCTCTCAGATTTAAATAAGCTAATAGATTGTTGAAATGACACTTAAAGAATGAGAATTAAGCTATTATGATTCCTAAATGCAACTAAGATGATTCTACAGTAAAACTTATGAGAAAGAAACTATTGTAAACAACCATGATTGATGAACTAAAATGCTTGATTGCTTGATGATTGCTTCTATTTGCTTGAATGCCTGGAAAACCTACAAAGTAAGATTGCACAAAATAGGATCCTTTTCCTGTAGCCAGAAACCTATATTTATAGATTTCACGACACACATTTGTGAAGGGGTAACACAACAGAGGTTGAGATTCAATCTGGAGAATTGAATGGTATGAGATGAGAAGGTGGAGCTGATCATGGAGGATTGTTCCTCCCCATGAAAACACTAGGCAAGATGAGAGGAAAGATTTGAGGCAGAAGATTGAGAGGATTTCCTGCAGGTTTGTCCCCGAGGCTCTTCCCGTGAATGACAGTTGAATTAATTAGATTTGAAAAATCTAATTTTATTGGTGAGTGAATAGAGGGATATGATTTATGCATTTATTTAAATATTTTTGGTTTATTTAAATTCAGCAAAAGAGGAATAAATAATTTAATAAAACAAACTATAGAAGTTGTTTATTAAATTAAAATAAAAGGAATATGATAATTAAATTAAAGATTCTAGGATATCTTTATTTAATTAAGAAGAAATGTGATGAAGTAATTAAATAACACAAATTATTGAAGCGTGTATTTAATTTAAGATAGAATTAATAGATAAAGTATAGAAGAAATAATAATGATAATAATTAAATAAAGCAAAGTATTTAATTTTGTTTATTTAATTAAGAGGGAAATAATATGATAAAATAGAAGAATTAATAATGAACTTAATATAAATAAATATTTCTATTTATTTACTAAGTAGATGAATTTAAGATTAATTAATCAAATAAGTCATATTTAATTAGTTAGATTCTCCATACCATTTTTAGGTGTCTACATTTATTATTTAATTAATTTCTCTAAAGTCTTCTAAATGTAATTAAATTTAATTAATTTAATTATATTGTTCATTCATTTTATTCTCCCACCATAATTGAATAAATTTATTTTATTTAATTATTTCGCATGTCTACTTGATTATTTAAATAAATACATTTTATTTATTTAAATTAATTATCATCTTTTGAATTTGATTAAATCTTTTTAATTCAATTTAAATATTTCTTTTCTTCTATTTTAAAACTTTCTTCTAATTAATTAAATATTTTATTTAATTAATTTCATACACATGTTATTTCTTCAAATTTAATTAAATATTTTATTTAATTAAATATCTTCTGCTTTCTTCAAATCATAATTAAATATTTCATTTAATTATGAAATCTTCTGATTTCCTCAAAATCTTAATTTATTTAATTAAGAAAAATCTACATGCACCCATAAATAAATAATTGAATTTGATAATTCATTATTTATCTTCTCAATATCTTTCCATTATCTTCTAAAAAAGATGATTTTTTATTATCTCATCTTATCTCTTCCACGAAAATGGAAAAATCCTGTTTTATTCATTTTCTTCTATTTTTCTCTCTAGTCTCATCGACCTTCAACTGTTCGATCTGTCAGGAATTATCACAACCGTTGATCAACTCAGCCAATCAAAATCCTTGAAAAACTCTATAAGTACATGTGTGAATCCAAGCATTGGTTACAAACAGATACACAGACACACACACACACGCAATTACGCTTACACATTTGCATCTTCATCATTCTATCAATAATCTGATCATAGCATAGCATAATCTTGCATCTTAGCATAGTATGAATTTTAGTTTAAATCTCATTCTCTAGTAGTCCATTTCGTTGAGCTTGGCATACTAAATTTGAGAGCAACTTGAACCAACGAAACGCTGGAGATAGAGAGCAATAAAACGACTTTGAAGAAGTTGTACTGAGAGTTTGTTTATTTTTCTTTAAGCTTTTTTGATATAAAGTTTTATTGAATGTGTTTTGAATTCATTATGATAGGCATATTTTCATACACACATAAAATGGCACCCACCGTGGGGCCTATGCCCCGATTTTGACATTTTTTGGTATAGCATTTTGACAGGTTTCCACATTCTGGAGTTTGGGTTTCAAAAAAATTCGTCGTTTTAGCGCATCCGGTACTTTCTGCAGTGCATTAGGCAATTTAATGCTTCTATTTTTGTAGGTATTTCAGTGCATCTGGGAACTATATTGGCGCTTCTGAGAGTTAATTTAGCGCATCCAAGGGATAGAATTGCGTATATAGTCTCATCACCTCCAGAGTAAATTTACATTTAATTAATGTAGCGCATTTAAGAGTTAAGTTAGCACATATAAGAGTTAAATTAGAGCATTTAAGGTAGATTTTAGAGTGTTAACTGTTGTGTCATTTAGAGATTTAAATATGCATTTAATTAAAGTAGCACATTTAGGAACAGTTTTAGTGCATTTAGGATTTTCTGTAGCGCATTTAGGGTCTATTTCTGTGCATATACTATCTATTTCATCGCATATGTTGTCTGTTTCAGTGCAATCTGGGTTGTAACACAAAAACAAGATTCTGAGTTTGACGCATTCCGCAAACATGATCTTTTCTGGTTTAAAATGAATCAATCTAGGATAGTCACCACACTTTGATCATGCAGTTAAAATGAACCCCATGTCGGTTGTGAAGCAATACCTTCACTTAGCTTAAATCATTATGATTTGGTGCATTAAAATGAATCTGTTTACTCTGCCTGATTATGCTTGAAAGTGGTAGGTGACAATGCTCTCACCCTATGCAAACTAGGTGATCAGAAAGACAGACCGACTTTATCCCTGTGTAACCCTGATGCAATAACCAAAGTATCCTCTCCCCTTGTGCAGTGATGCGATCCTGGGTGTAAGAGAAATGATTATTGCCTCTAGAAATTGGGCTTGCCTGGGGATTTCATCACCTCAACATGACTTAAACCAGAAATGGAGCTAAAGCCAAGCTACCCTCGACCGGTATACAAATGTGAATCTTAAGGGAAAACCTAAGATTACGAGTGCAGATGTGTCATATGGACCAAGTTGTACTCCCCAAAAACCTGTTGAGCTTAACCTCTTCAGGCTAGAGTGCCTCCTAAATGGAGCTTAATCTTGCACCCCATGTATGGCCACTCGAACGGGGGTCTCAAATTAAACACCATTTGTTTAAGAAACCAAAAACCTTCTATTTGCTAGTGCAACACCGGTTGGTGTGAAGGCATCCACACTTTTGCAGTCTATAGTACAGGTGATCAATTTTCCATGGGAGTTTCATGGGGGTTGGAAGCTTGGTTGGCCTGAGAAGAGAGTGCACTGTAAGGGGGAGCCCGTGCAACCAAGCTTCTGAATTCATATGCTATAGATATGCGGCTGGGGAAACCCGCATGGAATCTAGCGAATATTGTCCTGGCTCTACCATAGGATGTGCTTGCTTTATCTGTGTTTGGTTACATTCCATTTAATTCATAGTGTTTGCTATGTTTTCATTCTTAGATAAGAGATCATCTGAAATGAACATGAAAAACAACAACTAAAATCATTCACACACCTGACTTTCTGGCATCTTTGGTCCAGTAACTTCCTAATATTTTTCCCATGCTTAGAGAGTGGAAATCAACAAAATTTGTCAAGAAATCAATTTCCAATAGGATCAGGAAACTCAAGAAATAATTAGGGTACAAGAAAACATTGCAAAGAAGAAAAATTTTGTACAAAAGTTGACACGTCTTGCTTCATTACCGCCGATTTCTTCATAGATACCAAGACTTTGTTAGGGGATTCACTGACGAGTATGCGCTAGAACCTTTGGATTCTCGAGCTTATTATTAGAGATTAGCTCTATCTCAATGACATAATCTTAACCAACCTCTTGAGTTTGATAATATACCACAACCTTTTCTTGAATATCCATCACATCCTCATCAAATCCTTAAGTGATTTTAAAACCTTTCTTCGAAAACAAAGATCAAATCTTAAGAGTGCACCTTTCAAAAAAACTTCTGATTATTGATTCAACTTCCCCAACATGATTCTGACATCCTTCATCATTGGAAGCCACAATAAAAAATTAGGAACATCTTTGATCATATCATAGGATTCACATCTTATCAGATCAAGATATCATCATTATCGCACTTATTAGAACTGTGATCTAAGTTTAGAAGAACTCTTCAAAATCATATGCCTATCTCTACAAGATATTAGTACAATAAATTGAAGGATGAAATCCAACAAGAAGGTCATACCCAAAACACTCAAGAAGAAGGTGAAAGTAGTAATCCTCTTTACAGTGTAAGTCGTAATCCACTCTTCAACAATGATATGGATAATAGAGAAGAAAATCCATTCCAGAACTACATAGACATGAACAAAACCCATATAGATAGTGATGATGAGCGAGATGAAGAACGTCTTAGAGAGGCTGAGCAAGATCCCAAATTTCATAAAGCCATAGAAAATATCTTGCAATGCAATAAAGAAAAATATTTCCTCTATCTCGCTAACCAAGGAGCTAAATTTCCTCATGACTTTGATACTGAGAATTTGAAGAGAAAACCTGAAGAAACACCCCTATTTGATCTTAGTGCTTTGACTCAGAAAATTAAGGTACTTCAAGGACAAGTTAAAGAGTTACAAGGGGGAACCAGAACAAAGAAGTATACTCTTGAGGACATTTTTCCTTATCCTTTCGATCGAAGTCTCAACATGATTCCATTTCCAAAACATTGTGAAATTCCAAAATTTGATCGTTATAATGGGAAAGCGGATCCAATTGATCATGTTAGAGACTTTTGAAACATGACTTTAGAGTTTGATCATGAAGACACTTACTTGATGTGTTTTTTTCCTAGGAGTCTTGGAGCTCACTCTATGGAATGGCTATAAAAAATCACACCTCCTATCAAGACATTTGAGGAATTAATCAATCTGTTTATATTATAGTATTCCTACAACATCCAACACCAAATCACTATGATAGATCTCTGTAAAGTTGCGCAAAAACCTACTGAACCTTTTATTACTTTTCTTCAGAGATGGAGAAGAATGTTTGCTAGATGTCCATGTCCTGTTCTCGAAAAGGAAAAGATGGTCACCTTCATTAACAACTTAAATTCATAAATGAGCTATCGTTTGAATTTACATTGTCCTCCCTCTTTTGAGAAATTGATTGAAGATGGCTATAACCATTGAAAGTGCTTTGGTCAAAAGAGGAATAATAAAACTTGACAAGGATAATCCTAGCTCATCCAATCATCACAACAATCAGGACAAGTCTAAATTTTGTACTCGCAACAAGAACGTGGTGAATGATGGTGTTGTTGATGCAAATCATGTCTCGACTAAGCCATTTGTCCTTAGTACTCCAAGTGCTCCTCACAACAACAATGTCAACTCAGTCACAAATCAAGTTAACAATCTTCCTCCTCTGAGGAACAATATGAATCAACATTCTACTCCCAATCAAGGGACTTCCAACAATCAAGGTTACCAGAGAACCACTACCAATAACAACTCCGTAGGGAATACCTCAAATACAAATCCACAACGATTTTCATTCTTCTCCAGTAGAAGAACTTACACTCCACTGGGTCAATCTTTGGAATCTGCATTCAAAGAGTTAATGGCTAAAAATATCATTACCTTGCCACATCAACGAAACTATGAACCCAGTGTGAAGCCTCCATCATGGAATGAGGCATACTATTGTGACTATCATCGGTGTAAAGGTCATCACACAAATAACTGTCAAGCCTTGAAGAATGCCATTCAAGACTTAATAAAAAATGGCACCATCACAATAGAAGGACATCAAAAATCAAATGAATACCACCAAGCTTTTCACAACCCTTTTCCCAACTATCAAAAAGGTGAGTCTTCTGGAAAAAGTGTGAATCATATTGATGATCCGATAATCAATCATATATACACTGGCAATGAACGGGTCAATGTTATTAAAGTCAATGAGAAGGTGGAATACAATCAAGGGTAAAGGGTGCCTCTTCAAAACCCACTGGGCCTCCACCTCAACATCAATATGACTTAGTCAACCAACTTTGGAAAACTCCTCCTCAGATTTCTATCTTAGAACTCTTCAAGATTTCCCCAGCACATAAGGAAATTATCAAAAAGGCCCTCATTGAAACAACTGTATCCACTAATTTGGATGTGGACCAATTTCAAGCCATGGTAGGACACTTTTCCTCACCCACATACCTCTCATTCTCCAAAAAAGATGATGTTTCCATAACTCATCCCCATAATTCATCATTATACTTAGAAGTCATGGCTCACAAGTTTCGTGTCAGACGAGTTCTAATAGATGGAGGTGCTGGTTTGAACATATGTACCATGAAGTTGGTTAAGGCTTTAGGATTTTTTGAGGACTCCATTGATCTTAGAAGAAAGATTACTATTAAAGCCTACAATGATGAGGAAAGAGCATCCAAGGGTCTAATAATGCTACCAATCAGAGTGGGACCTGTTATCAAAAATACTTTCTGTCAAGTATTAGACCATGATCTTGCATACAACATCTTGTTGGGTTGTCCTTGGATCCACGAAATGCAAGCTGTCCCATCCACATATCATCAATGTCTCAAGTTTCCTTATGATGGATAGGAAATCATGATACCGATTGATAATTCAAATATTTAAACTTGTGCCAATATCAAAGCCAGTCAAGATACTTTGGTTCCTAACAATCGAGAAGCTCGTGCTAGTACTTCTCTCAAGATTGACACACAAATCAGTTAGTTAACCAATAGTTTTGACAAGAAATTGAAATTCAAGGACCATGGAGTCGAGGAGTACTCTCTTTGTCTTGCTAATTTACCTACATCACCTTGGTCACATGGACAACCTTCTATCACACAACATCAAATATCAATAGCATCAACATCAACACAACCACCAACAAAGCCAAGCACAAAGTTTAATGGACAATTCATCAAAGAAAAATTCCCCATGGAAGATCCTGAGGATAGAGAAATTCTAAACTGGCTCTATAAAGATGAAGATGAAACAGTTTTTAATGTCAAATTACCAAAAAATAGATATGGAAAAGGGTATTCAATCATGCAGAAGATGGGCTATGATAAGGGTCCTACCGGAAAAAGAAAAGGAGTAGTTGAGCCTATTCACCTTCGAGGACTTGTTGCGAAAGAGAAAACTGGATTAGGCTATGATACTAATTCAAAAGAAAGAACATCCAAACAACTGCATGGCACTGTCCTCACATTGAAAGAAGGTTCTGATACAAGAGAGGCATGTTTGACAGCCATTCAGAATTTCATGGATAATAAATCTGACACAGACTCTAGTGAATATGAATGGGACACCATCCACAATGATGAGTTCTGGAGGG
Organism: Sequoia sempervirens; assembly: GCA_007258455.2. Taxonomy (NCBI): domain Eukaryota; kingdom Viridiplantae; phylum Streptophyta; class Pinopsida; order Cupressales; family Cupressaceae; genus Sequoia; species Sequoia sempervirens. The sequence goes on along the minus strand of VDFB02026320.1, from coordinate 56,142,745 downwards.
ATAAAAAGGTTAATGTGATACACAAGTATACCCCAACTCTAATTGAAGGTGAAGGTTCAGGGACCCAACCGCAAGAATCTGAACTACAAGGTAACTATGATTCTAGTGATACTGAGTCAGATTTAAATGAACAAGACTACCGTGAGAACGGTACCATCATTGATCGGCCTCATACCTTGGATCCTACGGTCAACTCTGTTATGACCATAACCATAGCTGATTTCACGCAACTTGACGACCCACTATCTTTGATCCATCCTGATCTCATTGACTGGGATTCATTCGAACCTATTGATATACCTATGTTTCCAAGTGATGAATCTATCATCAACTTCCTTTCCGCAGATGACACAAATGATTGTTCCACTAGAAATTTTTGGCATAGAGTCTTTAATTAGGAGAGTGTCAATTCTGCTAGCTGCAAAAATAAAAATAAAAAAGAAAGATCTAATGGTGAAAACCAGAATCTGGCAGTGTTAGATCAAACAAAAGATAAAATAAAGAGCGTATCGGATGGTGAAAACCTTTTTAAGACACCAGATGATGGGAATCTTGACACTCTCCCAGAGCACTACCATGAGCGATCGCCTATATTGATTAAGCCTACAAATTCCATCAATCTTAAAACTTCAGACAAACCAAGGATTTTACAGTTAGCTACATCAATGACAGAGAAAGAAATACTAGAGTTCATAGAATTTCTAAGAGAAAATCAAGTCAACTTTGCTTGGTCTTATGCGGACATGCCAGGTCTTGATCTCAATCTTATCATGCATTGCTTGTCTATCAAACCAGGTGTTAAGCCTGTGAAACAAAAAATTAGAAAGATGCACCCCCATGTTGCATTATTGGTTAAGGAAGAACTGAGAAAACTCCTTGATATGGGCTTCATAAGATCAATCGAATACACAGAATGGATCTCCAACATTGTTCCTGTATCCAAGCCAGATAAAAGTGTCAGAGTGTGCACAAATTTCAGAGATCTTAATAAAGCATGTCCTAAGGATGACTTCCCACTTCCAAACATTGACACTATAGTTGATCTGACAGCTGGCCATGCCATGTATTCATTAATGGATGGTTTTTCTGGTTACAACCAAATCAAGATTGCACCCGAAGACCAGGAGAAAACAACTTTCACATGTCCCTGGGGGACTTACTGTTGGAATGCCATGCCTTTCAGTTTAAAGAATGTCTGGGCTACATATCAAAGAGCTATGACTACAATTTTTCATGACATGATGCACACATTCATGGAAGATTATGTAGATGATATATTGGAAAAGTCATACACTAGAGAAGGACATCTAGAAATATTGTCCAAAATATTTGCAAGATTGGAGAAATTCAAAGTTCGCCTCAATCCCAAGAAATGTGTTTTTGGGGTTACATCTAGAAAACTCTTAGGATACATAGTATCAGGAAAAGGAATTGAAGTGGATCTTGCCAAAATTCAGGCAATTATGGAAATGCCTCCACCAAGAAATATTAGTTAGTTGAGATCATTACAGGTATGACTTCAGTCTATCCACAGATTCATTGCACAACTGGCCGACAAAAGTCTACCTTTCACACATCTACTGCATAAGAATACTCCTTTCAAATGGGATGACAAGTGTGAATTATCTTTTCAACAAATCAAATAGTACTTAATGACTCCACTAGTTATAGTACCACCAAATCCAGACAAACCACTGATCTTATATATTGTCACATCAGAGACATCCTTGGGTGCATTGCTAGCACAAGAAGACCGTACAGGGTAAGAATGTGCAATTTATTACATCAGCCGAACATTAACAAGTCATGAGATCAACTACACTTCCATCGAAAAAGCTTGTCTAGTAGTAGTCTTTGCTTCATAGAAGTTTTAACACTACATGTTAATTCATACAATCAATCTTGTTACAAAGATTGATCCACTCAAGTATCTGTTAAGCAAGGTTACATTGACGGGAAGGCTAGCAAAATGGGTTATGATATTAAGTGAATTTGATATCCATTATATTGATCACAAGGCAATCAAAGGACAAGTTATCACTGATCGACTAGCTGAAGCACCATTACAAGCAGACCATCCCCTGCACATTGAATTTCCAGATGCTGATGTCTTTACTGCAGAATCCAAACAACCATGGTCCTTATATTTCGATGGTTCTTTCACTCAACATGGATCGGGGGCCGGCATACTTTTCATCATCCCCCAAGGACACACCATTCCTCGATCATATAGGCTAATGTTTCCATGCACCAACAACATAGCCGATTATGAAGCATTAATCACTGGACTTAAAATAGCATTGGAATGGAGGAGTACAAAATTACAAGTGTAGGGCGGCTCACAGTTAGTCATTAATCAGATCAATGATGATTATCAGACCAAAGATGACAAAATGTTTCCATATAAAAAGATGGTTGACGACTTCAAGAAGTACTTTGTGGACATCAAATTCACACAAATTCCAAGACTTCATAACAAAGCAGCCGATGCCATGGCTATGATCGCATCATTGTTACAATTCCTAGAAAATTAGGCTCACTATGAATTTTTGGTGGAATAATCATTTATACCTGCTTATGACACCCCTGAAAGCCAAATCATTTGCCACTTGGTGGGATCTGATTCACCTTGGTATGGAAAGATTTATGCCTACCTAAAAGATGATATCTTACCACCTGATTTATCTTGTAACCAAAAGCGAAATTTTATCCGCCAATCTTCTCGCTACACTCTTATCGCCAACACCCTTTATCGCCGTGGTCTTGATGGTAGTTTACTTCAATTTCTTGAACGTGATGAATCTAACAAAGCTTTACAAGAAGTTCACGGTGGCATTTGTGGTACTCATTCGAGTGGACTGACCTTATCCAAGAAATTGATTAGAATGGGTTACTACTGGCCTACAATGGAGAGGGAATCATTCACTTTTGTGAAAACGTGCTCAAAATGATAGATTCATGGGAATCTCATTCACACTCCTGCACAGGAACTTCAACCATTTACGCCAACTTGGTGATTCTCCCAATGGGGGTTAGATCTAGTAGGAAAGATTCATCCTTCATCATCGAACGAGCATAAGTTCATCATCACAGCCACAAAGTATTTTACCAAGTGGATTGAGGCAATACCTCTTACTAAAGTTACCAGCAAACAAATATCATCGTTCATACTCAACTATATTATTTGTCGTTATGGCATTCCCAACTCCATTATTACATATAATGGATGACCATTCAAGAATCAGGATGTTGATGAACTTTTTGAGCGATTTCATATTCAACAAAGATATTCAACACCTTACTATCCAAAAGGGAATGGCCAAGCAGAGGCCTCAAATAAAACAATATTGAAAATTTTAAAGAAGACTGTGAATAATGCAGGGAAAGATTGGCATATTCAACTCAATCTCGCATTATGGGCCTATAGAACTAGCATTAGAACACCGACAGGAGCCACACCATTTTCTCTTGTCTATGGAGCAGAGGCTATACTTCCTCTAGAAGTTGAGATTCCCTCACTTAGAGTATCATTGAAAGGTCTCATAACAGATGATGAATATAGAGTTTCTCGACTACAAGAGCTAGAACTCCTTGATGAAAAGAGACAACGAGTAGCTGATCATTTGAAAGCATATCAACAAATGATGTCTCGTAGCTATAATCACAGAGTAAAGCTATGTACCTTTCAGGTTGGTGATCTTGTTCTAAAAGAGAACCCACACAATCAGCAAGACAGAGAGAAGAAAGGAAAGTTTGAACCGAATTGGCTGGGTCCATATGTGGTCATAGCAGTATACGGTTCAAGAGCATACAAGCTGTCAACGCCAGAAGGGGACCTATTTGAAAAACCCATTAACAACATGCACTTGAAGAAGTATTATGTCTAAAGCAGTCATCAAAAACATTAAAAAAAGTCCTAAAAAAAAATATATCAAAAATAGCAGAAAAAGTCCTGAAAAAATACAAAAACATTAGAAAAAGTCCTAAAGAAATCACAAAAATATCAGAAAATGTCCTAAAAAAATGGTTACCTTGGTGAAAACCTGGCAGACAGGCATCTTGGTAGCAACAAAATAAAAATAAAAAATCGTCATAGGGTGAAAACCTGGCAACAGACAGTCTATTGACAAGAAAAATGCAATAAAAACAAATAGTGAAAATCTGGCAAACAGACGCTATTTGTAGCTCTCCAGATCTATTTTGTTCATGTTCTGCACTTGGCTTCTCAACCTTCATTTCATGCATCTTTCCGTCATCTTAGGGCCATACCAACACAATACTGTCATCAAAAACATCTTACCATGGCTTGATCATTTTACATATCCATTTTGGCAAGTTGTGTCAATACTGGGGGCAAACGTTGACATACTGGGGGCAATCAACTTTTAGGTTTTTCTAAAATAGCTAGACAATGACATAAGATCCAATCATTAGAAACAAATAATCAAATCACATGAACAACTATCCAATCATCGATCTGTATCACAACAGTTTTCAGTAGGTACCATATCATGACTCATATCTAGATGATCTAAAATCTGAATAATGTTTGGAATAGCAGTACTAAATTTTGAACAATGGTTGTTTAATTTTTGATATCATCTCTCTAGATCACACTCAATGATGTAATGAACTAGAGTGGCGAGGAAAGAGGATGATTTTTTATTTGTCTGCTGTCTTGAGGTTAACTATCCATCTGTTGCAAATATGTCGCGAGGCATGATTTCCAAAGTTTATCATTGATGACAGTTCCAAATTTGCATCAGAAGGTGGTTAGTCTTTGTCTATTTATGCAAGAAATGCTTTGGTCATCTCGGTTCAATTATACCGCGATGCTTGTGTTCGCTTGCTATATCAAAAATCATGAAAGTTGTACTTAGGTCATCATCGGTGCTAATTTCCCCTCTGATGCTTGTACATACTTCCAACATTCTAAAATACTCTATGATGATTCAAGAAAGCTAACAAAAGGCTCAACAAATGGTTGGTTTCATTTAGTTGCATTTCATATCGCTCATTGTACATATCTACATACTGGATTTGCATCAGAGTTTTGAAAGGCTAACAAAAAAAACATCAACGACTGCCATGTCTCTTTGGACTATTTGTGGAGGACATTCAGACATTTGTTTCATCATCACCTTTCATCCTTATTATCATTTCATTAATCATTATCCTTTCATCTAGGTCCTATCATTTATTATTTATCATTCATTTGCTTATCATTTAGATCCTTTATCATTTCATATCATTCATCTCTTAGGTATATCATATCACTTTCATATTATCATTTCATTATCGTTCATGTCATTATCATATCACTTTCATTTTCATATTATCATTATCATTTCATATCATTCAAACTCCTCATTCATTTCATTATCATTTCATTTCATTTCATTATTGTTTATCATTTCATTTTATCATCTATCATTTCATTTAAATTTTATCATCTATCATCTTATTTCATTTCATTTTCTCTCGTTATCAGTTCATTATCTTTTCATCTATTTCATTCTCATTTTTTGTATCATCATCATTTACCATCATTTTATCATTATAGCATTATCATCTATCATTTATATATTTATCATTATTATTATCATTTCATTGACATATCAATACATTGTCATTTCTAAACATCTCATTTCCGCTCATTATCACTTATCATTTTCACTGCATCACATGGCCGTACTTATCATTTATCATTTCATCATACCTTTCATTATTATTAATCACATCCATTCATTATCATTTGCATAGCATATCTTTAATCATCTACCATATCATCCTACCATTTTACAAATTCATGATGCATGTCACAAACACAACATTCATTCTTAGTTATTATTTCACTTGCATTTGAAAATCCAAAAAAAAAACAAACATTCCATACATACATTTTCATATCGTCTTCCAAACAACATTTTTCATAAAACATATCAAATATCCCATGACATATTCTCATAATCACATCATGGGTCATCCACCTGCATGACATCATTAGTATGCATCATCAATTATTTTTCATCATCATCATAAAAACATCATATCAAATCATCCTGCATATCATGTTAGTCATCAAATCATTCAAATGCATATCAAAAATCCATAACATATAGAAATAAATGCATATCACATCATCATCTCATACATGCTCATCATCACCAAAAATCATCGCCGCTGCATATCATCGCTCATCACAAATGATACAAATGTCCAATGTCCAATGAAAGTGAAAAGTCCAAAGAGGGATACATGGGATATGATCAAAATCAATATACATGCTCCAAAAATGGTATACATGTGTGAAATATATTTGCATCACAACATCATAAACTAGCTGGTCGATGCCCCTAATGCAGCTAGTCCAGAAGGAGGTGGTCTGCCACTAGTACCTGCATCTGGATCCCATTGGGGCCCAATAACCCCCATGCTCTATGTGGCTATTTGCGACCTACTCCTAGTCCTACTACGATACCGTGGGAATGGCTCCCTGTGCTCAGGAGGACACAACTCCTCATATCTGACATGGTAGTACTTGTAGACACGTAAAATGTGCTGATTGACATCGTGCACCTGATCCTGACTTACTAACATCATTTCTTCCTAAATCATCCCTCGGTCTAACCATTTAATCAAATTCCCCTATCTGATTAAATTCATCAATATTCGTCTCTTAATTAAATAAATCATTTTATCTAATCAAGTTAATCTCTTTTGTTAATTAAATCAATCCATCTGATCTAATTATCCCTATTTAATTAAATAATCAATATATTTGATTAAATCTCTAAAGTCTATCCATTAAATTAAATAAATTAAAACCTTATTTGATTTAATCTAACACCATCCCTTTTAATTAAATAAATCAAAATCCTTATTTAATTAGCCTCTTATCATATTCCTCTCTTATTTGATTTAAATAAACCCATAAATTTGAGTCAAATAGGTTACATCATCTAATCTCTCCCATTAAATTAATTAACCCTTGATTAATTTAATCTCATCTCATGTCCCATCCTCTAGATAATGCAAGTTGCACATGAAAATATATTTAATTCATTTATTAAATCTCTATTTTCCTCACAAGGCATCTTTTGGAATATTCTCTCAATTTGAATTCAAAAATTTCAAGTCAACATGTACATCCAACAAGGCAATAAATTCATCTTACATGTCATTTTCCTTGAGCCAAGTGGCATTTATTGCATTTTTCCTTCCCTCTTGCATGTCATTTCAATAAATTTGAATTTCAAATATTGGCATTTATTGGCACATTTCCCAAATCGTGCACATCCATCATCCATTCATAGCTTGACAAGTGGCATCATATCATTGGATGAATGTTAGTCCCACATTGCTCAAATTTGGACATTCATCCATCTTGGAATCCTATAAATAAAGAGATCACATCCTCATTTCATCATCCACAATCCAAGCAAAGTTACCATGCTCAAATATCTCTTCAATTCCATCCATTATCTTTAAGTCATAGCTAGGTTTTGCAGATTTTTGGCTTGGAGTCTTCATTCTTCATCAACAAAGTGGATCAATCTCTTCAACATTCGAAGCTTGCATCTTAGGAATTGGGAAAGGGCCAATTTTCACATCAAATTGGCACCAATTCCCCCATGGGATCATGAGTTTGCATCTTTAAATTAGGATTCAATCTAGTTTATCATTTATATTGTGTTCTTCATTGTTTTCTTTCCTATTTTAAATTTGTAAATGGATTTCATGGGAATCCTTGTTTATGCTTGCAATATCTAACTTGAGGTGTTTATTCTCTTTGTTTTACATGTATCTAGATTGGGGTTCACACATTTGGTGCTAGAAGGAGGGCCAAATATCATTATTTCTAATTTTTTCTTGAAATTTCTGCGTTTTCATTCACATAAAAATTTCCAACACTGGGAGCTTAGCGTCGCTATATGACACTGCTTGAAACACAAACTGCGCCACTGGACTCGTCCTGCCAAGATATTTGAATTTCAACTTTGCCACTGGAATCATTGACTTGCAGGAATTTTCAAATTTTCAAAAACTCCGACGCTGGACAAAAACTGCGACGCGGGCTGAAAAGAGTGACATAGTTGAGCTCTCTGTCCCGACACAGAGCGACGCTGACTGGTAAGCGGCGCTCTGAGGGCATCGCTGGGAGACCAAACTGCGATGCCATCACGAGTTGCGACGCTGGGAGATAGTAAAAAGGGAAAATTTAATTTTAGCACGTGCTTTTGATTTATGATTGATTTTTCCTCTGTTTTCTGCTTTTTAATTTCTGTGTTTTTCTAGAATCTGACTGGTTTTTCCTCTTTGTAGGTTGGAAATCGAAATCAAAGGAAGGAGAAGCATGAGAAGGATGTTTGTCAAATCAAAGTGTTTTTAAACACTTTAGTGTTTGTTTAACACTTCTTTAAGAATTTGTTATCTTCTCCTTCTTAGGGCACTAATTTTCTTTCGGGCTTAAAAAAAACCTTTTCCATTTCTTGCAAAGGCTAAAATGAACTTTAGGATCACAACTTACTAGATTTTGTTTATTGGATTAACAAATCGAACAAATGTCTTTCACTTTATCTTTTGGTGCTTAAAATGAACTCACATTTTGCTTTGTGGATTTAAAAAGAACAAGTGCAAACATTATTTTTCGTGAAGGCTTACTTAAACTAAGGGCATTGAAAAAGGACGTATGCGCTTCTCTCACACTTTATAGTGATCTTGAGAATAAAAAGTCCTTTTTCATGACTTTGGGTTGAGATAAAGCAATCACCTCCACACTTCGATTTGGGTTTAAAATTGAACAACATCTTGTGCGAGTGTGAGTGGGGGCATTGTTGCATATATTCTCTTTTCTTGTGGCCAACAAGGATTGATCGAGTTACGAATAGTATTCTTCGTTTGCTTTTGTCTATCTTAGAGGGCCTGCCTTGGGGAAAAAGTACTCACCCAAGGGAACAGCTAAACCGATAACACTCTAAAGCCAAGAGTATTTCCAACCGGGATATAAAAGTGGATATTGGAAGAAATTCCAATATCACATGGTTGATTCTGACAAGATGGATTCAAAAAGGGACTCTTGCCATATGGGTCAATCTCCTTGAACGGAAAGTCCTTATTAAAACCCATGTGCTAGAATTTTCCAAAATCCTTTAATCTATTTGTTGGTGCAAGAATGGTCATTCTGAAGCCACCCCACACTTTTACGGTCTTCTAGTAGAAATGGAAAACATGCCATGGGAGTTTCATGGGTGTTGATGCTTGGCTGCCCTGTATAAGTGAGTGTCGTGGAGGGGAGACAGTGGGGTCAAGCATCTAACCATTCACTAGAGATAAGCGTAGTTGGACTTGTCCAAGTGGGAATCCAACAAATATTGTCTTACACATCCATAGGATTGTACTTATTCTTGGGTTACAAAATGCATTGCTTGATCGAAAACATCTCAAAAATAAACACTTAACATCATCCAAATTTCAAACCCTTTTGAAGAAAAATACAATTGACTCAATCCATATGTTATTGCTTTCCCTTGGGATTCACATCCTTAGAGGTTTCTAAACATTGGATTATATCTCAATTTGTCTCCTTAAGTAAACAATAGGAAACCCTTGCCTTAAGTTCATTGAATTTCCACATAACATATCTTGTGGGGTTTGAAGAAATTAAGACATTGGACATCTTAGTTTGAAAACCTAATTGAAGAAAGTGTTTTTGGTAAAATAAAGACATTAAGCAAAGCTAAGTAAAATGAACTTTCATATGTGTTGAAGACTCACAATCCCAAAAGCAAAAATCATTGGTTGGAAATCTGAAAATAAATGTTCAAATGAAATCATTTCTTGGTTACAAAGGTCTTTAGGAAGCATTTGCATGCTCTTCAATACCTAGATCTAGGCAAACAAAGTGTCCCTTTTAGATTCATCTTAGGATCAAAACAAATCAAAATCCTTTTCATCCATCCTTCAAAACATCAAAACAACATCATCTCACAATCACCTTTTGGAAAATCTTGAAATCATCCTTAATACTAGGCTTTGTGGAAAAACCAAAATCATTGAGACTAAATCCTTGAAAACATTATCAAAACACCTTTTGCTAGGCATGTGTAGATGTATCCTTTTGCATATGCTTAGTCAAAGTCATCAAAATCATCTTGTCTAGCTTAGTGTATGTAGATGAATCCTTCTTCATATGCTTAGTGAAACAATCATCTTGTTTGAATAGGTGTGGGTAGATGCATCCTTCTCTTCACACATATTCAAATCATCATCCTTTGAACAAAGTTATCCCTTAGATCATCATCCAACATCTTAGGGTCTTTTTGTTCAAAATCAAAAGAAAAATCAAAATCAAGGACAAAATCTCAAATCCAAAAACAAATCAAAATCAAACTCCGCAAGTCCTAAAAGCCTAGTATCTCATTTAAGATTTATCAAAAGCCAAAGCATCCATATCATCCATCCTTAACATCATCATCATATCATCACGTTTGATCCTCAAGGCATCCTAAAACTTTATACTTTGGGACATAAAATAGAGATCAATCTCCCATATTCTTGAAGATTGATCCTTGTTTTATGGTTCTAACTAGATCTCAATACAAGAAGAGTATGGAAGCCAACAAAGAAACACCTGCTTCAAGCGATCTTAGCCAAAAAAAATGCAGAAATAAATTCCGCCGAATCAAGTAATCCTTTGACCCTCTCATCATCGCAAAATCCGCAAGAAGAAAACCAAGGAGAGGACCTTACTTTTGGAATGTCTTGCGAGGAAATGACTGAAACCCTCCAAAATCTAGACAACCATAGAATCATCAACATCATGATGAGGCTCAACCCTTCGTTATACATGCTTGAATTAGCAAAACAAGGAGCCAAACTACCTTCGGATTTTTACGTGAGTACCATAGTGGAGACATCATTTCCTCCAATCTCATCCACCATCCCCATTTCATGTACACCCCCATCCCAAAACATCACGCAAAAAAATTCCGAAAATCACAACATCGTTTGCTCCAACCCAACCCAATGTTAACAAGGGAAATACATTCCTCAATGCTCTTCAAGCACACCCCATTGTTAATAGCCAAAATCTAGATGCAAGCACCACCTTGGAGAAAATCATACCGCAAAACCCATTACACAAAAGCATTCCTCTCACCCTTCATCATGATCCATTATTATCATTTTTTCACGCAACACCCCAAACACCTCTTCTCACAAATTCGCAAGAAGAGGGAGATATGTTCAGACCAGGGGGCATGTTTGATACCACAACATTTTCACAAAAAAATCACATTTCCACCTCTTCCACCATTGCCATTATCATCCACACCACTCCTTGGTTTAGGGCTTCCCCCTCTACCAAGCATCAATCAAGCCGCCATCCCAACCATCAATCAAAGCATTACACCCAACGCCCAAAATTTGTCATTGATATTGCAACAATAGATGAAAAACACACAAGCGATGGCAACATCATCAAACACCCATTTAATATCACAAATCATGGTCTCTCAAGGACCAACCACATCAATAGCACCATCCATCATGCAAAACACCAACACCACTATCACAAACACCATTCCAAATCCACCACCACCCCCACCACCATGAACTTTCACCACATCAAGCCAATATGACAACATTCTAAGCTTCTTTCCAAAGAGGATACCAACAAGTTCAAAAACAAAAATCCAAACAACTAGCTGCTCAGTAAGCTTCCCAAGCTGCACAAGCCACATTGCAAGCACAACAAGCACAACAAGCCCAAGCTTTATTACAACAACAACAACAAGAAGCCGCACAAGCATTACAAGCATAAAAGATCACTCAAGCACAAATTTTATTGCAACAACAAGCAACCCAAACACAAGCTCAATATCAAGCACAACTTCTTGCACAAAAACAAGCAGCACAATTGTAGGCATATCAGCAAGCACTAAAGCAATACCAAGAGCAACAAGAAGTAGCAAAATTGGAAGCCCAACAACAAGCGTTGTTGGAACAACAACAAGCACAACAACAAGCATTGTTGGAATAGCAACAAGCGCAACAACAAGCACAAATCTTAGTGCAACAACAACAAGATCAACAACAAGCGTTGTTCATACAAAAGTAGGTGGAAGCCTACCTCACTCGCCATAACATACAAATACCATCAAACAACACACCAATCAACCCACCCACACAACTCACGATCGAAACACCCCAAAACACTTTCATCCCACCCCCTGATCCACAAAATGATGTGACGACACAACTCAGGTTTCTCTCGCAACAAGTTCGACCTTCAATCAGGGTGAACAACCAAGAAACTAAGCAACTTGTGTCCCTATCCATTTGATAGGAGCCTATAGATGAAACCATTACCCAAGGGATTTGAAATCCCCAAATTTGACAAATATCGAGGGAAGGGAAACCCTAAAGATCACATCAGGGAATTCTAGGTTCATTGCATGGAGGTCGCATATGACGATACTTATTTGATGCGGCTATTCCCTAGGAGCTTGGTAGGCCATGCTATAGAATGGTTCTCTCGCTTACCTTCAGGCATTAGAAAATTCCAAGAAATTAGGGATACATTCATTAAAAATTATGCATGCAACATTATAATGGATGTTACTCTCAAAGAAATATACGCTCTAAAACAAGGAAAGGGTGAATCTTTCACTTCATTCCTTCAACGATGGCGATCCAAGGCCAATCGGAGCTAGTGGACCATGCCAGAAGAACAAGTCTACACCATTATAGCCAACCTTGAAGGCCGCTTGGCATTTCATCTCAAGGTTCAGGGCATCACCACATACGATCAACTGATCCCTAAGGTGCTTAGCATCGAAAGAGCCCTTGTGACTCAACCTGCGGAATCAACATCATACCATGAACAAAAAAACAATCGCCCACCATCCAATTACAATGATAAACCTCGCACATGGGCAAGGAACAAAAACGTTACTAATGATGGTGTCGTTGATGCCAAGGTGGTCATTAGTGCCCCACGCCAACATACACCCACACCACAAATCCAAACACAACACCAAAACACTCATCACACAACATACCAACCCAACAACTATCCAACCATCAATAATCTCAATGACCAAAGGGGACCACCCCAACGCAAAATTTATCCCAAATGAAAATACACCATTTTGGGGGAACCACTTGAGGACATAATGAAAAAGTTGATCGATGAAAAACTCATCAAGCCTCATACATTTGAGAATTACCAAGAACCCGATGTCAAAACTCCTTGGTATAACGAGAATCAACTTTGCGAATTTCACAAAATCAAAGACCACACCACAAACAGTTGCATGAGACTTAAAAACATCATCCAAGATCTCATTGATAAGAAAATCATAAACGTGGAACAACCTATGGGAAATCAAGATCTTAAGATATATACGAATCTAATGCCAAACCATGGCAACAAAGGGAATAACAAAGATAAAGGGAAAGGAAATGTAAATCATGTCTATGAATCAGTAGTTTCCTCCCTAAATAAGGATTGCATGGTCATCACCGTCAAAGGTGCCCATGCCGAAGATTATGGAGTCACCACAAGAGGTGGAAAAGTTACCATCACAGGATCATCCCAACCAAATAGAGTCCCTTCATCTAGATCTGTTCCGCATAGCTACAATATTGTAGATCAACTCAAGAGAACACCAACACACATCTCCATCATGGATTTGTTAAAAATATCATCAGCGCATAAAAAGATTCTCGAGGAAGCATTAGCCTCATCCACTATCCACACAAATCTCAATGTAGAGCAATTCCAAGCTATGGTCGAAAATATCATAACGCCTAATCTCCTTACATTTTCTGACCAAGATTTCCCCACTCAACCATCTCACAACCATGCACTTCACTTAGAAGCCATTGTACATAAGAGTAAAATAAAAAGGTCTTGGTGGATGGAGGTGTAGGTTTGAACATCTGTTCTCTTAGCCTCATCAAGTAGTTGAAAATATCAAAAGATTCCATTGACAAAGGAAAGGGCATCATGATAAGAGCATATGATGACCAAGAAAGAGTCTCTCAAGGCACCATCAAACTCTCTATTCAAGTAGGGCTAACTCTCATGGAAACCACTTGTCAGGTCTTGGACCTTGATTTGCTATATAATATCCTTCTGGGACGCCCATGGATCCATGCGATGAAAGCCATAGCATCAACCTTTCACCAATGTGTGAAATTTACACATAATGGACAAGAATTTACTGTCCATGGAGATCCCAAACCATTTTCATATTGCAAAAATCTTGAACCAAAGTATTACAAAATCCCACAAGTGCCCAAAAATGATGAGGGCCCATCCACACCATACATCGACCCCACCACTCTCGCGTCCACTTCTATGACAGAGACACCCGCCACTCCCACCATTCCCACCATCTCTGACATCAAGCTCATCATCCAAGAGGATGGTTGTGGAAGCTACAAGCTCCCTAACAATGCTTTTGTGATAGGAGAGTTACCACAATCTCCTAGATCACAGGGACGCCCACAAGAAAACCAAGCTTCTTCCACATCACAAACATCTCCTAAAGACTATCCCAAATTCACAAGCTGGGAAGACCTCGGTTAGGAGGTTATTGAAGCAGATCCATCTCACATGTTATATCAAGATGAAATACTGACACCTGAATTACCAATGGATGAGACAAACAAGGGCCTACAAATGATGCTCGCAATGGGCTACGACAGGAATCAAAGACTGGGACAAAACAACAATGGGCTCATAATACCTATCATGCCAGAGACATGACCCATAACAAATCTTGGCCTTGGATGTACCCCACTGAGTATAACCATACGTGGCTGAAGTCCTCCGGTTAGAACAGTTAATATTTCTCCTCAGCTAATACTAGCAGAAGTACGCTTACCAATACCCACAGGTAGAGACATACATAACTTTATAACTAAGGCCTATGTTAGTAGCGATGACGAGGATACCATGACCAATCTACCTAGGTTATTTGAGGACACCACCTTGTGTATGATTAGCACCGTCTCCTTCAAACCAGACCAACAAAACCATGAGATCCATTTAGTATATCCCCAACTGATCGACTATGACCAACGAGGAGCACCAGTTCTTGATACATTTGAAAATGATGAGGCACTCTCAAAATTCATGGGATTGAGGGATAATGTTCTAGATGGGGATCACAAGGTAGGGTTTATAATGGAGTTGGACACACATGCCTATTACTGGGAAACGATTGAATCCTTTAGTCGCAAAAGTGAGAAACTAAGAATCATATCCAAGTCCTTGAGTGAAAACCACATTGTGGCACTCTCTAACAAGACAAAAGTAAAAAGAAAGGATGTATCCAATGGTGAAAACCTCTCTGAGGCACCTAAGGATGAAGGACTCAATCTCCCTTTAAGAGCTATTCATCAGGAGAAGTCAGCAGTCTTGGCCAAAAAATGCAATCCTGTCAACCTAGAAATAGAGGAGACCCTGCATATCACATTCTATGCAGAATCACTATTATCAAAAGAGCAAGAACTCCTAGCAACATTCCTAAAGGAAAGACAAATAAACTTTGCATGGAGTTATGCTGACATGCCAAGACTTGATCCAAAGACTGTGGTTCACCACTTAGTAGTATATCCAGAAGCAAAACATATCAAACAAAAGCTCTGAAAAATGCATCCTCAAATTGCTCTGTTAGTCAAAATGGAGCTCAAAATGTTGTTAGATGCAGGATTTATCTGACCAATTGATTATCCAGAATGGGTGTCAAATTTGGTACCTGTTTCAAAAGCTGACGGAGCCATCAGAATCTGTACGGACTTCAGAGATTTGAACAAGGCATGTCCCAAGGATGATTTCCCACTTCCTAATATCGACATGATAGTAGACATGACAACAGGACATGAGATGCTATCACGAATGGATGGATTTTTAGGATACAACCAGATCATGATAGAAAAAGAAGATCAACATAAGACAACGTTCACTTGTCCATGGGGGACCTACAATTGGAACATGATGCCATTTGGCCTAAAGAATGCAGGAGCAACCTATCAAATGGCCATGACATTAATATTCCATGACATGATTCATAAAACAGTCGAGGACTATGTCGACGACATTCTAGCTAAGTCAAGAAAGAGACAAGATCATATAGCAACCCTAAGCGCTATCTTTGACAGACTGGAGGAATACAAAGTCAAACTAAATCCCAAGAAGTGCGTCTTCAGCATACAATCAGGTAAATTGCTAGGATACATAGTCTCCATGAGGGGTATCGAGGTGGATTCGGCAAAAGTGAGCAATTCTTGAGATGGAGGCACCCAAAACATTAAGGTAACTAAGAGGCCTCCAAGGCCGACTTCAATCCATCTGATGATTCATAGCACAATTGGTAGACACACATAATCCATATTCTCACCTACTCAACAAGGGGGTAGCGTACAAATGGGATACAAAATGCGAAGAAGCATTTAACAAAATCAAGGAATACCTACTGACACCGCTAGTCTTAATGCCACCCATCCCAAGAAAGCCATTTATATTATATGTATCAGCAACAACAACAGCCCTTGGAGCTCTCCTAGCTCAGCATGATGAAAATGGAACCGAGAGGGCTATCTACTATATTAGCAAGACAATGGTTGGTCATGAGTTAAACTATTCATTTATTGAAAAAGCATGTCTCACAGTAGTGTTTGCATCCCAAAAATTTAGACATTACATGTTGGCACACAAGATAAAGCTCATTACCAAAATTGACCCCCTCAAGTATCTATTATCAAAGGCAATGCTCATAGGAAGAATGGAAAAATGGGTGATGATATTGTCAGAGTATGACATCGAGTATGTAGAGCGGAAAGCCATCAAAGGCCAGGTTATTGCAGATCAACTAGCAGAAGCACCTATTTATTCTTAGAATCCTCTTGTCTTAGAATTCCTAGATGAATCCATTTTTAACCTCAACGTAACTGACCATTGGAAACTATACTTTGATGGTTCATACACACAACATGGATCAGGATCTGGTGTCTTTTTCATCACCCCACAAGGGGATTGCATACCAAAGTCATACAAATTGGCATTTCCTTGCACTAATAATATTGTGGAATATGAGGCTTTGACTATAGGCCTCAGGATAGTAGTGCAATGGAACATCATAGCTCTTAAAGTCTATGGAGACTCTTAGTTGATCATAAATCAAGTTAATAATGAATATCAGACCAAGGATGACAAGCTCACTCCATACAAAAAATTGGCGGAGACTCTAAAAAAATCCTTCATTGACATAACATTTGAGCAGATTCCAAGAACCAACAACAAAGAAGCAAACACCATGGCTACAATTGGGTCCCTATTAGACATCCCTCACAACGTTCTGAAATATAAATTCCTAATCGAGTAGCTTCTCGTTCCCGCATTTGAGGTACTATAATTGGAATATGTGTGTGAAATCGTTGGTCCTGGCGATTCTTGGTATCATGACATCTATACATATCTTCGAATAGGATTCATACCCGCTGACCTACCATCAAACCTAAAATGAACCTTGGTTAGAAAGGAATCCAGATTTGTGATCCTAGGTGATACCCTATACCGTAGAAGCATAGAAGGCACCTTACTGCACTGCCTAAATGCTGAGGAGGCATTAACCGCTCTAACCAAAGTTCATAATGGTATATGTGGATTGCACTTGAGTGGAATGACCATAGCCAATAAACTGCTAAGGATGGGGTATTATTGGCCCACAATGGAAAGAGAAGCACATGATCATGCTAAGAGGTGTCTACAATGTCAACAGCATGGGGACCTCATCCATGCTTCAGCTCAAGAGCTTCATCCTATTATCACACCATGGCCTTTTTCGCAGTGGGGACTCGATCTCATTGGGAAAATCACACCAACCTCATCCAATGGCCACAAATTCATCATAACTACAATGGAGTACTTTACTAAGTGGGTAGAGGCCATACCCATGATGCATATAACTAGGAAGTAGATCTCAAAGTTCATCCTGAACTATATCATATGTTGCTATGGTGTTCCACAAGCCATTATCTCAGATAATGGGACACCATTCAAAAATCAAGAAGTCTGTGACTTGTGTGAAAAATTCAGAATCTAGCATCGCTTCTCCACCCTATACTATCCCTAGAGCAATGGCCAAGCGGAAGCTACAACAAAAACATCCTCAAAATCCTCAAGAAAATAGTCAATGACGTAGGTCGTGACTGACATCTGGAGCTTAATCCTGCCCTCTAGGCCTATCGAACCAGCATCCGCACACCCACCGATGCCACCCCATTCTCCTTGGTCTACGAATCAGAGGTGGTTCTCCCCATTGAGATCGAGCTCCCATTCCTCAGGATATCACTACAAAACCTCATCACGAATGAAGAATATAGAGTATCAAGACTAAATGAGCTGGAGTTATTGGATGAGAGACACATAGATGCTCTGAATCATTTGCAAGTCTATCAAAATAGACTCAAATAGAGCTACAACAAAAAAATCAGAAGCAGGACTTTCCAAGTCAGAGAATTGGTCTTAAAAGAAAATTAGAAGATGTCCCAAACCCATGCAGCAAAGGCAAGTTCAAACCTAATTGGTTAGGACCTTTCATCATCACAGCAAGTTATAAATCAAGGGCATATTAGTTATCAACACCCGAAGGGGAACCTTTGCAGGAGCCAATGAATAGCTTCCATCTCAAAAAGTTTTATGCCTAAATCTTTCAAGGTATAGAACCAAAAAATCCAAAAAAATAAATAAATCAGAAAATGCCCTGAAAAAATGGTTACCTTGGTGAAAACCTAGCAAACAGGCGTCTTGGTGACAACAAAAAATTCAAAAAAAGCAAAAAATCCAAAAAAATCAAAAAAAGGATCAAAAAATCGTCTTCTAGTGAAAACCACTTTGGTGGCACTTTGGACAGGTACCTTGGTGAAAACCTGGCAAATAGGCGCCTTATGTAAATAAGCACTTTCCATCCACCAAGATCTTTACAGCTTGTTCTGCATCATCCATCCATCACTCATCCACTCGCATTCGCACCATAGCTTGGTCCTATTTTCATATCATGATCCTTCCTAGTACTACTCGACTCATCCCCAAGGTTAGTTTGTCCTACCTTTATGGGAGTAGTCTATTACATCATGCTGGGGGAACGTTCTCATCAGATTGGATTCGTGTATATTCTTAAAGTCCTCAAAATTAGAAAATCTAAAAACATCAAAACATATCAAAATCTAAAAAAATAGGTCAAAAAGTCATTCAAAATCCTAAAAACAGAGTCGTCTTGTTGAACTACGTCATCTCTGAGCTTGAACGTAGGCGAGGTTGATCTTTGATCATCCCTTGAGACAACTAGGTTAGTCCTATAGGAGTCCGTCATAATAAACTAACATCTCATCATGTATATTGTCATCTATAAATTAGTCAAGTCATCAGTCAAACTACGTGGTCTCTGCATGTATAACATAGGCAAGGCTAATCTGTTGATTAGCCTTCATAGGATAGGTCTTTAGGTTAGTCTCTTGGTCAAAATCTTAGAAAATCCCAAAACATTGGAAAATCAAAAATCAAAACATTTGAAAACCTCGAAAAATACCAAAAACAGCCTCAAAACATTGCAAAAACATCCAAATATTTGAAAAAATTCATCCATCTCATCTCACTTGCACCCACAATAAACACCATCCATAATAAACTGATCACCATCCTCAATCTTTGGCAGGATAATCAGAAACAAGTCTAGTAGATTAAAAGTGAAAACTCAAAAATGTCAAGTCTAAAGTCTAAATCAGTGCGTAAACAAGCTGGTTATCTCTTCGTATTGGTAACTCATCATCTAAATTGGTCCCATATCAATCATCCCTTAGAACACTTTGGATAAATGAAATGACATGCCACCATCCACTAACATGTCCTAGGATGAATCCTTCCTACAATGGGCATTATCTTTTGGCAATAAGTTTCGGTTATCATCCTTAGAAAACACATCCCCTTTTTCCATTAGCGGTATTGAAGAGCATCAGTTTGTTGTTTACTTGGTCTTTATCTTTTGACTTATCTTATTGGTGCTCATTCCAAGGACATCTCAATGATATTCCAAAATAGAGGATTTAGAGAAATAGGAATGGGGCAAGGATCATTATCTTTTGTCTGCTGTGCTTGTTGGACGTTCTTGTAATATAACCTCGGCAAATACTTGCTTTGTTAGGTATGTATGGAAGAGGTCGAGGGCAACTTGTTGACTATTGCATGGATAGGTTTACCTTTCCATGTTTTGGTCTGAGGTGTCTAAAACTTCTGAAGTGCATCTTAGCAAGGTTTCCGTATGTCAAGTGTGAACAAGAATACTCCTATCTAAGTGTCAAGTCAAAGTTCATGACACTAGGTACAATGCCATCCTGGTTCCCTATACCTTGATGCATTGTACCACGTGTGTTATCAAACATAAGGAAATCAGCCCTTTGAAAATTTCAATTCCTCGACAACTAATCATCATCATCATTTGCATTAGCATCATCTTGTGTCTTGTTGAAATAACTTCTTCTTTTCTTACTAACCACACTAACAAGGTACTATGACAGTTGATCATCATCACTATCATCGCCATCGATCCTGCATCCACAAATAATTAGCATATCACATAAACATATCATATAGGAAACATACACATTGCATTTTAATCATCATATAAATAGGTTATCATAAACATTCTTCATAAATAGGTGCATCCATGTCACTACATTTCATTGCATCTCATGGAATTATATCAATCATTGCATAAATATTCATTTTCATTTCATAACCATTTCATATAAATCATCACATAAGCATCTGCAAAAGCATGTCATAATCATCTTACACATAAACAAATAGGTATTTAATCCATTAGGCATACATATTGGCATAACATCATGACATCATCTCACCACTTTACGTTCACATTTCATTACGCATTTACATATCATTGCATCACATACATCATCATTTATTATGTTTAGAATAATAACATTTGCATCTCATAAAACCATCTCATTATGCATTAACACCATTTCATTTGCAGCATATTATGACCATCGCATTTCATATTTCATCATCCATATCATCTCATAAATAACATCATAAATCATTCAGTGCATGAATCATTCCACATAGGCATAAACATGCAAAATTCATTATAAGAAAAGCATATATGCATCCATAATTAGATCACATATCGACCATCACATTTGCATTATCATAAATAGATCATCACATGGGCATATCATAGGTTAGCATAATATAAATATGTTAGTCATAATCATAACGCATACATCATTAGAAATAAATGCATCCATAAGGACATCATTGCAAAGCATATAGAAATAAACCATCCATGCATAAAAGAGAGCACAATGCATCACATCAAAATCATCATCGGCTCATATATATATCATCAATAATGTCACTGTCATAGTACAAAGAATAGATCAGATCACTGTACATATATGTCAATTGGTATAAAATGCCCATCGGGCTATCAAAAAAGAGCCCATAATGCACAAAAAAATATGTATCATCTCAATCAAGCTCGATCCCTGTGAATGCTGCCCTCACCCCTGTCACCATGACCCTCTGGTGGTCTCTGGCTAGCTCGCTCTAAATACTCTAGGACCCACTCTGCTCTGGGCATGATATCATGATAAGCCTGACGATAGTACTCTACCTCTCGGATGGCATCCCTGTAAGATCGTACCGACACTATACCCTGAGAGGAGGCTATCATACTCTCGATCTGCTGTCTGCGGCCTAGCTCTGTAGCTGCCTGTAGCTCTGCAGCATGTCTCTGCTACACAACCTGATCTCTCTCTGCTTTGAGCTACTCTCTCTCAGCCCTCACCTGATCCCTCTCAGCTGTCACAGCTTGAACCTAGGCCTATAACTGCATAATCAGTGCATCTCAAACATCTGCCTATCCCTGTGGCTGCACATGTGGCTGCACGTGAGGCTAATCCTCACCCCTAGCTCGTGGTGGTGGGACTAGTGGCTCTTGCTGCTAATCCTGCATATGAATGTCTCCGTGATCTGGCGGGACTGGGGGCACACCTGGCGGATCCTGTCAAATCTAAACCCTCAGTCCTTGCTCTCATCCTCTCCCTTTGCCCTTGACACTACATGGATTTGGATCCTCACCTAGAATGGTCAACCGAAGAGGAGGTCAGAACCAGCCTCTATAGGCCTGAGTGGTGCTGGGATCTGCTAAGCCCTGATCATAAGCCCATAGTTGGGCTACCAAGTTCCTAAAGCTATCAACTGCCTTAGAGGTAGGAATACCATGTCCCCATGACACCTGTGTCATGCTGCAAGCAAAGACGGCTACATAATCATCATCTGGAAGATCTTGTGGCTCTATGAATTGACGCTGTATGCGCCCGGGCAGGTACCTCTCGATCATCGTGTGCTCCCGCCCCTGCATATATCAGTCCTGATGGAAATAAAAGAGCTGATCAACATCGTTAGCCCATCCAAGCCGATCAAGGTATGGACGCCAAGTAAAAACTAGCATCTCATCTAGGACCCGCCTCCAGTGGGGGATCCTGTGCTCACCAGTGTGTGTTAAGGACACACCGCCTCTGTATCGTGCCATGAGGGAATTATCTACCCCCATCAGAATTGGAATGACACGTGGATGCAACACATAAATGTGCTCCCATGCCCAAACATGAAGTAGTGTCACTCCAGCCCCCAATGCTCTTCCATCCATGTAAACATACTCGTGAAGGTCCCTGTAAAGCGAAGCTAGAAGGATGGGCCCCCATGCAAAGCGAACCGGCCTGTCTTCAACCATCCACTCCCAACAATACCCCCAGCTGGGACTGAAATATCGCCCTCGTCGGTCTGGGGCAACGAGACTCGAAATGATCGCTGCAACTGCCCAGCATAAGGGAGGTGTAATGACCCTATATCTCTCCAGCTTAATCTATCCCTTATAGTAGATGATGTCCAGTGTGGCAAGACTTCTGATGCAGGAATCGCTTCCCTCATCCATATCAAAAATCACTTGTTGGCCATGAATAGGCAATCGTAGAATGCGCCAAACGTCCTCCAGAGTGATGGTGGCCTCACCAGTGGGGAGATGAAATGACGATGTCTTGTTGTGCCACCTCTCGGCCAACACTGATAACATCCCTAGGTGGGTACGCATGGGCGCTGCGTATGCAATGTGCCACAATCCTGCAACTCCCAGTCGATCCTGGTCCTTGTCACTCAGGTCCCGTAGGACGCTCACCAAATCTCACGACCAGTGCTCCTGAGAGTAGAGCTCCCTCACCGCATCCTGCATCAAGGAAGGCCAACGTGTTAAATTTTTTCAAAAATTCTTAGTCAAACGCTCTAGAAAGTTCCCAGCAGTGCAGTTTGTGATGGCGTCGCAGTTTGATTTTACTCAAACTCTGACGCTCGAGCCCAAAAAGAGCCAAATGGCCCCAAAGCGGCACACTTTCCCTTCCAGCATCGTAATTTGGGTGAAAAGGGCACCACTGTGGCACACTTTACCCAAACTGACCCGCCGAGCCTGAGCCCAGCATCGGAGCTTCTAAACTCCTAACTGAACTGCTGCGGCACAAAACAACACCGTTGCGACACAAAATGGCATTGATAAACACAGTTTAAATGTCGAGCAGCGTTATATCACGCCACTAGAGGCGAGCTCCCCTTTTAAAGCATTAATTACAACATTAAATGAAAATACTAAGCTTGGGTAAGGGTCACATACCGGTGCCCCGATGCCAAGTGGCTGCTGGTATGTCCGAACTCGATTAGTGATGTGCAGGGGAAGCTGTCATTGCACCATATCGCCAGAGGGTCAGAGCTCAAATCTCAAGATTGCTAGCAGAGGTGTGTGAAAATGACTTGAAAGTGACCCCTCGGGCCCCTTTTAAGCCCGAAAATTAGGGTTTATTTAACCCTAAATAGCTGTCCTGCTAGGGTTTTGGACCCTCAAACCTGTTTTGGTCTGATTGAGGCTTGTTTTTCATCATTTTATTGTGTTTAGACACATTTTTAGCCTCCCGAACCCCATTCAGACCTTGTTTGGTTTTTTGTCACCTTTATTTTGAGATCACCCAAAAAATTAAAATTTTCATCTGATCTCTCGAGGGGGCATTATAATGGCATGTTTTCTCTCGCCATGCAGCAGTGGGGCAAGTTTTTAAAATATAAAAAAAAATTGGCTTCGATCGAGATCGTTTATTCTTTGAACTAACACAATGAGTGCATTGATTCAAAGAGGGGCAAAATGTAGACACGTAAAATGTACTGATTGACATCGTGCACCTGATCTTGACTTACTAACATCGTTTCTTCTGAATCATCCCTCGGTCTAACCATTTAATCAAATTCCTTATCGATTAAATTTATCAATATTCGTCTCTTAATTAAATAAATCATTTTATCTAATCAAGTCAATCTCTTTTTGTTAATTAAATCAATCCATCTGATCTAATTATCCCTATTTAATTAAATAATCAGTATATTGATTAAATCTCTAAAGTCTATCCATTAAATTAAATAAATTAAAACCTTATTTGATTTAATCTAACACATCCCTTTTAATTAAATAAATCAAAATCCTTATTTAATTAGCCTCTTATCATATTCCTCTCTTATTTGATTTAAATAAATATAAATTTATGTCAAATAGGTCACATCATCTAATCTCTTTCATTAAATTAATTAACCCTTGATTAATTTAATCTCATCTCATGTCCCATCCTCTAGATATGCAGTTGCATAAAATGATTTAATTCATTTATTAAATCTCTATTTTCCTCACAAGGCATCTTTTGGAATATTCTCTCAATTTGAATTCAAAAATTTCAAGTCAACATGTACATCCAACAAGGCAATAAATTCATCTTACATGTCATTTTCCTTGAGCCAAGTGGCATTTATTGCATTTTTCCTTCCCTCTTGCATGTCATTTCAACAAATTTGAATTTCAAATATTGGCATTTATTGGGACATTTCCCAAATCTTGCACATCCATCATCCATTCATAGCTTGACAAGTGGCATCATATCATTAGATGAATGTTAGTCCCACATTGCTCAAATTTGGACATTCATCCATCTTGGAATCCTATAAATAAAGAGATCACATCCTCATTTCATCATCCACAATCTAAGCAAAGTTACCATGCTCAAATATCTCTTCAATTCCATCCATTATCTTTGAGTCATAGCTAGGTTTTGCATATTTTTGGCTTGGAGTCTTCATTCTTCATCAACAAAGTGGATCAATCTCTTCAACATTCGAAGCTTGCATCTTCAGAATTGGGAAAGGGCCAATTTTCACATCAAATTGGCACCAATTCCCCCATGGGATCATGAGTTTGCATCTTTAAATTAGGATTCAATCTAGTTTATCATTTATATTGTGTTCTTCATTGTTTTCTTTCCTATTTTGAATTTGTAATTGGATTTAATGGGGAATCCTTGTTTATGCTTGCAATATCTAACTTGAGGTGTTTATTCTCTTTGTTTTGCAGGTATCTAGATTGGGGTTCGCATAATACTCTGCCTCCCTCACCATCTCCATGCCCTCTACAATGGCCTCTCGCAAGGTGGGACTGTCTACAGTGCCCATAAGCCTCTGAGCAACGCCCTCGACCTCTATTGCCCTCCGTCTCAATGCATCCCTCTGTAACCAACTGGGCTATCTGTGAGTCTGGGGTAGGCTAAGATACCTGTGTCGGTGCTGGAACCTAAGCCTGTGCCTATGCAAGTTGTGCTTGTAACTGTGTTATCAAACTCTGCGCCTAACCTAGCTGACCCTGAATAGTTTGCACCTGGGCTTGCAACATGTCTATATGTGCCTGCTGTGATGAGGAGGAAACCCTAATAATGGTCTGTGGTCTGCCCCCAGATCTAGGCCACCTTACAATCTGAGCACTGACTAGGCTTCCTAACCTCTGCCTCACTACCCTCTCCTCCCCTCCACCATCTCCCCCATCATTCCCATCAACTGAGCTATCCTCATCTCTATCTCCCTCCTCCTCATCTTTGTCCCCATCATCCTCATCTTCGCTCTCCTCCTCCTCTCCTCCACCCACTACCTGCTCTCTGCCAGGGACCTCCTTCTGTCTCTCCACCCCTGGCTGCTGTGCTACTACAATGGGCCTTGGCTTATCTGGGCATGTAAATCATGGAAATCGATGTGTGTGGAAATACACTAAGTAATCATCTGACATACCTGCATCTGTCACCTCTGGCCTGTATGCCCATCCCTCCGGCTGTAAGCTAGAGTACTCTGTATATGCCACCTAGTATGTAATACATTTCCCCCATTGAGGATCATCCTTGCGCCGCCCATAGTGAGAAACATCCTGTGGCATCCCCTGCGTGTATCCGTACTGTCTCTGAACCTGCAAGGCCAAAAATCTCTCAATAATGTATGGGGTCTGTCCCATCAGATATCGGGGCATATAGACAAATGGCATCTCTAAATGATCCATGTCCTAGGGCTTGCAAGCTGTATACGGCCTCCTTATAACTCAATCCACATCATCTAACACGCGCTGCCAGTACTCCAACTTGCCCAGCTTGGGCTGGATAAGTGCACTTGAATATGCATATACATACGGCCTGCCTGGTGGCCTAGCCCTGGCACACTCTAGCCTCGTAATTGCAATATGCTCCCATTCCCAAATATGGAGCAGATTCACACCATTGGCCAAACTCGTTGACGCTAGGTATACCAACTGATGTAGATCATGATACAAATGAGCCAAAATGTAGCTCCCCCAGGCATACCTCCGCGACTGAGTCACCATCCACTCTAGCATCCTACCCCAGCCAACTTAAAATCCCTTCAACTGATGGTCCGGTCCAAGGAAACCTCCAATGAATACACCCAACAGAGCAACTAAGGCTGGATATCTACTAAAATCTGCCCACGACACCCAATATTCTGCTATTGACATATCACCGCATATCCTCCTCAGTGCCTCAGTCCCTCTTATCTCCTTGTGGTCATAAACCACAAGGGTAGCTACCACAGGAATCCCTAGAATCCTGTACACATCCTCGAGTGTCACGGTCATCTCACCAGTCAGAAAATGAAAGGTGTTATGATCAGAGTGCCACCTCTCTACCAATGCAGTCAACAGTCCCTTGTTGACTTAAATCCCTCATGGGATAGTCAACAAAGATCCTAGCCCACAGTCACCTATCCACTGTATCTCTGCTGGAGTCAGCTCTCCTACTTGATCCCAACATATCGGGAAACACTTTCTAATCTCGAGGTTGTCGAAAACCTCCTATTTTTTTGTGGTCATCACAAGGACAATTAATCAGACTCATACCAATGATTCAATCTATCTATCAAGTGAACTATATCAGTGACCCATATCAAATTAATCAGCGAATCATATCAGTGACCCATATCAGTGAACCATATCAGTGACCCATATCATGCAATCACTGCTACATCTATCTATCTGAATATCAAATCAATCTACTCTATCATCATTATACTATTTCTTTTTCTTTTTCAGGAAAGAAAATTTATCAACAATCCAATCATTTTTTTCCATTTGTACTTCAGTCATGAATGCAAATATGTTTGAAAAACCATCATCTACTATTTGGTTTCTATCATAGAAAGAAAATTTATCAGACATTTACTCTTTGTTTTTCATTCATGTAAAACAAAGTTATCAAACAATCAATCAATCCACTCTTTATTTTACATTTATGGGAAACAAAGTTATCAGTTATCTACTCTTTGTTTTCTATTTAGGGAAGCAAAGTTATTCATTAAGCATCGGATTTTCTATCATTTCTATCCATATCAGCATAATGGCAAAATAATTTATCTATCTATTGACCAAGGAAGAAATGTATACACCATCATTTTTCATCACAATCGCATTCTGCCAAAAATTTCCCATATGCGCTAATCTGCGCCTCCGATGCGCTGAAAATCGAAAGTGCTATAGTTTACCTCAAAAGCGCTAAAACCCATTATGCGCTCTTTTGCACTCTAAAAGTGCTAAAGTTTTTTTTGTAAGCGCTAAAACCCTATATGCGCTAAGATACCCTGCATATGCGCTACTTCATATCCTTGATGCGCTAATCCACCTCTGTTGCGGCCAATCCCTAAATGTGTGACTCTGTGCCCTAGATGCGCTAAAGTTTTCTAGCTGGACTTGCTTCCTATAAGCGCTAATCTACACCTCGTATGCGCTAGAAGACCTAAATTTACCCTACACCTATATGCGCTAAAGAATATCCTAGATGCACTACGAAAATTTTTGAATGCACTAAAACAGATAGGCGGATGCGCTAAAATGTTATTTTTTGCCCTAAATCTACGCGAAAAAGTTTTGAAATTGCTCAAAAACACAAAAATTTTGACTCATAAAGGGTTCAATCGACTCACCGGTGGTCCATATGCGGCAGGTCTCTGGAATCGTTGGGCCTGCTTGAATCTATGCCTGTGAAATGGAATTTGCATCTCGCCAAGTCACTGTCAGAGCATAAAAATCACTATAGTAAAAGGGTGAAAATGACTTCCACTTTTACCCCTTTTACCTTATATGGGTCAATTAAGGTGGGTTTTTGGTGCCATTTTATTTTCTATCACTCTATTGTTTTCACCAGGGGCATCTTTTACACCACTTATTGGGAGCTAAATCACTGAATCACCAGCAGAATGTCATCATCCTATCATGTTTTTTTTTATCACATTTTTCAAAACTCATATCTTCATCTGTGCTTTACCTCCCGAGGGGGCATCATCAACATCAACATCAAAAACATATCAGGGGAAAAAAATTTATTTTCTTTCAAGCAACGCATTTCACACATCACTTCAAAGAGGGGCAAAATGTATGTGCATAAAATTGGTCATGTCTAATTAATCATGACATTTAATTAAATATTTATTATTTAATTAATTTCTCTAAAGTCTTCTACATGTAATTAAATTTAATTAATTTAATTATATTGTTCATTCATTTTATTCTCCCACCATAATTGAATAAATTTATTTTATTTAATTATTTCGCATGTCTACTTGATTATTTAAATAAATACATTTTATTTATTTAAATTAATTATCATCTTTTGAATTTAATCAAATCTTTTTAATTCAATTTAAATATTTCTTTTCTTCTATTTTAAAAATTTCTTCTAATTAATTAAATATTTTATTTAATTAATTTCATACACATGTCATTTCTTCAAATTTAATTAAATATTTTATTTAATTAAAGATCTTCTACTTTCTTCAAATTATAATTAAATATTTCATTTAATTATGAAATCTTCTGATTTCCTCAAAATCTTAATTAAATATTTATTTAATTAAGAAAAATCTACATGCACCCATAAATAAATAATTGAATTTGATAATTCATTATTTATCTTCTCAATATCTTTTCATTATCTTCTAAAAAAGATGATTTTTTATCATCTCATCTTATCTCTTCCACGAAAATGGAAAAATCCTACTTTATTCATTTTCTTCTATTTTTCTCTCCAGTCTCATCCACCTTCAACCATTCGATCTATCAGGAATTATCACATCCATTGATCAACTCAACCAATCAAAATCATCAAAAAACTCTATAAGTACATGTGTGAATCCAAACATTGGTTACACACAGATACACAGACAGACACACACACGCAATTACGCTTACACATTTGCATCTTTATCATTCTATCAATAATCATATCTTAGCAATAATTTGATCATATCATAGCATAATCTTGCATCTTAGCATAGTATGCATTTTAGTTTAAATCTCATTGTCTAGTAGTCCATTTCATTGAGCTTGGCATACTAAATCTAAGAGCAACTTGAACCAACGAAACGCTGGAGATAGCGAGCAATAAAAGGACTTTGAAGAAGTTGTACTGAGAGTTTGTTTATTTTTTTTTAAGCTTCTTTGATATAAGATTTTATTGAATATGTTTTGAATTCATTATGATAGGCATATTTTCATACACACACTACTTATCAAATCCTTATACAAAACATATCACCTACAATCCTATTCAAGTATTTTAATTAATTCCTTGAATTAAAGCTAAAACAAGAATCATACACACCACAACAGTGATATGAACGAAACAACCCTTGATCATTTTATTCAAAATTTAGATATGCTTGTACAATGGAGAGACATGAGTTCAAATTAATCATATCAATTCAAATGCCAGTATTGTCATAAAACATCAAATCCCCATAAATTCAAAACCTACTACAGAATGACTCAAAACCTAAATTGCATTTTCCCTAAAACCATCAGACTTTACAATTTTCTCTGCAACTTCATCTAGACTTGACCAAAAATATATAACTTGCTAACCCATACTTCTAGCTTTGAAATCATTCTTATAGAAAAAGAAGGAGAAAACAAGCATCAAACTAGAAAGCACGCGTTTCACTAGCCAATTGGACCACCTTGTGATATTCTAAAAATTAACGGCCCAAAAGATCCCACCCAAGGCGTAAGATAAACACTAGGGTTTTACATGAAGACAAAGGTAAAACCCCAACCTTAGGATTTTCCCAAATACCATAGATGACCAGAGACATAAGGCAAGATAAAAATGGAACACAAAGAGAAAAATTTTGAAGTTCCATCGCAAGGAAAGGTCTACTCCCTTCTTGGTAGTGATAACCTCCTCCACACACACAACCTTAAAATTATGAATAGAGGAATATAATATTTGAAGAACTTTCGAAGTTGATTCTCTCCTACCTGATGTAATTAGTCATTTTATCCTTACAAACATTTATAGTGATTACTAGAGGCACATAGACCAATTCTTTATAATAGAAGAATTTGATCATACTTTTCCAATGATGGCATTATGAGAAAACCTTAGGTTAAATGAATAATTCCTAGCTAAGTTCTTTAAATCATGTCCAAACGTATAAGAGAAGACCGTTGCTATGCGTACCTGGATACCATGGAGAAAGGCTAGTCTTTGGGCACTTTCATCAATCCTCCTACCTTAAAAACAAAAGTCTCCTAGTAATTAGATATAAGAAGATTTAAGATGACTTAAATTTTTTATTGCCAAAGCATAAACATGATGACTTAACCCGGACCTAGTACATTTCCACTCCCCCATTGTACTTAGACATGGAAATTAAATGTAATTTTTTTTCTATTTTTAGTCATGCAGGTGTCCAATAAACCACTTGGTGGTGTTTCCTTCAAGTTTATTTACTTGAATGAAGAGAAAAATTTATTTGATTACAATTAGAGAATACATTTGAGGCCTTGGTTGTGTAACTGGTGGACCATAGTCACATTTAGCACTTGTTACAAAGTTTGGGAGTTAAAACATTAAGTAGATTTGATTTGTGATGGACACATTTGGATGGTAGTAACAATAACTTGAAATCTATCAAGACTTGATTACCTTATAACCTGTGAAATTCTAGCGATGAAATGATAGATTAATCATAATGTCACCTTAGGATGACATCACCATGAAAGAACTTCATCCAACATCCTTATAAGTGCAGGTACCACCAAATAGGTATTTGTTAGATCATCTTCCTTGAGTGAGGAAATTCGCGGAAGAGAAGAGGCGAGATATACTTAGTAATAATAAAGGGAGAGAGATCAACTAGAGGTCAAAATATTAGAAGAAAATTCCGTAAACGCATGGAATTTTTTCTTGCTGAAGGGGGGTCATGTTCTTATGATGATGAGAGCACAGGCGACGTCAAGGTGCCCTTGAGGTACAAACATCTACGGAAACAATGGGTACCCAAGGAACTTCCTCCGATAAACACTAATTTTTGTGTCAACAAGAGGATATATCGCATAGCACCATCATCATTACATGGTTTGGGCCTATTTTTTATGGATGACATAAATTTAGTTACTAACAAAATTCTTGAATTGATGGAGTATGTCAGACCTTGTTACAATTACAAAGATTGGATACAACTGGTTCGATATACATGAAGTATGCGTAGGTATGCACTGTCGACAAATTATATACAGCTAAAAGATAAGGATCAAAATAAAGGAGCAGCTATGTACATTGACGGAAGAGGCCAAGCATCGAGAGAATATTATGGGGTTTATAAATAGTACACGACTACAAATTAAACCAATAAACAACTTAATTGCATATTAATCTTGAGGGGCCATTAATATTACGTATGTCTTGATAAAAGCAATAATAGTGCGGGAAGAGTTTGCTAATCGATTACAATTTGATCCTTAGTTACAAACATAATTCTGCGTAGGGACATCGCTCATCTGCTCTCCTGCCCCAGCGCCCTGTGCTGTGTCTGCTTCTTCTCTTTTTGTCATCTTGACCTCAGCTGTCTCTTCTCTTCTTTATCAATCAGTGAGATTAGATCTGGCGAGGCAAAATGTGTGTTATTATTATGTTTTTTCATAAGTTTATTAGGTTAATTTCAATAATGTTTTTAATATTCTTGTTGCAGTCGACTGATTAGGGAAAGGCACTAGTAGTAGACAAGAGCATCCATAGGGAGGTGTAGTCAATATTATGTAATGATGACATCACTTATTCAACAAACCCTCTCTATATGATAAGGAAGATCCAAAAAAATGCAATGAAGAAATCCTTAAGTTATTATTCATAGTGCCTCAAACAGATGAGATAAGAGAGGTTAAAATATTGAATAGGAGATCACAAACTTAAATTAAAACTGTCATGAGGTCTTTAATTATAACATAAGTTCATTCCTTAGTTTTATATTTGTACTCTTTTATATATAAACTAAAATGTATTGTTTTACAAAAGTTTTTGTGTCCTCATGATGCTCTGGCCATGATAAAGTCTGCAAGTGTTAGGGAAGTAGGGGTTGGTACAAGTGTCCATCTTGATCTTCCTGTGCATACATCACATCATCTGACTCCATCATCCATGCCTATATTGTCGTCTAAAATGTCAGAAACACATACCATGCAGGCATCTGTTAGTGCACCCTCTAGCGGCGAACACATGCCAGAACATGCATCAAGACATGTACCTGGGGATGCAGAGACCACTAGTACTGGTGATATTTTAGCAGAATTTCCTGGATCTTCCATTATTGTTAGTAAAGAACATTTACGGAGGTCACGTTTGTGGTGACCCAGAGTTTAGATTCCCATAAAAAAGATAGAAGGTCCCGGATGCTAAAATGTTTTAATTATTATTCTATATAATCCAATTGAAATTTACTTATTAATCACTCTTTTTAGACTATTGATCCCATGATCATTTTGTAGGAAATGATATCTTTTATAAACATCTAAGTGATATTACATTGGAGCTCTTCGGGCCCACCATACGTACACGGTGGAATGCCCAAAATGAAGATTTAAAGGATGAGCTCATTAACCGTTTAGTTGTGCTGTTCAGTGATAAAACATTCAATCGAACCAAGGTCCTTAAGAAAGTTGGTACCTATCTAAAGTATGTGAGGGACCAATATAAATCACTGTTTAGAGAAGAACAAAATGCTGGTGTCCCCCATGATTTCGGAGGAGTGGGACACAGTGTCATATGGAATGAGAGGGGTGAAAGGCCTGCCGTTCGAGGAAGGTATGTGATGCTATCAACAATGTATTTATATATTGATTACTCTTTCTTCTTACATAATCTAACATATTTCAAAATTTTCATAGGCTGCCTGACACATCGAAGGAAACAAAGGAAAAACTAGAAAAACATGGGCAGCACAAACTTGGCTCTGGTGGTTATATGAAATTATCTACATGAATTGTAAGTATCAATAAATGAATGTGCATCAAATAATAATAAATTGAAAACAATTTTGGTTTTAATACCATAGAATCAAAATTCATGATCTTGTACTAAACATATGAACTCTTGAATTCAACGAGTTTCCCCAGGAAGAGGAACCTAAAGATTTCCTTCCAACAGAGCTATGTAGGTCATGGTTGGGCGCTAGAGTCTTGGTGAGGAAACACAATCTTCCACTACATCCGACATGCGGGTAAATAAACTCAATGAATTTTATTTAAAATTGAATACTTGTGCAATCTATTCAATATTAATTTCCACCATAAAGTAATTACATGCCTATTTTTTAAACATTCAAGCAATGATCATACTGCACATGACATTGGAATGCAGCTTGGTGAGGAGTAGACCCTAACACTATGAATGCAGAAAGAGGTTGTAGTGTGCATCCGATACTTTTAGAGCATGTAGAGCATGATCAGCGTGTTGAGCATGATTAGGCTAGAGAAGATCAGGAACATGATGTGGCCCCATCAGATAAAGAGGACCACTCTCATATTCTTTTAAACATATTTAATTTCAATTGGTTTATTAATTAATGTAACCTTTCGTGTTTCAACTTTAGAGCATATAGAGCATGATCAGCGTGTTGAGCATGATCGAGACTAAGAAAGTCCCGGGAACATGATGTGGCCCCATGAGGTAAAGAGGACCACCCTCATGTTCTCATAAACATATTTAATTTCAATTGGTGTATTAATTAATGTAACCTTTCATGTTTCAACTACAGATAAGGATTTAGAGGGTATTCAACATGTTGAGCATGAGTCTATAACAGTTGGGGAACATGATGTGGACCCATCAATTGCATTCACTCTAATGTTCTTTTAATTAATGAATACTTGTAACAATAATAATAAAACACTCAATTTAACATTTCTTTGTTATTGCAACAAACCCCCCCTTACAGTAGCGTCCACATCGTGAGCAGGCGACTAGGTGTACATTAAAATCACGAGCAGAGGGAAGAACAACTAAAAAGGGAGGACAAATGATTTAGAAAACAATACTCCACTTCAGATTTTTTTAGCTTTAAGAAAGAAACAAAAAAAAAAGTGATTGTAATCATATCATGACAACCATATTTTTGATAATATGTAAAAATTGAAAGAATGAATATTATATGTTAATGAATGAATGTGAATATGTTAATTAATAAATGTTATATGTTAATGAATGAATGTTATATGTTATTAATGGATGAATGAATGATTATTGTTATATGATTGGGTATGGGGAATTGAGAGTGATGTGAGGGGGAGGGGACGGGCCAAATGAGCTTCCACCATCACGTGGTTGGCCCTGTTAAGTAGAGAATATTAAACTATTCTTGAAACAAAGAGAAGCTCAATAAGGTAATGCAATTTTCAATATAAGAAATGTATTGTTTGAAGTATCAAACCAATATGCAAAGATGAAAGAGAGTGCTAACTTTTCACTATGGTGGAAGAAAAATGATTCTTTATACCTTGAATCCATGCTTTGCATCATAATTTGAAGTTGTTTCCATTCCAATGTTCTGAGTTTAGTTTGTTTGTATGGATTTGTATGAATACCACATTGTGTTGTGTGTGGATTTGGTTTCAAAGCTCTGTTTCTTCTATTTTTAGTGTGACCTGCTCTAAAATTTACTTTTGCATAATAGGTTAGTGGAAGGTAACAACTTTGGAAGGGTTTAGAGGCTCGATTGGGAATGAATGTCTGAATATTTGGATCTTGTTGTTGATGGGAAGCTTCCACTTAACCTAAAATTTTGTGTACCATCTGTGGAGTATGCAAAGTTTCTCTACTTACATTCATTCTTGATCATAAATGTTGTAAATGATAATGTGCTTCAAACTTAAGATTCATTTCATTGTTATAATGATCAAAATGTTATACTACTATACATTCAAGCATTCTCTTACCCTTTATCTCTCCCCCCTCCCTTTAAAAATTTTTCTTTCTCATAAAGGTTCACATTTCTATCATTTACACAAATTTATACAAGTGCTGGGGTGAATAAAGTGTAAAGAATGATGGATTATGTCTAAATACAACTTTCCATATAGCTAATTAAATCCTTAATATTTGAATAGTTTAGAGCTTGAATAATGCTTGTATGGCATGTGTATGACAATGAGCCTATGTGAAGATTTAAATTTAAAACATCACTTTGGTATTTTTCCTTAGGCAATGAAATGATATTTTGAGTAATACAGACCTACACACACATTGATATTTTTTCGGCATTGCATTGAGGAATTTTTTTCTCTTCTACCTACCCTCGGCTAGACATGAAGATATATAATATTGGTTTTGGGTTTTTCTTCCGTGATTAATTTCAGAGAGGAAGCTAAAATCTTCTTAATGCTGTCGGTGTGAAGCATATGAATCCCCTTGCTGAAGGCGCCATTTTGTATTCATCTTTTTAAAAAACTGGTTTGTTTTTATGTTTCTACATGTGTTTTTTTTAGGCTCTGAGATGTACTTTTTCGGATCTTTCCTTTGCACTTTTCATCTATTTGATGATTAAGGTAGATTCCTCATAATTTTCATGTAGATCTGTTTGTAACCTTATTTTTCTACCAATTAATTTTACCATTAGGTCATATTAAGGACCATTTCACCTTTGTAGTCATCATTACTTACGTATATTCGCGAGTTATTATGCATGCCAATAGAATCCTTATGATTGTGTGAGAACTTTAATCCTACAAGTGTGCCCAATATTTATCAAGTAAAAGTATTACCTTATTTTATAGTACTTTAAATGGTTAATTGAAGGTGCTTCTTTAGATCTAAGATAGTTGAACCTTGGATTAAAATATGGTATTAGATCGGTAAATTATAATGATAAAATTGAGGTCCATTGAACACAAATTATGAACATAATTTGTGGACTATGAATAGTGTACAATTATAATTATTTCTCCTTTACCTACCTACTTGCATTAATAGAAAAGATAGCGAGATATTGGAAGTTCATTACATGTCTCCTTCTTGTGTGTTAGTATTTAATTTTGTTTAAGTTGTTGAGAGCTTGATTAGGTCAGAATATGTTCTACAAGCTCTGTTCTCTCGACAGCACTCAACATTTCCTTACACATTTTTCTCTTCAATCCGGACATTTCTGCTCCTTCCTTATTGTTGGCCTTAGTTTTGTTCTCAAGTGTATTGATTTTTCTAACCATCTTGTAATGCCGTATGTATGATTAGTCATCTCTTATGAAGCATGGATAACCTTTCATGGAATTGTTGTTGTGATTAGACAATTGCCGTTGTGAATAATTATTTGAATTTGTGGAGGTAAGTCTTTTTCATATTATTTGACTTGGTATTGTAAACTTATCTTTGCAGGATTCTCTAGGGGGGAACAACAAAATTGTGATGATAGGTAGAGTTGTACAACACCATAAATCATTTGGAATTATCAATATATTGCTTATAGAATACTTTGTGCAAGTAAAATGCAATGTGCAATGACAATTGGTCTCGAATTCAAATCCGAATATAAGTACATTATACACAAGAAGATAGTATCTATTCTATGATTTAAAGAACCCCAAAATAAGAAAATTAATAGGTTCCATTTGTTTACTTGCTCTTAGACACTTGTTTAATCAACAAGACCCTTAGAATGTCTTGCTGATAATGAGTAGTGTTCAAAACTCCTAAAGAGGTCAGATCGGTGTGACATTAGTTGTCTTGCCAGCGAAAGTCATCGACAGACATGGACTATCAGTTAAGAGTTTTCTATCTTGTGTGAGTAGTTGATCTCTCACCGATGGGTTGGCTTCGGTGGTCATCTCCAAGAGTCTCCATGATGACATGGTGTAGGTCTATTTAAAACTCTTGAAGAGGTCAGATCGGTGTGACATTGGATCTGTCTTGCTGGCGGAAGTCATCGACAAGACATGGAATATCAGAGTGAGTTTTCTATCCTATTCCGATGATTGATCTCTCACCAATGGGTTGGCTTCAATGGTCATCGCCAAGAGTCTCCTTGATGACATGGTGTAGGTCTATTTAAAACTCCTAAAGAGGTCAGATCAGTGTGATATTGGATCTGTCTTGTCGACAGAAGTCATTGGAAAGACATGGACTATCAGAGTGAGTTTTCTATCTCATGCTGATGATTGATCTCTCACCGATGGGTTGTCTTCGGTGGTCATCACCAAGAGTCTCTGCAATGACATGGTGTAGGTCTATTTAAAACTCTTGAAGAGGTCAGATTGGTATGACATTGGATCTGTCTAGCCGATGGAAGTCATTGAAAAGACATGGACTATCAAAGTGAGTTTTATATCCTGTGTCGATGATTGATCTCTCACCGATGGGTTGGATTTGGTAGTCATCACCAAGAGTCTCTGTGATGGTACATTTCAGTGAATATATATTTTTTAAAATTGCATTGATTCATCGCAATTTCGATGAAGGCAACTATCGAATCACTGAAAAGGTCTGCCGAAGTTGCTATAGTTGTGACAAAGGCTTCATCGTAGCTCCTTGCACATTTCATCGAAATGGTGATGAACTTCTAGTGTTGTTTCGACGCTTCGGAAGAGCCATTGCAATTGCATTTTGGTTGTAATTCGTCGGTGGATACATAAAGTTTTCATTGATATTGCGATGAACATCTGAGTCATTTTATGATGCCGACGACTGATGAATCTGTGCCGTTATTTTGAAGTTTAATTCATTGTCAGAATTTTGACGAAAAAATGGCGACAAATTTTTTTTCGTCAATTCGTCGATTGTCCAACAAATGTTTGTCAAATGACTGGTCCAAACATTTTTTAGAAAATGGAGTCAAATTCAGTAGTGAGAGTTCCATCTAGATCTTGAAGAACTTGGTTCAACATCAATGGACCAAACACATCAAGATTCACATGCTCTACATCAGGGAGCTAATATGGGAGCATGCCATTGATTTGCAATATTGTCCTACAATAGAGCCGATTGTAGATATCTTCAAAAAAACCCTTCACTGAGAGTACATGTCACCATTTGCGAGCTCTCTTAGTGGTGCAAGATGTTTCTTCAAGGGGGGTCACTCGACCTTCTTCGTTATCTTTTGGGGGGAATTTTTCCTCACTCGAGGTTTTGTCCTTCTCATCTTTCTTGACAACAATTTTTTGTTTTGTTTCTCTTTTGGGGAGGATTTTTTTCCCACTGGGTTTTCTCCTTTTCCCCATTTGTGAGGGATTGCATTGTATTTATACATGGGTACCTAACATTATCTCATAGATCAGACCCATATTTGATTCATTTGCATAATAATCTTCCCCTAAGTTGCACTTAAGGGGGGGTGTTGGTGTGAATAAATGTCTTGTGCCTAGTTATTTCATTTACTAGGTAATTAGGGGACACATTCACATGTTAAGTTTACTTAGGCTCTAAGATTCTTTCTATAATGTGTTAGTTGTAATTAGTTGTTATCTTATCTTTTAACAACTACTATGTATCTGACCTAGGTAGTTGTGACTGGATTTCTCATGTCATAAGATTAAGACACTTGTCATAATCTTATGACATGTTGTATCTCATCTTGGCTATATAACCAAGGAGTCTCTACTACATTTGTACATTGATTCTTTTTGCATTCATTGATAGGAATATAATTTATTCTTGTCATATTGATCTTTTGTGTGTTTTGTTCTTTCCATAGGCCTTTAGATCTTGGGTGGCTATCTCCATAGCCAAATATTACAAAGAGAAACTTTGAGTTATCCATCTTTTTCAAGAATTCAATCTTCCTCTATGAATCCAATAGTAGGAATTTCTTCTGAAGGAGTAGGTAGTCTTCTAACATCCATGTGTTCAACCTCCAAGATCTTTGGGCCCAAGTAGTTAAGCTCCTTCCAAGGAACCAAGCTTTGATACTAATTGTTGAACACTTGAATACTGAGATGGGGGGTGAATTAGTATTCTTCTAAACCATTCAAACATTTAAACATCCAAACCACATAACACATGAACACTAGGATTTTTACGTGAAAAAACTAAAATGGGAAAAACAATGGTGAGGATTAGCTCACAATATATTATAATTGGTTATAGTATATTTATATAAGTGCTCCCTATAGGTGGACTCACTATCCAAGTGGAATCACTACCCATTGAGAAAATATAGAAGAGAGATTGTGGCTCATAACCTAGTTTGAACTATTACAATTGCATCTATCATATGCATGAATTACAGTTCCAATGAAGCTCAATAAACTAAATTTACACACTTCATTTGATTCTTATCTAACATTCTTCTTTCCTCTGCATTCACATCACTCTAATATTCAACTCAACATTCACAACTTAAATTTGTATTGATATGATAAAATTCACATCACTCACATGTCTTTCATATATTATATACATCAAAACACCAAAAATTATCTAACATATATATCTGCTTCAAGCATAACATCAATTAGGTCATCCTAATTAGATGTAACATTCAAAATATAACTTGTTGGCTCCAAATTTTTTCATGTACATGCCTCATGAAAAAAATTCAAATATCAAAATAACTTGAAATAGGTCTACATGGACCTATAATAGATCCCACATAAGACCACAACACTTATTTAACCTTCGCATACCTTCAAACTTATTAGGTCAACATCACAAAAGACCTAATACCAAAAATTCTTCAATTGTGTATCCACATTTAGACATGTGTACTTAAAAATGCCATGCCAACTAGAATTCAAACTCTATTGTCATATGTCAATATCTCCTTAAGACCACAAAGCCAAAAATTATCTGCAGAGAAGTGTAGACTCTCCCACTCAAATGCACTATGCAAGAAATGACTGCAATATGCTAGATCAAACTTCTGTTACTTATGTCTCTCAAACCAAAATCCCAAACATGATGAAATTCTAGAAGTAGATGCTTGTAAAAACAAAAAAATAATGTTAGAAGTGTAGAGTGAAAACTTCATTTGCGGACCGATGTAGACCCAAAAATTGGATGCTCTATTACACAAAATTAACAAAGTTGAAACTTAGTCAATTTTCCATCACAAGCAACTTCACCAAATAAAACCACCTTGTAATTTAAATGTCTTCCACAAACACTCCAAAACTTGTTAGAACCAACCAAGATGATCTGCAATGATTTGCACCATGATCTACACATCAAGATACAATATTGACATCAATGACAACACTACAACACATCCTTATATACCTTTGTGCTTATCTCTCATGCTCATGTTTCTAACAATAACATCAATGAAATTCATCCAACATGGTCGTCATGTGTGTGTACTTATCCTTGATGGTAAATGGATGTGTAGTTTGGGGTTTGGTTTTTTGGTCGAGATGAAGGTTAGTATGGGAATGGTCATCATCTATGGGATCAAGGAACACTATGTTGTTAATTAGGATGGAGAGGACATAATTAGGTGGTAACCCAATCATCAATTCAATGAATTTACTTAGTATTGCATCTTTTTTATTTTCATAAATATTTTCATAAGGTCATGTCCTTGTTTAGAATTAAGGAGGTTGTTGGTATCAAAAGTGTACTTAGGTTCATTAGGATTATTCTCATCCATATCACTAAATTTTCATGTAAGGGTTGGGATAATTTTCCTACGAAAGCCTAAACTATTCTATGAGGATTGGCTACATGAAAGGTATTTTATTCAATAATTTCAAGTTTTTTGGTTTTTTTTTTAGACTGCAGGAATCGGGTAGCATGACCCCCTATAAACTGCAGTGCACCTGGTAAAATTTTTAACATGACCGGCGACGTTGATGCAACACACCCTTTGGTACCACAGGGGTGGGGGAGACTAGACCTCGTGACCAACCTCCTGCAACAAGAAATATTTAGCCAACCGAGCTAGGGCCCCAACCCCAAGTTTTTTGGGTTTTTATTTGTGATAGAATATATTATTTATTTATTTAAGGATTTTATATATAGAAGGACATGGGAATTGATGTTTGATCAATAGGATTTGGATTAAATGAGTGGAAAAGAGGGAAACATTTTCTAGACTCAAAGATCTAAAGTGAAGGTTGGATTGGATGATTATTTTGGAAATCTAGATCTATTAGATCCCAAATGGATGATAGCCTTAGGTTTTATTACATGGATGATCTTGAAATGATTTAGATAACTTGGATGGATAGGATGAATACTAAAGGTACAAATACATGGTTGTATAAACTACACACACATGAAAGGATTATTTTTCTTATCTTGGAAAATGAGTGTGACACACTTTTGGACCTATAGATGCTTACACTTTACATACTTTTGGACCTAGAGGGGCATTATGAATATTTACTAATTTAAATTAAATAAAATCTAACTTATTTT
The DNA here is from genome assembly GCA_007258455.2 of Sequoia sempervirens. Taxonomy (NCBI): domain Eukaryota; kingdom Viridiplantae; phylum Streptophyta; class Pinopsida; order Cupressales; family Cupressaceae; genus Sequoia; species Sequoia sempervirens. Next base: position 56,100,628 of record VDFB02026320.1, on the reverse strand, counting down.
GCTTCATGTACTATTGACAAAAACTATCTCTAAGGTAATAATTATTTGGGATGTACTCTAAAATACTTTACCATAATTATTACAGTTATATTCAAGTAGAATAGAAATTATTATGTTTACATTAGATGTATATTTCATATGAAGTAAAATAATCAAGTTAACTATACTTTTATATAATGGTATGTCCTCCATAAGATAATTATATGAGATCACCAACAAGGGTAATTGATATTTTACCAAAATACTTTGTGTCATGTGATGGAAATACACATTTAAAGTACGATTTTTGATAATAAAAAATTCCTAGAGCCTATATAATTCATATAATGAATAAGAATATATTGAAGATGATTTAACTCTTTATGTAGTGTCACCAATGATTGTTGACTTAAAAGTCATATTTTTAATCTAGCCATATTTAAGAATGTGGGAATTGTAGGTGCATAGATATATTGCAACAATTCATATTGGTGTAAGGATTGGTAATTTGGAATTTTACCATTAATTGACTTGATATATTGCACACCTAATACAATAACTAAAGTAAAATTTACCCATTCCACTAGGGTTCCTTGGATAATAATATTTGGAGGTTCAAAAACACCTTAAAATCCATGATGTTCCATGATTATGTTAATGAAATAAAATATATAAGGAATTATCTCTAGACTAATTTTTGAACTAATAATATCTAGAGTGGTTCATAGTTGTGGGGAAGGGGATATGAGAGATAGTGCCACTAAAGGTAAAAGCATAGTGATGATTTTAATTGAGGGGTTATATAGAAAGGATAAAATAAGGTTTCATATGATGAGGAATACTTATGATATTTTGCATCTAAGGTGGATGTCTCCATGATTCCAATATCCTTCAATTGAAATCCTAAGAAGAACATGGTGAAATTTTGATGGAGAGGTCATTTCATAGAAGTGAGGAGCTATATTCCTTTGGGAAAGTTCATTATTTTAGACATTTAAGTTTTGATAGAAGAAGGAAGGAGGAAGGGGTCTATACTATATGAGGAACAAAAGCTTGGGTATTATATCGTAGACTAAGAATGGGAAACATCTCCCTTATCAAGAAGTATGACATGTAATTGAGCGTCAATGAGGGGAGAACTTCTCTATAGGGTATTATGAACATTCAAACCACATCTAATAGTTATATTATAATAGAGGGAGTTATGTTTCCATTTTTTAAGGATTAAAGGTAATGTGTTTGTCACATATTGTATTCATGATGTTTTAATATAGAAGTGCACCATGAACAAAGAACAAGAATCTAAAAATTTAATTTATGCATATGTATCTAAAGATGTTTAATGTTATGGTGAATTAAAATATTGAATAAGATTATGGTGGCTAAGAGTAATCTTGTAGGTAGTTTAAAATCATAATTGAATAGTTGATACTTAGCCTATTATAAGCCCATTGTGGTGGAGACTAAGAAGGTAATTTATATTCTTGGTTAAATACATATATTGAATCAAGTTGATTATAATAAAACTGTATTAGTTTTAAGTATCATTATACACAAATTGTGTGGGATTTTATTAATAATGCATGGTTACATAGTCCTTCATTTCCATCCAGGACTACATCAAGTGGTATTAAATGGAAAGGTTTAAATTATAAGGATTTCTACTCATTGAAATGTCCTTAGATTGAGGCATATGAAAAAGGTATCTTGTAGATAGAATTCCAAGTCTAAAGTAGTCACAAGGGGTTTATAAGAAAATCACTAGACCTAAATTAGTTGGCATTATATTTGTGAAGGAGAAAATTTAAAAAGATAGAGAAAATAGACCATCAACTATGAAGTAATTTTTGAAAGGTAATAAAAGATATCTTATATCATAAAATAGGATAATGTAAGGAATATCAACAAAAAGAGATCAAAAGCCTACTTGCAAGTCTGTTGGAATGTGCTTGAATTCTTTCATTAGGTTTCACTTTAATTATTTCACTACGAGGGGGTTTTGACCAAAATGATTAGGCTTATTTTTTTTCAAATTTAAAATTTAAACATTTCAATTGAAAGATATCTAATTATATGACTTTCGGTCAAAACCTTTTCAATCAACTATTGTACACCATGTAGGATCAATGTTGTCACCCCTAGTTTCAACCGAAACTCCTTCAATTGAGTACCTTCCAACCAAAAATAGTTTGATGGAAACTATTTAGTTGGTCAAAATTTTGACATAGTTTTGTACTTTCACCCATAGTTTGTATGGAAAGAGGTAATTATAGAAATGGTATGTATGGATGTGGTAGATCTAATTTCAACATATTGGATAAGGGAGGAAGAATTATCACACATATAGAAATTAGAAAAATAAAATTTGGAACACTATGGGAGGAAAGGAACCTAGGGTTTGGGATAAATTTTGATAAATGATATGAAAAATATAGTATCATGAATAAAACAAAGGGGTTGGGGAAATATAGTATATCAGATGAGAAGCTTTTGTATCATTCTTATTTTTCCTAAATCCTTCATTATATCATTCCATGCCTTTTAGTGCAAAGTATCTTATTAAGGGGATCAATATAAAATGAAGCTAATTTATCCTCATTGATGTTAACTAATTGATTGCTAAAATACTTGAAGTTGGTGTCTTTCTTTTTTCTTTTGATTTTCAACAATTTTAATGAGTGTATTATGATTTTAATATCCATCTTCCTTAGAATAATCCAACATTTCATCATCATATGAGGTAGTCATGGTACTAAGAGTAGTGTTTAACCTAACACTTTTATGAAGAGGATGTAAAGGCCTTAGAATCTTTTTAGACATACAAGGCTAAACAAATAAATTGAATAGAAAAACACAATGAAAAGCTAATATTAGAAAATTCTATCCTAAAGGATAGGAAAATTAAAGCTATAATTTCACAAAAATATAAGAATAAACACAATCTAGATATTTTGAATAATGATAAATCAATAATATAAATTAGATCATAAATTAATGTCAGAGATAATAATAATATACTAAGATGAAGTTTGATGTGTTGTCGTTGTTGATTTTTTCTCTGTTGAGATGTTATGATAGAGATCTAAAAATTAAAACCACTATTAGATTTGTAATGATAAATCAGAGAATGTAATCTGTCACTACCTGGTTTCCTTTGCTTGTACGAGAAGCAATAACTTGTGGTACCATAAAGTTTTAAATTAGGTCAAACTTCGCTGGAGCACTTGTAGCTACTTTTTGACATTTTAACTTGATCTATAATGGAGAAAGATTTATTTCTTTCTTGTTTACAAATGCAAAGTAGGAAGCTGTCAATTTTCTGAGGTGTGAAAGCTTTCATACCATGAGAATGAAATGGTTAGACTATACTCTCTTCCCTATAAGGTAACGTTGATTCAGAGAATGCTTGTCGGTCTTTATCATCTGGAATAACTTAGAGATGAAGGATTTGAAAAAAGCATTAAAGCAGCCCAGTGTTGTTAATATCCGTATGCCCTGGGCCTTGTGGGCCAGCTGTTTAAGCAAGGACTGAGGTCCCACGTAAAGAGATATTGATAAGAATGCATCAACTTTGTGTTTACCAAGAACACTTACAAACTGTTTTGTTTATATTACTTTTGTTTTGTATAGACGAATTAATTGCGAGTTCTAGTCCCACACAGGTGGGCTTTTCCACCTGCTTATGCCTTTTCTCCTTGCGGATCCTTCTCTGTCTTCTGGTCCCTACTATCTATGGGGACAAGTTCCTGCCGGTCGAGGAGAGTCTTGTCCTAGACATTAACAAGGATGTAGAAATGTAATGAATGATTATGACTCTCATTCGCAAGTGTTCAGTGTTTTACGGAGCATACTAATAGACTATTTAAACAGAGAAATATTTGATTTGAAGTTTCTATCGGTGGTTCATATAAGGGAGAGGATCTAGTAGTTGTGCACCTTAATTTTGTGCTTTTAATTATTCTACATGGAAATTTCAAATCATTTTAAAATTTTTACAGCAGTTTACTTGACAAGTTCCCTGCTTATAACTTTCGTTTCAGAGCCACATCATCAAATATGATGCCACATCAGCATGCTTTTTGTCAAGGTGTCCAAAAAGATCCCCAAAAAAAGTGAGGCCAATACTTGTGCATTCACATCACGGGCAGTTGAGCACTGATGTGGCATCACATGATTAGTTGCTTTTTAGATCAAAGGAATACATTTTGTTTAATAATGGGTAGTCGAGTCACAACTATTGGGCATTATATAAACAACTACTATCACAACTATTGAAACATGCTCAACTATTGGGTCCTCTCCCCTATGTGATGTTTTAAATTATAAATAGTTTTTTCGTAAATTTACTAGGTCATATTTCATGGGCAGCCGTTTATAAGAACCCCACTCTCATGGTTCACTTAGCATTCATTTAGTTTATATATGTGATGTTTTATCATGCATCTTTTTTGAATCAATCTCATTATCTATATCTTATGAGTATTGATTTGAAAGAATCTCTCTCTTATGGGTATGAATGACCCACTTAACATTCATTTGATTCATTTATATAATTTTTTATTGTGCGTATTTTTTGAGTCAATCTTATTTACTTATATTTCATAAGTACTCCACTTAGTATTTGTTGCATCTAGATGATACTCATAGAGGCAAAACATCGAGATTTCTCTAAAAGTTACCTATTTGAATATTACTCCAACTCAAGCATGCTTAATTATGGAGTTTCCCCCAAGATCAAACCCACTTAGCTTGCTATCTCCATTTGAAAAACTTGCAAAAGGTGTTGTACCTTATAAACCATTTATTATAGAACTCCTTAGCTCATTCATTATCAAATAGGTGGTGTTTCCTAAAAATTTTCTAATTACATAATTTTTATTACGATTCATTTGAATAGTTTATATGTCAATCTCATTGAACTATATTTCATGAGTAGTGGTTCACAAAAACCTCTTTTCATGAACATTAATATTTTTCTTATCACTCATTGCAACTAGGTGATGGTCATAGTGGTGAAGCCTCAAGACTCCTTCAAAGGTCACATATCCCAATACTAGTTTGACTCAAACATGCATAACCATGGAGTTTCCCTCAAGATCAATCCCACTTATCTTGTGATTCATTTTTCAAAACCTTTAGCAAATGGTGTGTCTTAGGTTCAATATTCAATTTATATCTCCTTAGTTCATTCATTAACAAGAATGTTGTGTTTTCACAAATTATCAAATTATGTGACATGTTTTATTTGTATTCAACTATATATTTTTTAGTCAATCTCGTTGACCCATACTTCATTTCTTATGAGCAAAAACGATCTACTTAGCACTCATTACAAATAGGTGATGTTAATAAAAATGAGGAATTAAGACTTACCAAAAGGTCACCTAGGTGATCCCACAATACTGGTTTAAATTTTTTTGGCCAAATTGGACACTGAACTGATTTTTTCTAACTAAATCTTCACTTTCGAGCATTTAGAGTGACTAAACCGTGAGGAATTTGAAGATGATGTAAATGAGTGATTTGTGACATTTTCTCTGTAGGTTCTAAATATATTTTTTTCAAAATTTTTGGAATCAGATTGCACTTATTTTTCCATCTCCTTCGAAAACTAGTTTTTTTTAGTAAACACCATTTTTAAGGAGTGATGCTCATTGTATACAACGTAACTTTTTTTCCATGAAGGATAAAATTCTGATTTTTTTAAATTTAGATTTGTAACTATGATATCTAGTACATGGAATTGGTTTCGTAGCATTTAATTGAATATTTTTTCCTTAGTCAAGTTTTGAAGTCAAACCAATTATAATTTAGACATAGGCGGACTGTATACAACATAATTTTTTTTGTATGTATTGAAATTAAATTTTTTTTGTTGGATCAAGGACATTGATATCTAGTTCACTAATATATATATATATATATATATATATATATATATTGATAATTTGTTATTTTTCCACATGTGCAAAACAAAGAGCTTGATTTTCGGTTGAAAACCTATGTTTAATCAAACTAAAAAAAACAAATACATAATAAAACCAAAACATATTAAAATTATATTCGTTGGATATCTCGTTCAAGGACTACCATCATCCAGTTGGATCTATGAAGTCTCCTCCATTTTCATCCTCAACTTGAGCTTTGAAGGGAAAAATTCTAGATATTTTTGGTGCTAGAGGGGGAGAAGTGGGGAAAAGGGGGGTTTGAGCGAACCCAGGTTCGATTGAACCCCCTTCCCACAAAGTTTTCTTTTGATTTTTTTCTTGGGAAATTTGGGGCCCAAAATTTAATGGGTTCACTCAAAGGGGGTTATCTTTGGTTTCGCTTGAACCAAATGTTTGTTTGAACCCCCAAAAACCAATTTTTTTTCCATGGGGGCATTTTTTGCAATTTTCCTTCCTCACTGGAATTGTAAATCAGTTTTATGGGTTTAACCCTATCCTAGTACTAAGGGATGACCATGTATGAGTAGTTATCTTAATGAATGTGAACATATAAACAAGGGATATATATGGCATGTATAGCTTATGTCAATGTTCTTTTTCTATTAGAAAAATGGTGCAGGGGCACCATGAAAAATCCTGAGAATGAAGTCATATGTTGATCATTTGGTTGAGTCTAGGGTGTTTTGAGTTCAAATAAGGTCTATTGAGACCATTTTAATGTAATTGGTGAGTTTTGGTGTCTTTTGGATCAATATTGTAAAAGTTGCACAACCTTGTAAAAAGTTGTCAATACAAAGTTGCAAATGTGCAAAATATGCAAGTTGTAGAAGCCCAACGGTCACAAACTTCAAAAGTTAGTTTTGTATGGTTGTGTTACTTGTTTTTGGAGGGAAAAAAATTTAAATATGGGAGAGATCTTGTTGTAAAAGTTCCCAGGAAGATTTTGAAGGAGAAATCAATCAATTATCTTTGTTTTAATGTTATTTCTGTGTATTTTCTTTTTTTTCATCTTGTGTATGGCCTTGTACAATTAAATATTGACATAAATTTGTATAGAATTCATTGGAGGATTGAAGTAGCTTTAATTGGGTTCTAACTTGAAGAAGTTTCATCAAGATTAAAGCATTTTTGAGGCAATTTTTTGAAGGAAGGTATGTATACCCTGTTTGAAGGGTTTTGAGTGTGTAAGATGATATTTTAAGCCATTCCACCCACTTTTTTTATTCTTTAACTTGGTGGAATGGCTCATTAGGGAATGGTTTAGGTGTGTGAATGGTCTATTGGAGAAGGGAAGATGATTGAAGGCATTTTGAGTTGTTGTCCTGAATGCATTTGAGTAAATTTTGCTTGAAAATGGAGGTTTTGAACTAGGGTTTGGTGAAATAGTGATGACAGAGGTTGGAGAATGAAATTTTAAGCATGTAAAAACATAATTAAGGGTGTTTGAAGTGGTGGAAAGGTGAGGTAAGGTCTAGTATATAGTTTTTCAATAAAACCCCATGTAAATTGTTAAAATTGAGGGTTTCAAGGTTAGGGTTCTTGGAGACCGGTTCTTCTAATAAAAGTTGTGAAATATATGGTTTTGAGACCTGGTTAATGCTTCCCCATTGAGTTTTGGGATTGGAAGAAAATTTAGAGGGATGTCCCTTTGTAAAAGTGGCCTAATTAAGATTGTAGGACAACGTTGTTGCAATATTTTGAAGGGGTTGGTTCAAAATGACCCATGGAGTTTTTGAGGTATGTTTTAGTATGATTTAATGGGTGTCTGAAAGTATAAATATTTTTTTGGTTGTGAGAGTTTAGTGTGAGATAAGTTCAATAATTTAGGCCTACAAACCTATTGATGAAAAGAGAGTTTGTGTGAAGTACCCTAGTTAGGGTTTGAGAATCAAAGAGTTGTTTGAGATAACTTGTGTTGAGTTTTTTTATTATCAAAGCCTCCTTGTATTGCATCAAAAAAGTTTTCTTAATTTACTATTGCTCAGATTTTATGAATAATGAACTTATCTTTATCTAGTTGAAGAATTTCTAAATAATTGACTATTTAAGTTTTTATGGACTTCTCCTTATGTGGTCGAAAGAACTTTAAAATAATTGATTACCCTAATTTTTTTATCAACAATAAACTTGTTTTTATGTAGCTAAAAAAAATTCAAATAAAGAAACCAAACTTATTTTATATTTCATTATTGGACTAAGAAGGATTATATGTATATAAATTTATATTGAACAAGCTTAGGAGTGAAACTGGGAGAGAAAAAGGGGCTTCTCTAGATAATTGTTAGCTTATTTTAATCCTCGGGATTAAAATAGTTGAGCTACATTGTAAAAAAGGTCTTAAATAAAAAATGCAAATAATACTTGGGTGTCAAAATGTAAAAAAGGAAGAAAAAGTTTTATTTGTGTCAAAGTCTTCTTGCTATATTTTTACGCTTAAATCTTCCTTTTGAGGTTAAGACACATATCATAAGGAAGTTTAGGTTTTATGGTACATTGTGTTTTCTTTGAAGGAGTTCCCTATGTTGTTGTAAGAGAGCAAGAAAATCTTGAAGCAAGGGAATGTTGCAGAGACTCAAGGTTTTGAGGTATGTTGGATGGGTGTTGGACGTTTTCTAGGAGTCCATTTCACTTAATCCATATTGGAAACTACATATTTTCCTTCATATTATGTCAAGTATTTTCGCATGGTATGTGCACATTTCTTTACCAATAACTATATTTTATGTTTTTAAGATCACCATGTAGAAAGTGCTTAGAGTTCATTAGGACTTTTCTAAGTTTAATGAATAAGATTCTTTCTCCAAAGATCTTCATGGAAATATACATAAGTTGTAAAATCATGCAATCCTATTAGAATTTTGTGGCCATTCTAGTATTTCTACTGTCATGGTGAGTTTCCAAGAGAGTATTAACTTAACAAGTTAATGAGATATTCTTACGAGGTTCCTTGAAAAGGTAGTCTATAACATGTTATGGAAGTGGCAAAATAAGTAAAGGGCAGTCCTAACAATGATATGACAATGGTGCCTACTCATGAAGAAGAAAATATGATAGTGACCTTTACTCACCTAGCCTTAGAACATAATGGAGAATTAATGATAATTTTGACTATGTAGAGAGATAGTGATAAGGTAGGACATAGTGGATTGAAATATGTATGGGGAAGTGTAGAATATAGTGAATTAGTGTTTAATGTTATTTAATGTTTTTTTTCTTACCAAAAACATGTATAAGGGTTTATCTAAGCTTTTCGAATACCTTGTTTAAACCATTTTCATCAAATAAAGAGATTTTCTAGGTCTATGGTAGGAAAAGAAGAGAGTCTTCAAGTGAACTATACACCATTTTCCCATTCATGGTGATAAATGAGGCAAGCTATTGTTTTTATACAATGAGAAATTTAGTTTGGTCATCTAGTGGACAGTGAATAACAAGTGGAAAAGAGGTTTTCACACAATATGAAGGAACAAGAAATGAGCAAGCTTTCCTAATGTCAAAGACTAGTTGACACTTAATATGAACACATCCTTATTGTTTTAAAATTTCCTTGTTCTTGCTTTGTTATCTTGTTACTAGATAATGTTACTATGTACATATTAATGAGGCAATAGTTGTTTTGTGTATTCATGTAAGAAGAGAATACATGTGTTAATAATATAACCTTGAGAATGAGGTATGAAATTATGAACATGTTGAGGTTTAGGGATAGATACATGAAGTTAAACCCTAAGGGTTTATGTAATATAAGTCAAAATTTCTAAACGGGTATGTGCAGGATCATCGTGGAAAATATAGGCCCTTAAGTGGCAATGAAAATTCAGAAAAACTAGAGTTAGGCAACTTGACATAAAATTTGAATAAGTTATCTATATTATTTCAAAAATATGTAACAAAAGAATATGTGGAAAATTGAATGTAGTTTCTAAACTACAAGGTTTATTTTCTAAAAAATCTATTTAAGTGAAAATTTGAAATTTCAATGTAGTAGTACTTAAATTCGGGAAAAAATAAGTAGATTAATAAATAGAGCCACCTAACCATAATAAAATGATAATATTTTTTATAATAGTATTTTTGAATGCGTGGGGACTCATGTCAGGATGTGATCACATATATTTTTTGTAATTTTTTTCCAAGTAAATAATTAATTATGAATTTTTATTACAACTTTTAAAATATAAAAGCTGTATATCGACCACTTTAATTTGTTCAAAACTTCATGAAATTGTGTTTTATTTTTAATCCTATATGATGTCTTGAGAAGAATGTGACAAATGTTTGGATTCAAAAATGTGATACATTTGAAGGAATATAGATGTTTTTCAATCAAGCTATCAATCAGGACTGTAGTCATAATTCTTATAGAAAATGAATAATAATTATTTATTAGATTCAAAATAAAGTATAATTTATATTGGTGGAAAGCTAAGAATATCCTTTACAAACCCTTTTCGTTTCATCAATTTTGGGTAAAACAAAAGTCATCAGCCATATGTGTGAAGTTTGGAAAAGCAAGGTAAGTTGTTAAACATGTTTTTTGTGTT
>VDFB02026320.1:55400100-55439655 GCA_007258455.2 Sequoia sempervirens | reverse complement strand
ACCCTTACTTCCATTATGTTAGTTTTAGTTCCAACAGTTGGAACCATGGTTATGATCTACAACGATAATTATATGTCTCATGATAAAACATATGTGAGGTTTTTTGCTTACCTTAATTTTTTCAATTCTTCTATGCTGGGACTAGTTATTAGCCCTAATTTATTACAAATATATCTTTTTTGGGAATTAGTAGGAATGTGTTCCTATTTATTGATAGGTTTCTGGTTTACGCGACCCAGTGCGGCTAATGCTTGTCAAAAAGCATTTATAACTAACCGTGCGGGGGATTTTGGACTCTTATTAGGAATCCTAGGTTTTTATTGGGTAACAGGTAGTTTCGAATTTCAATATTTGTCTGAAAAATTAAACGATTTGATTGCCGTTGATGGGGTTGGTTCGTTTTTTGTTACTTCGTGTGCTTTTCTCTTATTTTTAGGTCCAGTAGCCAAATCTGCACAATTTCCACTTCATGTATGGTTACCTGATGCTATGGAAGGGCCTACTCCTATTTCAGCTCTTATACATGCTGCTACTATGGTAGCAGCAGGAATTTTTCTTGTAGCTCGATTGTTTCCTCTTTTTAAAGCTCTACCTTTAATAATGTATCTTATCTCTTGGATAGGTGGAATAACAGCCCTATTGGGAGCTACTATGGCTCTCGCTCAAAAATATCTTAAAAGAGGCTTGGCTTATTCTACTATGTCTCAATTAGGTTACATGATGTTAGCTCTAGGGATAGAGTCCTACCGAATCGTGTTGTTCCATTTGATTACACATGCTTATTCCAAGGCATTATTGTTCCTAGGATCTAGATCAGTGATCCATTCCATGGAACCCATTGTTGGATATTGCCCTAGTAAAAGTCAGAATATGGCTCTTATGGGTGGTTTGAGGAAATATATGCCAATTACAGGAATCACTTTTCTTTTAGGGACACTTTCTCTTTCTGGTATTCCACCTTTTGCTTGTTTTTGGTCTAAAGACCAAATTCTTAGTGATAGTAAGTTATATTCCCCCATTTTTGGGGGGATAACTTGGTTCACTACAGGATTAACTACCTTTTACATGTTTCGTATGTATTTACTTACTTTTGAAGGGGACTTCAGTGTGAATTTAGTTAATTCATATAACAACCATATTACATTATATTCAACTTCTATGTGGGGAGAGGAGGAATCCAGAATATTAAGTAGAATGAGAGCGGATTTTATGTCGAATCAAATTATAAGAAGGAATAATTCCTTTTCCAAAGAAGCATTTCAAATTTTGAATAAGATGGAAGGATTTTACAAAAAGAATAGAGGTTTGGTTGTCACTTATCCTTTGTTCCATAAGGGATCTTTTGCATATCTGAAAGAATCGGGCAAGGCAATGCTATTTCCTTTAGTTGTCTTGGGAATATTTACTTTGTTTGTTGGATTGATAGGAGTTCCTTTTTTTTGAAGCGGAATGAGTTATGACATATTATCTCAATGGTTTACTTCATCGATGACCCATTTTGATAAAGAACATCTGGAGAATTGGTCTGAATTTTCCATAGACACAATCCCCTCAGTTGGTATAGCATTTCTTGGCATATTGATGGCATGTATTCTATATAGACCTATTATTATTATCATAGAATGTATATCATAAAACAAATCCTCATATGAAGATTATTATGGACCAATTGATTAATATTATATATAATTGGTCTTATTATCGAGCTTATATAGACATATATTATGACATAATCTTGATTAAAGGTATATGAGGATTAGCTGAAACAAGTCATTCATTTGATCAATGGGCAATTGATGGAATCCCAAATGGAGTAGGTCTTTTAGGTCTTTTTGTAGGGGAGGGAATGAGATGCTTAGGAGGGGGATGTATATTTTCCTATATATTTTTATCTTTATTTTGTATATTAATATCCATATTAATATATTACTATTCATTTTGGTAATTTCTATTTTCATTCTATCCATAGAAAATTAGAATGTATATAAATTGTGCTCTTTATCAGCATTAATGCATATTACATAATCCTTTTGAAATATCGTTCCCTTTCTTTAAGATAATAAAATATTGTTAATTAATATTATTCATCGATTTCATCAACTCATTTACATGGAGCAGATAGATATAGAGATAGAAAAATGAAAGATGATGAAAAAACTTGTTAAAATGCTTGCTAAAAAAGGAAAGACAAATAAGCTAAATCTACCTTGAAATATCTACAATATAAATCTAACCACCAATATCTACAATTATTGTCCATATTGGGAGAGTTTCCAAGCTTTTAATCTTACTCATATGTCTTGCCTTACTATAGAGTTTAAATTAAAATTGCCTCAATATCTACAACACAAATTTAACCATCAATATCTACAATCCTTGTTCATAGCGAGAGAGTTGTTAAGGTTTTAATCTTACTCATAAATATTGCCTTATTATAGAGTATAAATTGGTGTTCCTCAATTTCTACAATCCTCATTCATAGCAAGAGAGTTGTTAAGGTTTCAGTTTGACTCATAAATATTGTCGTATTATAGAGAATAAATTAGTGTGCCTCAATTTCTACAAACAAATTTAACCATCAATATCTATAATCATTGTCCATAGTGAGAAAGCCTTTAATATTTTAGACTTAATCATAAATATCACCTTGCTATATAGAGTATAAATTCTTAAATTTGCATAAATTTTCAAATGTGGAAGGTACATATTCAATCCAAAAGCTTGGTATACATTCCATAGAAGTCAAAATGCATATACACACTATCCTTACATTTAAAAAAAAGAAATTTGCACAACTTTAACCTCTTTCATTACAAATTCCTAGTATTTGAGAGTGACAACTTACATTAATAGAATTACCTAGAGATGCTCTCTACAAACCAAAATAAATAAATTACAAATTCATACAAAGATATTATCCCATTCAGAGAACCTATCCTTTTTATTAATTGTACTCCTTATACTTTATTATCTTTTTTATCAATTGTACTCCCTATACTTTATGTCATAAAAAAATATAATTGTATAACATGTATGTGGTTTTGCCCAAATAAACCTCCCTTAAATAGTTTTTGTCACAGCCTACCTACAATTCAACAATAAACAAAAGATTACTATAAAATGAATACTCTATACAACAAATTAATGAAGTATTTTTCTTTTGAATTATATTATTTTAAAATCTATTTCTAACAAAGATTTACTCTAATAAGAAAAAAACAAAATGTACCCATTAAACCTATAGATCCAATAGTTGAGTTTATTCTAATTGTTCCATCAATCGGTTAGGGGAAATGACTAAAAATATCCTGACTAGGAACTCAAGCCTTTAAATGAAGTAAAACACACATTAGGAGTATTTATAAAATGGCTTTTAGAAAAGAGTGGAGACAGAAGGTTCGGTAGCTATCACTGTCATGTAGGGAACAGTTGGATCCATTGTAAACCTCAAAAGCTCAAGTGAAAGCATATGTTGTTAAAAGCAATAGATGATAAGATTGTGAACATAAGCCTGACGTGAGGGTGGAAGTAGATATTCTCCTGATTTCTAAAAGACAAAAATTCAAATAATGGCTGTTCACAGATTTAGAAACCAGTGCCTTCAATTATTCTACATTGGAAATCACCACAGTGATTTCATAACAGGTCAAATTCTGCATTGTAGTGCTTGCTGTTTTTGATTGGTTGCTATTTTTAGAATGCTCTGATGTAATGTTTTGTACAGGATCAGGACCCTTCCTTTCTTATCTAATAAAATAAAAAATATGATAGATTAAATATTCTATCATGAGATATGGGGAAAAATAAAAAACATGATAGATCAAATATTATGAGATATGGGGAAAGTGGGTCTTCTGATTTAAAAGAAATTTGTGGAAATTCATATATGTAAAGTGAAAAACAGGCGAGGATCTAGATTTGGAGAGAACGTTGAAGATGTGGTGTGTGTTTGATCTCGTGTCTTGTGCACTTACATACATTCCTCCATCCACAAGAAACATACCCCTAATGCTCAGGCAGCTTTCTCATTTTTCTTGCAGACTCTACCGCTATATGCTGAGGAGCGCTTCAGACATGCACGAGACTTACAGGCAGAGGGATTACATGATACGCCAAGCTTTGTCTGCTGGTTACGTAAGTGTTGGTAATTATCCTCCTTAGTGAATATGTACATTTCCATATATTAATGGGTAGTCCGCTCTTTGAAATTATAATATGTAGCATTCTCCTGACTGTGTGCAGAATTTAGTGCTTGTTCAAGGGAGAGTTGTTTATCCATGTATGTAAAGATTGTTTCCAAAATGTTTGTTTCATTAGAAAATGGTGTAAAATTGTAAAAGGGGGCTTTCAAGGATTTTGATAAAACAATGTTTAGAGAGATCATCATAATATATGGTCAATCTAGTGGAATCAAATGTTTAATAATATGAGTTGTCTTTAATAATTTTATATCTGGTTGTAAATATTTAGGAATCAAAGGTGCAATCATAAGTATTTTATAGCTGATTGTATATATAATGATAATAGAGGACTGTAATGATAAATTCCTCTTTTTGTAGACAACATGTGATTTTTCTTTGGACATGTTTCGTAGCATTATACTTTTTTCTACAAGTATTGTACAAAATCCTTTGCAAAATTTTAACCTAAGTTAAAGTGTCTTTCAATTTTGTGAGAGACTTAATTTTTTTATAGTCCACAATAATTGTGAAATGACATCTCAAATGGTCCACTTATTAAAGGTTGGTTAAAATTTATAAAAATAATATAAAATTAATGAAATAATTTTTTAATCAAATACATATATTAATATTATATTTAATTAATATGGTATTTATGTTGTAGAGGAAATTTATGGGAGAGTATTTAATTGCAATTATGGAAATTGTATGTGTAAAATTCACCAAGATCTTTGGACCAAATGAAGCCATGAATGTCAAGCAATCACATGCTCCTCCCTGCAAATTCACCAAGATAATCATATGAGTTGTTTTCATATAATGATAATTTTATATCTGGTTATAAATTTTTGGTAATCAAAGTTGCCACCATAAGGAATTTGTAGCTGGTTGTATTTATAATGATAATTTTAAATTTTTAAATTTATGTTCATATAAAGTGCCTTCTATCCATGTGGGATAAATCTAGGGAATAAAATGTGTGACCATCATTTCTATTTTCATACAGCTTGTTGTTTGGTCTAGCCTTGAGGACTATAATGATAAATTCTTTTTGTAGAGAACATGTGTTTTTATCTTTGGATGTGTTTCCTAGCATTTTAATTTTTTCTACAAGTGTTCTACGAAAATCATTTACAAAATTTTAACCTAGATTAAAGTATCTTTCAGTTTTGTGAGAGACTTAATGTTTTGTAGTCCCCAATAATTGTGAAATGACATCTCAAATGATCCAATTATTAAAATTTGGTTAAAATTCATTAAAAAAAAAAATACATTAATTAAATAAATAATAATTATAATAATTAAATAAATATATTAATATTATATTTAATTAATATGGTATTATGTTGTAGAGAAAATATAAGAGAATCTAATTGATATTAGGGAAAATGTATGTAAAATTCACCAAGATCATTCACGAAATGCTAGTATCAAATTGAGCCATGAATTTCAAGGAATCGCACAATCCTCATGACAAGATAAAAATACAAAATGCAAGCAAAGAATACACAAAATTTGGTAAATCATTATGTAGATTAATAATGAATTAGATGCACAAATAGGAGAGAGGAGAGAAATCAACACCTTGAATAGTGGAGCTAATTGGGTAGCCAACTCTTACTAACTGAAATAGGTGGTGAGTTAACTCCCTCAAGACTCGCAAGAGGTGGTGAGGTAACTCTCAATTGCTATGACACTTAAGTATTCTTACTACCATGTGTAAATATCCATGTGCATAATAAATGAAAAATATGTACACTAGTATCCCCCTTAAGCATTGCTTAGGTGGCACAAAGAAACTAGATCCTGACAACTAGGCATGATGAGGTACCTAACTACAATTCAATCTCTCATAAAGTGGAGAAAGGGAGAAAACCTAGAGGGAAAAAAACTTTTTTTGCAAAAGAGATTTAAGAAAGTGAAGAGGACTAGAAAGCCACTTCATTGATGATGTTACTATTGAAGTAGACTGCATCCCAAGAAGATCTTGTAGATGAATGAGCTTTCTCTCCATAAAAAGTTTGGTAAAAATTTAAGCAACCTACTTTAAAATTTGAAAAAAATACAAAGTTGTTAATCTAGCCATGGATAAAATCCCAAAATAATGTATGTGAATCCATCTTATTTTTCTCTGTTGGTGTTCGAAAAAATTCTTGCATATTTGGATGGTATATGGTTGTCACAATAGATGACTATGGGCTATCTAAATTGAATTTCAAACTTACTAAGAATTCCCTAAAGCCAAAGGGTCTCAATAGTTGCATAAATAGCTCCTTTGTACTCTATCTCTATGGATGATGAAGAAATAGAATTTTTTTTGCTAGATTAAATGATAGGACTGGAACCTATTGATAAATTGTAACCTATACTAGACTTGCAATTTTGAGTATCACTAGTACAATTTCAATTTAAATATCCCGAAGATAAGAAAATGAACAAGAGTAAATAAAAAAATTGAATGCACACTAATGGAACCTTTTACCTTGTTTCTCTTCTTTCTCCTTGGATTGAGATAGAAGAATATTTACACCCAATACTCTCTTGATGTGCTCCTTTTGATATATTGATGAATATAATATGGTTTCTTATAAACCAAGTACATGATGATAAGATTGAGATGATGAGATATCAAATCAATAACGTACTTGGATAAAATATTAGAATATTAGATAGAGAATGGAGCAAGAAAAGACTATGATAAGAGTGGATGCTCAAATAGACTGAGAGCCCTCTCATTGATAGAATTTCCAAGAGGGAAATCAAAGGCTAAGATGTATTGATTAACGTATGACTAGGATTAATTAAGGATTAGGGTTTGGATGAGACTTATCCTTGTAGCATGTGTCACAAGAGGGATGAAGGTGTAAAAGGTAGGTCTGATATTTGGATGCTTTCACATGTGAAAGCATAAAGGGTGGAGGGATACTTGTTGCTTGATGACAATTTTAGATTGTGATTAATGTTAGAGGATTTAATGGCTAGGATTAAATGGACATGGATTGGGGATTATGTGGACATAAATATTATGGAAAATAGTAATGGGAATCAATTAGCCTTAATAATTTAACCAGTTTTCATATTTTTTGAATCAATTTTCCTTATTTAATTTATTGGTACGATATTTGATTGTGATTCATTGTAACAACTGCCCCTTGGTTTCTACCTTTTTTTTTAAAATCAATTCAAAACAAATACCAACTTAATTGATTGAGCATCTTCCATGTGATTAGAGGTGTTCACCTTAAAACATCACCATTCATCATGGTGGCATCAACCTGACTTCACCCCTTATATACTTACACATAGGAGTGGTAAGCTCTCAAGGTTAAGGCCATTCCTAGACCTAAACCTAAGCCTCAAGGGTTCATTCATGATGATACTTCCTACATATCCCTTCATAGGAAATCAGAGGCTTCGTAGTTTACCCAACAAGGTTAGAGGGAGTTCATTCTCTCCTCTTGTATGAGATCTTTGATCTCTTTAAGGGTATGTGCAGGATCATGATGGGCCAAAAAGTGGCGATATGATGGGTATGTGTAGGGTATGTGGCTAATGACTTTTTTTTACCCAAAATTGATGAAACGGAAAGGGTTTTTAAAGGAGATTCTCATCTTTCCACCAATATAAATTATGCTTTACTTTGAATTTAATAAATAATTATTATTCATTTTCTATTTGAATTATGACTAAAGTCCTAATTGATAGGCTGATTGAAAAACGTCTATAGCTTTCAAACAGTATCACATTTTTTGAATCCAAAACATACATGTCACACTCTATACTTTGCATAATATAAGATTAAAAAAAAATGAATTTCATGAAGTTTTGACAAAGTTAAGGTGGTCAAACATACAATTTTTATATTTTTTTAAAAGTTGTAATTAAAAATTCATAATTAATTATTTAATTGGAAAAATTACAAAAAATATGCATCACATTGGGACATGAGTCCTCTACTTATATCTAAAATATTATAAAAAAATATTATCATTTTATTGTGGTTAGGTGGGACATACACCTACTTCTTATGTTTTCCCGAAATTTAAGTACAACTGCATTGAAATTTCAAATTTTCACCAAATAGATTTTAAAAAAAAACCTAGTAGTTTAGAAACTGCATTCAATTTGCTATATATTCTATTCTTACATATTTTTGAAATAATATAGATAACTTATTCAAATTTTTATGTCAAGTTGCCTAACTCTGATTTTTCTAAATTTTTTGCCACTTAAGGGCCTATTTTTTCCATGATGCTCCTACACATACCCTAAACCATGACTATTTATAAAACTTAGTCCAATTGTAATACAAAATAACTATTTACAATCAAATGTTGGTCCCACCAAACATTAATACCAACCCATAGTTTACAAATATAAACAAACACATAGGGTTATATTATTCCATAATCCACCAATTCTCATAGGAAGTGACTCAAGCATACATCAGATATACACAAAGTGAATAACTCATACACATCACATATACATAATGGTTGGTTCTAATAAATGTTACATATACTAGCTACAACATATATCATAAATACACAATGATTAGCTCATAGCATACATCACATATACACAATGACTAGCGCTTAGCATACATCATTAATACACAATGACTAGCTCTTAGCATATGTCACATATACACAATGACTAGATCTTAACATATGTCACATATACATAGTGACTAGCTCTTAGCATACATAACATATACAATAGTGTATGGATTATATTCACATCATAAGTATATTAGTGATGATTCATCATATAAATCCTATGTGACAATTCACACAATAAATCACATGGTCACATAAAGAATAACTAGTAAAGTGGAAATGAATGCAACCTATTTCATGGTTCAACCCACTACTCGATTCATAGTCACATAAGCCTATTATGACAACAATCAAGGTTCCCATACTACTCAATGTCATCACTAGCAAGGGAACGAACATAATAATGAGCACAACCCTAGGTCATTTACATGTAAGTACTTAAGGAAGAATTATTGTATAAACATACTCAATTACACATAGGTTTATATCACTTCATGGTCCCAAGGGTTACCTACATTTTGTAATCCAAGATACCATTTTCCACATCAGGATAGGCCAAGCTATAATATAAGACATGTTAAACTATTACCTACCTATTATTCATTAGAAACTCCCTTCCATGCAGTCCATCAAACACCTAATCAAACAAGGTGGTCCATCGCCTACATGTTGCTAGTAGAAAACCATCCAACCATCTAGCATGCACTGGATGAACATCGCCTAATCAAACAAGGTGGTCCATCGCCTACATGTTGCAAGTAGAAAACCATCCAACCATCTAGCGTGCACTGGATGAACATCATCGACATGCTTCTATCCCCAATGCCTACATGCTGCTAGAAAAATTTCTCCAAGTCTCTATAGTAACATGGGGTATGCATCAACGGCATGACACTGGCACCAAGGGCCACATGCTCCTAGCGAAATCTATCCTGCTATCCAAGTGGTATGGCTAACAATCCACAACATAGTATCTTCCTTGACTCTTATCAATATCGAGAATGGATATGCTTATTTCTGAGTGGATCATAGGATTTTCCATCATTGATCACCTAGGATGGATAGGGATATCCTACATGCCAGAGTATTATCACCTCAAGCTATGCCCTCATAGGGTCCTACTCCATTTGTTTTTGTAAAATTTTGCACCTGCACCTAACTTAGCACTATAATTAGAAGAGAGATTCCAAATTAGGAATGAATAGATAACAATTGAATAATTTACAAGCCTATACATAGTAATACAATTCTAAGGTTAATATTCACAATACATAAATAAAATCACTAATAGCAACATGAGGTGAGCCCAACTCAACATGTAACCACTACCAAGTAGTTCAATTCATTCATTTCCTTTAGCTTACTATTCAAACACACATTATGTATTAAATATAAGTTATCTGATTTTCTTAAATATTTCATAACCATCTAATGCCCATTTTCGCCTCATTTGAAGCCTACTAAAGAGAGAAGGTTAAACCAATTGGGAACAACTCAAAAGTCTAAGAGTTATTCCCCCCAGACCCTCCCCCCATAGACTTGAGGTCACAGAGGCATCCTTCACCCAAGGACTACCTATGTGCTCACTTCCAAAGAGATCAAATTCACACATAGATCTCCATATAAGGTGTCTCAAAGGACCTACACATGGGTTCCAATAACTGTGGTTTTATTTCCCTTCAACTAATAATAGTTGACAATAGTTAGGAAATCATAAGTTCACCATTTTTCAACCCATACTATGACACTTCCTTTAAGGATATTAATATTTTTAAACAAACTTTTCCTATTATTATTCATAACCCCACTTGAACATCCCAAGGTTTGTCTTATCAACATGGGGGATAATCTTCAACATGAAATTACATTGGTTTACCCAACACATAGGAAAACACTTCTATTCTAAATTCACATAATAAATTAACTATAGGGGGTGTTATATTCAAGGGGTCAAATCATATATAGTATTTCTTATGATTGCATTTAGCAAGGAGGATAAAACTAAATTAAATAATCTTATTACACCTATTTCCATGTCAATAGAATTTCCAAATGGTCTATGAAATTCAATATATCTTGATATCTTCTCAATACAATGCTACATATAATATTTCCAATAACACAAGTATTGAAAACCTCATAGGTCATACAACATTGGTGTATCCTTGCCTTAGCTATGATTCCTACACAAAAACATACCATCTATTGGACTTAAGGAACACTAAGAAGGGGGGGTGAATTAGTGTTTGAAGCAAATTAAACTTTCAATTCAGATCTTAAACCATTTACAACACAAATAGAAATAAAGATGCAAGCACATGAACAAGATGATCAAAACACCATAACACAAATATTTTTACATGGAAACCCTATTAGGGGAAAAACCACGGTGGAGATTAATCCACAATTATACTCTATTAAGAGTATGAACAAAAGGGAATGCACTTGCATTCAGGCACACTACCTAGAGCTCACTGCTCAAAATAAGGAAGGCTCACTTCCTTACAAAGTGTTTGTGATTACAAAAAAAATTGAACTAAGAAGATAGCATCTACAAATGCCTGGATTAAGTTCTGATGAAGCACATGAAACAGATTATGAACCATCTATCTGATCCTACAACTCACTCTACTCTGCTCCACCTTAATTCACAATAATCTTCTTCTGCTCAAGAAAAACTTACTCAACTGATCTTTTGATGTTCTCTCATACATCTGTTCTACTCTTTTCACACATTCACATATTCTCACCACTTTGTCCTCTTTTTAAAAATTAATTACCGATCTCATATATATATCTACTAGCAAATATTTTAATCACTTAAGTCGGCTTTAACAAAAACATGAAATATTCTCCAACAGTCGGCTCAAATCACAAATTATATTTAATGCGCACCCACAAAGGTCGGCTAAGACACAGCTGGGACCAAAAACAACATTCTCAAACTTAGAAACAATTAAACAACTACTCCTTATACATCCACAACACACTACATTCATTGAGTCGGCCACAATGAGCAAATAAACAAAAAATCATTCTATTGAATCTCCTAACTCGTACACCGATTGTTACAACACCATAAAACTTACCAATAAGGTAACATACATGCTTAAAAAACTTTTGTGGGGATCAAAAACACAAAATGATGATCTTGTGAAGCTTACAGATCGACTAACTAACCAGATACCCTGTTCTTCATGCTTTATGTCGGTAACACACTATCTTCTACATTTCCTGCTAGTATAAGTAGATCATGATCTGCGGACGAAGATAATGACTTCAGTTGCCATCAATGAAAACACTAGAATCCATAACCAATCTCCCCAAGCCATATGCCAACAATCTCCCCCTTTCGAATTGATGGAAACACTTAGTGAAAAATGACTAAGTGTCTGAACCAAAACTCAAAATTTCAAAACACAACAAAACACTGCTCCCCCTTAGAATTTCAAGACATTTTTCACTGCTCTCCTCCCCCTTTGACATCAATGAAAAAACTTTACTGCTTACTCTCCTTTTGCTAAAATTTACACTGCACTCTCTCACCCTTTATTGATGCAAAAATTGATCAAAATTTGAGAAATTTCAACTATTGCACAAATCAGAAAATTATTTTATACTTATCCTTTATCTCCGAAAGAAATTTCTTCCAAGCATCTACTACAATCCCAATAATTATTAACAAACTATTTTTTTCTGATGTTCGGTTGATGATCTGAATGAGGGATTCTAGAATTGTAATCACTTCTTCCAACTTCTCTCCTTTCTTCAGAATCTCAATTTTTCACTCCATTCTGCACTTAGTTAGATCCTTCACTTTCCAGAAAGTGTCCATAAGAGTGTTTCTAGCAAAGTGAACCTTTGCATGCTCAACTTGCAACTCATGAATGCTTTTCTTGACTGCTCCATCCTGGTCCTAAAACATATTGTAATCCTAACCAATTATGATAAACTCACTCTCAATTTTCTCTAGCTTGTCCTTGTACTTACCAACCACATGAGGCCACCGAAGACAATAATTGTAGACCTTATTTTTTGAGTCAACGCATTTCCTTAACACATTCATTTTCATTTTCAGTTTGGCGAGAGATAGCCTAAACTGCTCCTTTAGATGTAGAATTACTTCTTCCTCTCTCCTGTCTTGAGGCATAGAGGCCATAGCCTCCCTGATACATTCAATCAATTCTTTTGGAAGTACATTCTACAAACTTTCCAATTCAATTTTGTTGTGCACAAAGTATCTACCTAGAGCGTTCTAAATGAAGTCTTGTTCATATGGTGGTCCATTTAACCATATGCCAACAATCTTTTGCATTCCATCTTCCTCTTGAAAAATCTGAAGTATCTTTTCTTTGAATAAAGCACCTTCTTCATCGCTTTCTTCTTCTATCATCACATCTAGTTCAACTGATTCTAGTTCATCTCTTGGAGTGTAATCATCAGAATCTTCATTCGATATATCCACAATTACTTTCTTTTTTCCTTTTTCTTCAGTTCTCAGAGATTTGTGTGCTGGAGGAATGTCATCAACAAATTCTAGAGCCCTTTTCTGCTTCTTCTCCTCCTTACCGAAAGAGGACCCAACTTCAATTGCTCTTACTGGAAGAGAGATGCCAACTATTCCAAACTTTCCTAACAAATCTCTAAAGAAATTTTCTTGAACTTGTGCACAATTTTCCAGAGTATTGAAATGTTTAAAAATTTGCTTAGAAACGGTTTCATTTTCCTTCCATACCACATTATCATTCTGAGGCAAGCAATTCAGAAAATACATCATAATGCATATAACTAGGGTACCAAACCTGAAGGGGTAATCTACATCCTTCGTCAATTGCACATTTTCCATCAATTGATCCTTTAGCAATCCACATAGATCAAAGTCTTCATCTTCCATTATCATTTTGTGAGTCATATATACTGCACCTACTGAGGTTGATCCTTCCCTATTTCTGAAGAAAATTTAATATGAAATTCCATGTGTAATGTACCTCGTTATTGGATCTTTGATTGTTGAAATTAATAGAGCTCTTTGATCTCCTTTTACTCCAGTTAGGGTTTCGACCACTTGATTCTGAATTGAATTTTTTTCAGAACATCTCCAATATTGCATAATCCTATTGGATCATGATCACCTCCTTTGAAATTTGATAGGGTTTATCCAGAGTAAGGATATCATCATCCAATCTATTCAAGATAAACCTGACCACTTCTGCATTGACGAAATAAGGAAACTCATTCTAGATGTCCAAACTCTTATGTTTCACACCTTCAAGCCACTTCTATTCACTGGATGGAAACAAATTTATTACATCCCTGATCTTCCTACTACTATATTCATCCAAATTCATTGTTCCTTTGATTTTATTCATTTTACTTTTCGTATTGAACAAGGTTTTCTACCGAGCACAAAATTTCAAAATTCTACAAGTAACTGAAATACCTAAAGAATTCGCTGCCAAATTTTCTTTACTCCTTTGAGATTTCACTATAAAGGCTCTCCTTTTGTTCTTCTTCAATGCAAGGTGACAAATGAGGGTTCCAAATACCATTTTATGTCTTCACACACCTAACCTTTTTAGCTGCAGTAAATACATTTCCCTAGGAGTTTCGGGTACTCTATTTTCTTAGATAGTAAAAGAAAAATTTATCTACGGACCTTCTACTTCTCATGTTCCTGCATAAGTGATCACTGATGCATTTTCAAACTTTTATCATAGCTACTAATAATTTTCTGCATTTTGGTACCAGCTACCGATAGGGGGGCCAAAGGATTTTCCTTGAAAAACTCCCCCTAGGCCAATGGCCTGAGATCAATTTCTGAAGGAATTACCAGAGGCTACTTCCGGTACAGGCTTATTTCCTTCATTAGATCCACTCTTCTTTACACACATTTTCTTGATCTAGTCTCTTATCTCTTCCATAGTCACTTTTCCTTTTCCTTTGTCATCTTTTTGCGAAATTTTTCCCTTGTATACTAGACCTATTCTTTCCATATTTTTGTTCCTATAGAATCTTGCAATGTGACCAAATCTATTGCAACTATAACACACCAGATTTCTCTATCTAAACCACTCATTCAACTGATTTCCTCCTGATCTGCATTGATTAGCAACAAGCCCAAATCTTCCACAAGTATAGCATTTAACATTTCTTAAACTGACATACATACTTCTACATTCAATAGACTTATGACCAAGCTTTTTGCAATTAAAACACTGACCGGGAAATGATGGACTACTTGAATTTATTTTACTTCTACACTGAGAAGCCATATGGCCAAATTTATTATAAGCAAAGCAATAACCATTAAAATTTTGAGCATTGGGTTGTCTTACCAGATACCTTCTTCCTTTGTTCATCTAATTTCTTTGTCTAGAATCCTTATGTTTAGATCTACAGCTTTCTTCCTTCTCATATCCAAGACCTCACTCATTATTTGCATCCTTATGTCCTTTAGTCAACTCATCAAGCTTAGCAGAACTGATCCTAAACTTCTCCTTGTACTCATTTGCAGTAGTGAGTTCATCACTGAAAAATAACTATCTATCTTTCATGTTCTTGTTCATTGTTTTTGCATTGTTGCAATTCAATCTCCAACTAAATGAATCCATTATTTAGTCTGCTCCATTCTTTAGATTTTTATTTTAAGGATTGGGCTAGATTCTCCTCATTCTTCTTCCTTTCTTCAATCTCCTTAATTAGCTTCATTTCCATAGATTCCATCTCAAGCTTCAGAGTAGCATTATTTCTAGCAAGTTTTTCACATTCTTCAATTATCTCTTTTAAGGTCTGATTCAGGTGAACATCTTCCAAGTTTTTTATTTTCTTTTTGCTTCAACCGATCACAAAGTTCCCTTCTCTTTTCTCTTGACTCATTGATTTTATCCTTCAATGATTGAATGAAATTCTCAACATCCACAAGATTTTCTTTTAATTCCATGAATTCTGCTTTAGACTGATCAAGATCATCAAGTGCCACCATAAGTTGTTGTTGGAGACTACCAGAGTCCATTGTATTCCAAGATCCACCTCAAGTTGTTAAACTTCTACAGAGGAACTGTACTTTGATTCTAATTTTTGGACTCAAGGAACACTGAGAGGTGGGAGGGGGTGAATCAGTGTTCAGGAAATTAAACTTTCAATTCAGATCTTAAACCATTTACAACACATAAACAAAAATAAATATGCAAGCACATGAACATGATGATCAAAACACCATAACACAAATATTTTTATGTGGAAACCCTGTCCTATTAGGGGAAAAACACAGTGGAGATTAATCCACAATTATACTCTGTTAAAAGTATGAACAAAAGGGAATGCATTTGCATTCAGGCACACTGCCTAGAGCTCACTGCTCAAAATAAGGAAGGCTCACTACCTTAAAAAGTGTTTGTGATTACAACAAAAATTGAACTGAGAATATATCATCTACAAATTCCTAGATTTAGTTTTGATGAAGCACATAAAACAAATTCTAAACCTTTTGTCTGATCCTGCAACTCGCTCTATTCTACTCTGCCTTAATTCACAATAATGTTCTTCTGCTCAAGAAAAATTTACTCAACTAATCTTCTGATGTTCTCTCATACATTTGTTATGCTCTTTTCACACATTCACACATTCTCACCACTTCATCCTCTTTTTAAAAATTAATTACCAATCTCATATATATATATATATATATCTGTTAGCAAATATTTTAATCACTTAAGTCAGCTTCAACAAAAACATGAAATATTCTCCAACAGTCGGCTCAAATCACAAGTTATATTTAATGTGAACCCACAAAGGTTGGCTAAGACATAGCTAGGACCCAATAAAATATTCTCAAACTTAGAAACAATTAAACAACTACTCTTTATACATCCGCAACACGCTGCATTCATTGAGTCAGCCACAATGAGCAAATAAACAAAAAATCATTCTACTGAATCTCCTAACTTGTACACCGATTGTTGCAAAACCACAAAACTTACCAATAAGATAACATACATGCTTAACAAAATTTCTTAGGGATCCACAACACAAAATCATGATCCAATGAAGCATATGGATTGACTAACTGACCAGATACCCTGTTCTTCATGCTTTCTATCGGTAACACATTATCTTCTACATTTCCTGCTAGTATAAATACATCTTGATCTGTGGACTGAGATAATGACTTCATTTTCCATCAATGACAACAATAGAAGCCATAAACAATCTCCCCAAGCCATATTCCAACACCATCATCCAACACAACCACACTACCCCTTCCTTAGTTCCCACATCGAGGCTGCTGTACTTAAGAGTTCAATAGACATTGTATACTCACATTATCAATAGTGTAAAAGCCTCAATAAGGCTCTTGGTGGGGTCCCACTTCAGAATGGTTCAACAATATCAAGTGTCATAATAATATATGACATCATCCTAATAAAGCCACATAAATTCCTTTTGAGCCTCAAAGACATATGTTAGTTTTTACAAATTTCTGTTAAGCATGATTAAAGTCCAAGTCACACTCTAGATAATTGGGAACACTAGTCTCATCATATCTTCATATAAGGATATACACTCTATAATATTAGTTTTAATAGTATTCTTAACCTTTTGGTTTCATTGATCGTATGGTGTAACCCATTATTCTTGTAATAGCTTGGTTCTCAACTAAATAATATTTGCACTTAACTTTAATAACTAAATACTTGTTATAATTGTAGATACCATCATGCTAGGAAACCAACCATATCATAATATATGTTTTCTTTTTATGTATACATTTACCAAACATAAGGAACTCGTGTTTAAATCTCATCCACTAATCATATAATTAGACTTATTAAATACAAAATTATATTTTATACCATTCTCATAGTCTTTAAAATAATTGTTTTCAAGATAATACACCATGTAAACTATAGTACAATATCCAACTATAAGAAGCCATACAAAAATAATTATAAACTTGTTTAAGCCTGATTGATACCTAAGTCATGTTCAAGATAGTAGAAACTATGTGACCCCTATTATACCATAATATGGAGATACACCCAATAAATTTGGTAATGATAACAATCACAAAGACCATATAGATTCTTCAAAATAATAGGTTAATATACTCCCCCCTTAATCCAAGGCCATCATATACCTATCTAATTTTTTACCAAGAATTATACAATAAGATATTTCAACATGTTATAAATTCTAAAGTATGATAATCTGTATGCTTTACAATACCAACTTTTAGCTAATGGGCTTAATATTTTCCAACAACACATGGCAGCCATAAATATATGCTTCAATCATGCAATTATGGATGGGGAGTATAGATAAAATAGGGATTCAAGATGGGTTAAATTTATTGATGAATGTTTTCCTTAATTCACCATATTTGATGCAAAGGTTTACTATGGACAACCAATCAATGAAAAACATTATGTCACTTACCACACACAACAACCATAAGACACAATGTAGTTAGTTCCATTTTCAATGATATATTACCAACATGTTTGAAATGTTTTTATTATGTCACACAACAATACTTATAAATATAAACCTAATAACTAATTATCCACATACATTATTGATCCAATAGACAATCTAAAGCACCACATAAGATAATACTTCCATTTGACAGGTATCTAGAGCTTCTTTTATTACAAGAGTTCATAATTGACGAAAGTTTACAAGCTATTTAAAACACATCATTTATAGCTCTTGACATCAAATATACCTAAAGATGGGAAACATGCTTAAAGTTGCACCTATGCCATGATCAATGATCTTGGTAAAGAGTTTATTGGCTTCAATAATCATGCCTAATTATACATGGACATTTATCAGGTGAACTGTTACAAATATGAGCTAGTTTGGTGGTGTTGTCATTGATGTTGTCATTGCTATCAACACAGTTCAATATGTTGATGTTTGTACATAGATATAGTGAGTACATGGAGCTATCTTTATGGTGTTACAATTGTATTGGTGAGTTTTCAAGTGCTTTTGAGAAAATTAATTAAAGAAGAGAAATCAGAAGTGTTCAATGTGTTCATAACAAACTCTGGTATGTGCTTCACATTTCTCTTATGTTGATCCTATGCTTGTGTGGATCTAAAGGTTTTTTAATGGTAATCTCATGGTAACATATGTTTAGTTTCAACTTCTGGTGAGATGGTACATGGAAGTTGTGTTCACCAGTATGTGGACTATTTGGAAAGTATTGATCTTCTATGGACTAGGAGAAATGTTTCTACTCTGCAGTCCTCTGTTGTTTTGTTTCAGATCGTGCAGATTTGGGATGTCTTGTGAAGGCCTTTACTATGCTTTGGCAAAGAGGTTTGGAGTTTGGTAATAAGGAAGTCATGTTTCAGTATTCCTATATGAGTTTGCACAGCCCAGACTAACTAATGAAAGGAATTCAGTGATTGAAGTCTATTGGTTTTGTTGGGGATGTATATGGAAGGTTCTAAGATGTTTTCTTGTGCTTAATAAAGAGTGTTGTGGCATTCACGTGTCATCTTCTTGTTGGGAAGCATGTGCATCAATTTTTATTTTTATTTTCATTAGGTTTGGCCGACCTAGTGTTTACATGACTTCATTCAAAGAATAAAATTCAATTAAGGAAGCATGTAGATGGTTCAAGAAAATAATTTTATTGGTCCACTCTTATTCCTTTCCACCGCAAGAATTTTGAGTTGTCGACCTAATTTGAATTTATGAAATGTTGTTTTGTGGACGACCTTGGTAAATGTTTCTAAGGTTGAGAATGGCATAAAAGCAAGTTGAATTGTGAAGATTTGTATGACAGTGTGATGCAAAGTGATGAAAGTAAGCCATAAATCATAAGAGAAAAAGAGTGTGTGTGAGTTGTGTTGAAGATAGTGAGACAAGGGTTTTTGTAATCCTGCGAATGTGCTTTAATTGTAGTTGTGGATCTTTTATTCTCTTTTGTATCTATAGGTAGTGAGACTCCCTGTTGGACAGTGAGTCCTTTCTATAGGAAGTGAGCCTTTCTACTTGGACACTGAGTCCTCTTTTGGGTAGTGAGGCCTTGGCAATGAGCCTTTTTCTATAATCTTTATATTGTGAGTTAACCCTCACCCTGGTTTTCCCCTTATTGGGTTTTCCACGTAAAAATTTGGTGTTCATTATGTTGATTTACTTTCTGTTATATGTGGTTCATGCTTATATTTAATAACAAAATAGTGTGGTTGAAGATTTGACAAGTGATAAAGTTTTAAGTTTAAATTTGTGTGACAGCTAATTCACCTCCCCCTCTCAATTTTCATGTGCTTGTTTAACAATTGGTATTAGGGCTTGTGGTTCCTTGTGTAGAGCTTAACCGCTTAAGGAAGATCTGATGGCACACAAATTGGAGATCCCTATGTTTTATGAAACTAACTAAAATGACTGGAAGGGACATATGAGAGGATACATTATCTCTCTTGGTTTCAAGACCTAGAAGGTTGTTGAGAATAAGTATACACTTCCATCTGGTGGTGTTAATTCGGCAGATGAGATCTCTGCTTATGAAGAAGATGAGAAGGTGAAGTATGTGATTTGTAGTGGTTTATCTAAAACTAAGCAAGTCAACGTTAATTCTCTAGATACTGCATATGAGGTCTGGAAAAATTTGGAAGACATGTATGAAGGAAACAAAAAGGTGAAATTAACAAAGAGGTTGGTGGAAAAGCATAGATTTGTGCACTTGAAGATGGAGGATG
This sequence comes from Sequoia sempervirens, assembly GCA_007258455.2. Taxonomy (NCBI): domain Eukaryota; kingdom Viridiplantae; phylum Streptophyta; class Pinopsida; order Cupressales; family Cupressaceae; genus Sequoia; species Sequoia sempervirens. The sequence goes on along the minus strand of VDFB02026320.1, from coordinate 55,419,201 downwards.
GTGAAGAATTTACAAGTTTCTTTCAAAGAGTTGAACTGGCAACAAATCATGTTAAGAATCAAGGAGGAAAACTAGTAGATGAAGATATAATTGAGAAGATCTTGATCACATTACTAGAATGTTACAATGACAAGATCTCTATTATTGAAGAATATATGATACTAAGAAGTACACTCTAGAAGAGTTGTTCAACACCTTGCAAGTATTTGAGATAAGAAAGTTTCAGAAAGATGAAAAGGAAGAAGAGAAGACAAAAATGACATTCAATACTTTGAATATTGAAGAACCGAATAGTGATGATGAAGAGTTGGAAGCAAACTTCACTAGGAAATTGAAGAAAGGAACTGGAAAATATAAAGGTATGTTACCCTTTAAATGCTTTATTTGTGGTAACTTTGGTCATTATGCTTCGAGATGTCCGAATAGGGGTACACATAAGAAGAACAAGGATTATAAGGATAAGGATAGGAAGGATAAAAGGTATAAGAAGTTGTACTATGTTAAGGAAGAGGTAGGTATTTATGATGGTGAATTTGATAATGATGACGATGATAGTGAATGTTTATTCTTAGCTTTGGAAAATAAATCAGTATCCACTAACTCTGGAAAATGTGCAAGTAAGATGGCTCAGGGGGTTAAGAAGAATATGAGGGAAGGTACTTTGGTTACCGCTTTTCATGCAAGATAGGATGAAGACTATTGGGTAATTGACAGTGGATGTTCTAATCATATGATAGGAGATAAGAGTAAGTTCACTAAACTTGAAAAATATGATGGTGGTTTAGTAATGGTTGGTGATGATTCAGGAGCTAAGATTTGTGGTAAAGGTTCAATTAGTTTTTATGGAGTGCATAATACTGATGATGTATATTATATGAAGGTTTTGAGACATAATCTTTTGAGTGTTGGTCAGATGTGCAACAATGGCTTTAAACTTGTGTTTCAGAACAATACCTATGAAATCAGAAAAGGATCTAGAAAGCGGGATATGATTGTAGCTAGAAGAAGAACTCATGGAAACATCTATCAGTTGAAGGGAGTTGATGGTCATTTCCTTGTATCTCAAATCAGTGAAAGTTGGTTATGGCACCAAAGAATGGGACTGTGAGCTTTGATAACCTAGTCAAAATTAGTGCTAAAGAGATTGTTCGAGGACTGCCTAGAATCACAAGACTTGCTAATGTTATGTGTAGAAGTTGCCAATTGGGGAAGTAGACAAGATGTAGCTTTAAGGGAAAAGAACATTCTACAATTAGAATGTTGGAGTTGATTCACACCGATCTTTGTGGTCCTACTAGTACTAGAAGCCTAAATGGAGATAAGTACTTTATGTTTCTTATTGATGATTATACTCGAATGACATGGGTTTATTTTCTCAGAGAAAAGAATCAGGCCCTAGATAGGTTTAAGGTATTCAAGGCGAGAGTGGAAAATGAAGTAAATCTGAAAATAAAGTGTTTGAGATTTGATCGAGGTGGTGAATTCACTTCTGTTGAATTTAATGAATTCTATGAGAAGCATGGCATAAAGAGACAATTTTTTGGTTCGAGAACCCCTCAGTAGAATGGAGTTGTTGAAAGGAAAAATAGGATAGTTCAGGAAGCCGCTAGAACTATGATGAAAGAGTCTAATGTACCAAATGTGTATTGGAGAGAGCGATACATACTGTTGTTTATGTTCTTAATAGAGTTTAGATCAGACACAATAGCACAAAGACACTTTTTTAGTTATGGACTGGTAAGACTCCTACTGTGAAATATTTTAAGGTATTTGGAAGTAGATGCTATATTAAAAGAGATGATGAAAATCTTGGAAATTTTGATGCAAGATATGATGATGGAATATTTCTTGGATACTCTACTACTAGCAAGGTATACAAATGCTTCAACAAAAGATTGAGAAAAATCATTGAAAATGCTAATGTGAAAGTTGATGAAGACATACACAGACCTATTGAGATAAGTGAAGTTGAACATGATGATCCTATCTGCGGATATATACCTGAAGAAAATAAGGAGAAGGAAGAAGAAGAAGAAGAAGAAGAGAAAGAAGAAGAGGAACAAGTGGAAGAAGAAGAAGAAGAGGATGAACCATAACCTACTGCTAGGACTCCTAAATATGTACAAAAGAATCATCCACAAGATCAGATAATTGGAGACAAGAGTGAAGGAGTGAAGACAAGAAGCAAAGTTGTAGCTAAGGTAAATTTGTGTTTACTGAAATAGAACCTAAATCTATAAAAGAAGCATGTGAAGATGAAAGTTGGATAAGAGCTATGAAAGAGGAACTACAACAGATAGAAATGAATCAGACATGGGAAATAGTCCCTAGACTTGAGAACAAAAATGTGATTGGCTCTAAATGGGTGTTCTAAAACAAACTAAATGAAAATAGAGAAGTAGTAAGGAATAAGGCAAGACTGGTGTGCAAAGGATATTCACAAGTTGAAGGTATAGATTTTGAAGAGACTTTTACCCTTGTGGCCAGAATGGAAGCTATCAAAATGTTTACAGCATTCTCTGCATACAAGGACTTTAAGGTATATCAGATGGATGTTAAGTCAATTTTTTTGAATGGTGAGTTGGAGGAATAAGTGTAGATGGAGTAACCTGAAGGGTTTCAGTTGTCTAACAAACCAGATATGGTTTATAAATTGAAGAAAATATTGTATGGATTGAAGCAAGCTCCCAGAGCTTGGTATGCAAGACTGGACAGATATATGACAAAACAAGGTTTCAGCAAAGGTTCTGCTGACAGTAATCTCTACTTCAAATTACATGGTAATAAGATGTTGATTGTAGTTGTTTATGTTGATGATATCATTTTTGGTGGAAATGATGGCATGTGTAAAAAGTTTGTTGAAGAAATGCAGAAAGAATTTGAGATGTCTATGATTGGTGAATTGAATTTCCTCCTTGGTCTACAAGTGAATCAAATCGATAAAGGGATATTCATTTCACAATATAAGTATGTAAAAGAGTTGTTGAAATTTTTTGGGATGGAATATTCTAAATTGGTTTGTACTCCTATGGTAACTAGATGTAAGTTGAGCAAGGATGATGAATTTTCTAAGACTGATAAGAGAAAATATAGATCCATGATTGGCAGATTGTTGTATCTCAGCGCTACCAGACCAAATATTATGCATGCAGTGTGTTTAGTTTCTATATTTCAATGAAATCCTAGAGAAGCACATCTTATAGTTGTAAAAAGGATATTTAGATATCTTAAGGGCACACCAGATTATGAACTATGGTATCCTAAGAGTAATGACTTTACCCTAAGTGCTTATAAAAATGTTCATTAGGCTAGATGTGTAGATGACTGGAAGAGTACCAGTTCTAGTGTTTTGTTTCTAGGTGGGAGATTGGTTTCATGGTTGAGTGAGACACAATACTCAGTTTCTTTATCTACTGCAGAGGAAAAGTATATTGCTAAAGCATCCTACTGCACATAAGTTTTGTGGATGAAGAAAACTCTAAAAGATATTGGTGTAGTATCTGATGAACCTATCTCTATCTTCTGTGACAATACAAGTGCAATAAACATTTCAAAGAACCTGGTTATGCATTCAAGAACAAAACACATATCTATCAAGTATCATTTTCTAAGAGAAAAAGTGTTGGAGAACGAGGTCAGATTGGAGTATGTGACAACAAAGGAACAAATTGCATACATCTTTACCAAGGCTCTTCCAAAGGATGGTTTTGAGCATCTTAGGGAGATGTTGTGGGTCGTTGGCCCTCCTAACTAGGTGCACATGAAGGTGCATCAGTCTAGTGAATTCACAAGATTCCTCATTTATCTGGATTGATTTTTGGGTCTACTCCACAGGGGGAGTAGAAGTGGTTTCATTTTTGTAATATGGGTGTTCTCCTAAGGGGGAGTAATCAAAGTTGTTCTTTTCCATTGATGTCAAAGGGGGAGAAAAGGTTATGTGTTGCCATCAATGAAAAAGGGGGAGATTGTTACAAATATGAGCTAGTTTGGTGGTGTTGTCATTGATGTTGTCATTGATGTCAACACAGTTCAGTATGTTGATGTTTGTACATATATATAGTAAGTACATGGAGCTATCTTTATGGTGTTACAGTTGTATTGGTGATTTTTCAAGTTCTTTTAAGAAAATCAAATAAAGAAGAGAAGTTAGAAGTGTTGAATGTGTTCAAAACATGTTCTAGTATGTGCTCCACGTTTCTCCTGTGTTGATCCTATGCTTGTGTGGATCTAAAGTTTTGTGAATGGTAATCTCATGGTAAGATATGCTAAGTTTCAGCTTCTGGTGAGATGGTACATGGAAGTTATGTTCATCGGTATGTGGACTATTTGGAAAGTATTGATCTTCTATGGGATGGGAGAAATGTTTATGCTCTATAGTCCTCTGTTGTTTTGTTTCAGATCATGTGGATCTTGGATATGTCTTGTGAAGGCCTTTCCTACGCTTTCACAAAGAGGTTTGGAGTTTAGTAATAAGGAAGTCATGTTTTAGTATTCATGTATGAGTTTGCACAGCCCAGACTGACTGGTGAAAGGAATTTAGTGATTGAAATCTGTTGTTTTTGTTGCAGATGTATTTGGAAGGTTTTGAGATGTTGTCTTGTTCTTAATAAAGTGTGTTGTGGCATCCATGTGTCATCTTCTTGTCAGGAAGTGTGTGCATAAATTTTTATCTGTGTTTTCATTAGGTTTGGCCAACTTGGTGTTTACACTTCATTCGAAGAATAAAACTCAATTAAGGAAGCGTGTAGATGGTTCAAGAAAATAATTTTATTGTTCCACTCATATTCCTTTCCATTGCGGGAATTTTGAGTTGCAGACCTAATTTGAATTTATGAAATGTTGTTTTGTGGCCGACCTTGGTAAATGTTTCTAAGGTTGAGAATGGTATAAAAGCAAGTTAAATTGTGAAAAGTTGTATGACAGTGTGACACAAAGTGATGAAAGTAAGCCACAAATCATAAGAGCATAAGAGTGTGTGTGAGTTGTGTTGAAGACAATGAGACAAGGGTTTCTGTAATCTTGCAAATGTGATTTAATTGTAGTGGTGGATCTTTTATTCTCTTTTGTATCTATAGGCAGTGAGCCTCCCTGTTGTATAGTGAATCCTTTATGTAGGCAGTGAGCCTTTGTACTTGGATAGCGAGTCCTCTTTTGGGTAGTGAGCCCTTGGCAATGAACCTTTTTCTATAATCTTTATATTGTGAGTTAACCCTCACTATGGCTTTTCCCTTATTGGGTTTTCCATGTAAAAATATGGTGTTCATTGTGTTGATTTACTTTCTATTAACTGTGGTCCATGCTTATATTTAATAACAAAATAGTGTGGTTGAAGATTTGATAAGTGATAAATTTTTAAGTTTAAATTTGTGTGACAACTAATTCACCCCCCCCTCTCAGTTGTCCTTTGCCTGTTTAACATGAACATATGTCATTTAGTTCAATGAAACAAAAGCTGCTTTTAAGGCTAATAAAATAAAAAAATAATTAAGTTAATCAACTTTCTACAAGATGGTGAGAAATTTCAATCCAGTCACTTGAAAGAGGTGTGAGGACTCTATTTATTATTATATTCAACTCTTAGCCATCTTTCAATTACCTTGAAGGATCCACTAACTACTTCAAATAACTCTCATTGAAATAGAATCAAATAATTTTTTCCTTGATAAACCCATGTTTATCCACATGCGCATTCCTTCCCCTATACTAAGGGTAATTGTTGGCCCTGTCTCTCATGCATTAAAATTCCCACAACCAAAATGAGCATAGATGCAATGAATATATTCATCATTCTCAAATTCTCCTTTAAGGGTACCCATTTCATCCCTTCTCATGTTTCCTCCATCCATTTTGATTTGAGGGATATCCATGGTCTGTCTCCAAGCTCACATTATAGCACAAGCATGGGGAATATGACCAAGGTTGTGGAATCCCCATTTTATGCTAGCAAAATTATCTCTTTTTTCTCTCATGATTCCTCTTTCCGTCTCCTCATGTCCCTCTATCCTCTCTTTCATTTATCTTTTTCTAGGTCATTTCCCCCTATCAACCTCTCTTTCTGATGCCATTTCTCCATTTCTCTATCTTATTCTCACACGATTCTCTCCTCCAAAATTGCATGCACTTGAAGGTATTTTCTTTGCATTTTTCCTCTTTTCACACCATCCTCTTCCTTCCCTTCACTTCACATCCATTAGGTACTGATAAATTGATAATTATTTCACTTCATAAAGTGATTTTCATTCATTTCTAATGGTGCTTTTGTAGGATCTTAGCCCTAGAATATCAAATTTGTCTCTTAGATTAGGGTTTTATCTTTATTTTTGCAAAATTTGTTGTTTCTGAGTAGATGTGTGCAATTGAAGCTTAGATGGGTATAGTTGAAGCTTAAATGGGCATAGTTGCTTGTGCTTGATATTGTCTACTTTTCTAACTTTTGTGTGTTAGATATTGGATTGATAACCCTAATTCTATAGGTTTTTGACATTGAAATTGATCACTTGACCCCTAAAATTATATTTTTTGCTTCATTTTCTATGTGTTTGGGTCTATGTGTGGAGTTGCACATTTTTCTCTCTGTTGGGCACATTTTTAACTAGTTTGGGTGCATTTGTAGCTATTTTATGTACAATTGTATAAAAGATAGATGTGCCTATGTCTTTTATTAGTACATAAGTTCCTCAAAATTGTTCATCTAACAGAGAAGGTAATCAACCTTTTACCAGTTTTCAATTACTTTGGCATGGTTGTTTGTAAGGGTTTAGGGTTACTAGTCTATTTGAAAGTAGCTTGTGGCATTCATTATATTGAAGAAAAAACCCTAAATTATTGATATTATCCATTGTAAATTCTTATATGCTTGAATTTTTATAATTTATGAACACTTCAATTTCATAAATTGTCCAAAATGGACTTTTTTTGTTTGTTTGATAAGTCCCTAGGTATGTATGCTCTCTCCTTGCACCTAGTGAGACCTTGGAGATCATAAGAACCTTAAGAATTGAATTTTGGTTTGTTTACCTAAGGATTAGATTGTTTGTGTATTCTCTTCCCTCATGACTCCAAACAACAATCTTTGGAATTAAAATCACCATCTTTTCAATTTTCTTACAATAGGAGGCATATTTGAGGATTTCATCAGCTTAAGGATGAACTCAACTATGTTTCTAGGTGCCAGGTGGGGTATATAAAGGGGAGAGAACAAAATTTGTACCCCAAGGTATAGCTAACATAATTTACTCCAAGCCTCATGACCATTCATCTGTTAAGATGTGTATAGGTGAGGAGGAGACAGGAGGCCCCCTCTACCCAGGCATCCTCGTATGAGCTCACTGCTAATTGATTCTACTATGAACCTTGTTTTCTAGAAACCTTAATACCTCAAGTCGTTGGCTTAGTTTGGTGCAAAGTACAATATCATGCTCGAAGTTACCATGTACTCTTCTCTTGTTCAGGAGACATAAATCCTTGTTGAAGATCTAGTCCTTCTAAGGACAGGGGTAAAAGAAAGAAGATGAGTCCACTTCTCATGGAAGTTTTGGACTTAGCCAAAAATTCAAAATTGGGCAAAAAATGAGATCCCATTTCACTTTAGGACCTCGATCCAAAAGTGAGATCTCATTTTGTAGAAATAGGATCCTATTTCATAAAGGCTTAAAATTAAAAAAAATAAATGGGATCCCATTTAGAAATGAGATCCTGTTGCTTTCTAAAAATTTCAATTTTGGCTTGGTTTTTGCTATGGGTTTTGGGTCAAAAAAGGCTTGGGGAGCCAACACTTAGCTTTGTACTTGCTTTGACCTACAAATTGAAGGTCATGTCAGTGGTAGTAGAAAAGAGTGACTTTGGACATATGTCTAAAGATTTTTTTGTTGCAAAGGTGGTTGTCATTCCACCAAAAGATTGACTTGTTAATGCCTGATACAACCACTAGAGTTAATGAATCCATGGGAGGCAGTTAAGCCATGTCACAAACCTAAGTGTTGCACTGCACAACACAAGGAGACCAAGGGTGTACACCTTGCAACAATCCCCCCTAGCACAATCGAGGGGTTCAAACCTGTGACCTAGGCTCTGATACCAATTGTTGTAAAGATGGTTGTCATTGCACCAAAGGATAGACCTATTAATGCCCGATACAACCAGTAGAGTTATTGAATCCACAAGATGTGGTTAAGCCATGTCACGAACTCGAGCGTTGCACTACAAAACAGAAGAAGACCAAGGGCACACACCTTGCAATGGTTTTTTGCAAATTTTTTTGACAAAATTAAAACCCATTATAGATGAGATTGTGTAGATTCCAAATATGTATTTTTTAAAATTTGGATTTATTATCTATTTTTCAAATATTTTTTTATGAAACTAGTCCATAACCCTAAAATATCAAGTTTTCTTATTATTTTAATAACTTTTTACTGAAATAATTTTTTGAAAAATAAATTATACGTGCACAATCTTCAAATAATTATTTTCAATTTAAAAAATAAAATAAAAATGATAAGTTTACCAAAAAACTAAATGGTAAGTTTAGGTCATATTATGCATGACATACACGAGAGATTTTCAAAACAACAACTATAACCAATAAAAAATTAATAAAAAAAGTATTAAAAAAATACAAAAAATATTGTGCACAATATTTAGTGTGTTATAGATCTTTTCCCAAAAGGATTCATAAAATTATTATTATTTAGGTCAAAATATCATTGACGCACACATGCATGGTATGGCAAAAAAAAGTAACTTTTAAATAAGAGTTTTTAGACATGCTTATTGAAAATCAATTTGTATCATTTGAGTATTAAAATAAATTATATATTTGGAAACTATAATCTAAGTACTACATTTCATATTACTAACATTTTTAAGATTCAATCTTTAAGTGCTTCAAATTTTTAGGTTGAATGTGATAAATTCTGAAAATCAGGTAAAACACTTCAACATCTTGCACACACCCAAAGGGGTGCTAAGATGGTACATGTCCTTAGCATACACTAGTCACCCATTAATTTGAAGGTATTTTTCTTTAGTGGGTGGGCCTACACTAAGTCATCACACCTTTAATACTAGTTAGGTTGTATTGTGCTTGGAGTACTTACTTGTTTAGACCAGTAAAACCATTCAGCCTTGTTACCTTGAAAAATGTCTACAATTGTCATGCATATTATTTGAAGATTTTTCTTGCCAAATTTTCTCAATAGACTTAAATTACACCAAATCCAATTATAATATTGTAATTGAACCTCTAAAACTCATATCTGTTTATCCTATCATGTAATTGATCATCAATCCATGCAACTGTTTGTAAAGAAAAAGTCAATCCTAGGTTAGAATTTCACATCTCCTAGCCTTGTGTTGCATTTTTATATTGGTGCAATTTCCAAGGCTTAGGCACATTTGTTCCTTTCTTAGGCACAATTATTCCATAAAGTGGTGCATTTGTGCCACAAATAGGCACAATTGTGCCTTATTTGGGTGAGATTATAGCTTAAAGTGGTGCAAACGTGTTAGAACATCAAATCATCAATTCTTCCTTGAAAACTGAATTGTCACCCACTATTTCTCAAAATCCCAAATTTGAACCTTTGATTAATGCAATTATCCTCTTATTTGGTGCAATTTCTCTAAATCCGGGCATAATTTCTTTGTCAATTAGGCCACTTATTGTCACTAGACCTTACTGTTCTATACACAAACCCTAATCAAACCAAATTGATACCTAGTGGTTTACATAGAGTCTTATCAAAGTGAGTTAAATATTACCATAACCATGGGTGATACTCAACATGAGTTTTCCATGCCTTATTCTTTGGTCATCCAAAATTATTACCAAACCCCACCACAATCCTCATCAGAGATTATTCTTACTTTAGAAGACATTATCAACCCCAGACTCATACAAAACATCACAAATAATACCCCATCCTTGACCTTGGGGAAACAAGTTTGAACAACATCATACCACATTCCATGTCACCACATTACAAATTTACCATTCAACCTACCAATAATATTCACATTTATTCTTCACATTCTCTTAACATCCCAACTCAATAATTTGTTACCACCATTCCACAAATAATCATACTCACTAACTCCACGTAGGTATCATTACCTCTTATGCATACTCAAACTCCCACATATTATACTTCAATAACAAATCCACATACATCATTATATCATTACATATGTCCCAAGAACCTTTATTCAACATACCTATATATACAAACAAAAATCCCCTATATCAACATACCATTCCACTTAATAACTCCAACATTTCAACTCAAATAGAAAATATGCAGCTACCTTCATATGTACTATCTCTACCACTTACATATAGCACCCATCTTTACATTCCCAACAATCATAATATCATCCACCAAAGTTACACCCCTATGACAACTCCAACATAGTTATCATTCCTAATCCTAACACAATCAATCCAAGTCAAAACATCAATCCACATAACCAGCTCAAACCATCATAAACCCCCAACAACAATTCACCACATCTAATCCATACAATCACTCCAACGTATCCACTCATACCTACATTCCACCAAACAATTCAGACATTCACCAAAAAAATCCATCACCAAATTTACTCCAAGGCCAATCATCTGCACATCACATCTCTATGTACAACCCAATAAACACATCCACTCACACACAATCAAATGGCTTAGTTCAATATATCCAACATCTACAACAACAAATCTTGAGTATTCAATGGAAATCAACTAAAAAGAGTCATACACTAGATGACATATGTCTCTATGCTTTCAACAAGACAATACTTGAGCCACCTTTTACTCATGCTCAACATACTCAACTCACAATAAGCTTACAAATTCCACCCAATGCACTACTAGCTTTGGCATTGTTTGTCATTGATGTTAGTTATTATCATTGTTTTGGTTTTCAAATTATTATGACATGAAGGTATCCTTTATGGTTTAGGTGATTGGTGGTATAGTGTTGGCACATTATCATTCTACCCTGATGTTCTTCTTGGAAAATATCCATCATTGCAAAACTTGTTGTAACCTTGTCTAATGTGTATGGTGACTAGCCTAGGTATTTGTATACCTTCAAGGCCTTTTAAAATGTTTGTAATTTATTTATAAATTCCAAAGTATCAAATAAAATTGTTTCATTGGGGAGTGACCTACACTAGCAGGTTAAGGGTGCTTGTGAAAGGATTGAAGGGTGTTTATAACATTGTATTTACCAGCCCCTTCTAGGGTTACCGATGCAGCAAGTTAACTTTGTATGGTTTGCAAAAGAATAGTATATCGAGGGTATAACGAAGTTCAGAAGCTTGGTGTATGTGGTAGTGAACTTAGGGTTTGATACTTGAGGAATGAACGACATGAGTCAAAGCTTGGAGAGAAGCAAGTTTACAAAGGTTTCATTAACAGTTAGCGGTGGCTATGGACAGTTGGAGGATTTAGTTGTTTGTGTATTTAAGATTTGTAAGTTGCTTCAATTACATTCTATATAAAACCAAGGTATGGCATTATTGAGTTTTTCAAGGTTATTAATTGCTATATATATTAGTTTATTGAGCTCAACATATGGTTAGATAGTGAGATGAAAGTTTAAGATTGAAAGATTCATTTGATTAAGTTGTTTTGATTATTTTGTTTGGTAAAAAGAGGTTTCTTTCAGGGTGATCCCACAAAGCTGGTTTACAATTTCTGGGAGATTTTGATTTTTGCTGAAATCGCATATTTTTAGAAAATATAATGATTTAAGCCTTAAAAAGTTCCATTTAAAGCATTCCAATTGAAGAGGGTTTGATCAAACTACCTTAGATCAAACCCCCTTGGATAGAACCCCACTAGTTTTAAACCATACTTATAACGAAGTCTCTTTTACACCTATGAAAATGCTGATAAAAAACCACTTTTGATTTACCTTTTGGGGGATCAAATGAATTCATTTAAAATTTACTTTTTGTAAGTATGTAGTCCTTATTATAAGCTTCCCAAAAAGTATAATTTTAAATAAATTTAATTTTATTATTATATTTATTTTTATTTTCCTTGGTAAATGGTTTTTCACCTAAAATCAAGTTTCCTTCCATGTTCTCACATTACGTGGAAAAATTGAAGATTATTAAAAAAAATTAAAAATGATGCACCTCAGGATATCAAGTCCTTGATCGAACCTCTAAAATGAATTTTGGATACATAATAAAAGTTGTGTTATACAGTCCTACTTCTACGCCTAAATTCTTTCGGAATTGGTTTGACTTCTAAAACTGAAGGAATATTCAATAAAAAACTATCTAACCAAGTGGAAGCACTAGATATCAGAGTTACAAATCTAAATTCGAAGGAATTAGAATTTTGTCCTTCATGGAAAAAAAGTTGTGTTATACGGTGAGCGTCACTCCTTAAAAATGGTGTTTACTGAAAAAAAACTAGTTTTCAAAGGAAATGAAAAAGAAGTGCAATATGATTCCAAAAATTTTAAAAAAAAATTATTTAGAATCTACAGAAAAAATTTCACAAATCACTAGTTTGCATCATCTTCAAATTCCTCACGGTTTAGCCGCTAGAGGTGCCCAAAAGTGAAGAGTTCGTTAGAAAAAATTAGTTCATTGTCCAGTTTGGCCAAAAAATGTAAACCAATATTGTGGGATCACCCTTCAAAACCCTATCTTGCAAATGCTAGTTGAAATGTATCCTTGAATATTCTTCTACAGTTTGATTGTAAACTGAATCTTGTGCTTTAAAGGACTACTGCAAAAAGATAGTGAATAGATTAATTCATTTTTTGTGTTCTAGGTTTCAAATGTAATGGAACCTATATAGCACATGAAATGTATTAAGGTAGAAAGCTGCCATAAGCTTCAGAGAAACAAATAGATTCTTTTTCTTTTACTCTTTATCTTGATTGTTTATAAATGTTAGTGAGACATCATTATGCCAGTGAGGCAGTAATCAGTGAGATTCCTTTGCTAGTGAGGCTGTAATTAGTGAGATTACCATTTTTTCAATGAGGCCTAATAAAATGCATTTTTCAAGTGGTTTTGCCTCCATGTAAAGGGTTTTCCACTCATAAATCATTGTGTTATGGTTTTGTGGTTCATATGGTTTTCATGATTCATGCAATTCAGTCCTCTTGTTTCCTTTATGTACTTTGCAACATTGGAATTTCCATGTTGTTCAAGCATCTGCTCTTGGCTATCTCATTTGGATGCATTCTAGTAATTGAACATCCAATTATTATAAAGAAACTATGTGTTATGAGAAATAATTGAATTGAATTTGGTTTTTGAAACACTAATTCACCCCCCCTCTCATTATTTTTGTACTCCAACAAGTGGTATCAAATTAATCCATACCCTTGCCAAAAGTTTAACCAACTTAGGGGGTTCCTAGTGGAGTACTCACCATGGCAAATCGGGAAGGTTTTTCTACTTCCAAAGCACCATTATTTGATGGTAGGGTATGTGCAAGATCATGATGGGCCAAAAAGTGGTAATATGATTGGTATGTGGCTGACGACTTTTTTTTACCCAAAATTGATGAAATGAAGAGGGTTTTTAAAGGGTATTCTCAGCTTTCCACCAATATAAATTATGCTTTACTTTGAATTTAATAAGTAATTATTTTTTTCATTAATTTCTTGCCTTGAATTACAACTAAAGTCCTTGGATTCTCGATGTGGCTTGATCGAAAACATCTTATAGTTTCTAAAACGACATCACATTCTTCGCATCTCAAACATGTCACATCTTCATGCTTTTGGTATTACCATAGATTGCCAGTACCGAATTTCATGCCTTCGACCCGTGTTTTCAAGGTGGTCGACATGTATTGCTTTTTATATATTTTTAAAAGCCAGTAATAAAAATTAATAATTAATTATTTTACTTGGGAAGCGCAACTACATAAATATGCATCACATAGGAACATGACTCCTCTACTTATATCTAAAATCTGATAAAAAAATATTATCATTGCATTGTGGTTAGGGTGGTCAGACAGACACCTACTTATTTTTTCCCTAAAATTTAAGTACTACTGCATTGAAATTTCAAATTTTACCAAATAGTTTTTTTTTTATTAAACAAACCTAGTAGTTTAGAAACTACATTCAATTTGCTAGAGATTCTATTCTTACATATTTTTGAAATAATATAGATAACTTATTCAATTTTTTATGTCAAATTGCCTAACTTTGATTTTTCTGAATTTTTTGCCACTTAAGGGCCTATTTTTTCCATGATGATCCTGCACATACCCGATACTCACTTTTCTTTTTGGAAATATAGAATTCAATGTCATATAACTTCTCTAGGCTATGAGGTTTGGCATGCAGTTGAGACTATGTACACTGCCATAACGACACCCTCTACTCCAGAGGAGAAAAAGGCCTATAATTGTGATGCTAGGGCCGCAAATGCTATTTGTTGTGGACTGACTAACATTTGATGTACTTGTTAAAATTATGGATTGTAAAAATACAAAGGCTATTTTAGATAAACTGTCTAGTATTTATGAGGGTGATGAAAAAGTTAAAGAGGCTAAGTTACAAAATTTTAGAGACAAATTTGAAGGTCTAAAGATGAATGATGAAGAGAAGGTTGTTGATTACCTTCTAAGAGTTCAAGAAATAGTTTATTCAATTTGTGGTCTTGGTGAGACTTTAGTTGAATAAGTTGTCAAGAAAGTGCTAAAATCACTGACACCTAAATATGATTCCAAAGTTTCTGATGTAGAAGAGAGGGACATAAACAAACTCACTTTAGATGAAATTCATGGCACATTTACTGCCTATGAGATGAGAGTCTATAATGATAATACCACTAGCAAATAGGCTTCCTTTAAGTCAGTAAAAAGGAATAATGACATAAATTCTTACTCAAAGAAATTGGATGATAGTGAATCCATCCTTGTAAGAAAACTAAAAAGAGGGTTGAAGGTAGGTATAAGGGGAAGCTTCCATTTAAGCGCTTCAGTTGTGGTAAGATTGGGCATTATGCTGCTCAATTTCCTAACAAAGACCCTGAAAGTGATGAAGAAGATAGTAGGAGATAGAGAAAGAAAAAACAATATAATTTTAAAAAGAAGAAAAGTTTGTTTGTTGATGTAACAAACAGTTGCTTAGAAGGATCTATTGAAGAAGGAGAAGAAAACCTATTTATGACTACGATTAATCCAAATGAGAATCAGAAAGAAAATATTGTAGATCAATTTGATCATAATGACGAAGAGGTTGATCTAGAGGGTGAATTAAGATGTGCACTTAGTGAAATCAAAAAACTCAAAAAGGAGGCTATATTACAGAAAAACCAGACCCAAAAAGATTCTAAAAATATGATTAACAAAATTAATGAGTTTTAAAAATAAATTGTAGGTCTAAAACTTCAACTTGAAGAAAACAAGAGAGTTATAGAAGTTACTAAAAAATAGTTAAATACCAAAGAAAAGGAGTGTTGCACATTAGAGGCAGAAATTGTAGCCTTGAGGATTTTTTTTTTGCATGTGTGATGTCAGTGACAAGATAGAAGACCTCTTAGGTAAAAAAATGACGACAAGGATAAGACTAGTCTAGGGTTTGTAGAAGGGCAATGCTCATATTCCAATGAACCACAACATGTTGTTGTTACAAATGAAAATATTATGAACCATCAATTGACAAAAGGAATATTCCATTTAGATGTAATCTGCATTTCTTTGGCTATTGCTTCTATTGTAACCAATATGGGAATAAGGCAAGTGAATGTAGGGTTATGTCTAGGAGGAGACCAAGCTTTGTGAAAAGAAATCTTTTTAAGTTCTTGAATAAGTTGAAGTGTTTTAACTATGGAAATATTGGACATATAGCTAGGCTTTGCAGACCTAACCTTGAAGTACGACAAAACAAAACCAGTATTCATCTCAAGACACCTTCTAATGTAGATAAAACAAAATTAGTTTGGAAACCAAAGAGGGTTGATAAAAATGCTGAAGCTATGCTTGTTCAAACAACCCTACATGTCAAAAATAAAGAACTATGGGTTGTAGACAGTGGATGCTCTCACCACATGACTGGTGATAAGAGAATGTTTGTCATTTTTGAAGATTATGTTGGTGGTTTAGTCAAGTTTGGGAATGACTTTTGTATTTCAATCAGAGGAAAAGGTACCATTCTTCTAGATGATGATACTCCTTTACATGATGTATACTATGTAGAAGGTTTAACACATAATCTTCTGAGCATAAGTCAAATTTGTGACAATGGATTTAAAGTTACATTTATTGCTCAAGGTTGTGAAATAAGTAAGAAATCAGGAAAAATAGTTGCAACAGGCTTAAGGATAAAAGGGAACATTTATAATTTTCATGAGACTGCAAACATGAGTAAAGATGGACATGTTTTTTTTATGAGTCAAGTTGAAGAAAGTAAATTTATGCATAGAAGGCTTGGGCATATAAATTTTGATAATGTTTTTAAGATCAACAAAAATCAAAATGTAAGGAATATCAAAGATATCAAGTTTCCACAATCCATAATGATTATACAACAAATTTTTGGATTTGATTGCATAATTTTCTTTTTGTATCACGAATATGCCAGTCATGTCTAAGCCTATTACCAATCCAAAGAGTATTCTTCTAATCCTATTAACTTTGATTGTGTAAGGAATATGCCATTCATCTCTAAGCCTATTAGCAATACTTGCAAGGAATTCTAACTTGGTAAGCAAAAAAATGTAAGTTTTAAATCCAAAGAGTATTCTTCTACTAAGCCCTTACAACTTGTTCATTCTAATTTAGGTGGTCCTACAAGGACAAATTCATTAAATGGTGAAAGATATTTTATGCTCTTTATTGATGATTATACCAGAATGATTTAGCTGACTTTTTTGAAGCATAAGTTAGAAGCTTTTGACAGATTCAAGATTTTTAGAAAGATGGTTGAAATAGAATCAAATTTAAAGATCAAGTGCTCGAGAAAAGATAAAGGTGGAGAGTACACTTCAAAATAATTTGTGGACTACTGTGAAGAACATGGAATTAAGAGGCAATACTCAACCTCTAGGACACTATAGTAAAATAGAGTAGCTGAGAGAAAAAATCCAACTGTTAAAGAGATGGAAAGAACAATGCTCCAAGATGCAAATCTCCCTAACACCTAATAGAAAGAAGCATTTCATACAAAAATCTATACATTATAAAAGTGTAGTTAAGGGTAAAATCTAAGTATACTCCATATGAACTGTGGTATGGTAGATCAACAAATGTTGGGTATTTCAAAATATTTAGAAATAAATGTTTTATAAAAAGAGATTATGAAATTCTAGGTAATTTTGAGTCTTGTTGTGATGAAGGTATCTTTTTAGGCTACTCTATTCATAGTAAAGCTTATAAATGTTTTAATAAAAGACTAAAAAGAGTGGTTGAAAGCACTAACATGAAATTTGATGAGATGTTGTAGCCATGTGAATAGAAAAAAGAAGATGATGAAGAAGAGATCCACCTACCAAAAAAAGAGACCTGTGAAATAAAAGAAAGAGGTGATAGTTCTAGAAGGTACTCCTAAAAAGCCTATGGAATCAACAATTAAAACCCCTTTAAAGGCAGTACAAAGAAATCATCCTCAAGAAAAAATTATTGGGGATAGCACTGCTGGTGTTCAAACTAGAAGAAAGATTGATAGTGTAGGTTATCATGTACATATGTGTTTTATTTTGAAATTAGAACCTAAAACCTATATAGAGGCAAGTAAAGAATTTTGGATTAAGTCAATGGAAGAGGAACTAGGTCAGATAGAGAAAAACACGACATGGGAACTAGTTCCTAGACCCAAGGACAAGAATGTTATTGGAGAAAAGTGGGTTTTTAGGAATAAAATTGATGACAAGGGAAATGTAGTTAGGAACAAGATAAGACTTGTCTACAAATGATACTCTTAGGTTGAGGGTATTGATTTTGATGAAACATTTTCCCCTGTAGCTAGACTTGAAGGCATAAGGATCTTTCTAACTTTTTCTATTTATAAAAATTTCAAAGTGTTTCAGATGGATGTTAAGTCTGCCTTTTTAAATGGTGATCTCGAGGAAGAAGTTTATATGGAACAACCTAAAGGATTTGAATGTGCAGGTAAAGAAGATCATGTCTATAGATTGAAAAAGGAACTGTATGGCTTGAAACAATCCCCTAGAGCATGGTACTCTAGACTGGATAAGCATTTGCAAGGAAAAGGATTCACAAAAGGAGGTGTTAACAACAATATGTATTTCATGAGAAAAGGTGACAATATTCTGGTTGTTGTTGTCTATGTAGATGATATTATTTTTGGGAGCAATGATGATAATGTGTTCTACTTTTCCTAACATTATGAAAGTTGAGTTTGAAATGTTCATGCTTGGAGAATTGTCTTTCTTCCTTGGGTTTCAGGTTTCTCAACTTGAGAAGAGTATCTTTATTTCTCAAATGAAATATGCAAAAGAGATGCTCAAAATATTTCAAAATGGATGAAAGTAGATTAGTTGGAACTCCCATGGAAATTGGCTACAAATTAGGTTAGGTTGTTGATTTACCTAATGTAGACTAGACCTTGTTTAGGTCCATGATAGGTAGTCTATTATACTTGACTGCCTCAAGACCTGACATCATGCATGTTGTATGCTTGGTGACATGATTTTATTCCTCTCCCAAGCAATATCATCTTAATGTTGTCAAAAGAATATTAAGATATGTCAATGGTACTAATTATTATCATTTGTGGTATCCAAGATATGATGATTTTACTTTGCTTGCTTATACTAATGTTGGCTAGGCAGGATGTATTGATGACAAAAAGAGCACTTATGGAGGAGCATTTTTCTTGGGTGTTAGATTAGTAGCATGGCACAACAAGAAACAAGACTTTGTATCTTTGTCAACTGTTGAAGCAGAATACATCGTTGCTACCACATGTTGTTCTCAGGTTTTGTGGATGGTTCATACATTAAGAGACATCAAGGTGGAAGTATCTCAACATATTCACATTTTATGTGATAATGTACTAGTATTATAAATATTTCAAAAAATCTTGTGATTAATGCCAAACCTATAGCTATCTGTTATCATTTCTTGAGGGAAAAATTTCTAACAAGTGA
>VDFB02026320.1:55368194-55400000 GCA_007258455.2 Sequoia sempervirens | reverse complement strand
AGCCAACTTGCAAAAGTTGGAGGATGTGACACATCCTAATCAAGGATTAGGCATGTGCACATCCTAATCAAGGATTAGGCATGTGCACATCCTAATGAAGAAATTAGGAGATGGATTAGGATTAAATAAAAATGACATGTGAGGAATTAAATAAATGTAATATTTATTTAATTTATTTGATGAAAAGAGGATTAAGGAGGGTAAGGTATTTAATTATTAATTAAATACCTTAGAAATTTGGCAGAATTAAAGATATTAATTAAATAATAGTAATATTACTTAATTAACTCAGATAGGAGGATGTTTAGATGAAAAGTGATAAATTTGGATAAATTAAGTGTCCAAATTTGGATGTCTACACCAATATTGTGGGATCACCCTTTTTTTTAGGTGGCTTGTTTTTCTTACAACTTCCAATCTTGTGCAAGAAGAATGAGTTGGTTAAACTTCGTCTACAACAAATCAAGGATCAAGTTATGCAGTTTCAGCTTCAAAGTAAACTCAACCTTAGTAAATTTGTTGTTTAGCTTATGTAAGAATTTGTATTGTCAGCTTGTGACTTGCATATTGGTCTTGTTGTATCTCTATTCTCTCAAGCTACTTTTGTAGCTGATTTCTTGTATTTTAATTTGCTTCATTCAATATATAAAAATATATATGTAGGTTGTATTCTATAGAAGAATCTAAAGGAGAAAAAAACTTATCTATTTTATATCTAGGCCTTCAAGGCAAGATATTGTCCTTTATATTTAGATCATTGAACAAAGTGAAACTTGCAAGTTTCCCTTTCAAATAAAACATCTCACACTATTGTGCATATTTGTGGATTTTTTTTTTTTTTTAATTATTTAATTATTGTGTCATTAAGAGGCTTAACTAATTTATGTGGAATTCTAAAATTTATAGATGATATTGATAATGTGTACAAAGAGCCTTAGCTTATCCATGTGAAATTCTAAAATTTATAGATGATATTGAAAATGTGTACAAAGAGCCTTAGCTTATCCATGTGAAATTCTAAAATTTATAGATGATATTGAAAATGTGTACATAATTTTTCCATTTTCTTTTCAATAAGAATTGTTATGTTTAAATGGTATAAGTTTTATGCAAACACTTAAATGGGAAAAGTAAAATTCTATGATTTAGTGATTTGCCTCATAGTATAGTATTTTATTTCAAATAGATTCTGTCTTTTTTCCTTATTAAAATTAGATCAAGAATATATTGACAATGCTATGAAGAGCTAGGTTCTAAAATCCTAGAGGTTATTTTATAAGTTGCATTCCATGTTTGCAAAGTTTCTCATGTTGATTCAAAGATGTATGAAATTGAATTCAAATATCAACATTATTCTCAAGTAAAATATTATGTACCATGTATTTGGTTTCTTTTTTGTTGTTATTTTATATTCTATATACCCTTCTTTTGTCGTACAAATATATCAAACTTTTTTTTCCTACATCCACTAGATGATCCTAATACCCAATTCTAGATGCTTAGTTTTTTCTATTTGTGTGATGTTTTAACTAACTATTTCCTTTTTAAAATTAAACGATGTCATTATCGTTTTTTCTTATTTAGAATAACATATTAAAATATTACTTTACTATAAGTATTACCCAATTTATGTAGCCTAAAAGTGATTTTATCCACCTTTTTAGTGGATTAAATTATTTTTAATAAATAATTTATAAATCTTCTTCTTATAAAGTATATTATTAATATTTTTATATGTACTACAAGATTTTCTTTTCAATCATTTCCTCTTGTAAAGTAAGTTAATATGATACTTATTCACCACTGATCTATAATTTCTTTCCAAAATTTTCAAAGATTTTTTCTTTCTTTATGAATAAGTGTCTAGATTATAAATTGATATTACACATGAAAAGAAATACTAACAAGATTTTCTTTTCAATTATTTTCTCTTGAAGAATAAGTCAATATGATAGATAATCACCACTGACTATTTCAAGACTTCTTAAAGAATATTAATATAATAAAATGCACTAACTTTTACATGGCTTGTCATGGAACAAAACTATAAAGCTGCTTTAGTTTTAGTCAAGGAGAGTGGAGGGGTCCCACATACGATGGTAAATTGGTTAATGTGAGGTTGATGGGAATGTTAAACTACTGACACAGCTTATCAAATGATGATAAGTCTGGAAAGTGTAATGGCCATACACTCTGATTTCTCAGATTCACCTGTCACAATATAACTAGAAAATCCCATGTAGAAGCCAAAAGAATTCCACCATATCAGATTCTTGTCTCCGACCTGCTGTGAAGTGCTTGGACAGTGGAAATACAAAATGGGTTGGGCGAAAATGTGATAGAAATCGACACTCAATTCATCTAAAAAGGATAGAAATTGTGAGAGAGTAAAAACAGCTTTGAATATGATCAGATAATTTGGATTTGACAAATATCATCTCGTATTGTAATATGGAAGGGAGACCAATCATCTTTACGTGTGAGCATTTTATGTCTACCACTGTTTCAACTTTCTAAGAACATACAATAATTATTGTTCAATAAAATTGCATGGTACTGAACACCTCAGGGTGATAGTGGCCTGACAATATGCTTGGTTGTAACATATTTGGCTCATATAAGAGGATGCTTTGATTGACTCGGTCAGAACTCCCAGTCAGTGTACTAGTTTAGCTTTTCATATAGTTCTTTGGTGTGAGACAGCTAACTACCAAAGGGTTAGATAAATCTTCTATCAGTCTTGACTAGTAGCATTGAGTACATTAGTTTGGTAGCATTGACTACACTAGCTTTTCGAATTAGTCAAATGTCATGCAGGCTTGTGTTTAGTTCGCCTTCACCATTCAAAAGAAATAGCAAATAACTTTCTAAGTGCTTCTTGGTTGATATATTGTATTATTGGTATTGTTTTTGGGTGAATATTATTGTAATCAAAATTGTTTATTTGATTTCAAAATCGTTAGTTTGGTTCACTTAAGGTCTTTAGTGTACATCCTTTGAAATACCTCCAAATGTTGATCTCCCAATTCTTGAGTTTGACAATGCTTGCACATGGCTAGAAATTTTTTCTTTAATTAGGTTTCTTTGGGTAGAGCCCCCCTTGAAAGCATGTTTTGAGATTGGTTTGGTATGCTATAGATTGAACATGGGATTCACCTAGATTTTTTGTAAAATCTCACTGAGGGGTTTTTCTGGTTTTTTTTTTTTTGAAGCCAATTATGTTGAGGCTTATCCTCTATAAAGGCTTATGGCACGCCCACTCTTTTTTTGTTATTTTCAAACATTGGACCTGAAACTTCATCATCTTTGACAAGAAGTCCTTTCACATCCCTATTTGGGTTGAATTTCTTGGTTTTCCTTTACCATTCTAGAACTTCTTAAGCCAAATAGCCTCTACTCTTGGTTCTATTGGGTGCATAGAACTAGAGAATTTTTTTTTGGACCATCCTTGTTGATAGGTTTCCATTGACTTTGACCTCTCTAAAGACGGTAAAACATCAATGAGCATCTAGATTGTCCAAACACACTACTCTCAATGAATCCAATAGATGGATCCTCCCAACACTTTTTATTGATACTAGTCATTTGAACATAAAATTGAGGATTTTCCTTTGGTTTCTTAGCAACCTAAACCCTTTGTTGAGCCCTCTTTAGAGTCATCTCCTCATGCAAAGGAGGAGGGTTGGTCTATAATGGTTTATCACAAAGCCAAGAACCTTAGAATTCCTAAAAACCCGAATGGCTGTGGGCATTGGGGGTCTCAACTTCAACTATTCTAGGTGCCTCCAATTTTGAACTAACAAGGAGGTGATAATTTCTAAATCTCCATTAACAACCTCAAGGGTTTCCCCATCACTATTTTTTATAACTCGACATGTTTCCCATCCTCTTATAAGGTAGAGGAGGTCCCAAATACCATTTAAGTGATTGGAGGAAGGCAGGTACATTTTAGGAAAATGACAGCTAACACATATGACCTTCCAAATTGGGAGCTTTAAGGCATGTGATGAGGTGTTACAAAATAATGTTTTTCCACTCTTAAGGAGCTAGAAATTAGGATACGCATCTTGACGCTTGTTAAATGAACTATATTTCCTAAAATATTTGAAGTCTCATAGACCTCCTATGGAAATGATCTATTCACAATGTTTATTTGTAATTCCTAAGTTTAGACATTATTTTACTTCAAGAATTTAACATGTTAGGTTCTTTTAATTTATATAGTATGCCATGTTATTTGGTCTTCCAACCATTTTTTGTAGTAACCATGAAGTAGGTCATGGTGGATTTATCACCTCTCTCTCCCCCACATGATATCACCTTTTGGTTGATCATTGGTGCGACCCCACCAATTGTGTATTATGATCTCTTTTTAATGTTAATAATTATTACTTTGGGTCTATTAATGTTTATGCCTCCAATGATACCATCAAGAGATATTCTCTCTAACAATGGATTGCCAATTCAGTGTTGGTCACCACTTTAGTTTTGTGCATGGACTTTAATATGATTGATATAACTTATGATAAATACAAGCTTTGTCTAGATGCATTAGATAGCTAGTGAAAGAGGGGTTTGTTTTCTCATACATAATAAATTGGGTCTTTTTGACCCCAATGTGGGACAACAACAAGATCACATGACATGGTACACATGGATCAACTTGAGACTCAAGCTTGATAGGGCCTCAAAGAAGTTCATTTGGGCTATGATTTCAACCCTATCCTTCTTTATTTTCACTAACAAATTTTCCTTGTAATTTAAGATATTGGCAGACATTGTCCTATATAATCATTTCTTGATACCATTTTTATTGAGTGGGAGATCTCCAAGCCTAAAGTTATGAAGAGTAAAATTTTCCTCAACATGTCTAGAATTTTTAGCCATGTCCTCTACATGGGATTAGGTGGATCAAATGGGAGAATGATGCAATTATTTGTATAGTTTCACAATTCCTTCATATTTATAGGAGGCAAATTTTTTGTTTTCATTGTTTCTCTTACAAATCCACCACCCTTGAGCTCCACCAATTACTTCCACCTTAGAAGCTCAATCATTTAGCTTCACTACCCAAATTTGGGTGTATTTTCTTCAACAACATAAGTAGATTATTGATGCTCATTCAACCAGAATGGCCCAAATCAAAGATCAAGTTCATTGGTTCAAGATTAAGGATAGATCCAAAAAAAAAAAATTCAAGCTTTAAATGCTTGTCATACCTCCCAATTTGTTAAGTAGATTCAAGGACGCTGAAGAATTCTCCAATATCTCCCTAAGATTTCATAGCTCTTTTTTGCCACTATGAGTAATATTTTTTTGACTCAAAACTACATGCCTACTAGGTAGATTCCTTTGCAACAGTGTCTTACTACTATCCCTTGTCAATATCTAATTCACAACACATTCTTTTTCACCAACTCCTCTCTCAAGTAAATCTTAAGGAGGTATTTTTCTCTAAGGAAAATGACAAAGCCCCTAACTTAGATGAATTTCCTTATGAATAATAAAAATCCTTTTGAGATACTATGGGTAATGACTTGCATATTGTTTACCTTGAAGCTATGAAATTTGGTTCATTAGGTACTCCACTATACAAAAACAACATCAAGTTCATACCTAAGGTTTGTAACCTCAAAGACATCAATAATTGGTAGTTGATCACACTTATCAATGCCTCCTACAAGATCATCGCTAAGGCCCTAACAATTAAACTCCACTCCATGATTCTTCTGATTTTTTAACTAAAATAAACTAGATACATTAAGTCCACATTTATTTTGGATAACATTATCACCATCTAGGAGAAATATATTGGCTCAACCACTCCCTGCAACATGTTTCCTTTATCAAAATTAAACTTTCTAAGGGATAATAATCATATTGAATCACCATTTATTATTTCCTTTTTGCAACCACTTGGATTTGGCCCCTAGTTCATCCAAATGGCCCAAATTCTCTTTATAGATTCTTCTTCTTGCATTACCATAAGCAACCAACAATCCAATTCTTCCAGACTCTTTAGGACCATTTGGTAAGGTTCCCCCTTTCCCAAACCATTTATGTTTTGGTGGATAAGTGTTTTGGTCAATTTTTGGCATAAGCGATTTCCTAGTTAAATGGTAAGGGGATTTCCCTTCTGAATTCCTCCCAAAAACTTGATGTAGGAGCATCCATGGTCTTCAACAATCTCACATCAACCAAAAAAATGAAGCATTTTAATTTTTAATTTCCCTAAGGTTTGGTAATTAATTATTTGGAGAAATAAATTACAATATTAGGCCAAATGATATATTAAATAAATAAGTCTTTATTTATGTTGCAAATTTTGGTGTGAAAGCTAGTCAAGGTGGTGGCATGTTGTAATTTGAATTGCTAATTGTCCATATTGGTGTGGGATTCTTGGAAGTTACAAGTTATGACATTTCATTTAATGCTCTTACATGTGTAGACACTTAAAATTGTACTGAATGATATTGCACACTTAAATCTGATTACTAACACCATTCTTTCCTAAATTCATCCCCTTTTTCAACTGTTAAATTAAATAATCCTAGTTATTTAATTAAATGCGTCATTTTCTCATCTATTAATATAATTAATTTCATTAGGTTAATTCACCATATTTCACACTAACATTTCATCTTGTTTAATTGAATAATGGAAATTATTTAAATTAAACCCCCCTTATGTCCTCTCATTTAATTAAATAATCTAAATTATTTAATTAAATGTCACTTAACCCCCTTTTTCATTAAATAAATAAATTATTTATTTGATAATCCTAAATTCCTCTAATTTTCACAATTAAAACTTTGTTTTAATTATCAAACTACTAATAATCCTCACCCTTACACTTGTAAGGGAATATTCCCTTGGAATATTCCTCCTTTGCACATTCCTCCAAAAGAGAATATTCCTTTTTGTGCACTCATTCAAAATGAAAATATCTTAACCTCTTCATAATTCTTAAGAGGTGTGTTTTTTGAGAGCTAGTTACGACCATTGATTAAATTGCTTGATCCTTGTCAACTTTCAACTTTGACCATAGATTGGAATCCTCAACCCATGCCTAATCCTCTCACTAATTTTCATCCCTTGATTAAGATAATCAATCTTGACCATTGGTTTCACAATTTTACCTATCAATAGACCTCACATCTTTGAAGTAGGCATCCACTCATTTTTAGCAAAGTTACTATAGAAAAATTTAGAGCAATCTTTAGATCAATGTTTAGCATTTTAGCATCATATTAATTAGTTTATGCATCCATTTTAGCTTAGTTTCCATTAATGCCTACCACCTTTGAGCATTGTTTCCACCTAGCTTAGTTTGCATCCATCTCCATTAGCATTTAGCATTCAATATCTATGTTAATCTAGCTTTGCATTCATGTTTAGCTTAGTTTTTCATCAATTTCATCAACTCTCATCACTAAAATTCCAAACAAACTACAAATAAGTACATTTTAGAAAATCATAAAATAAAATTTTACTAAACAACCAAGTTTACTAAAATCAAAGTTTACTAAATAACTCACCTTGAATTTATACCATCCACAACCTAAATAATCTTAATTAGGTTGGCCTCAATGAAACGTATGCACCTCAAACGTGCAACACTAAATAGGTTGACACCAAACACTTCTGTAGTGGAAAGAAGTGAAGGAATACCATGCCAACGGTTAAGTAAGACCTAAATCTATATCAGCATGCTACTCATCACATCCATAATCCATGAGGTACCTCCACAAATAGCACTAGCATGCTAGGTTCGCCAAACCTTAACTAACACTACAAGCAACCACATACACACTTCTCTAGATTTGAAAACAACATGCAAACAACACATGAACACTCTACAAAATTCTAGAATCTTTCAACATCAACATACTAAACTGCAACACTTCCACAACCACTTGAAATAAAGAATACTTCCATCCTTTGCTTCAAGATGTACGACCACTAAACTCCAACATAGGAAATGAACCTTCAGAGCAACTCAAAACTAGGAACTCCAATAGAAGATAAATATAGGAAATATGAGCATGCTCCCAAGTCTGCAAGACAAGAAATCTCACTATGGAGAAATGTGGAGCAATATCATTTCTCCCAGATAACCTTCTATAGAGGCAGACACACTGTCAAACAAATCTTCCACTTCTACATGATCCAAAACCTAAAAATCTAGAAATAACACCTATAGACACCTCTTATCATCACATCCAAACTGAATAAGCATATCTTCAACCAAGAATAAATGTAGAGAACAACATTGAACATACCTCTGTCACACTACACACTCTTTTATTCAAATTTTCTCAAGAGAGCTTAGAAACCAAGTGAAAAAGCTACATTATAACATATCTACAACATTTGAAACACCAATAATCTCCCCATCTACAATACCAACAATGACCATACTATTGACATCAATGACCAATTGTTGACATCAATGATAACACCTACAACATCCTTACAACAATATTATGCTTTGCATGACCCATAGCAACAAAGAAAGCTAGTTTATGAGTCATGC
The DNA here is from genome assembly GCA_007258455.2 of Sequoia sempervirens. Taxonomy (NCBI): domain Eukaryota; kingdom Viridiplantae; phylum Streptophyta; class Pinopsida; order Cupressales; family Cupressaceae; genus Sequoia; species Sequoia sempervirens. The sequence continues at coordinate 55,391,464 of VDFB02026320.1, read as the reverse complement.
CCTCCCATATATATTGATTCATTCCTTGTATGTTTGTATGCATTCTCTCCTTGTAGCAATTAATCATCTCACCACATTCTTATAATCATTTAAGAACTCTTTTATGTATTGTTTCTTTGAGTTCTATTATATTTTGGGGATGATGCATAGTATTGAGATAACCTCCCACATTAAGGTCACTTTCACTTTTTTGACTCAAAATTTTAGCTTGTTTGCTATGTTTTTATTCTCCTATATGCATATGTTATTTATGTTTGTGATGTTATTGTTATGCCTTGCATAACCACCTCCATTCTGATTTGGAACAAAATGGGTCCCCCTTTCTCTTTCTAATTTCTTTTTCTTTTGTTTACCTACTTTCCTCTTGGGGGTACTTCTATTTTCTGCCTGGATTTGTCCTTTGTTCTGTCTGATTTAAATCTTAGTTTTGTCTCAACTTGAATTGGTTTCCTTCTTTCCAAGTATTCAATGAAATAATCATAAGCAACATGATAGTTTATTTTAATATATTTTATATGCTTTGGGGACTAATGGAAGCATTTGGTTTACAGGATTAAATCCTACACTTGATGATATTTGTTAAGGGAGCTCAGTCAGAATGCCTTCCTCAGTCTAGTTGGTCCTAATTTTCCTCTAAGAAGAAAGTCGGCAAGACCTTGCAGATGTCTTGCTGACTACTAGTGCATTCTGTCGATAAGCATTTGTGTTGCCTATCGGCAAGACCTCGGGGAGGTCACAGCAATCTGAGTTCACATGGAGTTTCCCATTGGCATAAGAATCTCCTTCGGAGAAAGGTTTGTCGAGATCTTGGTGTCTCACTGACCGACAGCAGTAGGACCCATACATCAGCGAGAGATTTTCCCTTCGCCATGAAGTCTTGGCAAATGAATCGGGTCTCGCTGACGGGGAAAAATAGGATGTCTTTGGCAAAAGGTCTCGACGAAGGAGATGATGTCTCACTGAATGAGGGTCTCAGCGAATGGAGTAAGTCTCCACGATAATTTTTTCCTTCGGCAGAAGGTCTAGCCGATTAGCGGATATCTCACCAAAAAGGTAGGAGGAGCCCAGAGAGAGTTAGCGTTCGGCAAAAGGAACCCTCGGTCAATGTAAAGTCTCACTGACCGAAAGAAGTCTCAGCAACACAAAGGAGATATCACCATAAGTCTTGCCGACAAAGGTTCCCCAAGGGTTTTTGGGGAAGGTTTAGACTCTTGCCGAGAGGTCTCGGTGACTAAGCAAGTGTCACACCAATAGGGTATCACATCGGGGAGAAGAAAGATGTGCGCCAAGAGGTTTGGCCGAAGTTCAAGAGTCTCATTGACATGAAATTTGAGTTCGGCGAGACAAATTTGTTTCGGGGAGATGTCTCCCCAACAGTTGGGGGTTTCGTCGAAGGATTCCCCTTTCAGTATAATGTCTTGCCAAAGAGCTAAGGTCACGCCGAAACAAGAGGAACTCGAGGAGACTTCGAGTAGATGGAATGGGTTTGGTAAGATGTCTTGCTGACCCGATGGTGTCTCAGCGACAGGAGAATGCAATCGAGGGAGATTGCTAGAAAAGGTTTATTTTTGACAAGAGGTCTCCCCGACCATGTGGTGTCCTACCAACAGAAAGGGGACCCACTAAAAGAAATGGAGCTCAGTAGAGTATCACGCCTTCGCCATAAGGTCTTGGTGAAGAAATAAGGTCTCGATGAAAAAAAAGGGGGCTTCGCCATGAGGTCACAGTGATAAACAATAGTCTCCTCGACATGAAAAATGAGCTCGCTGAGGGATCTTGAGGTTCGCTATGATGTCCCACCGACTAGTGACTGTCTTGCCCATGGTTTTCATGAGCTCGATATGACTTGTTTAGCTTGCCAAAACATATTTCCGACTGTCTAATGTCATGCCGATGGTTGATAAAAGCAATAATCGCATCAGGGAGACACAATGAGTCTCTCACAGACATGCGATTCAATATGGACCACTTTTGACCACCCAAGAATATAGCGTGGCGTATGTCTAACCAATCAGAGTAAGCTCAAGTGGGGCAGACCAGTAACAATTTGACCTATTGACCATCCCTGCATAAGAAGACCAAGAGAATGCAGGCGAGATAGATTCATTCTGAGATCAGGGAGGTGATGGATCAACTTGGGTGTAATGTTCAAATCTACAAGGAGGCCTGATGACATTCTTGAAGATGGTCAACCTACAACAGAAGTTTGGAACATGAAGGAAGCCGAAGGAAGGAAGGATCTGTGACTCACAGGGACAGCTGTAGTAACCACCATCAGAGGTTGATCAGTATTAATGGTAAAGTGCCCCGGAGCATTCAAGGCGACCCGAGTAGAGTTCAAGGTGGACACAAAGATAAAGAGTAAATGATGCAGCTGCAAAAAGATCTAAAGGCTTCTCCTGAGGTCAATCCATCACCAACCTAGACAACAAGGCTTTTCATTGAATACAACATTAACTCTTCTCAGGAAGATCTGAGAGCTGACCCTCCTGTAGGCAACAGATATTTTGTAAACCCTAATGCAGGGGGACATCGCATTCTTTTGGTACATTTTGTATATATGGCATTCTTGCCTCTTTGTAAAGGTTAGAACTTTTAAGAGACAGTTAGAGGTAGAGAGAACTAAGGGAGAAAATAGGAGATATAGTGTTAGAATAGATAGTCAGAAGAAAATCTAGGAGTTAGTCAGTTAACAGAAGGAGATAGAGTTCCATCTTGATTCTTAGTAATGAGAGCTTCTTTTGTCTTCTTGTCTAGTAGTAAGATTCAGTATTGGCTATAATGTATTTTCCAAGTTCTCTTAGTGTAAATGGAAACAATTTGGAGCCACATATTTTTTGTACACTGGTGATTGTGCCAGATTTGTAAATGTTGCTTATTTGTCTCATTGACAGTAGAAGCAACTAGATCTTAATCTACTTCATGTTGCATTCCGAAAGGGTGTTTGTCTTGAATTAATCATCTAATTTAAGAAGCTTTCAAGGAAGGAAGTTTGGTTTTTATGTTTTTTTAAAATGGTAACTTGCAATCTACTGTTGAAATTAGCACTGTGAATGAAAGAGGTTGTGTGTCAATCACAAGTTTACTTTGTTCTATAGTTTTAGTTAACAAATTCCTTGGAAGGTAGTAGGTCTGGTTAATTCAGATGAAGTATCATTCTTTTCTATTCCAAAGCCCTGATCCATCTTTTTCTGTTTATTTAAAACCCCTGGTTAGAATAGGTTTAAATTCATGCTTGATCTTAGAACAATCCAGAAGCTCAACACCAGTAGGCCCCTTGAACATTACTATTACATTGACCACTGAGGGACATCAGCACAGTTGAGAACCAACTACAAGGACCTTGGGAGCTAAGATATCCATGTGATCATCTTTCTCTTTCAGGAGAAACAGAGTAGCAATATTATGTTTGCATGTTGATTGTGCCAAAAGGACCGTCAACAGGAATTGGTGCTAGGAGGGCCTAGAAGGGAAAACTGGACAACACTAGATTTTTCTCACTAGAAAGGTCCTGTAGAGTTCTTCGATCAATTGAAAATCCATCACCTTTCATATAACTCAAGACCCCAACAAGACACAAGAGTCATAAGACTAGCTCAACCATCATACCACCTTTATCAGCTCCGCTCACTCCACCAGGCTTTTCACCAATACCCCAGTGGATACCTATTAATCCAGCATCACGTCCATCTCAATTGTCATCACAGCTGGTTCAACCCATACAACAGCTGGCTCAACCACCACCCCCACCAATGGCGTTCTTTCAAAATAATCCCTCTCCATTGGGGACTATTCCTGGAGGTTTTCATGATATGCCCAAGAACCCTGAGAAATTTTTCCCCAAGTACATTCATGGTGAGTCAAGGAGTGCTGAAGAGCACATACAAGATTTCAAGGATGCTTGTACTAGAGCTCAGACAACTCACCTAGATGTAGTCTATAGGTTGTTCCCTTACTTCTTAGGGGACATGGCATACAATTGGTACCTTAATCTTCGTCAAGGCTCCATTTTGACTTGGACACATTTAGAAAACGCTTTTATCAACCAGTTCAGGGTTTATGTGGACCCAACTCTTTTATATAATCAATTTTCTACCATCAGGAAGGACCCAGGTGAATCATTGACTTTATTCAATACCAAATTCTAGTGAATGTATAGGAGATTGCAAGATCCCTACCTAGAACCTTAGAATAGTGCCATCCAAGCTTACTTTAGAGTTATAGACCCCTTGCTTGGCTTAGTCTTGCAAAGGACTTATCAAATAGCTGATATTGATTCTCTATCCAAAGTCTATCATCTAGCTATCAAGCTGCAACAACAAATCAGTTCTCAACAAGGAGGCCTAGGAGGAGGTTTCCCTTCAATAGGATATCAGATGCATAGCCCAACTCCTCTATTCAATACTGTCCCAGGAATGTCTCCTTCCCACTATGGGCCTATATTTAAATTGAAAATTCAGCCTCCTGTCCCATTCTTTGCTACTGGAACTCCTGATCTCTTTCAACAATCACAACTTCCTCAAAGTTCCCATGGTCAGCAAAACCAAAGTGGAACAGCAAATCATGGTGGTCAGTCACCTACTGCAAAGAATGTGGAGAGTGAGAAGACAGTCCAGCTTACAAATGAGGTAGAAACCTTAAAGAAAATGCTAGCCCAAGTCACCAATGACATAGCTTAGCTTCGATTGAACCCATCTCAAAACAATCAGGGTAGCTATCAGAATCATAACAATTACAACCAAAGGGGTTGTCAAGGCCATAACTCCTCTAATCAAGGGTACCAAAACCAAAGCAGAGGGTATAATTGAAGGCCAAATAACAACAGACAATGGAATACAAGGCCCAATAATGGGGGAGTTTCTCATAACTACCAAGCAAATGAGGAAAGAACACATATTGCAAACGTGGCCGACCTCAACTTCATGACCAATTGGTGTAGGTTGCATGATACTGCAACCCATTCTGAGGTAAACTGCCCTCAAATGGAGAAAGTTGTCAAGATGGCACACAAAGGTGCCCACACATTCTAGGGGAATTCAAACAAAGGAGGTGACTCACTAGATACTGCAATGGCTTATGACCTCTTTGAAGAAGAGCCCTCATTCCCAAGGCAAGAGGAGAATGAACTAGAGAAAGACATGTATGATGCCCAAGCCTTTTAGGCCAAAGGAGGACACTTCCTGAGAAATCAGAACAAGGGTCCATTCACTATGTCAGTACCCCCTAATCACATGGTACCTCCAAATCAAGGTGCTGATAATAATCCTCCTCCACCAAAGGGCCCGCCTGACTTCCATAATAAGGGTAATTCCTTTGCCATTTTCAAAATTAATTCAAGTTATAATATAGAATTTGATGTTGTTTCTGAGATGTAGAGACAAAAAACTTCTTTGTCATTCTTTGACATCTTAAAGTGGTGCCTTGCTCAAAGGGAGATAGTGCTAAAATCTTTAGAACTAGCTGATAAATCAAAAGGAAAAAGCAAGGTTGCACCTGTTGTAGACATGAATGCAGCCTTGTACAGAAATAAGGTAGGTACCCCACCATTTCTCCTAAGTTTAAGAATTTGTGGGAAGAATCTACATAACTGTTTGTTGGATTCAGGGGCTTCAGGCAATGTCATGCCATATTCTATATGTAAGAAATTGGGGTTGGACCCTGTCCAAACTAATAAGGTCATCCAACTTGACAAAATAGAAGTTAATGTAGTTGGGGAATTGAAAAACGTAGATGTGCAAGTCGGATCAGACCCTAGGATTCAAACCAATATAGATGTTCAAGTGGCAGACATCCTAGAGACTTATGGTATGTTACTAAGCAGAGATTTGATGAAAAGTCTAGGGGGATATCTTTCCCTTGACTTTTCACATATGTGGCTACCATGGAGAGGGGTATCAACTCAAATTAGGATTGAAAGTGAGCCCCACATCAAGCATATCATCACAAAATATGATTGCCCCAATGAGGTAGCCTACTTCAAAACTGGGATAGGTAGTTATAAAAGAGAAGAAGTTTTAACCTTTTTTGTTCTTGATCCTAAAAAACTGCCCATACAAAGCTCCTTGATCTTATGATTGATGAAAATCAACAGGCATTATTAAGAAAACTACAACAAGATCAGCTGGTCTTGGGAGAAGGTGTAGATCTACAAAGTCTTCTGCTCCCTAATTGGTGCAGGGTACACTACCAAAGTGATTTTGAATTGACTTGTCCACCTTGCCTTGAAAAATTAAATCATGTTTCCCAAGCTGAGGAAGCTAGCACTAGTCACCCTGAGACCATTGTAGACCACTTCTCATTTGAAGCTAAAGAAGCAACAATGCTAACCAAGGGTAGGATACTTCCAAAAGAGATTCCTTCCCAAATTGAACTGGCCTCAGTCACATGTCTTAACAAGCATACTCATGTGGAACAACCTCAAGGTTTGTTTGACACCCCTTCACCCACAAATGCACTAAAGCCCAAAGGGTTAACTAAAAGCACAAGTGATTGCCAAAAGGATAGCCACAGGTCAGATGATATAACTAAACAGGAATTGGGAACTATACCTAAGGAATTTATAGGGCATCATTTCCCTATACCTGATGCCAATGATCAAGCAGCCCCACATATGGCCTATTCTATCCAGACACCCACATAAACTTCAAAAGGATCAACCCCAGCTTGTGATTAGCTATGGACCCTCACATTTGATGGATCTAAGTCTAAAACAGGCTGTGGTGTTGGGATTGAACTGACTAGCCCCAAAGGAAAAACTTTCTTTGCTTCTTATAGGTTGCAATTTGGATGCACTAATAACATGGCAGAATATGAAGCTTTGGGACGGGGGTTGATGTTTGCACGTAAGAAGAAGGTCACTACCTTGATGGTCAAGGGAGATTCAAAAATAGTTATCAGGTAAGTGCGCAACCAATATACATGTCACAACAAAAGGATGGAAGCATATAGAAATAGGGTATGGAATCTAATCGAAGACTTTGATGCCTTTGGGATTAGCTTAATCCCTAGAGAAGAAAATTAGATAGCTGATTCATTGGCTGTTGTTGCAAGTACCTTGGAACCTATGCAAGGCTCCAAGCTCAAGAAATTCTCAGTGGAACTAATTTCCACCCTTGCAGTTCCTGACAATATCACAAACTTTCAAGTCTTTGATGATGATCAACATATTTTGGCTTTCTTAGAAAGCTTAGATGTTTTTGAGGGGCACATTATTGATGAGTTCAATAAAGATCAAGGGGATTGGAACCTTGAGGAATGTGATATATAAGGGGTCCTCAATTTAAAGAATATTAACATTCCCAAGGGAATTGTTTCTTTAGAAAGGATTTTTGATTCAGACCCAAAAGCTTGAGAGAAGATATCAGCTGAAGAAAAGGGAGGCAAATATGAAACAGTTAACCTGGCCGATTCTGGGCCTAAAAGGAATGTCTATATAGGAAAGGCCTGCCCTGAAGCAATCAAGAAAGAAATATTGAAGGAACTTAAGAAGGATATTTCTGCAATCACTTGGGGATATGAAGACTTAAAGACATTTGATGCCTCTGTTATGACTCACACTATTCCCTTGAAGCCCGAAGCTAAACCCTTCCGATAGAAGCAACACCATGTCAACACTTTGATTGAGCCACTGATCCTTAAGGAAGTTTAGAAATTGCTTTTGGCAAGGATAATTTTCCTTGTACGCTATTCAACTTGGGTGGCTAAATTAGTCCCAGTCCGCAAGAAAAATAAGGAGATTAGGCTGTGTGTCGACTTTAGAAATCTGAATAGGGCTTCAGAAAAAGATAATTACCCACTTCCTTCTCTGGATGAAGTCCTACAAATTGTCAATGGATCTCAAATGATATCATTCCTGGATGGTTACTCTAGATATAATTAGGTAATGGTCGACTCTGGAGACAACATGAAGACAACCTTCACTACAAAGTGGGGAACATTCACGTATAGAAGGATGCCATTCGGTCTGATAAATGCTGGAGCAACTTTCCAGTGCGCTATGGACATAACATTCAAGGACCTAATCGGTAAGTACATCATTGTCTATATGGACGACCTGACAGTGTTCTCCAAGGACTGATTGAATCATGCTACGGACTTAGCCAAAGTTCTTGAGAGATGCATTCAGTATGGAGTCTCATTGAATCCAAAAAAATGTGTGTTCGGGGTTTCTGAAGGGAAGCTAATGGGACACATAATTTCTGAAAGAGGGATTTCAATTGACCCACATCAAGTCGAGTCCATCCTGAAGATCACTTGGCCTGGAAGCAAGAAAGAAATGAGGTCTTTCTTTGGGAAAATCAACTTTGTGAGAAAATTCATTATAGGCTTTGCTGAAATCGTGAAACCCCTGAACGAAATGATGAAAAAGGATGCCAAGGTAGAGTGGACTGATGAAGCAAAGGCCACATTTTCATAAGTCAAATGATCCATCTCAAAAGAACTGGTCCTTACCAGCCCTGATTACATCAAGCCATTCTACATTTACTCTTTTTCCTCTCATAATTCATGCACGACTGTTTTAACTCAACGAAAAGAAGAGGCAGAGGAGAGATCGATTGCTTTCATGAGCTTCCCATTCAAAATCGTGGAAATCAAATACCCCCCTTTGGAGAAGGAAGCTTTTGCACTGGTTCGAGTTGTCAAGAAGTTCTGACATTACATTCTCTGAAGCCAAATTGTTGTTGTAGTTCCTAATGCTGCTGTAAAGTCCCTACTCATGCAGAGCGAGCTGGGAGAAAGAAGAGGGAAGTGGATGGCCATCTTGCAAGAGTTCGATCTGGAAATACACCCCATGAGACTCGTCAGAGGTACAGGCTTGTCCAAGTCCATGGCAAATGTTGGTGACAACATCATTTGTCAGCAATATATGACCCAGTCTTTCTCCAATGACCCCTGGTATATTGATATTGTCTATTTTATGCTCAACAATCGATGTCCAAAGGGGATGAATGCAACTCAAAGGAGAGTGCTAAGAATGAAGAGTTCTCATTACATGCTCAAAGGAGGGTTGCTATACAGGAAGAATTTTGAAGGAGTATACTAAGATGCCTTGATCATCAAGAGGCTAAACATGTGATCTCTGAGTTTCATGGGAAACATGGCACAGGCCATGGTTCTGTAGATTCTTTGGCACATCAGATCCTCTGATCTGGTTATTATTGACCTTGTGTATTCAAAGATTCCCATCAACATATGAGGACATGTTACATTTGTTAGATTTCTGCACCAAGGGAACACCATTCAACCATGACTTTGCAACCCATCTACGAGGTAAGGCCATTTGCCCAGTGGCCACTAGATTTTATTGGGGTGATTAACCCAAATTCTTCTATAGGACACAAGTTTATCTTGATTTGTACTGACTACTGCACGAGGTGGACAAAGGCTATACCCTACAAGAACAACACCACAGAGGTAGTGATCAAGTTCCTCACCGAGTGTGTCACTACAAGGTTTGGGGTACCCTTCGCTCTGGTATGTGACAATGGCTCTACCTTTTCTTTTGCTGAGTTTATTTCCTAGGTATATGATCACAAAATTGTTTTGAAATATTTTTCAAATTATTACCCACAAGGCAATGGAGTTGCAGAGTCAACCAATAAGAATCTCTTAGGGGTAATTAAGAAACTGTTAGAGCATAACCCTAGAGACTGGCAAACCCAACTGAGATTCGCATTATGGGCAGATAGGACTAGGATTAAGGCTACTTTAAACACCTCACCATTCAAGTTGGTATATGGCCAAGAGCCTGTCTTTCCTATCCATCTACAAATACCTATCCTTGAGTTCATGCCGAAATTCTACTCTAGTGACAATATGATAGAAGTAAGATTAGCTGCTTTGTTGAAATTAGAAGAACAGAGAGATGCCTCATTGCAACAATTCTTTAGCCACTAGGTTGTTGTCAAACGTTGGTTTGACAAAAGAGCCAAAATCAAAGCTTTTAGGATATCTGACCTGGTATTGTTGTGGGATAAGGCTAGTGAAAAGAAGGGTAGCCACAAGAAATTTGACAAACTCTAGCTAGGTCCTTATTAGATTGTTGAGATCCTAGGGGAAAGTGTTTTTAGACTGAGTAGCTTAACTGGAGAACCTGTTCCATTGCCTGTCAATGGACAGTTTCTTAAGCACTATTTTGAGTCATAAAGCTTGTTAATTTCTGTTTTGCATGCAAGTAATTCATTGTTCTTTTTGTAAATAGTTTATTCGCTCTTTGTTTGTAAATAGTTTGCTGATTGTTTGTTTGTCTTTCCTTTTTGTCTTTCTGTTTCCCTTGTTATGTGGTTTTTGTTTTGTTTTGTTCTTTGGGGTTGATCTGTCCTTTCCATCTGAAGTTGTGGGTTGTTATCTAAAGTATGCTATGGTCACAAGGAGAAAAATGGTTTAGGTATTTTCATGCTTTCTGATTAGGTGATTTTGTCCTAAACTCTTTGTTTCATGCCCATTGTCAATAAAGGTTGTGGAAGGTCTTGAAAACAAGGTGCAAAGTAAATAACTTTCGTTAGCTCCTTTGAATTTGCCACAAATCATTAAGATCATCTCCTTTCTATCAGTATATTTGTCCTAGGGTGATAGTGCGGTAATATTTGAGTGAAAAATCTGATCTCCCAAGTGTTGTTATGAGGTCCATGGTAGTTTTCAACCCAAATCAGATGTTAAGCATCTGACATATTGAAAAGGAACTAAATGAAATATTTGAAATTCTATGAGAAAAAAAAAAGAGAAAGGAAAATAATTATCTAAAGAGAAAAAGGATTCAATATGAATGGGTGATTCTAGTATCTCTATCGGGGCTATGGATGCCTGACTGGCAGTAGAGCAATGCTATGAGGAAACTAGAGGCATCTCCAACGGGCCTATGGACACTTGACTGGCAGCGGAGCAATGCCCGGGATATCATTACACAATAACCAAAGGGGAATCAACCTATGTAGCTCAAATCTTGCACATTGTTGTCTCAAAGATGAAGAAAACTTTATGAAAGGATGATGCACAATCAAGCACACACACATGGATTCAAAGGTGGCCATTGATTGATTTACATTTGAGATTCTAGCTCAACCTTGGTTGTTATAACTGACCCGACTAGAGTTGTGATATTCATGAACTAGGAGTTTTGGGTAGCTAAATCCTTCAGCTTCTTGAAAATGGTTAAACCATTTTCCCAGCCATCGCCATTTGTTTTTCCTTGCATAACCACCCCCATTCTGATTTGGAACAAAATGGGTCCCCCTTTCTCTTTCTGATTTCTTTTGCTTTTGGTTACCTGCTTTCCTCTTGGGGGTACTTCTATTTTCTACCTGGGTTTGTCCTTTGTTATGTCTGATTTAAATCTTGGTTCTGTCTCAACTTGAATTGGTTTCCTTCTTGCCAAGTATTCAATGAAATAATCATAAGCAACAGGATAGTTTATTTTAATATATTTTATATGCTTTGGGGACTAATGGAAGCATTTGGTTTGTAGGATTAAATCCTACACTTGATGATATTTTTCAAGGGAGCTCAGTTGGAATGCATTCCTCAGTCTAGTTGGTCCTAATTTTCCTCTAATAAGAAAGTTGGAAAGACCTTGCAGATGTCTTGCTAACTACCAGTCCATTTTGTCGATAAATGTCTGTGTTGTCTATCGGCAAGACCTCGGGGAGGTCATGGCAATCTGAGTTCACATGGAGTTTCCCATCGGTATAAGAATCTCCTTCAGAGAAAGGTCTTGGTGAAATCTTGGTGTCTCACCGACTGGTGGCAGTAAGACCCATACGTCGGCGGGAGATTTTCTCTTCGCCATGAAGTATCGGCGAATGCATCGGGTCTCCCCGACGGGGAAAAATAGGATGTCTTCGACAAAAGGTATCGGTGAAGGAGATGATGTCTCACTGACTGAGGGTCTTAGCAAATGGAGTGTCTCTGCAATAATTTTTTCCTTCGGTAGAAGGTCTGGCCGATTAGCGGATGTCTCACTGAAAAGGTAGGAGGAGCCCATAGAGAGTTAGCGCTCGGTGAAAGGAACCTTTGATCGGTGTAAAGTCTCACTGACTGAAAGAAGTCTTAGTGACACGAAGGAGATATCACCATAAGTCTTGCCGACAAAGGTTCCCCAAGGGTTTTCAGGGAAAGTTTAGACTCTCGCCGGGAGGTCTTGACGACTAAGAAAGTGTCACACTGACAGGGTATCCCCTCAGGGAGAAGAAAGATGTGCGCCAAGAGGTCTGGCCGAAGTTCGGGAGTCTTGCCAACATGAAATTGGAGTTCAACGAGACAAATTTTTTTCATGGAGATGTCTCCTTGACAATTGGGGGTTTCGCCAAAGGATTCCCCTTTTGGTATAACATCTTGCCGAAGAGCTAAGGTCATGCTGAAACAAGAGGAACTCGGGGAGGCTCCGAGAGGATGGAACGGGTTCGGTAAGATGTCTTGCTGACCCAATGGTGTCTCAGTGATAGGAGAATGCAATCAGGGGAGCTCACCAGGAAAAGTTTATTTTTGGCAAGAGGTCTGCCCTACCATGTGGTGTCCTACCGACAGAAAGGGGACCCATCGAAAGAAATGGAGCTGGGCAGAGGATCATGCCTTCGCTATAATGTCTTGGCGAAGAAAGAAGGTCTCGATGAAACAAAAGGGGGCTTTTCCATGAGGTCACAGTGACAAACGATAGTCTCCCCGACATGAAAAATGAGCTCGCTAAAGGATCCTGAGGTTCGCTATGATGTCCCACCGACTAGCGACTGTCTTGCCGATGGTTTTCATGAACTCGATATGACTTCAACTTGCCGAAATGTCTTTCCGACTATCTACTATCATGCTGATGGTTGATAAAAGTGAGAATCGCATCGGGAAGACACGATGAGTGTCTCACCAACATATGATTCAATATAGACCACTTTTGACTGCTTGGGAATCTGGCGTGGTGTATGTCTACCAATCAGAGTAAGTTCAGGGGGCAGACCAATAACAGTTTGATCGATTGACCATCCCTGTGTAAGAATACCAACAGAATGCAAGAGGGATGGATTCATTATGATATCAGGGAGGCGATGGATCGGCTTGAGTGTAATGTTCAAATCTACAAGGAGGCCTGATGGCATTCCTGAAGACGGTCAACCTGCGACAGAAGTATAGAACATGAAGGAAGCCAAAGGAAGGAAGGATCTATGACTCACAGGGATAGTTGTAGTAACCACCGGTAGAGGTTGATCAGTATTAATGGTAAAGAGCCCTAGAGCATTCAAGGCGACCCGAGTAGAGTTCAAGGTGGACACAAAGACAAAGAGTAAATGCTATAGCTGCAAAAAGATCTAAAGTCTTCTCCTGAGGTCAAGCCATCACCAACCTGGATAGCAAGGCTTCTCATTGAATACAACATTAACTCTTCTCAGAAAGATATGAGAGCCAACCCTCCTGCAGGCAACTGATATTTTGTAAACCCTAATGCAGGGGAACAAAACATTCTTTTGGTACATTCTGTATATATGGCATTCTTGCCTCTTTGTAAAGGTTAGAATTTTTAAGTGATAGTTAGAGGTAGAGAGAACTAAGGGAGAAAATAGGAGATATAGTGTTAGAATAGATAGTCAGAAGAAAATCTAGGAGTTAGTCAGTTAATAGAAGGAGATAGAGTTGCATCTTGATTCTTAGTAATGAGAGCTTCTTTTGTCTTCTTGTCTAGTAGTAAGATTCAGTATTGGCTGTAATGTATTTTCCAAGTTCTCTTAGTGTAAATGGAAACAATTTAGAGCCATGGATTTTCTGTACACTGTTGATTGTGCCAGATTTGTAAATGTTGCTTATCTATCTTATTGACAGTAGAAGCAACCAAATCTTAATCTACTTCATGTTGTGTTCCAGAAGGGTGTTTTTCTTGAATTAATCATCTGATTTAAGAAGCTTTCAAGGAATGAAGTTTGGTTTTTATGTTTTTTTTTTAAATGGTAACTTGTAATTTTCCGTTGAAATTAGCACTATGAATGAAAGAGGTTGTGTGTCAATCACAAGTTTACTTTGTTCTGCAGTTTTAGTTAACAAATTCCTTGGAAGGTAGCAGGTCTCGTTAATTCAGATGAAGTATCATTCTTTTATGTTCCAAAGCCCTGATTCATCTTTTTCTGTTTATTTAAAATCCCTGGTTAGAATAGGTTTAAATTCATGCTTGATCTTAGAACAATCCAGAAGCTCAACACCAGCAGGCCCCTTGAACATTACTGTTACATTGACCACTGAGGGACATCAGCATAGTTGAGAACCAACTACAAGGACCTTAGGAGCTAAGATATCCATGTGATCATCTTTCTCTTTCAGGAGAAACATAGTAGCAATATTCTGTTTGCATGTTGATTGTGCCAAAAGGACCGTCAACAGTTATAAACCCATATTTTTGTAGGTTTTTGTTGTCTAATGTATTTTTTGTAAGTTGTTATCCTAGGGGTATTGTTCCTTCACTTGAAGCTCGCTCTCATCATGCTTTATAGTAACCATTTTTGTGTTGTTGCACATTATTTCATTTTAAGTATCTTTTCATTTTACTTTAGCATGCATATTCACATATGTTCATAAGCCCACTAAAGTGGGTGTAAATGTAGTGTCAAAAATTACATACCCTTTCGATTGCACCTACATTTTTTGTCCACTTTTGTGTCTATTCCCTTAATATTTTTGCAAGATAATTTTAGCACTTTCAACATCCTTTTCCCTCCTGAAGGTCCAAAAACCTCCTTTCTAGTGGTCACTTTTTCATGTCACCTTACTGTTACCCTTATTTTTTTATTTTTTGCCATCATTTTTTAGCATAAATTATCTAGACAATAGTGCTTCGAGTAGAAATTTTTGTCATCCTAGTATCCTATGATAATTTTTCATTTGAATGCCATTTCCAAGAATTTTCCACTTGTCACCTTCCCAAATTGATGAAAACATCTCAAAACGATTCCAAATGGCTCATCAACCTCTTCATCTTCCCTCCTCTCTTCTTGAATCTATATTTTATCTTCGAATCTCCCTCTCTCAAGCTCTTACATATCACTCTCAAGCTCTTCACAACTACCTCAAAAAATTATTTTTAGCTCTCTTGTTTTCTTGGCTTGTTCAAGCCTCTTAGGTAATATTGTTCTTTTAATTTCTTGTGCCCCCAAGCACATTGAAATTATCACATCCATATTTCTTTAATTTTAGTTTAACTATTGCACATAACAACTCTAACAATTTCCAAACACACTTAGGATATGAGCATAGACACACTATTTTATTTCTATTTTTTATCTTAACTATTCGTGTAAGTCAAAATATCAATGAGGTTTTGACTTAGGAAAGCCCCTAAATATCCCCAAACATTTTTTCTTTTCCTTGTTGTTGTATATATTTTGAGAGAACTCAACCACACTAAGGGTTTCAAGTGGTTATTTGTAAATTTATTTGCATCATTCATTTAAATATTTTAAATTTTATCATTTATTTTATTTCTTTGATTTATTTCTTCTATATAGTATTTGTTGGTTTGTTTTCTATTTCTAGTCTTGTAGCATAGTTGAATCACAAAGTTAGGGTTTCATGATTTTTGGGTGGTTTCTTGTTCGCTATTCATATAGATGAAATCATGATGCACAGACCTCCATGCAACAAATTTTTTTCCTCACTAGTGACTTCCTCCTTGAAAATTTAAGCTCTTCAATATCTTTATTTTCCATTTTTATTATCATGATTTTTTTATTTTTCTATTTTTAGATATTTTTCTTGTTTTCTATTTGTATAGATGACATTACAATGCACTAACATCCACACAATATGTTATTTT
This sequence comes from Sequoia sempervirens, assembly GCA_007258455.2. Taxonomy (NCBI): domain Eukaryota; kingdom Viridiplantae; phylum Streptophyta; class Pinopsida; order Cupressales; family Cupressaceae; genus Sequoia; species Sequoia sempervirens. Next base: position 55,375,683 of record VDFB02026320.1, on the reverse strand, counting down.
CAAGCATGCAATCATCTTCTATGTGTGTCCCTCCCTTACACTAAAGGATATTCCACTTTGTTTAGTAAACTTTGAGTTGATTGACACATAATCAACCAAGTTTGGAAAACATTGATTTTAGATTGTGTTGTAGATGACTATTAGGAACCTTTATTTTCTATTGATTTATAGTCGAGTTTGGATAACACCTAATTTTAAGCCTATGTTGCAACTTTGTCCCATTTTTCACCCATAATCAACCAATTTTAGAAAACTTTGATTTTAGATTGTGTTGTAGATGACTATTAGGAACTTTTATTTTCTATTGAATTTCGTAAATAATGATTGTTAATCGATTTATAGCCGAGTTCAACTAACACCTAATTTTAAACTTATGTTGCAGAGCTGGTGTCATGTAAACTCCCATTTTTGACCCATAATGAACCAAGTTTGTCAAACTTTGATTTTAGATTGTGTTGTAGATGACTATTAGGACATTTACTTTCTATAGGCTTTTGTGAATGTTGATTTTCCATTGACTTATAATTGAGTTTAGCTAACACATGATTTTAAGGCTATGTTGTAGCTCTGTCATGCGAACTCCCATTTTTCACCCATAATCAACCAAGTTTGGTAAATTTTGATTTTAGATTTGATTGTAGATGACTGTTAGGAACCATTATTTTTTATCTTCTTTAGTGAGCATTGATTTTCCATCGATTTATAGCTAAGTTCAACTAACACCTGATTTTAAGGTTACTCTGCAAATATGCCATGCGAACTGCCATTTTTCACCCATAATCAAATAAGTTTGGTAAACTTTGATTTTAGATTGTGTTGTAGATGACTATTAGGAACCTTTATTTTCGATCAGCTTTTGTGAACGTTGATTTTCCATCGATTTTCAGTCAAGTTTGACTAACACCTAATTTTAAGCCTACATTGCAGGTGTCTCATGCGAACTCCCATTTTTCACCCATAATCAACCAAATTTGATAAAATTTGACTTTAGATTGTGTTGTAGATGACTGTTAGGAACCATTATTTTTTATTTTCTTTAGTGGATGTTGATTTTCCATCGATTTATAGCTGAGTTTGGCTAACACCTAATTTTAAGGCTACTTTGTAGTTGTGCCATGCGAACTCCCATTTTTCACCCATAATCAACCAAGTTTAGAAAAAAGTGATTTTAGATTGTGTTGTAGATGACTATTAGGAGCCTTTATTTTCTATCAAATTTCTTGAATGTTGATTTTCCATCGATTTTTAGTTGAGTTTGGATAGCACCTGATTTTAAGCCTACATTATAACTGTCTCATGTAAACTCCCATTTTTCACCCATAGTCAACCAAATTTAGTAAAATTTTATTTTAGACTATGTTGTAGATGACTATTAGGAACCTTTATTTTCTATCAGCTTTTGTGAATATTGATTTTCCATCGATTTATAGTTTGAGTTCAACCAACACTTGATTTTAAGGCTAAGTTGCAATTGTGTCATGCAAAAAGCCAATTTTCACCCATAATCAACCAAGTTTGCAAAAAAATGATTTTATATTATGTTGTAGATGACTATTAGGAACCTTTGTTTTCTATCAGCTTTCATGAATGTTGATTTTCCATTAATTTACATCTAAGTTTGTTTAACACCTGACAACTCCCATTATAGTTGCATTATAGCTATGCCATGACAACTCCCATTTTTCACCCATAATGATCCAAGTTTGGTAAAATTTGATTTTAGATTGTGTTGTAGATGACTATTAAGAACCTTTATGTCCTATTGGCTTTCATGAATGTTGATTTTTCATCAATTTTTAGCCAAGTTCGGTTAACACCTGATTTTGAGCCTATGTTGTAGCTATGGCATGCAAATTACCAATTTTCACCCATAATCAACCAAGTTTAGTAAACTTTGATTTTAGATTGTGTTGTAGATGACTATTAGGAACCTTTATTTTCTATCGACTTTCATGAATGTTGATTCTCCATTGATTTACAGTCTGAGTTTAGCCACCACTTGATTTTAAGGCTACGTTGCAATTGTGTCATGCAAATTTCCAATTTTCACCCATAATCGGGTATGTGCAGGATCATCATGGAAAAAATAGGCCCTTAAGTGGCAAAAAATTCAGAAAAATCAGAGTTAGGAAACTTAACGTAAAAATTTGAATAAGTTATCTACATTATTTCAAAAATATGTAAGAATAGAATCTATAGCAAATTGAATATAGTTTCTAAACAACTAGGTTTGTTTTAAATAAAAAAAAATCTATTTGGTGAAAAGTTGAAATTTCAATGCAGTAGTACTTAAATTTCAGGGAAAAAATAAGAAGTAGGTGTCTATCTGACCACCCTAACCAAAATAAAATGATAATATTTTTTTTATAATATTTTAGATATAAGTAGAGGACTCATGTCCCGATGTGATGCATATTTTTTTGTATTTTTTCCAAGTAAATAATTAATTATGAATTTTTTATTACAACTTTTAAAAAGTATAAAAAACTCGTATGTCTGACGACCTTAACTTGGTCAAAACTTCATGAAATTTATTTTTTATTTTTTTAATCCTATAGTATGCAAATAATAGAATGTGATGCATGTGTTGGATTCAAAAAATGTGATAGCGTTTGAAATCTATAGATGTTTTTCAATCAGCCTATCAATCAGGATTTTAGTCATAATTTGAATAGAAAATGAATAATAATTACTTATTAAATTCAAAGTAAAGCATAATTTATATTTGTGGAAAGTTGAGGACCTCCTTTAAAAACCCTTTTCATTTCATCAATTTTGGGTTAAAAAAAATTCGTCAGCCACATACCCATCATATTGCCACTTTTTGGCCCATCATTATCCTGCACATACCCAATCAACCATTTTTGGTAAACTTTGATTTTATATTGTGTTGTAGATGAATATTAGGAACCTTTATTTTCTATTAGCTTCCATGAATGTTGATTTCCCATTGATTTACAATCGAATTCAACTAACACCTAATTTTAAGCCTATGTTGCAACTATGTCATGCAAACTCCCATTTTTCACCCATAATCAACAACGTTTAGAAAACTTTTATTTTAGATTGTGTTGTAGATGAATATTAGGAACCTTTATTTTTTATTGGATTTTGTGAACGTTAATTTTGTATCAATTTATAGCCGAGTTCAGCTAACAACTAATTTTAAGGCTATGTTGCAGATTTGTCATGCAAACTTCCATTTTTCACCCATAATCAAGCAAGTTTGGAAATATTTGGTTTTAGATTGTGTTGTAGGTGACTATTAGGAATGTTTATTTTCTATTGATTTTCATGAAAGTTGAGATTCCATTGATTTATAGTTTGAGTTCAACCACCACCTAATTTTAAGGTTACGTTGTAGCTATGTCATGCAAACTCACAATTTTCACCCATAATCAACCAAGTTTGGAAAACTTTGATATTAGATTGTGTTGTAGATGACTATTAGGAACCTTTTTTATTTTCTTTCATGAAAATTTGATTTTCCATCAATTTATAGCCAAGTTCAGCTAACACCTAATTTTAAGCCTACATTATTGTAGCTGTGTCATGCAAACTCCCATTTTTCACCCATAATCATCCAATTTTGGGAAAATTTGATTTTAGATTGTGTTAGAGACAACTATTAAGAACCTTTATTTTTTTTTGTATTTTGTGAATGTTGATTTTTAATTGATTTATAACAGAGTTCAACAAACACTTGATTTTAAGGCTACATTGTAGTTGTGTCATTCAAACTCATATTTTTCACCCATAATCAACCAAGTTTCTTAAACATTGATTATAGATTGTGTTCTAGATAATTATTAGCAACCTTTACTTTCTATAAGCTTTTATGAACATTGATTTTCCATCAATTTCCAGTCAAGTTCAGCTGACACTTAATTTGAGAGCTACATTGTCGCTATGTTATGTGAACTACCATTTTTCACGTATAATCAACCAATTTTGGAAAGCTTTATTTTTAGATTGTGTTATAGATGACTATTAGGAACCTTTATTTTCTATCAACTTTTGTCAAAGTTGATTTTCTATCGATTTACAGTCAAGTTCAACTAACACCTTATTTGAAGGATACATTATAGATGTCTCATGCGAACCCCCATTTGTCACCCATAATCATCCAAGTTTGGTAAACTTTGATTTTAGAATGTGTTGTAGATGAATATTAGGAACTTTTATTTTCAATCTACTTTTGTGACCATTGATTTATAGTTGAATTCAGCTACAACCTAATATTAAGGCTAAGTTGTAACTATGTCATGCGAACTCCCAATTTTCACCCATAATCAGCCAAGTTTAGAAAACTTTGATTTTAGATTGTATTGTAGATGACTATTAGGAATCTTTATTTTCTAATGGTTTTTGCGAAAATTTATTTTCAATCGATTTATAGCTGAGTTCGACTAACACCTGATTTTTAGGCTACGTTGCTGCTGTGTCATGCAAACTCCCATTTTTGACCCATAATGAACCAATTTTAGGCAACTTTGATTTTAGATTGTGTTGAAGATGACTATTAGGAACCTTTATTTTGTATTGGCATTCATGAATGTTGATTTTCCATTGATTTTTTAGCTGAGTTTAGCTAACACGTAATTTTAAGCCTACATTGTAGCTATGTCATGCAAACTCCCATTTTTCACCAATAATCGACCAAGTTTAGTAAAATTTTATTTTAGATTGTGTTGTAGAGGATTGTTAGGAACCTTTATTTTCTATCGACTTTCATGAATGTTGATTTTCCATTGATTTACAGTCTGAGTTTAGCAACCACCTAATTTTAAGGCTACATTGTAGCTATGTCATGCGAATTCCCAAATTTCACCCATAATCAACCAATTTTGGAAAAAAAATGATTTTATATTGTGTTCTAGATGACTATTAGGAACCTTTATTTTCTATTAGATTTCATGAGCGTTGATTTTCCATCGATTTACATATGAGTTCGGCTAACACATGATTTTAAGCCTACATTGCATCTATGTCATGTGAATGCCCACTTTTCACCCATAATCAACCACGTTTGGAAAAATTTGATTTTAGATTGTGTTGTAGATGACTATTAAGAACATTTATTTTCTATCATCTTTCATGAATGTTAATTTTGTATGGATTTATAGTTGTGTTCAACTAACACTTGATTTTAAGGCTACATTGCAGCTCTGTCATGCAAACTTCAAATTTTCACCCAAAATCAAGCAAGTTTGGAAAAATTTGATTTTAGATTGTGTTTTAGATGACTATTAGGAATCTTTATTTTCTATCAGTTTTCATGAATGTTGAGATTCCATCAATTTACATTTTGAGTTCACACTAGCTAATTTTAAGGCTATGTTGTAGGTATGTCATGCGAACTCATAATTTTCACCCATAATCAACCAAATTTAGAAAACTTTGATTTTACATTGTGTTGTAGCTGACTATTAGGAACATTTATTTTCTATCTGCTTTCACGAACACTGATTTTCCATCGATTTACAATCAAGTTTGGCTCACACCTAATTTTAACCATATGTTGCAATTGTGTCATGCGAATTCCCATTTTTCACCCATAATGATCCAAGTTTGGTAAAATTTGATTTTAAATTGTGTTGTAGATGACTATTAAGAACCTTTATTTTCTATTGGCTTTCCTGAATGTTGATTTTTAATTGATTATAGCCGAGTTAACTTAACGCCTAATTTTAAGGCTATGTTGTAGCTGTGTCATGTGAACTCCCATTTTTAACCCATAATCATCCAAGTTTGACAAACTTTGATTTTAGATTGTGTTTTAGATGACTATTAGGAACCTTTATTTTCTATTGGCTTTCATGAATGTTGATTTTCCATCGATTTTCAACCGAGTTCGATTAACACCTAATTTGAAGCCTACATTGTAGTTGTCTCATGCAAACTCCCAATTTTCACCCATAATCAACCAAATTTAGTAAAATTTGATTTTAGATTGTGTTGTAGATGACTATTAGGAACCTTTATTTTCTATTGGCTTTCATGAATGTTGATTTTCCATCGATTTTCAACCAAGTTCGACTAACACCTGATTTTAAGCCTACATTGTAGTTGTCTCATGCAAACTCCCAATTTTCATCCATAATCAACCAAATTTAGTAAAATTTGATTTTAGATTGTGTTGTAGATGACTATTAGGAACCTTTATTTTCTATTGGGTTTTGTGAATGTTGATTTTCCATCGATTTACAGTTTGAGTTCATCCAACACTAGATTTTAAGGCTACGTTGCAACTGTGTCATGCTAACTCCCAATTTTCACCCATAATCAACCAATTTTGGAAAACTTTAATTTTATATTGTGTTGTAGATGACTATTAGGCACCTTTATTTTCTATAGACTTTCATGAACATTGATTTTCCATCAATTTACATTTGAGTTCATCTAACACCTGATTTTAAGGCTACATTGGGTGATCCCACAATAGTGGTTTACAATTTTTGGCCACATTGGACACTAAATCTATTTTCTTATCTAAATCTTCACATTTGAGCACCTATAGCGGTTAAACCGTGAGCAATTTGAAGATGATGCAAACTAGAGTCTCATCACATTTTGTCTGTAGATTCTAAAAATATTTTTTTCAAAATTTTTGGAATTAGATTGCACTCTTTTTTCCATCTCCCACGAAAACTATTTTTTTTCAAAAAAGAACAGTTTTTAAAAGTGATGCACACCGTATAATTCATAATTTTCTTTCCTTGAAGGATAAAATTATAATTCTTTCGAATTTAGATTTGTAACTCTGATATCTAGTGCTTCCACTTGGTTAGATAGTTTTTTATTGAATATTTTTTCTTTAATCAAGTTTGAAAGCCAAACCAATTACAATTCAAACATAACACGACCGTATAATGCATAACTTTTACTGTATGTATCAAAATTCTTTTTTGTTTTGTTGGATCAAGGAATCCAATATCTCATGCAGTCATATTTTTCATTTTTTTTTTATAATCTTCTATTTTTCCACATGTGCAGAACAAAGAGTTTCATTTTCGGTGAAAAACCTATATTTAATAAAACTTTAAAAAAGAAAGATAATAAAATAAAAACATATTAAAATTATATTCATCGGATAGCCCATTTTGAGGGCAACCTGATACCAGTTGGGTTTCTGAAATATCCTCCATTTTCATTCTCAAATCGAGCTTCGAAGTGCAAAATTCTAAGCAATTTTGGTGCCTGAGAGGGTGGAGGTGAAAATAGGGGGATTCAGTGGAACAATTGTTCAGTCGAATAAAATTCAAATGTTCGGTCAAATAAGAGTTTGAACAATTGAATGTTCAACCGAAAACCTTTTACATATAATAAAAAAATAGATTTACTGGGGGTTTGGTCAAACATGATAAACATGTTTGGTCGAATCCCCTCTATTAAATATTTCTTTCTTTCTTTTGCTCGTTGTATTTTATAATATTTAATATTAATATAAATGTAAATTATATTTTTTAAAATTATAATATATAATATA
>VDFB02026320.1:55332901-55367902 GCA_007258455.2 Sequoia sempervirens | reverse complement strand
GGGGAGTGGGAAAGAGGTAAAGGGTAGGGGTACAAGGGTTTATGGTTTAAGGGTTAAGGGTAGAGGAGAGAGGGAGAGTGGGTAGGAGGGAGAGACTTGAGAGAGAGAGAGGGGGGAGTGGGAGAGAGATAAAGGGTGGGGTTTATGGGTTAAGGGTAGAGGAGATAGGGAGAGTGGGTAGGAGGGGGAGACTTTCAAGAGAGAGAGGGGGGAGTGGGAGAAAGATAGAGGGTAGGGGGTACAAGGGTTTAGGGTTATAGGGTTAAGGGTTTAAGGGTTCTAGGATTTTTTTTTTATTTGCACTGATTTATGTTTTATATATGTGTAGAATAATTTTATAATTAGATAATACTTAATTTAAAAATTTACATAATTTCTCATCGAACAATTCGATGGAACAAATTTTATATAAGTTGTATATAATTGTAATTTAGGCAAAATTATTTTAAAAAACTTCACTAGGTTTCAAATAAGGATTGAAAGCATATATATGGGTTTACATGAAACCAAAAAAAGTGAGAGATGAAGCTATCAAAGATTCTTGAACTTAAGAATTTTCCATAAAACAAATATGTACACATAATTGTAATTTACACAAAATGATTTACAACTATGTACAAGTTGCTATAAGTTCTCATTTGAACATGTATAGGGTTACAAGTGAACTTGAAAACCATGGATATAATCTAAGTCAAAGATTCTGGTTCAGCCCACTCTTCAATAACATGTAGAATTTTTTGATGATCATCACTATCTAGTCTCCATTTTCTTTGGCCACGTGCATGTGGAACTGCATGAAGATGTAGGGCGGTAGCAATTATTAAGTGACCATATTGATATACCTTGTTATCAAGTTGATAGTCACAAAAATGAATCCCATGATGAACAACTTTGACTTGTTTTAGATATGTCCCTTGCACTACAACAAAACCTGCATGGTAAACATGAACCTAAGGTAAGACATATGAACGTGTGCAACATTTTCGTTCTCAAGGTTTGTACAATATATATTTAATGTTTATAATGTAATGTGCACATGTGAATACAATGCATATAAAATTTTAAATTCAAACTCACCTGTGGGAAATGACGTTCCATCACTTCTTTCAGGTTGTGTTAGCTTATTCCTCTCTTCTGTGCAACACAATAAATAATAGCTAACACCTTTGATGTTTCCAAGCTCTGCTATGACTGCAAAAATATCTCTTGTACACCAAATTTACAAAAAAAAATTCTACAAAAATTAGAAATGTCTCTAAAGATCATTAACTGGATATATACAATTTTTAAATTATTGAAAACTTACACATGTAACTTTTCTAACCAATCCTGAAATATGGTCATAATCAATTGAAATCAAAGGAATGCCTTCAAATATTTCTTCCTCGTTTTCATCATATGTTTCTGAAACAACTAGTGGCACTGTATCCCATTTACCAACATATCCAAGTTCTTGATTGTTGCATGCATAATCAGAGTTTCCCTCAATGTACTCAATGCAAAAACAAGAGTAATCCCTTGTGTCTAATGTCCATCCATGGTGACTATGTGAAATCCTAACACAATGCAAAGATCTTGTTTTTTCTACCCTCTTGCATCTGCATCGATCTTCTATCCACATGTAGATACATGTACAACAAAAGACTTATGTGAACAAATATGTATATATATATATATATATATATATATATATAAAATTTAAATTTAAATAAATTCAATGTTTGATTTAATGTAATTTATATATACTCGATATCTTCCAAAACACTCTATGTGGAATGTGTCAGTTTGTTCTTGAAGATGTGCTGACCAAATTTGATGCAAAGTGTTTCTTACACCATTCAACAACATCATGTGCATTGTCTAGATGATCTTATGGACAACTCATTTGATGCTTTCTTAAAGCTCGTTTGATGCAAGCTCCTGCTCCATCATGCTCACCCTTTCCATGCCCATTCTCAAAAAAACTCCAAACATGTGGTATTTTGTATATTTTATTATATCTACAAAGTGCATAGAATGGCCGTGAAGATTTGAATTGTGCCGCACATCCATCTAACTATACAAAATGATTTTCAAATTTTACACCCCTGCTTCTCAAATTCTCAAAAAATATTGTAAAGCAATGTTGGACAAAAAGTGTGTCATGCTCTTTATCATCACTAATATAAAAGTGATATTCTTTCTTAATGGCTCGTTATTCATCTGTACTCTCAACACCATTCAATAATGATTGTGCATGTCGATAACACACATGAACCATAATAGCGATCTACTTTGAAAAGTAATACTCTGATTGAATCTCCTTTTTATGTACAAAGGAGTAATTTTCTAGAAATTCAACTATTGATAGAACTGTTCCACATGGGAAAGTATCTCTCAATGTTTGGAATTGTTGTGCTTGCCACTTAGCAAAAAATGAATGCTGTATGTATGGTCATATCAATTTTCGAAAATCTTCCATAAATTTTCCAATGGGAATCCCCTCTTCTACATAGTTCAACCTTGTGGATTCTTTCCCAATTTTTTTTTGCAACTTTACATACTTGTACACGTGTGAGTAAAATATGTGAATAAGTAATAAACCACACAAACAATGAAACATAACATTACAGAGAATCCAAATAACAATCTAATCAAATTGAGACAAATAAACTCTCTAAAAATAGTACTTACCTCTTGTAATTTACTGTCTTTGTTAGGTCAGTATCCTCAATTCTTGAAGGAAATTTAGCCAAATTTCCACGTCTCACAAATTCCTTTTATGCAGTTTATTTGAGGTCCATTTTCATGATCACATAATATAGACTTTATGAACAAACTTGTCTGTTTAGGAGGTGCATTTTGAAACCCACATCCTTCTTCCCTCATCTTTAAAAACACCTAATAGTAGAGATCAAATTCAATATGATAACGAAAATAAAAAGTATCAAAAAACTTGTTTATCTTCACTTAATATGGCTTTAACTTTTGAAACATTGTTTTCCCAATCTTTATATGAGGATATGCATTACAAAATTTCATATACATATCAAATTGTGTTATGTCTAGCCAATGTTTGATATTATTTTCATAAATACCAGGTCCAATCCTTTGTCTCATAACATCTCTAGCATTTGATGATGGACGAGTTTGATCATGCCAAAAACTTGAGACCAAGTTCCTAACAAAATCTTCAATCCTGACAGAATGGGGAGCTCTACACATAATTTACCAATTGCCTTCTAAACTCTCATCCAAAAACTCTCTTTTTCTCATATTTTATTAATGTGGTTCTACTATAACCAATTTTAGTTGAAAGTGCAAACATTTTTCTTTTTCTTGCTATATCTTGATGTACAATAGATGTCAACATCACCCTTCTTGTAGTGGCCTTATCCACTAGTTGAGATCATTTCCCAATGGAATATAAACCCCTTTTAACATTTTGAATAATATACTTTTGTAATCCCATGTGTTTCTTCTTATTTGATTCCGAATGTACACCCAACAATTGTAATGACTCTTTGAGCTCATCATGAAGAAGTAAATGTGATAACAATTGGGTTTTTTCAAGTGTATCAAGATGATTGATTATTTCATTTACAGATTTAGGCATTGACCTCTTTCTCTTATTATAAGGCTAGTTGGCATAACATTTTAGTTTCTCCATATCCATTTCAAGTAAATGATCTAAATTTCTATGAGAAATTTGTTTTCTCACCTTTTTAGCTAGTTTTATATGGTCATCCATACCAGTAGGAGGAAGTGATCCTGACCCCTCTCCAACATGCATTGTTTGAACTTGTACCTCCTCCCTATCTTCAAGGACCATGTGTTCTTGAGCGGATTCATTTGATCCAATGTTTAGATTTTCCTCGACTTGAGCATGAGAACTTCCTGCTTGTTGAGCCTTTCCCCTTCCTACATGTCACAAAATATTTTGCAAACAAAAGTGAGAGATGATGTTATATAAGTGAAGTTTATGTAAGCAAGCAATGATGAGGGCGCAGCCTGAGACTTAGAAAATAACCCACAAACAAGAGAATAATTTTATTATTCAGAAAATGGAGCTTATTACATGTAGAGGATCTCAAATCCCCAAGTTCTACAACACATGCAAGTTACAAAAAGCTTCATAATCACCCTTTCGCAATATGCGAGCTTGTCCCCAAAAAGTTACCCAAAAATTAGAAACCCGCCCATAAATAGAGCTCCTCTTTAGTTTGGATCCAAAACAACATTCAAATTTGAGTTTAGGCGGTTTGGCGCCAAAAAATTACAACTTGAAGTTCAAATTTTAAAAGAACATTTGCAATTGTATCTTCTAGAAAGTGCGCCAACTTTTTGGGGCCATAACTTTTGATCTGGGACTTCGATTCGTGAACCATTTGAACTATTGGAAAGGTCTCAAAGTCAAAAATGCGCACGGAATCCTACGCTAATTTTGGCAAGTTTTGGGGTGGGTATGTGCAGGATCATCGTGCAAAAAATAGGCCCTTAAGTGGCAAAAAATTCAGAAAAATCAGTGTTAGGCAACTTGACGTAAATATTTGAATAAGTTATCTATATTATTTCAAAAATATGTAAGAATAGAATTTGTAGAAAATTGAATGCAGTTTCTAAAATACTAGGTTTATTTAAAAATAAATAAAATCTATTTGGTGAAAATTTGAAATTTCAATGCATAGTACTTAAATTTTAGGAAAAAAAAAAGTAGGTGTCTGTCTGACCACCCTAACTATAATAAAATGATAATATTTTTTTGTAAGATTTTATATATAAGTAGAGGACTCATGTCTGGATGTGATGCATATTTTTTTGTAGTTTTTTCCCAAGTAAATAATTAATTATGAATTTTTTATTACAACTTTTAGAAAATATAAAAACTCGTCTGTTTGACCACCTTAACTTGGTCAAAACTTCATGAAATTTATTTTTTGTTTTTTTAATCCTATAGAATGTGAAGCATAGAATGTGACACATGTTTCAGATTTAAAAAATATGATACCGTTTGAAAGTTATAGGTGTTTTTCAATTATCCTATCGATCAGGACTTTAGTCGTAATTCTAATAGAAAATGAATAATAATTATTTATTAAATTCAAATTAAATCATAATTTATATTTTTGGAAAACTGAGAATCTCCTCTAAAAACCCTTTTTGTTTCATTAATTTTGGGTGAAAAAAAGTCGTCAGCCACATACCCCCATAATATTGCCACTTTTTGGCACACCATGATCCTGCACATACCCGAGCCGATCTAGGAACTCTAAGTGCCTCAAATCTAACTCAAAAGATTTTCAGCTACAAATTTGGGAAACTAAAACTGCAATATCTTTCAACCCAGGAATAGAAAATAAATATCGTAAATTGGGAATTTCATTATGATGAAAAGGGTATCTAAAAATGTAAAAACATCTAAAAACTGAGAAACTTGAAATTTAACTATTTTTGGGTGATGCAAGATTGCCCTTACACCACTAGATGCTCCTACATCAAGCAAACAAAGTGATAAGACATGATGCTATAAGTGAGAGAAGTTTCTAATAGTTTTAAATGATCATCCATACTAGTATAAGGAAGTGATCTTGACCCCTCTCCAACAAGCATTGTTTGAACTTGGGTCTCCTCCCTAACTTTAAGGTCCATGTGTTCTTCAACAGATTCGTTTGATCCAATATCTAGATTTGGCTTGACTCTAGCTTGAGAAATTCCTGCTTGTTTGAATTTACATGCAAGCAAAGAAAGTGAGAGACTATGAGTTATATAAGTGGAGTTGAAATAAATAAAATCAAAGATTCTTGAACTTAAGAATTTTGTGGAACACAAGCGATTGGAAGTAGATGATAAAGGATTTAGGGAATGTCTATGCAAGATGAATATTGGAAATATATTTATAAGCAAAAAAAAATGAGGTGTTAATAAAAGTCCTAAAAAAACACTTGAGAGAGAGAGAGAGAGAAGAAACAAGCATGTACCTTGTTTCTTTCTATGATAATTTTCCAAGTTTTTTTCATGCCTCTTTTGTTCTTCTTTTGAAAATTTTCGTTGAGACGCATTTTTTCTTTTTCTTTGCTGTCCCATTTTCTTCTTCAACTTAAATATAACTCAAAACAAGTCCTCTACCAAATTAGTTAAATTATCCTCCAAATTTTTCCTTGATTGATAAAAATGAAAAGTTGTCTCTCCAATATTTGCCTCCTCAGTGATAAATGTGCAAAAACCTCTTCTCCAAAATCTGCGCTCCAAGTGATATAAATGAGAATTAATCTTGCAATTTTATATCTATAATAATGAAAAATAAGCTTCTATTTATATGCATATGGGATGGGAAAAAAATTATTCTAGTATACATGGAATAACTAGATCCTAGTTTAAATGAATCAATTAGTAAACAAACAAGTTATTTCATTGTGGAGTATGTTATTATTTAATGCATAGGTACGTGCACAGCATATCTAGTAATTTTAGAATTTTGTTAAAGTGTCAAAAATATATAATAGAGGTATAATTTAAATTGAATTTTCTTAATTATATTTGAATTGAATTTCAAGTTACTTGTCAAAAATGTATAATAGAGGCATAATTTGAATTGAATTTACTTAATTATATTTGAATTTATTTCAAGTTACTTGTCAAAAATGTATAATAGAGATATAATTTGAATTGAATTTTCTTAATTATATTTGAATTGAATTTCAAGTTACTTGTCAAAAATGTATAATAGAGGTATAATTTGAATTGAATTTTCTTTTAATTATATTTGAATTCAATTTCAAGTTACTTGTCAAAAAGATTATATTTTGTTCTCAACTCAATGGTTCATGTTGCTTAAAATTCATTTAAAAAAAAATATTTATTGTGATCAACATGAATGAACTTAATTATAAAGTGGCATTGATTTCCTAAAATTCTACTAGAGATGAATGTATATTGAATATTTAAAGCAAATGCATACATATATCATGTGTAAACATGTAACCATTAGCAAACACATGTACACACATGTAAAGAGATTCAATGTATAAACATAACACATGTTATAAGCAAAGAGGAAAATGTATGTATATATCATATAAGAAAATGTATGTACATATCATATAAGAAAATTAATGTAAATTAGAGATCATCAAATGTCAAATACTAAAGATCAAAAAATAAGAAAATGTATGTATATATCATATAAGAAAATGTAAGATATCATCAAATCTCAAATACTAAAGATCATCATATAAGAAAATACATGTAGTAAAGATAATAAATATAGTGTGCAGGGCCTAATATGAATGTCGACTCCTGGTCGAATGACCATCTAAATGAGAACAGTCCTGCTCTGATAGATGTGCTGAGCCCTACAAATAAAATTGTGTATAGAATGTGTTAAATACATAAAACTTATATTAAATAAATTTTATGAAAGTTATTTTTAAATGAACTTGTATTTTTAAATATCTATCTAGATCTATGCATAGATAAATATTGCATGTAGATATATACATGTGTATATATAAAAATTTAAAACTCACATGTCCACTAGTAGCAAATTCATCTAGATCCGAGTCACGTTGATCATGCACACGATCTGGGCCAAGGCTAGGAGTGACATGAGGTATGTCCACCTATAACAATATATACATATATATCAACTTACATGAATATCTAGTTAAAACAAAAATTTTAAAATAATTAAAAAAGAATTGAAACATGCACATGCACACATACATGCACATCATCTGATATCGGATGACCTAAGTCCTCTGAAACGGTCGCCTCCACCATATCCACCAAAAGGTCAAGCAGCAAGTCAACATCTGCATCCATCTAATCTATCCCATGTCGTGCTAGAAATGATGAATGTAGATGACTATGAAGGTGAGATGGCATCGACGCTAATGAACCAGAACCAATCAACATATCAGTAAAATCCATAGGCTATGTAGCTACCAAATGAACTATAGGTGGATCTTGATGTACACTAGTGCTCGGCTGAGAGTGATGGGATCCTGGAGCTGAACAGAATCTGTGTGCCAAATGATCTTTGACATGCTCTATACCAATCCCATTGTCTGATGCAATGTGGGAACATGCCTCCAATAGGTCCTCAGCCAAATAATGTAGTCTTGCATGCCATATCTCCTATAAGTGCATCAAGCTGTGTAGGAGTAGGGATTTCGGCCGCTATAAAAGGATCCATGGTGGTGCACTATGCTAAAAATGACATCGATCGATAATGTCTAGACATCAAATATTGACCTACATGATCATTAGATATCCTAGTGGTGGCAGCCACAATGTCACCTACAGTGTCTCTTTCTTCCTTTTGAGAAGCAACGACAACCTCATCTACTATGGGGGCTAGAGCTAGGGTGAGAGCAAGAGACCTCTCACCAAAAAATGACCTAAACACTGGGGCTAGTCTATCTACTCGATGATAGGTGGGCCTATCGGCAATCTTGACATGCCCCTGACCAACATATGGTGGAATGTGTAGGTAGTTAACTTTGAGGCCCAAATGGACTTCAACATACAATTGCTGAACAAAATATAATGGAATCTGGTCATTTTTTGGGTATTGACCATGTGTTGCGAGAAATCGTGGGTAGATAAATTTAGCCATAGCACGATCAACACATCTAGTGACCTGGTATCCCCTAACCTTATGCACATTTTGATAAAAAAGAAAACAAGTGCTTTTTATCATTTCTTTGGTCACACTATCTTGTATTTGTTTAAGGGGAACATCACCATGTACTTCTTCCCACAGGTGGGAAAGAATAACAACTACTCTATCTGGGGAATATGCACTAGTCCTCTCAAGTTCATCTCTTAGTTTCTCTAAACTATGTAATATTGACATACATGGTTCATAATATATTCCTAGGTTTGCACCCTGTGCTAATGAGTCTCTCAATTTTTTAATCTCATTAGTGGTATTTGCAAACAAAGAATTTGGCTCAGGTGGAACATGATTTGCATTTTCCATGTTATATATATATATATATATATATATATATATATATATATATATATATATATATATATATATATATATATATATATATATATATATATATATACAATACACCTAAAAGAGCAACGAGACCTTGGTAAATAATATATCTAGATAAAGGGAATACAAATCTAAAACAGTTGTAATAATTCATCTACTCATCAATAATATTTTCATACCATTAACAAAAATAACATTCAACATCTATCATAGTTTTTAATAATTTCAAAACATTCAAATTACTAGATTGTACACAAAACATAATCTAAAACAGTTCTAAAATTTAAATTTAAAACATAATCTAAAACAGTTCTAAAATTTAATGGAAGAAGTGTCTAAAATTAAGAATTCACACTAGAATATCAATATTCCATAAGAATCTCATAAAGAGGATGAATTTAATGGAAGATAATATAAAATCCTCCATATGAGGTTGAATTTTATCATTACATTATGAGTGAATCATCTCAATTATATAGCCAACAACATCAAAAAATTATAGATTGGAAAGAAAAATAATCACACATTTATCATATTTTTATATGTATAAAGTTTAGATACCATCAAACTATTTAAACTTATAGATTTCATAAAGCTATAAATTGAATCGTTAAAACTAATTTATTAAGAATCAAATCTAATAAAGTTTGACTTCATATTGCATGTACTTGTTATAAATATCTCACTAATCCAACCATACATTTTATATATGTTAAAAAATATATATAATTTAACAATTTATACTTCTAATTATGATAATAAATCTAGAATCAAACATGACCCAAATGTAGGATAAAGACAAGAATCTTAATCTATACCATTATTTTGAGTTTGGTTTAATAGAAATTGAACAAATTTATAATCATGAAAAAAACAATGAATAAACTAAGGATCATTTTAACAATGGTGAATTAGTGCCTAAAGATTGGCATAAAAAAATATAATATTCAACATTCTCATCACAAATGATATATGAAAACTAAGGATCGTTTGGTTATATATTTTCATAGATTTAAAATTTGAATATTTATTACTATAACATGTTCATTACAATTAGATTTTTAAATAATATTGTAATAATTTATTATGTCTTTGAAATTTGTTTTGTGGATTTTAATTTTGTTTTTTAAATTTAAGTTAGAGTAAGTAGAATATAATGATCTATACCTTAAAAAGATTCAAGTAATTTATGTTTGCCTCAAAATTACGATTATTGCTCGATTAAATAGATTATTGATTGTATTTAGATTTCAAAATTGGAAATACTTTAAAATTATAGAACCATATTATCCTTTGATACAAAAAGCTATGTCAAGGATTATTTGTATCTTCCTCATAATTATGTTTTACATATTGAATATTTCAGGGAGGATTGCATTGATGATTTGAAATTTGAAGCAAAGATTGGTTGAGATCGACAAAGGATATTTTGATAAACTCCAAAATCCTAAGAATAGAGAAGATGGCGAGTCATATTTTAATAGACCTTATCTTCACTCCTTCTATTCAAACGCAACCTCTCCAACTAATATATTGGATTGCAAAATAAGTAATAGATATATATGAACTTACGCCAAATCCCCCTCCATTTACCCCACCATTAGATATGCATATTGGTATTCACCTACTCAAGTTTTATGAGACCCCAGGTGGCTTTGTGAATACATCAAAAATATTATGCATGATGTCTAAGAATTTAATTGTGATGGATCAAGATATATTCCAAGAATTTATAAATGAAGTATATATTCATATATATGTATTTGTTTGAGTGTTTAAAATTAGTTAAAAAAATTTTTGAGGGATTTATGCAAATATGACATAGATTAGAAACACTGATACATTTTGACTCAAAATCCAACAAAAGTTTGTTGGAATTTCGACGAACTTTTGTCCGAATTATTTTGTCAATTTTCTGACGAACTTTGAAATGTTGAAATTCTAACCCAGCATCGTCAGCTAGGTCAGAATTTCGACGTTTCAAAGTTTGTTGGAAAATCGACGAAATAATTCTGACAAAATTTCATCAAAATTCCGATGAAATTTTGTCATATTTTGAGTCAAAATGTATCAGTGAAAGATAATTTCATGTCATTTTGGTGAAGTCATAACTTCACTTTTAATTTATCATTTATGGGAATGACATCTTCAAGAAGTTTATAGAAGGCCATAGATGGTGGGCCACTTTTTGAATTAAATTTAGTTATTGAGTTTGTATTTTTTGGATGCGTATTTAGATTTAAATTTACATACCAAAGTCACAATGTCCTACTCTTGATTAAATTCCTACAAGAAATTAAGGAACTTGGGATACCCACCTCCCAATGGTCTTGGAATGGATGCATTTAGATGGAGAAGGATTTCAAAAGGCTCATGGTACTTGTGGACCCCTCAAAGGCATGATATATAACACATGAAATTTATTTATGAAATTTGGTCTTTAGTTGTTGGCTTCTAGTATGAATGTTATCTATAAGGTGGAATTCTTAGTTGAGACTCTCAATCTTCCATTGTTGGTTTCTAGTGTGATTATACAATATGAGCCAAGTATTAATTTCTAATGTTAATAATTGAAAGAAGGTATATATTTTATTATTCGAGCATGTCTTAATTCTCATACATAATTGTCTTAGTCAATTTCTCAATGTACGAGTTCCATATATTTGTAATTTTTTCTTAATATAAAAACATATTTTATTTCATTAATTAACCTATCTATTCCATGTTACAAATGATGCTCTTATTTTAAATTATAAGTATATTATAATTCAAAATTAATTAGTAATTTTCAAGATAGAGTACACACAATTTCTTTAGTTAAAATAAAATAATATTCTTATTTCCATGAGAGTTATGTAGAATGATAGCTTGATGTCTCAAAACTATTTCTTTCATACATACTAAATTTTTATCATGTTACATTATGAGTGAATCATCTCAATTATATAGCCAAGCACATCAAAAAATTTATAGATTGGAAAGAAAAATAATCACACATTCATCATATTTTTATATGTATAAAGTTTCTACCAGCAAACTATTTATACTTATAGATTAAATTATTTTTGAATTTGGTTATTTGGGTTCAACATGTCATACTATAGGATTTTCTTGTGTTTTCACCATGTTGTCATGTGTAGATCATAGCTATGTATTTTATAGGTGTGGGAATTTTAGAGGAAGGAAAGGTTGAACAAAATGGATAAGGATGAGATGGAGCCTTTTTTACCTTAGGATTTGGTTGAGGCTCCCTTTGAGCGTAATCGAGGGGTGGTTGGTCCTCTTGTAGACATGACTAATTTAGAAGGTCTTATCAAGAGAAATTTAGAGGAGATTGGTAGAGACAAGAATCATGTTACATATGGATTAGTTGAAGTTCATTGCCTATACCATTCTCTTGAATTGCAACATTCACCTCTTGGTATTCTTTCTAATAATTTAAAAATATGAAAGTTCAAGTTTAGAAGATTATAGGAACCCTTTGGTATCAAGTTTGGAAACTAAAGATGGAAACTCCATTACAAAGGAACTAGGTTCATTCATGGAAAAGGATAAGGTTGACAATAAGATATAGTTCCTTGAAGAATTTTGGATTCAACTTGTGTTCAATGATAGATCTACTAATTATTTTGGGAAAACAACCCTCTTTATTAGATACATTGCCACTATTGGTGGAGTATTTCTAATTGGATGTTATTTTTCTAACTTACAACTATATTTTTCTTGTTGTTGTTCCATGCCAATATGATTGATCATTTTTTGTCTCTTTATTGGTCTTTGTAAAAGGGTAGGGCCCTTTCAAAATTTCTATTTCTAATTCATAAATTAAACCAAAAGTATTTACCCTAAAATTAAAATATAAATTTAAACTTTAAAATAGTCTTTTTTAATATTATATAATAGCCTCACATGTATTTAATTTATAAATCCTATTATTCTTTAGGTTTAATTTCAAAATTTTAATGCTCGAGAAAGTATAGGTTACAAGTGCATTCTTTACATTTTTTCTCTTTCTTTTGTACTATTTTGTATATGGGTGTCTTATATGCATTGCCTCAAACATATAATTTTGATGTACTATACCTAATTCTAAATGTAGTTTTATGAATGTATTCCTCCTTTATTCTTTGCTAATTGTAATTTAATATTAGACTTGTTTTTTAAAATATGGCCACCCCTCTCAATTAGTAAAATAAGTCATCTATTTTAGGTGGTGGATATTAATGTTAATTGTTTATTTATTGAACATGTACATAATCAAGACAACTTAGAAAAGTGTCTTAAATCTTTCTTTTTCATAAAAAATAGTTGGAGCATCCCATGACAAGACACTAGAACATATAAATCCTTTCTTTAAAATGTCATTTAGGAAATCCTTTAATTCATGCAAATATGAAGTGTTTGTTTGATAGGGATCTCTAGATATAGGGGCTAATTCATGCATGAACTCTATTAAAAAATAAAACACCCATTTAGGAGGTAACATGAGGAGTTCATTCTAGGAAAGACATCCTAAGACTTTTGTAATGGAGGTTTATTTTCATTTGAATGGTTCTCATTCACTTTTACTAAATAATCTAAATTAACAACGAACAAGGCACGACCTTTTCTTTATTCTCTTTTGAGTTGTAAAATAGAAAATTTAATAATACCTTCATTCCTTCTAATCCTAATAGAACTATTTTATTATACATTTCATTCAAACAATCTAGTTTCTTTCCTCTAAATTTATTCTTCAATTCATACATTTAGAACCAGCGATTTTTGGAGTAATGTCATAAGACTCAAAGGAAAAATATGAAGAATTTTATCCAAGTTTCCATTTTATGCACCCTAAGCTATAATTTTAGAATGGTATCATTTATAAACTATCTAAGTTGGGACATGTACACAACTCAACACTACCTCTTTTAACAAGGATTTAGATTTTAAGTTGAATTTCTAAACTATCTAAGCTCATACAAAATAGTAAGAAGCACCTAATTATATTAAGATTTTAAGATATAAAATATATTAATTCTACTTCATAGCTCTAGGTATGACATTTTCACATCATTATCACCATGCTCCCTAGCTTTCTTTGTTGGTGTCATATCCACCATGAATGAGGCCCATTTTTCTAAAGGTCCTATATATAAAAGATAATTAGATAAACCTTCATCAATGTTTGCATTTTAATTCTAATTGATTACCACTTTATACCTTTTACCAATTTATAATTTCATAGTTTACCAATATAAAAAGTTGTAGGGGAATAACTATAATTCCCCATTTTTATAAATAGTCTAGATTACCTAAGTTCCAATTGAAGTTTTGTTAGAGTTTAATATAATATGTTTAGTTCTAATCAATGGTTCTAGATTAATTGTTTCAAATCCCTCAAAAAATTATACTCATTAGAGAGGTTGTGCATTACTAAATCTTACCAATTAGGGATCATATTCTTATTTATACTTTCATACCACAATCATTAGCATAACTTATCAACCTCAATGAGAGAAATAGTCACTATTATGGTTCACATTTTTATTTACCAATAATTCATTATTGTGGGTTGAAAAAAATAATCCATCTGATACAAAATTATAAAGATATATGGTTATCAACAATAATTTTAATAACAAATATAACCAAAAAAAATTAACATGAACTGTTTGATATAATGCCTCAAATAAATATGTTTTATGTTTAGCTAAGGATTTAGAAACATTAAAGCAAATGCAATTGGAGGTGCCCTGGTAGAAATGTATGCAAAAGGTGGAAGCATAGACAAGGCATGTTAATTTTTTGAGAGTTTTGAAATGAGTTTCTAAAATATTTCAAGCAATGCAACGCTAGTTTTTGAACACTCTCTTCCCGTGCCAAAATTGGAGCTTTGGAATAGGGTATGAACATTCATCAAAGCATGATAGAAATAGTGTTTGTTGAAAAGGATTTAGAAACTTTCAAGCAAATGCAATTTCAAACCAAGAAATGCAGTTTGAAATCTACAAATTTGAAACATTTCGCATTTAGGGTTTCAAAATTTCTCAAACAAATGCATTTTGAAATCTACAAAATTTGAATTTAACCAACCTATGAGTGAGCTATGGAGGTCGGGTTGATGAACTGTGGCTATGGAGGTCGGGTTGATGCACGTTTTTCCCATGTCCATTCACTACATTCACATTCGGGTTTGCTTTCGCTACATACAGAGCTCCAATAGAGAATACATAGAATGACAGTGACAATTTGTTTTTATTTTTTATGCCCTATTTCAACAGGTTCACTCGAACATCCATTTGAGCGAACCTTATTAAATATTATTTTTTTATTCATATGTTTATTGGTTCGGTTGAACCTATTGTTCGACTGAACCAATAGGTTCGGTCGAACTCTTAAACTAGTTCGACCAAACCATAGAGTTCGAATGAACCCCTTGTCATTGTGAAAACAAAAAAAAATCAAATTTCCTTCCTCAAAAAATTTGTAAACCACTATTGTGGCTTAACCCCATTGCAGTTGTGTCATGACAACTCCCATTTTTCACGCATAATCAACCAAGTTTGAAAAACTTTGATTTTAGATTGTGTTGTAGATGACTATTAGGAACCTTTATTTTCTATTGGCTTTTGTGAGCATTGAATTTCCATCAATTTATAGTCGAGGTCAGCTAACACCTTATTTTAAGGCTACATTGTAGTTGTGTCATGCAGGCTCCCATTTTTCATCCATAATCAACCAAGTTTGGAAAAAAATGATTTTAGATTGTGTTGTATATGACTATTAGGAACCTTTATTTTCTATCAAATTTCATGAACGTTGATTTTTCCATTAATTTACAATAGAGTTTGGCTAGCACTTGATTTTAAGGCTACATTGCAGCTATGTCATGCGAACTCTCATTTTTTACCCATAATCAACCAAGTTTCTTAAACATTGATTATATATTGTGTTGTAGATGACTATTAGCAACCTTTATTTTCTATCGACTTTTGTGAAGGCTAATTTTCCATCGATTTATAGCTGAGTTCAGTTAATACTTGATTTGAAGGCTATATTGTAGCTATGTCATGTGAACTACCATCACCTATAATCAATTGAGTTTGGAATTTTTTTTTTTTAGATTGTGTTATAGATGACTATTAGGAACCTTTATTTTCTATCAGCTTTCATGAAAGTTGATTTTCCATCAATCTACAATCGAGTTTGACTAACACCTTATTTGAAGGCTACATTATAGCTATGTCATGTGAACTCCCATTTGTCACCCATAATCATCCAAGTTTGGTAAAAATTGATTTTACATTGTGTTGTAGATGACTATTAGGAACTTATATTTTCTATCAACTTTTATGAACATTGATTTTCCATCGATTTACAATTGAGTTTAGCTACAACCTAATATTATAGCTACATTGTAGTTGTGTCATGTGAAATCCCAATTTTCACCCATAATTAACCAAGTTTGGAAAACTTTGATTTTAGATTGTGTTGTAGATGACTATTAGGAACCTTTATTTTATAATGGCTATTGTGAACATTGGTTTTCATTCGATTTACAACTGAGTTCAACTTATACCCAATTTTAAGGCTTCATTGTAGCTATGTCATGCGAGCTCCTATTTTTGACCCATAATCAACCAAGTTTGGAAAAATATGATTTTAGATTGTGTTGTAGATGACTATTAAGAACCTTTATTTTTTATTGGCTTTCATGAATGTTGATTTTCCATCGATTTTTAGCCAAGTTCGGCTAACACCTGATTTTAAGTCTACATTATTGGTGCAGGAGCACCTACTTGAATACAAGCGTAATTTTAATGTTTTGCTCTTAATCTTTTGGTTTTGTTTTGTAATGGTCTTATACATCATTGATAAGGTTTAAGGGGACCTATTTTAAGCTTAGGTAAACTTAAAAATAAATTGGGAAGTCTTTTGGAGGCGTTTCCTAAGTTTTTGGGAAAAGTTCGAAAACACACTGTGTTTTCAAACCGCGTGTTTTTTTGCCATTCTTGGTTAAAAACGTGAACCCTAATGTAACCTAAATTCTTCTTGACATTGAAAAAAAGGTGTTTTTCGACCTGGAGAAGAGTTTGGAAGATTGGTGGCGTGCAGTTTATGAGAAAGTGAATAGAACAGTGATTTTGTTGAAGAAAAATACAGTTTTCTGTTTTGTTTCTGGAAACAGCGATTTAATGGATTGATTTAGGCATTTGGCTATTTGTTACAGCATGTAGGGAAGTCATTTCAATCATTCTTGTGACTGTATAGTCAGTTAACCCATCACTATTTCCTTTTCTTGTTATTTTGTGGTTTTGTGTTTTGCTGTTTTGACTGTTAAAATAAAAAAAATGGAGTTCTAGCCTATTTCCTGGCCGTACCAAGAAGTATGGGAACAGAGGAAGCTAGGTTAGACTCCACACCTGTACATATTGTAAATAAAGAATGCTTTTTGAGAGTTGTTAGCATGCTAAATGATTTTTCCTAGGCGAGACAGTGAGAACCCGGCTAGGAAAAGCTTGAGGACAGCGTAAATAATTTGCAGGGGAGTGAAGATTTTTAAAAGATTCTTTTTTGAGGATTTAGGGGAGTGTCTTGGCTCTGCACGGTGACAAGGAAGAGCCCGTAACAGTCCGTTTTCATGAAGAACTTTTCACCAGTCCTAAACTGGTTCTGAACAGTTTTGAAACCCTAGTGTTCCTGGCTCCTTTCGCATTTGGGCAGTGTACAGCCTGTAGAGGCTCAAAACCTCAAGAATATTTAAGTTGGTGGCATGGGAATCACCAACCCCAACAGAAAAACTCAGGTCATTTGGGGAGTTTAGGAGAAAATTGCATTTTTCTCTGTCAAGAGGCCTAACTGGGCTTCTAGCATTGTAGCCCTTCCAAACCCTCAATTGGTGATTTAGTGAAAGCGATGGAGGATTGGGTTATGAAGGATGTTCAAGAACTTTTAGAAGATTGATTTGAAGCTATGGAAGCTACTTACACCCCTGCAACAAGATTTGGAGGTATTAGTGATTCACTAGTCTTTACGTGGATTAAGGGCTAGGCGGTGAAGGCGAGGGAAAACACCAGGAAATTCTTGGTAGCAGCAAATTGGAAAATGATAGTAGGGTTGGCAATCTAACCAGGGCTTCCTAAATAGTAGGTGACCTACAGGTTGAGTGGTGGATGAGATATCACCAAGGGGGTTATCAAATTGTGACCCAGAGCATTGAGTTAGTGAGTGATTCAATCCAACCCTCGTTCTATCAGATTGGTATCAGAGCCCAGCTAAAGATTTGGGAAAGGAATCTTGCATGTCAGACATAGAGTCAAGTGATACTTCCACCATGGTGACCAACACAGAACTGGCAAAGATGGTTGAAGAGCAAGAAGAAGACAATAAGCAGTTGAGGGAAAGAATAGCTCAACTTGAGGCAGCAGTGAGGAGTGCACAGTTTGAAGGAAGAATTCCAAAAGAAGAAGAGGTTGCAGAGGAAGATAAGACCCCTGAACCTGACCCCATCTTGAAGGAGGAGCCTTTCTTGAAGGCATTAAAAGCTTTGAGTGGAAAATCACTTGAAGGAGTGCCACTATTTAGTGGAAAGAGGGAACCTGACTTAGTCATGGACTGGATAGAAGGAATGGAGAACCACTTCGAATGTGATGGAGTTACAGAAGCACAAAAGGTGAAGGTTGCAAAGTCAAGGTTGAGAGGATCAGCATTAACTTGGTGGAAGTTTGTCCAGACTGAAAGGGAGAAACAAGGTAAGCAGCCCATATCAACCTGGAAAGGAATGGTTGCTAAAGTGAAAGAAGCTTATATGCCGGATGATTATGAAATTCAGCTCCACAAGAAGAGGAAGAGTTTAAGACAAAAAGACCTAGATGTAAACACCTACACAGAAGAGTTTCAAAAGCTTTGTTTGAGATCGAATGTGGCAGAAGATGAGAGCCTAAAAGTGGCTAGATACCTAAATGGATTGAAGTGGAATATACAAGAAGAGATGGCTTTGCTCAGCCCCAAGACAGTCCACCAATGTTATCAGCTAGCTATTAAGATCGAAGAGAGGAATAAAAGGAAGCATGATCAGTCCTCAAAGGGCAGAGGAAGAGGCAAAGATCAAAGAGGACATCGTGGAGGTTACCAAGGAAGAGGTGGTGACCAAAGAAGCCAAGGAGAATCAAAGCTTATTGAGCATGGAGGTGAAACCTCATCAAGAGGAGGATTTAATAGAGGAAGAGGACCTCAAGGGGGTTCAAACAGAGGAAGAGGAGCAGGCAGAAGTAACTCCTACTTTGCCACCATGAAGTGTTATAATTGCAATCAGCTAGGCCATCCAGCTTATAGATGCCCGGAGAAAGCTTCATCTAGCAATGAGAAAAGAGTAGCTTATGCACAAGAGGACACCATGAGTGTAAAGACACCTGAGATCAGTCACATAGAATCAGAAGTAGGTGAAAATCTGATGTTTAATAGAGTGCTGATCAGACAACCGGTCAAGGAAGAACCCAAGCAAAGGAGAGCTTTGTTTCGAGCAAGGTGAAAAATACTTGGAAAGGTATGTAAGGTTATTGTCGATTCTGGTTCTACGGACAATATAATATCTGAGGAGGCAGTAAATAAGTTAAAATTGCAGAAGGTACCTCATGCCAATCCCTACAAAGTCACATGGCTGAATAAAGGGCAAAGTGTCTTAGTGAATGAGCAGGTTATAGTGGAATTTTCAATTGGAGGCTACAAAGACAAGCTGATTTGTGATGTACTGCCCATGGATGCATGCCATCTTCTTCTTGGTAGGCCATGGCAATATGATAGAGGTGTTGTATATCATGGAAAGGAGAACACCATTGAGTTCACGAAGGATGGAAAAACCTTCAAGCTGCAATCGTTGATTGAGGAAGATGAAGGGGCAGTCCAAGGTTCCAAACATTATGTTGAGCAGTGGTAAAGAGTTCATCAAGGATCTACACCAAGGGAATGAAGGTTATGTGGTCCTAATGCAGTCCAAAGAGGAAGAAAAGGCTGAGAAGACAGTCATACCTGAAACAGTTCAAAGGCTGCTAGAAAAATATAAGAGCATTGTGAGTGATGGAACACCATCAACTCTACCACCCAAGAGAGCAATAAGTCATCAAATTGACTTCATACCTGGAGCCTCATTGCCTAACAAAGCAGCATACAAACTGACCCCTGAGCAGAACAAAGAGGTGGCAAGACAAGTGGAAGAGTTGCTGAATCAAGGTCTGATTCAAAAGAGTATTAGTCCATGTGCAGTCCCAGTTGTTTTGGCAACAAAAAAAGGAGGTAAATGGAGACTTTGTACTGATTCTAGAGCAATAAATAGAATCACAATTAGGTATAGATTTCCAATACCTAGGATTGAAGATTTATTGGATTGCCTTGGAGGTGCAAAATTTTACACTAAGCTAGATCTTAAGAGCGGGTATCACCAAATCAGAATTAAGGAAGGTGATGAATGGAAGACAGCTTTTAAGACAAATGATGGTTTGTATGAGTGGAAAGTGATGCCATTTGGCCTCTCGAATGCCCCTAGCACGTTCATGAGACTAATGAATGAGGTGCTTAAAGATTTCACAGGGATTTTTGTGGTAGTCTACTTGGATGACATACTGATTTTCAGTAAGACTGCAGAAGAACATTTGAAGCATGTAGAGATGGTGCTCAAAAGGTTGCAAGAAGAACAATTGGCAATCAACCTTGAGAAGTGTGAGTTCTTCAAACAAGAGCTTGTGTATCTAGGCTTTGTGGTATCTCAAGGAATGCTGAAGATGGATCCAAGTAAGGTAGAAGCTATCCTAAACTGGCCTACACCAACCACAACAACTGAGGTAAGGAGTTTTCATGGTTTGGCTCAGTTTTATAGGAAGTTTATAAGAAATTTTAGTGGTATATGTGCACCAGTGTTAGATACAATCAAGGGTGGTCAGAAAACAAAGTTTAAGTGGACTTTAGAGGCTGATAAAGGGTTTGAAAAGTTGAAAAAAGAAGTGGCAACACAACCTATCTTGTTATTGCCTAGTTTTGATAAATTGTTTACAGTTGAGTGTGATGCAAGTGGAGTAGCAGTAGGAGGAGTCCTTAGTCAAGAAGGTAGACCTGTAGCCTTCTTTAGTGAAAAACTCAATGAAGCTAAGCAAAAATACTCCACCTATGATCTGGAACTTTATGCTTTAGTGCAGTCCCTTAGGAAATGGAGGCATTATTTGCTACCCAAAGAATTTGTGGTCTTCACGGATAACCAGGCACTTAGTTATATCAATACCCAGGAGAAGTTAAGCAATAGGCACTTGAAATGGATGGAGTACATTCAAGCTTTCACATTTACCATTAAGCACAAGAAGGGACAGCAAAACAAAGTGGCAGATGCATTAAGCAGGAGGATGTTGACAGTCCAAGAGATACAGCTGAAAAGCATAGGATTGGAAAGTTTTAAGGATCTCTATGGTGATGACGAAGACTTTTCCGAAGCCTACAAGGTATGTTCAGACTTTGCAAATCATTTTCACAGTCAATATGCTGAGTATACATTGCAAAATGGGTTGTTATTCAAGGGCAATCTGTTATGTGTCCCAAGAGGATCAATGAGAGAAAATCTGATCCAAGAGAAACACAATGGCAGTCTTAGTGGGCATTTTGGTATTAACAAAACTTTAGAGCTGGTACAAAGGTTTTACTATTGGCCTAAGTTAGCACGAGATGTCAGAAAGTATGTTGAACAATGTGTTGTTTGCATGAAAGCAAAAGGGGGAGCTAGCAATGCTGGGTTATATCAGCCTTTGCCTATTCCGAACAGACCATGGGAGTGTGTGAGTATGGATTTTGTGGTGGGTCTTCCCAAGACTAAATCTGGTTTTGACAGTGTTTTTGTAGTTGTGGACAGATTTAGCAAGATGAGTCACTTTATTCCTTGCAAGACCACACACGATGCAAGCTATATTGCCCATCTATTTTTTAGGGAAGTTGTGAGAATCCATGGATTGCCATTGAGCATTGTCTCCGATAGGGATGTAAAATTCATGAGTCATTTCTGGAAAACACTATGGAGCAGATTGGGAACTAATTTATCATTTGGATCAGCTTACCATCCTCAGACCGATGGTCAAACTGAGGTGGTTAATAGAGTGTTAGGTAACCTATTGAGGTGCTTGACAAAGGAATATGGACAGACCTGGGATATGGTGATTTCCCAAGCGGAATATGCATACAATGATAGTGTGAACAGAACTACAGGAAAAAGCCCATTTGAAGTTGTGTATGGGATGCATCCACGAGGAGTTTGTGAGCTCAGAGACCTAGGAACAATGGAGAATAGGAGTGGACATGCAGAAGACTTCACTCAAACCATGAAGGAGATTCATGAGCAGGTTAAGAAAACAATCACAGCAGCAACACAAAAGTTGAAGGACAAAGTTGATGAGACAAGAAGAGATGTGCAGTTCCAGGTGGGTGATTATGTGATGGTTCACCTCAACAAATCCAGATTACAGAAGGGGATGTCCACCAAATTGCAAATGAAACGGGTAGGACCATGCAAGGTGATAGCTAAGTATGGAAAGAATGCATACAAAGTGGAACTTCCATCGGATTTGGGCATATCTCCAGTCTTCAACGTTGCTGATTTGATCAGATACAAGGGTACAGTCAATGATGAAGTTCAAAACAATCAGGAAATCTTTAAAGATATCAGCAATATACCCCTTCCAAGTCAAGAGAAAGCTCAGGCAGAGAAGGTCTTGGAGTCCAGGGTGAAGAAAGCAACAAGGAATAAGGTATACATGGAGCACCTTATCAAGTGGAAGAGCAAACCTGACTCAGAGGCTACATGGGTACAAGAGGATCAATTCAAGAAGCTTGGAATTGACCTGAAACTGATACCACCTTCCAGTCCTTGATCTTTGTGCTGAGAGGGGGAGAATGGTGCAGGAGCACCTACTTGAATACAAGCGTAATTTTAATGTTTTGCTCTTAATCTTTTGGTTTTGTTTTGTAATGGTCTTATACATCATTGATAAGGTGTAAGGGGACCTATTTTAAGCTTAGGTAAAATTAAAAATAAATTGGGAAGTCTTTTGGAGGCGTTTCCTAAGTTTTTGGGAAAAGTTCGAAAACACACTGTGTTTTCAAACCGCATGTTTTTTTGCCATTCTTGGTTAAAAACGTGAACCCTAATGTAACCTAACTTCTTCTTGACATTGTAAAAAAGGTGTTTTTCGACCTTGAGAAGAGTTTGGAAGATTGGTGGCGTGCAGTTTATGAGAAAGTGAATAGAACAGTGATTTTGTTGAAGAAAAATACAGTTTTCTGTTTTGTTTCTGGAAACAGCGATTTAATGGATTGATTTAGGCATTTGGCTATTTGTTAAAGCATGTAGGGAAGTCATTTAAATCATTCTTGTGACTGTATAGTCAGTTAACCCATCACTATTTCCTTTTCTTGTTATTTTGTGGTTTTGTGTTTTGCTGTTTTGACTGTTAAAATAAAAAAAATGGAGTTCTAGCCTATTTCCTGGCCGTACCAAGAAGTATGGGAACAGAGGAAGCTAGGTTAGACTCCACACCTGTACATATTGTAAATAAAGAATGCTTTTTGAGAGTTGTTAGCATGCTAAATGATTTTTCCTAGGCGAGACAGTGAGAACCCGGCTAGGAAAAGCTTGAGGACAGCGTAAATAATTTGCAGGGGAGTGAAGATTTTTAAAAGATTCTTTTTTGAGGATTTAGGGGAGTGTCTTGGCTCTGCATGGTGGCAAGGAAGAGCCCGTAACAGTCCGTTTTCATGAAGAACTTTTCACCAGTCCTAAACTGGTTCTGAACAGTTTTGAAACCCTAGTGTTCTTGGCTCCTTTCGCATTTGGGCAGTGTACAGCCTGTAGAGGCTCAAAACCTCAAGAATATTTAAGTTGGTGGCATGGGAATCACCAACCCCAACATAAAAACTCAGGTCATTTGGGGAGTTTAGGAGAAAATTGCATTTTTCTCTGTCAAGAGGCCTAACTGGGCTTCTAGCATTGTAGCCCTTCCAAACCCTCAATTGGTGATTTAGTGAAAGCGATGGAGGATTGGGTTATGAAGGATGTTCAAGAACTTTTAGAAGATTGATTTGAAGCTATGGAAGCTACTTACACCCCTGCAACAAGATTTGGAGGTATTAGTGATTCACTAGTCTTTAAGTGGATTAAGGGCTAGGCGGTGAAGGCGAGGGAAAACACCAGGAAATTCTTGGTAGCAGCAAATTGGAAAATGATAGCAGGGTTGGAAATCTAACCAGGGGTTCCTAAATAGCAGGTGACCTACAGGTTGAGTGGTGGATGAGATATCACCAAGGGGATTATCAAATTGTGACCCAGAGCATTGAGTTAGTGAGTGATTCAATCCAACCCTCGTTCTATCAATTATAGTTGTGGCATGCGAACTACCAATTTTCACCCATAATCAACCAAGTTTAGTAAACTTTGATTTTAGATTGTGGTATAGATGACTATTACTAACCTTTATTTTCTATTATCTTTCATTAATGTTTATTTTCCATTGATTTATAGTCTGAGTTTAGCCATCACTTGATTTTAAGGCTATGTTGCAGTTGTGTCATGTGAATTTCCAATTTTCACCCATAATCAACCAATTTTGGTAAACTTTGATTTTATATTGTGTTGTAGATGACTATTAGGAACCTTTATTTTCTATTGGCTTTCATGAACGTTGATTTTCCATCGATTTACAGTCAAGTTTAGCTAACACCTGATTTTAGGCCTGTGTTGTAATTGTGTCATGCAAAGTCCCATTTTTCACCCATAATCAACCATGTTTGGAAAAATTTGATTTTAGATTGTGTTTAAAATATAATTCCTTACTCTACTACCTAAATTAGATATAAGTAAATTTCCAATAGTTGAGTAAACTACTTGAATAAGAAACAATTACTCTCTTAATTTTATAAGGTACAACTCCATCTTCCGATAATTGATAAATTTTTAAAAGATTTAAATTTTATAGGGGCATGCTTTTAACTAAAAACCAAGAAAAGTGTAAATTAATTTCAATATTGAAAATGTTTTAAGTATCAAGCATAATGAATTAATTTAAGAACATACCAATAACTAGCACATGGGATAATTTAACATGCCACAAAAAGTAAATCTAAGATATTTATAACTAGAGATAATACCCAAAACTGAAACAAATCATGTGAATAAAGACAATATTCATTTACAAAAAAATGTTACAACTCATATAAATTAATTAAAATGCAAAGATTATGATCAATATCCTTCATTCATTCAATGATATCAATCATACACAAATAAACGTAAATTTTTAGTTTGATGTAGATCTATCTTCAAAAAAAATTTAAAGAGCATTTTAGTTTCATCAAATTACATATATATAAAGGTGAGTGTAACTACTTCTTGAAAATATCTACCAAGAAAAGAAGTCTTTTGAATTCCCTAAAAAATAGTTCATATGAATTAGTTATGCAAATAAAGAGGTTATTTTTGAGGTAGAATGTTGTCAGTGACTTCTTCAAATGACTGGGTGACTATTGTGGTAACTCTAGCTTGAAACACATAAAATTCCTTCACTATTGGAGGCATATCACGATGTTGGGGAATGATTAAATTATTAGCTCTTAATTGCTAGTGATCCTTATTAGTTGTTGCTACCTCGATCTTCCCTGTGTATGCTATCCCTCTCAACTACTGAACTGAAAAAATCTCAAGACAATACCATTGAGCCTTCTCATGCTTTCCATAGTGAATTTCTATTTTTCATAGAGGTTATCGACTATCCCTCTGAATATTTCTTTCAAAGTCTCCTCATATTCATCATTATAGTTCCCTTCTTTTTTGAGATGTATGCCAATGCCGAAAAGATTTTTTTGAATCTTTGTTATCATTGTATTACACTCATTAAGTGCTTTTCCCTATTCCAATATATTCTGCTTCATAACAAAGAGCATCCATTCAATTCCCCTCTTCCACATACACACCTGTTATCGCTAACATTTGGTAAAATATTCTCACTAACCAATTTATCTGTACCCATCTCTATCATTCCTTTGAAATTAGTGTTAGTATTTTCCCAAAATGATTCTTCATGTTTGGACAAAGAAATCTCTTTATCAATTTCAGCTCTCAAAATATCGATCTCTTTGCATTCCTTCTTCATATATAAGATAAACTTAGCTCCCTTAGCCAAAATATTTGTGGCCCATTCTTTAGTAGCCTTCCCATAATCCTCATAACCTTACATCTTATCCACCATTTCTTTCCCCATGAAAGATGTTGGTTTAAATGTTGTAATAGTCTAACTAATTCATTGTGGAGAAAAATCTAATACAAATTTCAAGAAATTAGTTAGAATCCTCACCTGATGTTTCAATTCATCATTGTTTTATTTGCTCTTTCCACCAATCTAGTAGCTGTCACCTAGAAATTTTGCACATCTCTATCCTTGGTTGAAGGCCCTAGATTAACTCTAGTGATGTTAAAGTCACTAATAGTTACTTTTCCTACTTCCTTCTGAATCGAGGGATGAGCTACTTCCACATACATATTTCTAGTACTAGACCATCTTCCAATAACCTAGATGTAGTCTTTAGTTTCTTTAGCTTTGAGGTTCTCTAAATTAATTGTCCAATGAAACCTTTTTCAGGGAGACTAAGATGGATTCTTTTCCTCTCCTTGGACAAGGTTTTCTCTAACCATAAGGTGGAAGTAGGTGTATATATAGGGGAAGTGAATTGTAGAACTCTCTTAAGAGGAGAGGTGTTAGAAGTTCTCATTTCAAGAGAAGAGGGTGGACCTACCATAGGAGAAGTTTGTGGCTCCCTATGAGAATAAGACTTAGGGGAAGAAGGAACACTTACCTCTAGGGAAGAAGACCTACAATAATTTTTTCTTCTTCATCCACTACCTTTTTCACCTTTCCTTTCTGTGTTTGATTTGGGTAATCTTCCCCATAGGTTTACTCTAGCAACCCTTTCACTAGAGGTTCCTCATCTCCATCTCCCTATCTTATTGGTGTTGTTGTTTGAGTAGATGAAGATTGTATATAGGAGGATGAAGGTACCTGGCTACTCTCTCCTTAATGTTGAATGCCTTGAGATCTAAGGGAAGGGGCATTCTATTTCCCTTACAATTTTTCCCTTTCATCTCACAAGGAATTCTTCTCCAAATGCTTATTGAAATAAGCTCTTTCAGTAGCTTAATTCCCATATAATTTCCTATAATTTATGCTTGAAAGTGGTAGGTAGTCATTAATTATGCTCTTAATAATTGGCATAGTAACTTTCCCATCTTGCACCAAGTTTTGACATTTTAAATTTTTTAAAAGAGAAAAACTACAATGGCTTTTTGGGGAATTGATTGATTTCAACAACCCTGTCAGGGGCCAATAAAGGTTTCAAAACCTTTCTTGTAGCATAAATTATTTGTTAAAAAATTCTTTAAATATCTCAACCTTTAATAATGTGAATTATTTTGGTGATAGTCCTAGCTTTGACAACCCTTTCGGAGGCTAACAAGGGTTTTAAAACCTTCATAAAGTTTCAAAATATACTCATTTTGAGCTTCAAATTACTTAAGACTTTCACAATATCACCTTTGAGGATCACTTTATTTTTAAAGCTAGAAACAATATGTTATTAGATAAAAAGGAGATTTTGACAACCTTTTCAAAGCTTGAAAAGGGTTTTAAATCCTATATGATGTTCTGAACTTCAATGATTTCTAGTCAAAAAGTTTAATATTTCTTCTAAATCATTGGAATTTAGTTAGTTTGTGAGAACCACTTTGGACACAAACATAGTTTTGAAAACCTTTGAATAAACTAAAAGAAGAGCAATATTAGAATTGATTATGAAGAAGGTGAGATGAAATATGGTTGTGACAACCAAGGAAGAATGTAAAAGGGTTATAGAAACAAATGGATGAGATGCCTCTTTTGAAAAGACATATTTATAAAGAAATACATAGTTTTTGGAATGGAGTTCAAAACTAGATGGTAACATCTATTGATGAAATATACCTAGATTTTGTATGCTTTTAAGGTGAATATTATTTTCAAAATATCAAATTATATATTTTTTCTCTCTTTAATTAGTGCATCATTGATAATAACTTCTCTTTGTATATTGAAATTATCATTTGTTCTAATGTTCTTATGTAGATCCAAGTGCATGCTCATAAATTTATATTGGAGGATGCTCATATTTAGGAGTTCAACCACTAGGGTAAGTTCTTCCTTCATATTGTACAAGGTGCTACCTTTCTCTACCTTTCCTAGAGGTCAACAATGCAGGCATAGCCATTCTACCAAGTGTGATTCTGGTGATCAAGGATCTCAATCTTGCAATCCCTCATCCCAAAATTTTGGGGTTTATTCTTCCCATCCATGAGGATGGATTTGTCCCTCCAAGACACCCTCAAATTTTACTCCTTAATGTTGAGGAGCTAATTTTCCTAACTCAGGGAATTTCCTTCATTTATAGCTCACCATTTATGTAGTTTATACCCAACCACATGTGGAGGAGAATCTTGAAGTAGAAGATGATGCTCTCATTAGTTGGGATTTCATTAATAATACTACCTTTAGAGATGTGCAGGGAAAGCCTAATGATTAGCATCCACCATTTATTGGCCTTACATTATCTTTGTAGTGCTCTTTGGGCTTTTCCCTCTGTTTATTTTCATCTCTGCTTAGGATTTAATC
This sequence comes from Sequoia sempervirens, assembly GCA_007258455.2. Classification (NCBI taxonomy): domain Eukaryota; kingdom Viridiplantae; phylum Streptophyta; class Pinopsida; order Cupressales; family Cupressaceae; genus Sequoia; species Sequoia sempervirens. The sequence goes on along the minus strand of VDFB02026320.1, from coordinate 55,339,213 downwards.
CTATTAGAATCGTGGGCAAGCCTTTCTACCACTCTAACCTTTTTTGTGAATATTGTACTATTGTAAAGTTATTAATATAAAGTAATGTGGAATATTCATAAAAAAAATCTATTTATTTATTAATTTTTTATTTAATAATTAATTATTTGTTACAATTTCAAAAAATTGATTATGATAAGCAATTGTGAGGTTAGGTTTCTAGCTATTATTATTTGGCTTCCATTTCAATAATAATTAATGGTTCTATTATAGGTTACTTTTATTTCTCAAGATATTTTAGATTGGGGGGCACCCTTTGTTCACTTATCTATTTATTCTTTTGGATTAATTTCTTCGAAGGAATTTATATCTTATTAAAAAAATGTTTTTTCAGGATCTCAATACTTCATATACAAGAAATGCTATCATTAATCAATAATTCCTAGATGTTATGATGATTTTTTCATTTGCATCTAGCTTGGAAATTAAGAGAATTAGAGTCTTATTATTTGAATATTAATATAAATTTGGAATAATAGTAAGTATAATTAAATCTAAAAATTCTTTCGTGACATGGGAAAAAGAGGAAAATTTACATTTAATTATTTATACTTTAGTAAAGGAGCCCACCCAAATTCTTATCATGGATTTCTTTTTTTCTATGAAAGAAATGATAAAGAATTGTGAAAATCTATCTTGTATAAATCTAGAATAATATGGCTTTCTCTAGCTAGGAGGTTGGTTTTTGTTGCTTTTGTTTTTACGCTAGTTCAATTTATTTGTTTTTTTAATTCTAGATTGTAAAAGTGATATTGTTAAAATTAATTATTATTATATAGGAATTTCATTATAAATAATCTAGTGATACTTTAAAGTTCCCTTTAATAAGCTAGAATATTTTTCTATCAATCGATAAGAGGGTCTTAGGAATCAAATATTTTTAATCTTTCAATGAATCCCTACTATCCAAAGGGGTATATGAAGATGTATATCTTCTCCTTTTGAAAAATATCCGAAAGTATAACTATGTGGGAAGGTGAATTCTATGGGAGGTATGTGGTTGTTTCTTATATAAAATATCATGATGGTTTTATGGTAAATGAAGTCTAACTATGTTTTTGGTATGGGAAAATTAAAGGTGTTTAGGTGTTAGAATGGTTTAATGAATGCACTAGGTCTATCTAAGGTTACATATGTCAATATTTCAATCTTAGGTGTTTGATTATTCATTTTTTGTAGCACTCCAAGAGTCAAAATATAGGGTGTAGGCATTGAAAGGAATATACATAGATTGGTAGGTCACAAGTGTTGACTAGCACATGAATCAATAGATATTGTGTAGGTGCCAATATATAGAGAAAAAACATCAAATAGTGTACATGGTAAATGATAGAGCATAGGAACAAAATGATAGGGATATAGTTCTAATTTGATAAGTCTATATATTTGTTATTTTTGGTAAAAGATTTTAAACAAAAATACATAATGGATGACTTGAATTTTTAGGGTATAAGGCTAAGTGGATTTTATTGGATTATCATGTGAAAACATGACAAACTCTTGAGCATATTTCCTAAATTATTCAAGTGGTTGTGTTGATTAATTTTGGACCAGAAAAGATATTTATATGCTAATACTATCTACCTATAAATTGATAGCTATGAAAATTCATGTGCACATGAATTCCCTTAACAAAGGTGGCCAAAATACTTTACCTTGATAATCTCTATCGTACCACATGGAGGTCCTTTGTAAGTGGCTTTAGGCTATAATGCAAATCCCTTGCACAACACTAGAATATGACTGACAGTTATCTAGGCTTTACAATAATTTTAAGGGAGTCTTGAAAATACCAAAAGGGTATGTGAGGCACAATCTCTAAAAACTATCTTTTCGTAAGAATGGGCTAGGATAAAACCACATGAGCTTGTTAAAGTAATCATGCATTAGCTAATAATTAATTAATCCTTAATTGATTATTAGTTTAATTTATTCTCATGCACTTAAGCTAAACTTAAGAGTGATTTTATGCTTTTATGGTTTTTCTCCTATATATTACTCAACCCTCATTGTAATTATCTCTCGATCTTTCATATCTTTTTGAGAGTCTTTTGCTTCTATAGATTTTTCTTGTTGAGGAATATTGCACATATTGTTTGTAGATCTCTTTGTGTGGAAGGTGTATTTGTTTATTGTTTGATCCTATGGATCATGGTTTTGTGGTTTTTCACAATTCTAAGATGGTATCAGAGCCTTGATTCAACAAACCCCTTCTCGATTTATGAGGTTTTTTTCTTTAATGAGGGTTATAGGCTTTAAATATAAATCCCCTTTGTTTACAGGATCAAAACAAAGTCCTCCATTAGATTTAGAACTATCGAAAAGGTCAGAATTTCCTTTTGTTTGGCCTAATTTGGATCTTGAGGTCAAATCTATGAGGGTTTGAAGTAGTTGCTTTATTCTAGATCTGAAGGGTAGCTGCAATTTTAGTGCACTTTGGTGTGAAAAGGACCTCGCCATTGCATTTAGGAGGTCGATTCCATGAATTTTGACTATAATATTTCCCTTATTTTCCATTGGGATCTTTTGAAGAAATTTTTTTTGTACAAGGGCTATACGACCCTTGTATGGTTTGCATGTGGATAAAAAAAAGGAGGTTGAAAAAAAGGTTGACGTTATTTAATTTTTTGGTTCTTTTTTAAATCTAAAAATTTAAAAATCAAAAAAATAAATATTAAAAATGTTGGTTTGAATATTTTAAGAGGGGCATATTTAATTTTAGGCACTGCATTCAATTAAAGGTACCCTTAGGTACCTACATAAGGAGGCCTTGCAGGCCCATTGAAATTGTTGATTGGAATATTTAACTCCCAAACAATAGCCTTTCCCAACTAGTGGGATTTAAAGCCAACCTCTGACCCTTTTCATGTCGATAAAAAAAAAAAACCCAGTGACCTTTCATTTTTCCAGCTTCATGCAATTTTTTACTACCCATTTTCCCTTTCCTAGTGAAAATTCTCATCGTTTTTCTTCATTGTTGACAATGAAACATTTTTGCAGTAGCAGATGAAATATTCACCTAGGATTCTAATAGTAGGAAAAATTTTCATGACAACCACCTTATTGTTTGTTGATGGTAGCAATTTTTTCCAATGAGTGGCTTTTTTCCTAGTCGGTACAAGAATATTCTAGCATCCAGAGGAATATTTCATCCAATTTTTTTCTTTTATTTCTAATGGTTAGGAATATTCTAGGAATATTTTTCTTATTTTATCATGACATCATGCTGATATCATCAGTATGACTAGCTACAGATGGCCCCTTAAGACCCCTTTGAGCCCTAAAGGGGGTCTTTTTTTTCCTTTTGGCCATAACTTGGGCATAGGATATCATTTTTGGACAAACAAGATATCGTCAAAAAGTTGGTTCTGCCAAATTTCCAGTGGTGTGGGTCTCTTCACCAAAGTTAGAGGTACTTTTTTCAATCTCGAGCTCATAACTATTGAGCAATTTCTTCATTTTTCATGATTCGAGTGGCATTGAAACTATCTCTTAGATATCTTTTGTTCCATCCATGCACTTTTTTTAGATTTATCTCCAAGCGTATTTTATTCAGTTTTTTGTGTTTTCACACTTTGGTGAATTGCTTGGATGTTTTAGCTCCTGGAAACTTTCTTTGCATGGGATGAGTTATTTTTGGCTATTCTATATGTATTTCTAGTATTCTATCGTATTTGGGCATTGTATATATGTTTTCATGCACATTTTATTTTGTAGACGCACTGAGATAATGTGTCATTCTGGTGTTACCTTTTTGGGATTTCACACATCCTATTGTGCTTTTTTTGGGATTTCACACATCCTATGATATAAATTACCGTGGGTGGAACTTGATGTTTTCCTTTGGTTTTCCCATCACACCTTTGTCAAGTGACTATCCCTTCAATGAAAATAGTGAATCCTAGTGATTCTTGCCTCATGTGTGTGTACCTTAGTTTGCACACCCTTTTATTTGTAGTTTATTTATCCTACACACACTTCTTGGTTTCACATAGTTTCAATGTTCATGTCATGGTTCTCCCTTTTTAGCATTATGGGGGTTTCTATTGTTGGTGCTTGCATTGGTGTGATCTATGTATCAAGTTGTTGTTCCTATGTACTTTCAGATGTAGTGTACATCAATGGCTGGTTACATGCATTTCATTGAGTTTAAGAATTTATGATATGGACATTCTAACATTCCTTTTTTTCTGGAGTCAACCTTCCATTTTCATTCGATTAGAGACTATTGGGTACTTTTATTTTCAACTTGTATCTTGCATGTTGAGTCTAGTGTTAGTTTTGGTCACTCATACAGATTCATGTATCATTTGTATTTTTGAGTTCAAGATGTTTTCCTTTGTTTTCCATCTGATTCGAGTAGTGTCATTAAGGACAATCACGTAGATTATTATCTCTCTCATTATCACTGTTCTTTAGACTACTAGTACATGTATTTTTGACTTGCATCTTGCATGTTGAGTAGTGTCATTGGGGGCACTCATGTAGATTATAATATCCTTAATCTTGAGATTTGTATCTTCGATTTTCAGATATTTTTCCTTTGTTTGTAATAGGATTCAAGTAGTGTCGTAGTGGGCACTCATGAAAATTCTTGTTATCTTGATTTTGATCATCATTTTCTTTAGAGGAGGTTCTTCATTTTAATAACATATTAGTCTTTATTCAACAACAGTCTACAACTTCATCATACTTTTGTGATATTCTACACATTCCTCTCTTTTTTGGGACTTTTTTTGGTTGGAGGCTTCTTTGTCCTACACCTTGATTTGGAGGCCTTTTTAGTCCTTCATTTTTCTTTCTCTCTTTTGGAGAGGAGTTTTCTCCCATAGGGTTTTTCTCCTCTTCTCCAGTTTTCAGAGATATTTTGTTTGAGTAAGTGTGGAAAAATTAAACTAAATACAATTAAATACACCTTTTAATGAAACATTGTATCAAGATTAAACATGAATTAAAATAATTTAAAACTAAGAAAAGCTTGAAAGTGTCTCATTGTCTCCTATCTCGAAAGATTTATCAAATTATAGAAGCTCTCATATTTGTAAGCACCGTAACTGTTTAAAATGCCTATCTAGAGAATGGAATGGATGCTAAATGCAATGATGTGATGATTGCTAATGAATTCTAGATGATATGGAGCTACTGTAAACTATCTTGATGAAAACTAATAAAAGGAAGCTATAGTAAAAAATAATGATGCTGTCGTGATATGAAATCTACTGATACCATGATGTTGTGATGCTTTTTCTAATGCTAATGCTTATGATTGCCTGGTTGCTTGGTTGTATTCTTGGAAAGTAAGTTTGCATAAATTAGGATTTTCTCAGATCATTTTCATGCTTCAGAAGGCTGTATATATAGATTTCTAGCAACAGTTTTGCATAGGGCCAACACAACAGAGGCTGAGATTAAATCTGGAGACTTGAATGGTACGAGATGAGAAGGTGAAGCGGATCATGGAGATTTGTTCCTACCCATGAAAACACCAAGCAAGATGAGAGGAAATATTTGAGGTAGAAGATTAAGAGGATTGCCTGCAGGTTTGTCCCCAAGGCTTTTCCCATGAATGACAGTTAAATTAATTAGATTTGAAAAAAATATAATTTTATTGCTGAGTGAATAGAGGGATTTGATTTATGCTTTTATTTAAATATTTTTGGTTTATTTAATTTAGCAAAAGGAAAGATAAATAATTTAATAAAAAAAACTATAGAAGTTGTTTATTAAATAAAATAGAAGAGAAGTATGATGTAATAATTAAATAATGCCAACTATTGAAGTTGTATATTTAATTTAAGATATAATTTAATGGATAAAGTATAATAATGACAATAATTAAATAAAACAAAGTATTTAATTTTGTTTATTTAATTAAGAGGAAATAATATGATAAAATAAAAGAATTAATAGTGAACTTAATATAAATAAATATTTATATTTATTTACTAAGTAGATGAATTTAGGATTAACTAATCAAATCAATCATATTTAATTAATTGGATTCCCTATACCATTTTTAGCTGTCTACATTTTGCCCTTCTTTGAAGTGATGTGTTTACGCATTGCTTCGAAGAAAATTTTGTGCTACTATTGCTAGTATTGACTAAAAAAATTCAGTGTGCCCCAGACATGTTTTCAGGTGATTGATGGATATATGCCCCCTTGGGAGATAAATTAATGAATTTTTGATTTTTTTGATTTTTTGATTTTTTGGAATTTTTCAAATTTTTATGATTTTCTAAAGATTTGATATAGATTTTATGAAGATTTGAT
>VDFB02026320.1:54956726-55332801 GCA_007258455.2 Sequoia sempervirens | reverse complement strand
GACCACAATAAGTGTTTCCCACCATTCCTCCAAACCATTTGTTACCATCTCCCCTGCATCATACCAACCAAAATTTATATTATCCCTATCCCTCCTCCATCCTATAAATCCATTTTGGGTCCCTATGTCCCACAATCCACCATCACATCTCCCCCACCTACTAAGTCCTTTTTGGGTCCTTATATCCCAAAATCCTATTGTCCATCTCATCCTACTCATCCCCTCATCTACCAATCCCCTATCCCTCTCACCCATCCTAAACATCCCACTCCTATAATTCCCAACCAGCCTCCATACACCCCATCCATGCTCCTACATCTATCACTCCATTCATATTCCCTTTATATTGTATCCATCTCCTTCCACCCATAACATTTCTAGTAGAATAAATTTGGATCCTAATGAAAAATCCATACAAATACACATCCATAAAAATATAAGGATCACCATGTCCCCTCAAACCGACATGGTAAAACATAGAAAAATCCATTCAACAAGTGCAATTAATTCCAAAAGCCACATTGGCCCACCAAAGAAAAAGAAATAACAAAAACCATGTGGATACCAAAGCAAAATGTAGCAATTCATCAAAAGGAAAAAACCCATAATGGTATTCAAAAATGTTAATCCAAAAGCTAAGCATCCTCATCCTCCATCTCCTAAATCCATAGAGTAAAAAAAAAACCACTTGTTGATATCTGGCCATCCAAATATTTATCCCAGTCAAAATCAATAATCCCCCATATGTCCAACACCTTTCCCATATTATTAGTGGCATGATAAGAAAAAAATTGGTTTAAAGTTCCTTTCAAGTACATAGAAAACATGTTCACCTACATCTAATTCTCTTTACAAATATTTGGCATGAGCCAAATTAGAACTCCCCTTGCTCAAGTAATGTTTAAGCTTGAAACATATAAATGCATATATAGAGCTATCAATTACAATTGCATAAGAAATATTTTTGATGTCCCTCAAAACCTCCATAGATTTAGGGCATTGTTCTAGGCTCAACTTAGTGGTTATTGGTAAGGGAATACTTATAGGATTATCATTGTGCATGTTGAAACATTATACAAAAGTCTCATGATACTTCCTTTAGTTTAACTCGTCCCATTCACCATCCATCACTCCATTCTACAACCTAATCCCCTTATCCCATAATCATTTGTCATTGGTACCTAGCTATAGGCTACTCCTCCATGCAATCTAATTCCATCTATCTAATTTTTCCATCACTCCTTGTAGTTCAAAATCACAATAAGATCCCAATCCATGCAATCCAATTATGGAATCTACATTAAATCATCGAATCACATTTGTGGTCTTGTTTGTAGCCTTCTTACAAGCCTTGATCCAACACCAATCATCATCATCGAGATGTATCCTTTCTAATCCTTGTGTTGTTTCAAGATATATCATTATTATATCAACAACACCCAATCATCATCGTCAAGATGTATCCTTCCCAATTCTTGTGTTTTTTTAGGATACATCCTTTCCATATCAATAACACTCCATCCATCAAGTTAACATCATTTTAAGAGACTTTTTTCACTTTAAGTAATACATGTTAGGGTTAAGGTGACATTTACCTTGCAACCCTATGCATAATTCATGTATCTTCAACACTCTTGGAAAGTGTCCTTGGATGGTTAGAGTGAAATTATAAATTATTTAATAATTTAGATTCTCTAGGAATCTTGGTATTATTTTTCATATGCATTCATGAAGAAGGTGGATCACAATGGTGGTAGTTATAGTTCAATTTTCAGTCACTAAAAATACTTTCCTAATTATAGGTGCTAGGATGGAGGAGTGAGAATATTGTATGACAAGATAATGCTCATATAAGTTGACCACTCCACCATCACATCTCCCCCACCTAATAAGTCCACTTTGGGTCCTTATATCCCAAAATCACATCCTCCATCTCAACCTACTCATCCCCTCATCTACCAATCTCATATCCCTCTCACCCATTCTAAACATCCCACTCCTATAATTCCCAACTAGGATCAATAAAGGTACACCTCTATGAATGTCATCTGACATCCTCCCTCCATACACCCCATCCATGCTCCTATGTCTACCACTCCATTCATATTCCCTTCATATCCTCCATCTCATAAATCCATAGAGTTAAAACATAACCACTTGTTGATATCTAGCTATCCAAATCCTTATCCCAATATAAATTAATAATCCCCCATACCCTCAATACCTTTTCCACATTATTAGCATCATGATACCAAATATATTAGTTTCAAATACATAGAAAATATGATCACCTACATCTAATAGTAATACAAATTTAATTACATTATAAAAAAATATATTAATACAATAATATAATTTAATATATACAATAACAATAAAATAATTTAATAATTGTAATATTCTAAAACTAATATATAATATATAATTTAATATAATATTAATTATAAAATAATAATACAATTGCATTATGAACATATATAACAAACTTAAATATAATAATAAATGTATAATAACATATAATTATTTTATTATAATAATATAATAGAATAATATAATATTATCATATAATTTTATAAAATATAATTAAATTTAACATAATAATAATTATAAAATAATAATATAAATTTAATTGCATTATAAAAAATTATAATTATAATAATAAAACAAAATAATATAATACTATAATATAATAATATAAAACTAGTATAATAATATATTTATTATAATATCATATAATATATTAATAATAGTGGTAATTGCAATGATTTTCGTCTATGTTGTGGAGAGGAATTTGGAGCCACAATCACTTTAACCAATTATTTGTTCATTGTAACAAACTCCATATAACTCTTAAGGCTTCTTAAATACATTTCTTTTGGATGGCCCCACCCATGTTAGTTGAAATTTACGTTTGAACAGAGAAATCGGCAAAACTAAAAAATTAAATAAATAATGGCGCTACCTTCCGTTATTCCTTCCCGTCACTTCTGCTGCCAGCCTGGTGGGCCCCCGGTTATCAATTTGTATGATGTTTCATCTATGGTATATGCATGTTACATGCCTCTGACATGCCTTTTTTAGGTAGATGAGCATCGTCCAGAGGGCATTGGGACTCCCTGAAAAGGTTGCAAAGGCAAATTAGTGAACGGAAAGATACAAACGAAAAAGGTCGAGTTAAGAGTGGATAAAAAATGGTACGAAAGGGAAAGGTAAGGTTAAGAGTGGGCCCGACCACCTAAGCAGTCAATAAAGTTAGAGTGGGTCAAGCTTAAGCCCGACCATTTAATATGGTATATATATATATTATATATATTATTTTATATTATATATATAATATTTATATATTATATAAATATATAATATGATATTATTAAATAAAACTTTTATAATTATATATATATATATATCATGTATTTTGCGTTTTAAAATAATTTGTCATGGAATTTTAAATTTGGTTGATTTAAGAATAAATGTTTATTCAAAACAATAATTAGATTTTTAAATGGATGCATATTCTTACTTGTACATATAAATACATTAAGTATGCATATACTTTTATACGTACATTTCATATATATTTAGATCCGAAAATAGATTATATTATGATGTATATGTAAAGGCGAAAATTATAACCAAATGATTTAATTAAAAGTTGGTTTTGTAATCGAACGATTTATTTAAAAATTGATTAAATGGATTTATTTTATAAAGATTATTTTAACCCTTATCCGTGATTGAACAAATAGGATTAAAGTATTAAATTTAAATTCCTCAATGGTGCCAAGTGAGTATTAGATAATTTAATGATTATTTAAAAAGCTGATTTTAAAATCAATTACCTTTATTTAGAAATTTCTATTTTTTGAATTATTATGGATAATTAGGAAATCATTAAATATAAAAATAATGTTTCAAAGGCATATGATTAAATGATATTTTAATAGTTAAAAGAGGAGCGTTAAAATGATTATCTCTTTTGTATAGAGGAAATATAAGTGACGTATGACCAAACATTTTCTTTAAAATATTGATTTTGATTAATTAATTTATTTTATGTTTGAAATATGGATTAAGTGATTTAGTTTAATTGTTTATTTATTAAATGTCTTGATTTTGAATATATTCGTGAAACTTAGAGATATAAGAATGATTTATTTTAACTGGATGAATTTGTTTATTATAATACCTTGATTATGAATATAACTGTTAAACATAGAGTAAGGGTTGATTATTTTATTCAGATGACTTTATTTATTGGAATGTTTTGATTAGGGAAGTTAATTGTGAAATTTAGAGTAAATGATTGGGTTGTAAATACTTCAATGTTGGGAAATGAATTTGGTGTATTTGATTGAATAAATGCAAGTCGTGAAAACTGTGATTGACTGGATTTAGGAAATTCGAACATTAGCTTATTTAACTGTCTGAAATGATTGTAGTGTTTTAAAAGTTCATCCTAGATGTTGGGAAAATGGGGTTAATTGTCTAAGTAAGTCTTCCAGAGGAGTTCTCTAGGATGGGATGTTCTTGTAGTGGTTCAATTTGTGAATCTCCTTAGGAAATGTGAAGAGTTGTATTATGTTGTTGTACCCAGTTTCCACGAACGGGGATTTGTGCCTCCTTGGGAATAGGAGAGGGTAATGTGATTTGTACCTCCTTTGGAAGGAGTGGGTTTTGTACTTTGGTTTCCTCCAGTGTTTGGAGAGGGTTTTGACCTTGTTTCCTCCAGTGTTCGAAGTGAGTTTCACTGATTGTTACCTCCTTGGATTGGAGAGGTTGTTTTGTCTAGTTTACTCATTGGTTTGTGGTATTGTACCGTGGTTGTGTTGTTGATAGGAGAGTGGCTCTTCGTGGGGTTCCGACACACAAAGAGGCGCCAGGGTAACTCACCTAGGTTTAGCCAAGTGATAATCTAAAAGAATTAATGGAGATCTTTCACACTAATAAAGATAATGAATGCTCTCTCATGAAGCAAGTGAATGATAAGCCTCGAGATGAGATGGGATGCATAGTTTATGCGAGGGTCCCGGCACCATAGAGTGCTTAGGGTAACCCAAGATGGGGGTCCGTAGCCTAGGAAGGTTGAGCCGTGGTAACTCATAGCAATTTATGCATGACACTCTTCCTATGTCGACAGCTTAGTCGCTTATTGTGCATGTACATGATCATTGTTCTCCTGAAGCATTGTAACCTCGTTGTATACTGCGGGATTGTAGTGTTAAGTGACTTTGTGGATTGTAGTTGCTATGATATTGTGATTGTAGTTGTTAAGGGACTTTGTGGATTGTAGTTGTTAAGTGATATTGTGGATTGTTGTTGTTTCAGCTTCAGTTATGTTTTAGCCTGGTCTAGTGGTAGATGGTCTTGTGTAGGAATTCCTTGTTACTATCTCCTAGCATGGAGGGAGTGGAACCTTTGGGATTCCACGTGGTCAGGTGGCGTGCCTTAATCCGTTGGTTTTCTTCTGTTCGTGTGGACGAGATTTCCAGTTGGAGAGCTCGCGGGATCAGTTTCTTCTCATGCTTTATTCTTCGGTACTTATTGTATTTTATTACCCCTCATTTGTTATCGAGGCAGAATTTGTAATATGTAATCATACTTTTGGATTTACCTCATTCGGGAATGAGTATTGTAATCTTATTGTAAACATGTTGTAAGCTATATTGTTTGGAATCATGTGGCACTTCATATTCTTGGATGTAAATTTATTATGAATGGAATGTATGTGAACTTTAATTGTTAAGTAATTATATGATATGGTTTTAATTCATGTTCCGCGTTGGTTTAAGTAACACGGTCTCGTAGCCTTAGGGAAATGGTTGGCAATGGCTAAGTGAACTTGTATGTTAATTTTTCTTATAAAAAAAATTAGTTTGTTTGTTTAGTAAATTGCAACTTTCCCTAGGGTTGGTGGGGCGCTTCAAATACCTCTCATTCCTTCTAATCCTAATAGAACTATTTTATTATACATTTCATTCAAACAATCTAGTTTCTTTCCTCTAAATTTATTCTTCGATTCATACATTTAGAACCAACCATTTTTGGAGTAATGTCATAAGACTCAAAGGAAAAATATGAAGAATTTTATCCAAGTTTCCATTGTATGCACCCTAAGTTATAATTTTAGAATGGTATCATTTATAAACTATCTAAGTTGGGACATGTACACAACTCAACACTACCTCTTTTAACAAGGATTTAGATTTTAAGTTGAATTTCTAAACTATCTAAGGTGATACAAAATAGTAAGAAGCACCTAATTATATTAAGATTTTAAGATATAAAATATATTAATTCTACTTCATAGCTCTAGGTATGACATTTTCACATCATTATCACCATGCTCCCTAGCTTTCTTTGTTGGTGTCATATCCACCATGAATGAGGCCCATTTTTCTAAAGGTCCTATATATAAAAGATAATTAGATAAACCTTCACCAATGTTTGCATTTTAATTCTAATTGATTACCACTTTATACCTTTTACCAATTTATAATTTCATAGTTTACCAATATAAAAACTTGTAGGGGAATAACTATAATTCCCCATTTTTATAAATAGTCTAGATTACCTAAGTTCCAATTGAAGTTTTGTTAGAGTGTAATATAATATGTTTAGTTCTAATCAATGGTTCTAGATTAATTGTTTCAAATCCCTCAAAAAATTATACTCATTAGAGAGGTTGTGCATTAATAAATCTTACCAATTAGGGATCATATTCTTATTTATACTTTCATACAACAATCATTAGCATAACTTATCAACCTCAATGAGGGAAATAGTCACTATTATGGTTCACATTTTTATTTACCAATAATTCATTATTGTGGGTTGAACAAAATAATCCATCCGATAAAAAATTATAAAGATATATGGTTATCAACAATAATTTAATAACAAATATAACCAAAAAAAATTAACATGAGTTGTTTGATATAATGCCTCAAATAAATTTGTTTTATGTTCAGGTAAGGCTTTAGAAACATTAAAGCAAATGCAATTGGAGGTTCCCTGGTAGAAATGTATGCAAAATGTGGAAGCATAGACAAGGCATGTTAATTTTTTGAGAGAGTTTGAAATGAGTTTCTAAAATCTTTCAAGCAATGCAACTCTAGTTTTTCAACACTTTTTTCCCATGTCAAAATTGGAGCTTTGGAATAGGGTATGAACATTCATCAAAGAATGATAGAAATAGAATTTGTTGAAAAGGCTTTAGAAACTTTCAAGCAAATGCAATTTCAAACAAAGAAATGCAGTTTGAAATCTACAAATTTGAAACATTTCACATTTAGGGTTTCAAAATTTCTCAAAAAAATGTGTTTTGAAATCTACGAAATTTGAATTTAACCAACCTATGAGTAAGCTATGGAGGTCGGGTTGATGAACTGTGGCTTTGGAGGTCGGGTTGATGCACGTTTTTCCCACGTCCCCTTGCTACATTCACGTTCGGGTTCGCTTTCGCTACATACAGAGCTCCAACAGAGAATACGTAGAATGACAATGACAAGTTTGTTTTTATTTTTTATGCCCTATTTCAATGGGTTCGCTTGAACATCCATTCGAGTGAACCCTATTAAATATTTTTTTTTATTCATATGTTTATTGGTTTGGTTGATCCTATTGTTCAATTGAACTAGTAGATTCGGTCAAACACTTAAATTGGTTCGGCTGAACCATAGAGTTCGACCGAACCCCTTGTCATTGTGAAAACAAAAAAAATCAAATTTCCTTCCTCAAAAAATTTGTAAAGCACTATTGTGGCTTAACCCCATTGCAGTTGTGTCATGACAACTCCCATTTTTCACGCATAATCAACCAAGTTTGAAAACATTTGATTTTAGAATGTGTTGTAGATGACTATTGGGAACCTTTATTTTCTATTGGCTTTCATGAACATTGAGTTTCCATCAATTTATAGTCGAGGTCAGCTAACACCTTATTTTAGGGCTACATTGTAGTTGTGTCATGTAGGCTCCCATTTTTCATCCATAATCAACCAAGTTTCGAAACAAATGATTTTAGATTGTGTTGTATATGACTATTAGGAACCTTTATTTTCTATTGAATTTCGTGAACATTTATTTTTCCATTAATTTACAATAGAGTTTGGCTAGCACTTGATTTTAAGGCTATGTTGCAGCTATGTCATGCGAACTCTCATTTTTTACTCATAATCAACCAAGTTTCTTAAACATTGATTATAGATTGTGTTGTAGATGACTATTAGCAACCTTTATTTTCTATCGAATTTTGTGAAGGCTAATTTTCCATCGATTTATAGCTGAGTTCGGTTAATACTTGATTTGAAGGCTATATTGTAGCTATGTCATGTGAACTACCATCGCCTATAATCAACCAAGTTTGGAAAACTTTTTTTTAGATTGTGTTATAGATGACTATTAGGAAGGTTCCTTTATTTTCTATTAGCTTTCATGAAAGTTGATTTTCCATTGATTTACAATCGAGTTTGACTAACACCTTATTTGAAGGCTACATTGTAGCTAATGTCATGTGAACTCCCATTTTTCACCCATAATCATCCAAGTTTGGTAAAATTTTATTTTACATTGTGTTGTAGATGACTATTAGGAACTTATATTTTCTATCAATTTTATGAACATTGATTTTCCATCGATTTACAATTGAGTTCAACTACAACCTAATATTAAGGCTACATTGTAGCTGTGTCATGTGAACTCCCAATTTTCACCCATAATCAACCAAGTTTGGAAAACTTTGATTTTATATTGTGTTTTAGATGACTATTAGGAACCTTTATTTTATAATTTCTATTGTGAACATTGGTTTTCATTCGATTTACAACCAAGTTCGGCTTACACCCAATTTTAAGGCTTCGTTGCAGCTATGTCATGCGAGCTCCCATTTTTGACCCATAATCAACCAAGTTTGGAAAAATATGATTTTAGATTGTGTTGTAGATGACTATTAAGAACCTTTATTTTTTATTGGCTTTCACGAACGTTGATTTTCCATCAATTTTAAGCCAAGTTCGGCTAACACCTGATTTTAAGTCTACATTATAGTTGTGGCATGCGAACTACCAATTTTCAACCATAATCAACCAAGTTTAGTAAACTTTGATTTTATATTGTGGTGTTGATGACTATTAGTAACCTTTATTTTCTATTAGGTTTCATTAATATTAATTTTCCATTGATTTATAGTTTGAGTTTACCCACCACTTGATTTTAAGGCTATGTTGTAGCTGTGTCATGTGAATTTCCAATTTTTACCCATAATCAACCAATTTTGGTAAAATTTGATTTTATATTGTGTTGTAGATGACTATTAGAAACCTTTATTTTCTATTGGCTTTCATGAATGTTGATTTTCCATTGATTTACAATCAAGTTTAGCTAACACCTAACTTTAAGCCTGTGTTGCAACTGTGTCATTCAAACTCCCATTTTTCACCCATAATTAACCATGTTTGGAAAAATTTGATTTTAGATTGTGTTTAAAATATAATTCCTTACTCTACTACCTAAATTAGATATAAGTAAATTTCCAATAGTTGAGTAAACTACTTGAATAAGAAACAATTACTCTCTAAATTTTATAAGGTACAACTCCCTCTTCTGATAATTGATAAATTTTTAAAAGATTTAAATTTTATAGGGGCATGCTTTTAACTAAAAACCAGGAAAGGTGTAAATTAATTTCAATATTGAAAATGTTTTAAGTATCAAGCATAATGAATTAATTTAAGAACATACCAATAACTAGCACATGGGATAATTTAACATGCCACAAAAAGTAAATCAAAGATATTTATAACTAGAGATAATACCCAAAACTGAAACAAATCATGTGAATAAAGATAATATTCATTTACACAAAAATGTTACAACTCATAGAAATTAACTAAAATGCAAAGATTATGATCAATATCCTTCATTCATTCAATGATATCAATCATACGTGCAAATAAACGTAAATTTTTAGTTTCATGTAGATCTATCTTCAAAAAAAATTTAAAGAGCATTTTAGTTGCATCAAGTTACATATATATAAAGGCGAGTGTAACTGCTTCTTGAAAATATCTACCAAGAAAAGAAGTCTTTTGAATTCCCTAAAAAATAGTTCATATGAATTAGTTATGCAAATAAAGAGGTTATTTTTGAGGTAGAATGTTATTAGTGACTCCTTCAAATGACTGGGTGACTATTGTGGTAACTCTAGCTTGAAACACATAAAATTCCTTCACTATTGGAGGCATATCACCATGTTTGGGAATGATTAAATTATTAGCTCTTAATTTCTAGTGATCCTTATTAGTTGTTGCTACGTCAATCTTCCCTATGTATGCTATCCCTCTCAACTACTGAATTGAAAAATCTCAAGACAATACCACTTATTCTTCTCATGCTTTCCATAGTAAATTTCTATTTTTCATAGAGGTTATCGACTATCCCTTTGAAGCTTTCTTTCAAAGTCTCCTCATAGTCATCATTAGAGTTCCCTTATTTTTTGAGATGTATGCCAATGTCCAAAAGATTTTTTTAAATCTCTGTTATCATTGTATTACACTCATTAAGTGCTTTTCCCTATTCCAATATATTCTACTTCATAACAAAGAGCTTACATTCAATTCCCCTCTTCCACATAACACACCTGTTATCACTAACATTTGGTAAAATATTCTCACTAACCAATTTATCTCTACCCATCTCTATCATTCCTTTGAAATTAGTGTTAGTATTTTCCCAAATCGATTCTTCATGTTTGGCCAAAGAAATCTCTTTATCAATTTAAGCTCTCAAAATATCGATCTCTTTGCATTCCTTCTTCATATATGAGATAAACTTAGCTCCCTTAGCCAAAATATCTATGGGCCATTCTTTAGTAGCCTTCACATAATCCTCATAACCTTACATCTTATCCACCATTTCTTTCCCCATGAAAGATGTTGGTTCAAATGTGGTAATAGTCTAACTAATTCATTGTGGAGAAAAATCTAATACAAATTTCAAGAAATTAGTTAGAATATTCACCTGATGTTTCAATTCATCATTGTTTTATTTTATCTTTCCACCAATCTAGTAGCTGTCACCTAGAAATTTTGCACATCTCTATCCTTGGTTGAAGGCCCTAGATTAACTCTAGTGATGTTGAAGTCACTAATAGTTACTTTTCCTACTTCCTTCTGAATCGAGGGATGAGCTACTTCCACATACATATTTCTAGTACTAGACCATCTTCCAATAACCTAGATGTAGTCTTTAGTTTCTTTAGCTTTGAGGTTCTCTAAATTAATTGTCCAATGAAACCTTTTTCAGGGAGACTAAGATGGATTCTTTTCCTCTCCTTGGACAAGGTTTTCTCTAACCATAAGGTGGAAGTAGGTGTATATATAGGGGAAGTGAATTGTAGAACTCTCTTAAGAGGAGAGGTGTTAGAAGTTCTCATTTCAAGAGAAGAGGGTGGACCTACCATAGGAGAAGTTTGTGGCTCCCTATGAGAATAAGACTTAGGGGAAGAAGGAACACTTACCTCTAGGGAAGAAGACCTACAATAATTTTTTCTTCTTCATCCACTACCTTTTTCACCTTTCCTTTCTGTGTTTGATTTGGGTAATCTTCCCCATAGGTTTACTCTAGCAACCCTTTCACTAGAGGTTCCTCATCTCCATCTCCCTATCTTATTGGTGTTGTTGTTTGAGTAGATGAAGATTGTATATAGGAGGATGAAGGTACCTGGCTACTCTCTCCTTAATGTTGAATGCCTTGAGATCTAAGGGAAGGGGCATTCTATTTCCCTTACAATTTTTCCCTTTCATCTCACAAGGAATTCTTCTCCAAATGCTTATTGAAATAAGCTCTTTCAGTAGCTTAATTCCCATATAATTTCCTATAATTTATGCTTGAAAGTGGTAGGTAGTCATTAATTATGCTCTTAATAATTGGCATAGTAACTTTCCCATCTTGCACCAAGTTTTGACATTTTAAATTTTTTAAAAGAGAAAAACTACAATGGCTTTTTGGGGAATTGATTGATTTCAACAACCCTGTCAGGGGCCAATAAAGGTTTCAAAACCTTTCTTGTAGCATAAATTATTTGTTAAAAAATTCTTTAAATATCTCAACCTTTAATAATGTGAATTATTTTGGTGATAGTCCTAGCTTTGACAACCCTTTCGGAGGCTAACAAGGGTTTTAAAACCTTCATAAAGTTTCAAAATATACTCATTTTGAGCTTCAAATTACTTAAGACTTTCACAATATCACCTTTGAGGATCACTTTATTTTTAAAGCTAGAAACAATATGTTATTAGATAAAAAGGAGATTTTGACAACCTTTTCAAAGCTTGAAAAGGGTTTTAAATCCTATATGATGTTCTGAACTTCAATGATTTCTAGTCAAAAAGTTTAATATTTCTTCTAAATCATTGGAATTTAGTTAGTTTGTGAGAACCACTTTGGACACAAACATAGTTTTGAAAACCTTTGAATAAACTAAAAGAAGAGCAATATTAGAATTGATTATGAAGAAGGTGAGATGAAATATGGTTGTGACAACCAAGGAAGAATGTAAAAGGGTTATAGAAACAAATGGATGAGATGCCTCTTTTGAAAAGACATATTTATAAAGAAATACATAGTTTTTGGAATGGAGTTCAAAACTAGATGGTAACATCTATTGATGAAATATACCTAGATTTTGTATGCTTTTAAGGTGAATATTATTTTCAAAATATCAAATTATATATTTTTTCTCTCTTTAATTAGTGCATCATTGATAATAACTTCTCTTTGTATATTGAAATTATCATTTGTTCTAATGTTCTTATGTAGATCCAAGTGCATGCTCATAAATTTATATTGGAGGATGCTCATATTTAGGAGTTCAACCACTAGGGTAAGTTCTTCCTTCATATTGTACAAGGTGCTACCTTTCTCTACCTTTCCTAGAGGTCAACAATGCAGGCATAGCCATTCTACCAAGTGTGATTCTGGTGATCAAGGATCTCAATCTTGCAATCCCTCATCCCAAAATTTTGGGGTTTATTCTTCCCATCCATGAGGATGGATTTGTCCCTCCAAGACACCCTCAAATTTTACTCCTTAATGTTGAGGAGCTAATTTTCCTAACTCAGGGAATTTCCTTCATTTATAGCTCACCATTTATGTAGTTTATACCCAACCACATGTGGAGGAGAATCTTGAAGTAGAAGATGATGCTCTCATTAGTTGGGATTTCATTAATAATACTACCTTTAGAGATGTGCAGGGAAAGCCTAATGATTAGCATCCACCATTTATTGGCCTTACATTATCTTTGTAGTGCTCTTTGGGCTTTTCCCTCTGTTTATTTTCATCTCTGCTTAGGATTTAATCCTATTAGAATCGTGGGCAAGCCTTTCTACCACTCTAACCTTTTTTGTGAATATTGTACTATTGTAAAGTTATTAATATAAAGTAATGTGGAATATTCATAAAAAAAATCTATTTATTTATTAATTTTTTATTTAATAATTAATTATTTGTTACAATTTCAAAAAATTGATTATGATAAGCAATTGTGAGGTTAGGTTTCTAGCTATTATTATTTGGCTTCCATTTCAATAATAATTAATGGTTCTATTATAGGTTACTTTTATTTCTCAAGATATTTTAGATTGGGGGGCACCCTTTGTTCACTTATCTATTTATTCTTTTGGATTAATTTCTTCGAAGGAATTTATATCTTATTAAAAAAATGTTTTTTCAGGATCTCAATACTTCATATACAAGAAATGCTATCATTAATCAATAATTCCTAGATGTTATGATGATTTTTTCATTTGCATCTAGCTTGGAAATTAAGAGAATTAGAGTCTTATTATTTGAATATTAATATAAATTTGGAATAATAGTAAGTATAATTAAATCTAAAAATTCTTTCGTGACATGGGAAAAAGAGGAAAATTTACATTTAATTATTTATACTTTAGTAAAGGAGCCCACCCAAATTCTTATCATGGATTTCTTTTTTTCTATGAAAGAAATGATAAAGAATTGTGAAAATCTATCTTGTATAAATCTAGAATAATATGGCTTTCTCTAGCTAGGAGGTTGGTTTTTGTTGCTTTTGTTTTTACGCTAGTTCAATTTATTTGTTTTTTTAATTCTAGATTGTAAAAGTGATATTGTTAAAATTAATTATTATTATATAGGAATTTCATTATAAATAATCTAGTGATACTTTAAAGTTCCCTTTAATAAGCTAGAATATTTTTCTATCAATCGATAAGAGGGTCTTAGGAATCAAATATTTTTAATCTTTCAATGAATCCCTACTATCCAAAGGGGTATATGAAGATGTATATCTTCTCCTTTTGAAAAATATCCGAAAGTATAACTATGTGGGAAGGTGAATTCTATGGGAGGTATGTGGTTGTTTCTTATATAAAATATCATGATGGTTTTATGGTAAATGAAGTCTAACTATGTTTTTGGTATGGGAAAATTAAAGGTGTTTAGGTGTTAGAATGGTTTAATGAATGCACTAGGTCTATCTAAGGTTACATATGTCAATATTTCAATCTTAGGTGTTTGATTATTCATTTTTTGTAGCACTCCAAGAGTCAAAATATAGGGTGTAGGCATTGAAAGGAATATACATAGATTGGTAGGTCACAAGTGTTGACTAGCACATGAATCAATAGATATTGTGTAGGTGCCAATATATAGAGAAAAAACATCAAATAGTGTACATGGTAAATGATAGAGCATAGGAACAAAATGATAGGGATATAGTTCTAATTTGATAAGTCTATATATTTGTTATTTTTGGTAAAAGATTTTAAACAAAAATACATAATGGATGACTTGAATTTTTAGGGTATAAGGCTAAGTGGATTTTATTGGATTATCATGTGAAAACATGACAAACTCTTGAGCATATTTCCTAAATTATTCAAGTGGTTGTGTTGATTAATTTTGGACCAGAAAAGATATTTATATGCTAATACTATCTACCTATAAATTGATAGCTATGAAAATTCATGTGCACATGAATTCCCTTAACAAAGGTGGCCAAAATACTTTACCTTGATAATCTCTATCGTACCACATGGAGGTCCTTTGTAAGTGGCTTTAGGCTATAATGCAAATCCCTTGCACAACACTAGAATATGACTGACAGTTATCTAGGCTTTACAATAATTTTAAGGGAGTCTTGAAAATACCAAAAGGGTATGTGAGGCACAATCTCTAAAAACTATCTTTTCGTAAGAATGGGCTAGGATAAAACCACATGAGCTTGTTAAAGTAATCATGCATTAGCTAATAATTAATTAATCCTTAATTGATTATTAGTTTAATTTATTCTCATGCACTTAAGCTAAACTTAAGAGTGATTTTATGCTTTTATGGTTTTTCTCCTATATATTACTCAACCCTCATTGTAATTATCTCTCGATCTTTCATATCTTTTTGAGAGTCTTTTGCTTCTATAGATTTTTCTTGTTGAGGAATATTGCACATATTGTTTGTAGATCTCTTTGTGTGGAAGGTGTATTTGTTTATTGTTTGATCCTATGGATCATGGTTTTGTGGTTTTTCACAATTCTAAGATGGTATCAGAGCCTTGATTCAACAAACCCCTTCTCGATTTATGAGGTTTTTTTCTTTAATGAGGGTTATAGGCTTTAAATATAAATCCCCTTTGTTTACAGGATCAAAACAAAGTCCTCCATTAGATTTAGAACTATCGAAAAGGTCAGAATTTCCTTTTGTTTGGCCTAATTTGGATCTTGAGGTCAAATCTATGAGGGTTTGAAGTAGTTGCTTTATTCTAGATCTGAAGGGTAGCTGCAATTTTAGTGCACTTTGGTGTGAAAAGGACCTCGCCATTGCATTTAGGAGGTCGATTCCATGAATTTTGACTATAATATTTCCCTTATTTTCCATTGGGATCTTTTGAAGAAATTTTTTTTGTACAAGGGCTATACGACCCTTGTATGGTTTGCATGTGGATAAAAAAAAGGAGGTTGAAAAAAAGGTTGACGTTATTTAATTTTTTGGTTCTTTTTTAAATCTAAAAATTTAAAAATCAAAAAAATAAATATTAAAAATGTTGGTTTGAATATTTTAAGAGGGGCATATTTAATTTTAGGCACTGCATTCAATTAAAGGTACCCTTAGGTACCTACATAAGGAGGCCTTGCAGGCCCATTGAAATTGTTGATTGGAATATTTAACTCCCAAACAATAGCCTTTCCCAACTAGTGGGATTTAAAGCCAACCTCTGACCCTTTTCATGTCGATAAAAAAAAAAAACCCAGTGACCTTTCATTTTTCCAGCTTCATGCAATTTTTTACTACCCATTTTCCCTTTCCTAGTGAAAATTCTCATCGTTTTTCTTCATTGTTGACAATGAAACATTTTTGCAGTAGCAGATGAAATATTCACCTAGGATTCTAATAGTAGGAAAAATTTTCATGACAACCACCTTATTGTTTGTTGATGGTAGCAATTTTTTCCAATGAGTGGCTTTTTTCCTAGTCGGTACAAGAATATTCTAGCATCCAGAGGAATATTTCATCCAATTTTTTTCTTTTATTTCTAATGGTTAGGAATATTCTAGGAATATTTTTCTTATTTTATCATGACATCATGCTGATATCATCAGTATGACTAGCTACAGATGGCCCCTTAAGACCCCTTTGAGCCCTAAAGGGGGTCTTTTTTTTCCTTTTGGCCATAACTTGGGCATAGGATATCATTTTTGGACAAACAAGATATCGTCAAAAAGTTGGTTCTGCCAAATTTCCAGTGGTGTGGGTCTCTTCACCAAAGTTAGAGGTACTTTTTTCAATCTCGAGCTCATAACTATTGAGCAATTTCTTCATTTTTCATGATTCGAGTGGCATTGAAACTATCTCTTAGATATCTTTTGTTCCATCCATGCACTTTTTTTAGATTTATCTCCAAGCGTATTTTATTCAGTTTTTTGTGTTTTCACACTTTGGTGAATTGCTTGGATGTTTTAGCTCCTGGAAACTTTCTTTGCATGGGATGAGTTATTTTTGGCTATTCTATATGTATTTCTAGTATTCTATCGTATTTGGGCATTGTATATATGTTTTCATGCACATTTTATTTTGTAGACGCACTGAGATAATGTGTCATTCTGGTGTTACCTTTTTGGGATTTCACACATCCTATTGTGCTTTTTTTGGGATTTCACACATCCTATGATATAAATTACCGTGGGTGGAACTTGATGTTTTCCTTTGGTTTTCCCATCACACCTTTGTCAAGTGACTATCCCTTCAATGAAAATAGTGAATCCTAGTGATTCTTGCCTCATGTGTGTGTACCTTAGTTTGCACACCCTTTTATTTGTAGTTTATTTATCCTACACACACTTCTTGGTTTCACATAGTTTCAATGTTCATGTCATGGTTCTCCCTTTTTAGCATTATGGGGGTTTCTATTGTTGGTGCTTGCATTGGTGTGATCTATGTATCAAGTTGTTGTTCCTATGTACTTTCAGATGTAGTGTACATCAATGGCTGGTTACATGCATTTCATTGAGTTTAAGAATTTATGATATGGACATTCTAACATTCCTTTTTTTCTGGAGTCAACCTTCCATTTTCATTCGATTAGAGACTATTGGGTACTTTTATTTTCAACTTGTATCTTGCATGTTGAGTCTAGTGTTAGTTTTGGTCACTCATACAGATTCATGTATCATTTGTATTTTTGAGTTCAAGATGTTTTCCTTTGTTTTCCATCTGATTCGAGTAGTGTCATTAAGGACAATCACGTAGATTATTATCTCTCTCATTATCACTGTTCTTTAGACTACTAGTACATGTATTTTTGACTTGCATCTTGCATGTTGAGTAGTGTCATTGGGGGCACTCATGTAGATTATAATATCCTTAATCTTGAGATTTGTATCTTCGATTTTCAGATATTTTTCCTTTGTTTGTAATAGGATTCAAGTAGTGTCGTAGTGGGCACTCATGAAAATTCTTGTTATCTTGATTTTGATCATCATTTTCTTTAGAGGAGGTTCTTCATTTTAATAACATATTAGTCTTTATTCAACAACAGTCTACAACTTCATCATACTTTTGTGATATTCTACACATTCCTCTCTTTTTTGGGACTTTTTTTGGTTGGAGGCTTCTTTGTCCTACACCTTGATTTGGAGGCCTTTTTAGTCCTTCATTTTTCTTTCTCTCTTTTGGAGAGGAGTTTTCTCCCATAGGGTTTTTCTCCTCTTCTCCAGTTTTCAGAGATATTTTGTTTGAGTAAGTGTGGAAAAATTAAACTAAATACAATTAAATACACCTTTTAATGAAACATTGTATCAAGATTAAACATGAATTAAAATAATTTAAAACTAAGAAAAGCTTGAAAGTGTCTCATTGTCTCCTATCTCGAAAGATTTATCAAATTATAGAAGCTCTCATATTTGTAAGCACCGTAACTGTTTAAAATGCCTATCTAGAGAATGGAATGGATGCTAAATGCAATGATGTGATGATTGCTAATGAATTCTAGATGATATGGAGCTACTGTAAACTATCTTGATGAAAACTAATAAAAGGAAGCTATAGTAAAAAATAATGATGCTGTCGTGATATGAAATCTACTGATACCATGATGTTGTGATGCTTTTTCTAATGCTAATGCTTATGATTGCCTGGTTGCTTGGTTGTATTCTTGGAAAGTAAGTTTGCATAAATTAGGATTTTCTCAGATCATTTTCATGCTTCAGAAGGCTGTATATATAGATTTCTAGCAACAGTTTTGCATAGGGCCAACACAACAGAGGCTGAGATTAAATCTGGAGACTTGAATGGTACGAGATGAGAAGGTGAAGCGGATCATGGAGATTTGTTCCTACCCATGAAAACACCAAGCAAGATGAGAGGAAATATTTGAGGTAGAAGATTAAGAGGATTGCCTGCAGGTTTGTCCCCAAGGCTTTTCCCATGAATGACAGTTAAATTAATTAGATTTGAAAAAAATATAATTTTATTGCTGAGTGAATAGAGGGATTTGATTTATGCTTTTATTTAAATATTTTTGGTTTATTTAATTTAGCAAAAGGAAAGATAAATAATTTAATAAAAAAAACTATAGAAGTTGTTTATTAAATAAAATAGAAGAGAAGTATGATGTAATAATTAAATAATGCCAACTATTGAAGTTGTATATTTAATTTAAGATATAATTTAATGGATAAAGTATAATAATGACAATAATTAAATAAAACAAAGTATTTAATTTTGTTTATTTAATTAAGAGGAAATAATATGATAAAATAAAAGAATTAATAGTGAACTTAATATAAATAAATATTTATATTTATTTACTAAGTAGATGAATTTAGGATTAACTAATCAAATCAATCATATTTAATTAATTGGATTCCCTATACCATTTTTAGCTGTCTACATTTTGCCCTTCTTTGAAGTGATGTGTTTACGCATTGCTTCGAAGAAAATTTTGTGCTACTATTGCTAGTATTGACTAAAAAAATTCAGTGTGCCCCAGACATGTTTTCAGGTGATTGATGGATATATGCCCCCTTGGGAGATAAATTAATGAATTTTTGATTTTTTTGATTTTTTGATTTTTTGGAATTTTTCAAATTTTTATGATTTTCTAAAGATTTGATATAGATTTTATGAAGATTTGATATAGATTTGATGAAGATTTGATGATAAAATAATTTATCCCCTGATAATTGATGTAGGAAGTGGTCCTGGATGAATTTCAATTAATCTCCCCTTTGTAAAATTAAATTAATCTCAAAAAATCCCCTTTTAAATAGCCTATAAAAGGTTAAAAAGGTCTTTTTCAAAATCATTTGTACATTGTGACTTTTGAAAACTTGTGAGAGAGATTTTTGTGCTACGTGGAGCAAGATGTCAATTCCATATCACACCCACTGTTTCGAGCGTGTTCGATGACATCAGCAGCTGACCATGTTTGGACCTTCGGTATGTCTATTATTTTACCTTGGTTTTTGTGCATTTTCTCATTTTTTGTGTATTTTTTGAATTTTTAAATTTAAACTCTTTTTAACACTTTTATTTTTTGTTTTAGCGCTTTTCAATCTCTTTGTAGTGCTTAGAGGTTCTGTTGTAGTGCTTCTCAAATTTTAGCACTTCAAAGATCTGTTTTAGCACTTTCGTAGGTTAGGTTAGGACTTTGCAAAGTTTAGCACTTAGGATAGCCGTTGTAGCGCTTTTGTAAGATATATTAGTGCTTTTGGAACTTTAGCACTTTGATTTGATTCTGTAGCACTTTGACCCCCTATTTTAGCACGTTTCGAGTTTTAGCGCTTCTAACAAAACTATTAGTGCTTTGACCAAATAGAATAGCGCTTTTTGATAAAATGGCGTTTTGTCCATCTGTAATAGCGCTTTCATCTGATGAAATGGTTCATATCATTATTTTAGCGCTTTTAATGTCTTTTGGGCTCAGTTAAATCAAAGTGTTTGTGATTTTTATCAATTTGTTCTTAATGTTCTTGATTTCAGATCGTATCAATTGTTGGTTTGTTATGAATGATTTATCTAATCAAATACATGATTTTTTCAACCTCATGATAGGTGAGGTCTGATGTTGGTTTTGATGATAACTATCCTCATGATAGGTGAGGAATAATTAGGATTGACATACCTCATGATAAGCAAGGTTGATTTGATGCATCGATGATGACCTCATGATAGGTGAGGTTGATTTGATGCATTGATGATTGACCTCATGATAGGTAAGGTTGATTTGATGCATTTATGATTGAACTCGTGATAGGTGAGGTTCAATGATGTGTGCTCATGAGATTTGATCAAAATTCTCACCAAGAGCTTACTTGATTTGATATGGTATTTTGATGTTATTTGATGTTTGACATGAATTTATTGACTTTGATCTTGTTATGATAGTAGGAGTGATTGGGGAACCTCTAAGTTTGAAAGCCTTTCCCCTGGACATTTGATCTCATACCATGGTTGGCACAACCTCAGACAACTATCATCACACGTTGTGGATTGTCTCCTCTTCTAATGATCCATGCCCCAAATTAGGATTAATCAGGGTTTGTTGATAGTGCTAGCCAAGAGGTGGCATAATGATCATAACACCTTTCACCTTCCTACTAGTGAGATAACAGTCACCCCAGAGGATGTCTTGTGGATTCTGTAGCTTCCGATTATTGTAGATGTTGCCATATATGATTCGAGAGAGCAGGATGGGACTGATGCTCTTTGTAGAGTGTTTCAGGATGATCGTATTACAGGAGAGTGGATTCCATGGTGTGAGATGGTCGATGCATATGCCACTTTTCCTACAGTACTTGTCGGTTTCATCGGCGGATTCCTTAGCCCTGATCGTCGGTCTATGGGATTCTCAGTTGGTTGGGGTCAAGTTTTGGAGAGTATGGTTGTTCATGGCACCAGATTTGCTTGGGGCATGTGTATGCTTGCCCATTTATATCATGATTTACATTCAACTATGTATCTCAGTGGTCGAAGTTTATCGACTGGTGTTAGTTTGCTTCAGGTATGTGTGTGGGAGCACATAGTTGTCACACGTCTAGTTCCAGTTAGACAGACGCCACCCAGGAGACCTTATGTGTTCAGATATGCCGACCAGCTTACCCAGTCTAAACTAGGTAAGTTAGAGTATTGGAGGAGAGTTATTGACGACATAGAGTCTGTGACATGGTGTCCCTACCTAGATTGTGATCATTGGGATGATGAGGATATTCAGCTACCATTTATTTATCAATCGATGATCCTAATTGGTCATGCTCATCATGTATTAGAGAGATTCTTCATTAGACGTGTTTATAGATAGTATGGGATGGTACAAGGTATCTCCCAGGGTGTTGCTCACTACACTCATCATCAATCAGATACAATATAGTGGGGGCTTTGTTTGTTAGATGGGTATGTGAAGGATCATCATTGAAAAAATAGGCCCTTAAGTGGCAAAAAATTCAGAAAATTTAGAGTTAGGAAACTTGACGTAAAAATTTGCATAAGTTATCTATATTATTTCAAAAATATGTAAGAGCAGAATCTATAGCAAATTGAATGTAGTTTCTAAACTACTAGGCTTATTTAAAAATAAAAAAAATCTATTTAGTGAAAATTTAAAATTTCAATGCAGTAGTACTTAAATTTCAAGGAAAAAATAAGTAGGTGTCTGTTTGATCACCCTAACCACAATAAAATGATAATATTTTTATACAAAATTTTAGATATAAGTAAAGGAATCATGTCCGGATATGATGCATATTTTTTTGTAATTTTTTTCCAAGTAAATAATTAATTATGAATTTTTTATTACAACTTTTAAAAAATATAAAAACTTGTGCATCTAACTACCTTAACTTGGTCAAAACTTCATGAAATTCATTTTTTTTTAATCTTGCATAGAATGTGACACATGTTTTGGATTCAAAAAATATGATACCGCTTGAAAGTGATAGATGTTTTTTAATCAGCCTATCAATCAGTATTTTAGTCGTAATTCAAATAGAAAATCAATACTAATTATTTATTAAATTCAAAGTAAAGCATAATTTATATTGGTATAAATTTGAGAATCTCCTTTAAAAACCCTTTTCATTTCATTAATTTTGGCTAAAAAAAAAGTTGTTAGCCACATAACCTACACATACCCATCATATTGCCAATTTTTGGCCCATCATGATCTTGCACATACCCATATGCTGTGGCAGTTCAAGAGTTTCAGGCTTTACAACCATTTTTGTGGGACATTGAGCCATATATTATCGAGCCTCCAGTTATGGAAGATTACGCTGAGTTTCTTGCTTTACATCCATTTCCACACTTTACCATTCCAGATGAGCCTGCCCCATTACCTGTAGAGGATGATGTTCTCGTTGCGCATGGTTAGAGACAGAGGAGAGAGGATGTTGATGTGTTTGGTGAGGTAGATGTCGAGCCTGAGGAGGATGTTGTGGTAGAGGAGGATGTTGGTGGTGAGGAGGATGTTGGTAGCAAGAGCAGTGGAGATGAGAGCAACGGAGATGAGAGATTTGATAGTGGAGAGGTTGTAGGTGGGTCGAGCCTTGCTTTAGATTTTCCTAGTGAGACCATGCCTCATAAGATGCAGGTTATGGGAGGTGTTTCAAAGTGGCTTCAGATAGCAGATTTTCAAGTGTAGTTAGAGATTGTTCTGGAGCAGCATCTTCAAGCTCAGGGTTTATTAGAGCAGACTCAGGCTTAGATGCAGGTATAGGCTAAGTTGCATACAAAGACTCTATCAGCTGTGCCAGCTCAGTTAGTCACAATTCAGTCATAGATTGCAACATTGAAAACTGAGAGGGATGTGGCCAGACAGATAACAGAGGCAACCCAGGTTCAGGTTACTTCATTGACAACTAAGAGAGATGCGGCCAGGTTTGCAGTAGAGGGTACTCAAGCTTCTGCCAATAGATTATAGAGACTGGTAGATGGTACCTCCTTGGTAGACTACATGCAAGAGGTTTCTCACATTGGTGAGGAGATTGAGTTCTATAGAGCGAGATATTATGGTGCAATTCCTTGTGAGCAGAGAGTTAGCTATGCGAGGTCTCATTTTGCCAGGTCACGATCCAGGATTGTTAGTGCGGGTGTTACCCAACCTCTACCTAGAGATCCCAAGGATCTCAATTCTTCTGGTGGTAGGGGTCCTGATCTTGCTATGCCTACACTGTCTGGAGCCAACAACACATGATTGTTGTTTGTGTTACATTTGATATGTGTACACTTTGATTATTTTGATATACAACCATTTTTGATGTTTTATCTCTCTTCATTTCAAACATCATTGTATACTTGACATTGTGAATTTGATATATATGAGATGTAGTGGATTCTACGATCCATTATGTGTTCTATGTGATTCTTCGATGGATGCATTTTCTTCGATGTTCTATATGCTATGTGATGGTTTTATTATTATTATGGTATACTTTGATATGATGTTGTGCTATCTATGATGCACATAATGGTAATGTATGGATGCATGTTATATAGATACATGATTATTTAAATGATGTAATACATGTGATGTAAATGCAAATATATGGATGAAAATGTTTGAATGATACATGATGCAATAAATTGATAGACTTTATGATCAAATGGATGGATTTAATGAGTTATGATGATGTATGCTTATGCAAATGGAATGATATAGATATATGTTTTGTTGAGATTTTTTGTTATGATATGATGAGAATGTAAAATGATTTGATTGAAATGTATGAATGATGAAATGATGATGTAAATGCTTTTAATGTATGCGAATGAATATGATGATGCAACTATATGATCACGAGGATGGTTTTGTTAATGTCAAGTATACTTAGCCTATTATGATAAAAGATAATTGTTTAATGAATGATTCACCAATTTTGTAACCAATACTCTGCAAATGTAACACTATTATGGATTTAATCTACTTTTACCCTGCAAATCTATATGTAAACATAGGCATTTTAACAGTACCTTTGTGCTTTGTATCATCATTAATGAGCTTTTAAAATGTTGAAAGTAAGTACAAGCATCAATGGTATAATGTAAACCAATGATGACCTGAGTACTACTTTGATGATTTTTTGATATTGCAAGCGAACACAAGCATCAAGGTATAATTAAACTGAGATGACCTGAGCATTTCTTTCATAAACAAACAAGAATTAACCACTTTCCTATGTGAATTGGAATGACATCCATGATACTTTGTAGAGAATTTCCCGCGAGGATTCACACAATAATTATGATTAATTCATAGATGACAGACAAAGAAAATACCATTTCTTCTTCTTGGCTTCTCTCATTCAATACATCATTGAGTTGCTCCAAAGAAATGATAACAATGATCAAAAGTACAACATATCTTACATTTTCTTATAGTAATCAATAATTTATTTAGATTAGATCATCCTTCCTTATTTTCTGAATGTTTTCAAGGTTTTGGATCAAACCTAACCTAAATACCTATCCTAGGGGCCTTGGGGGCGGATCAAAGATTAGCCTTGCCTACGTTATACACGCAGAGACCACGTAGTTCAACTGACATAGACTCATGTTTTTGGATTTTTGAGACTGACTTTTTGACTTGTTTTTGGATTTTCTATTGTGATAGGGATGTCCAATGCATTTCTGATGGTGATTGATCTTTCATGTTGGGTTGTGTTTTGATTGTTCTTTTTATTGCGTTTGTGCATTCTGTTAAGCTCAAGATTTATGTTGCCCCCAATGATCTTTAGATGTTGCCACCAAGCTAGGGTGAGCTATGACCATGTGATATGATATGATAATGGATGTAAAATGATGGTGGAAGTAACGACCATGACATATGTCCAATAGATAGGAAAGCTGATTTAAATCACAAATAGCGCCTGTTTCCAGGTTTTTACTATATGTTTTTATTGAACCTTTTCATTCTTTTTGTTTTTCTGATTTTTTTTTATTTTTTTTATTTTTTTTTTTGTCTTTTTTATTTTTTTGTATTTTTCTGTCACTAGGATGCCTGTTTGCCAGGTTTTCATCAAGGTAACCATTTTTAGAAACTAATTCATGCACTAAGTGATTCAGGTATAGAAATTTCCGAGATGGATACTATTGATAGGTTCAGCAAATAGATCCCCTTCTAGTGTAGAAAATTGTTAATCTCCTGATCCATACACTAATATGATTGCAAAGGGACTCAACTAGTTAGGTTCAAACTTCCCCTTCTTTTCTGTATCCTACTGATTCCTAGGGTTTTCCTTTAGGACCAAGTCTCCAATTTGAAAGACTCTAGGTTTTACCCTATTATTGTAACTCCTTGACATTCTTTGTTGGTAGGCCTTCAAATGATTGACTACTTGCTGATGACATTCATCTAGTAATTCTAGTTCCTGTAGCCTTGAAACTTAGTAATCCACATCTATTATGATACCCTTTAGTGATACACAGAGTGATGGTATTTCTACCTCAATTGGTAGAATGGCCTCTGATCCATACACCAAGACATATGGTATAGCTCCTGTTGGTGTTCTGATGCTGGTTATGTAGGCCCATAGTGTAGGATTTAACTGAACATGCCAATCGTGCCCAACATCATTTACTATCTTCTTCAGTATTTTTAGGATTGTTTTATTTAAGGCTTCTGCCTAGCCATTTCCCTGTGGATAGTACGATGTTGAAAAATGATGTTGAATATGGAATTGCTCACATAATTCCTAGATGTCCTAATTTTTAAAAGGCCTACCATTGTCTGTGATAATGGATTGAGGTACCCCGTACCAACAGATGAAGTAGTTGAGTATGAAAGATGAAATTTGTTTTCCAGTGACAGTTGTTAAAGGAATTGCTTCTATCCATTTTGTGAAATACTCTGTTGCTGTGATGATGAACTTGTGCCCATTAGATGAAGAAGGATTTATTTTCCCTACCAATTCTAGTCCCCGTGTAAAAGGTTGTAATTCTTGCACTAGACCATGAATTAGATTACCATGAATCTGACATTTCTAACACTTTTTAACATATTGATATGCCTCCCTCTCCATGTTCGGCCAGTAATACCCTAAACAGAGGAGTTTCTTAGCTAGGGTTATCCCACTTGAATGAGTTCCACAAATACCTTCTTGGACCTTTCGTAAGGATGTTTTAGATTCATGATGCTCCAGACACCAAAGAAGAGTACCATCTAGACCTCAATGGTAAAGGATGTCAACAATTAATGTATTTCTCGCTGATTGACAAATAAAGTTACGCTTTTGGTTTCTAGAAGGATCAAGAGGAAGAATGTTATCTTTAAGGTAAGTATAGATCTCTCCATATTGTGAGGGTTGAGTGTTGGTTATGTGGCATATGGTCTGTGAATCAGGGTTATCATATGCATGATTAGATACTTGTTCAACCATAAACTCATATCGACCTTTCTTTTTTGATAATTACAAAAGGGAGGCAATAGTTGCCATGGCATCTACAACTTTGTTTACTGCCCTTGGTATTTGCTCAAACTTGGTATCCATGAAGTACTTTTTTAGATCATCTATCATTTTCTTATAAGGCATGAGCTTCTCATCCTTTGTTTGATACTCATCATTTACTTGATAAATGACAAGCTGTGAGTCCCCATACACTTGCATTTATGTGATTTTCCATTCAATAGCTATTTTGATGTGAATAATCAATGCTTCATACTCAACTATATTGTTTGTACATGGAAACATTAATCTATAGGATCTTGGAATGGTGTGCCCTTGAGGTGTGACAAATAGAATTCCTGCACCAACTCTTCTTTGTTTATATGATCCATCAAAATAAAGCCTCCATTGTTGTGTTGTAATATTCATGATGTCGGCATATGGGAATTCAATGTTAATTGGATGATGATCCTATAATGGAGCTTCAACTAGTTGATATGCTATTACCTATCCTTTGATAGCTCTCTTATCGACATATTGGATGTCAAACTCGCTTAAGATCATGACCCATTTTTCCAGTCTTCCTATTAGAGCAGCCTTACCGAGTAGATATTTCAATGAGCCTATTTTTTCTATGAGCCTGACTGTATGAGTCATTTAGTGTCACAACTACTAGGTTGCAAATACCACTGTCAAACAAGGATTTTCTATGAATGTATAGTTTATTTCATATCTGTTGAGTGTCTTGTTGATGTAGTAAACTACCTGTTCTTTTCCTTCAAAATCCTCCTATGCTAATAGAGCTCCTAAGGATATGTCAGTTGTTGCAATATACAGTAATAGTGGCATTTCTACTACAGGTGGCATGAGTATTGGAGGTGAATCCAAATAATGCTTTATTTGAATAAAAGTTGTTTCACAGTTATGATCCCATTTGAATGAAATTTTTTTATGAAGTAGATGATTAAATGGGTGACTCTTATCTGCCAACTAGGAGATAAATCTCCTAATGGATTGTAACCTACCTTGTAGAGACTGTAATTGACTGATATTTTTAGGTGGCGACATCTCCATTATTGCTTTAACCGTAGCTGGATGCACTTCAATACCTTTTTCTAACACTATGTGACCAATAATTTTTGTTGATGTCAACCCGAAGATACAATTATTTGGGTTCAACCTTACATTGAATTTTTCCAATCTAATGAAGATTTTATCAAATATTTCCATATGTCCTTCCCTGGTGTGTAATTTTGCTAAGATGTCATCCACATAATCTTCCATGAAAGTATGCATCATGTCATGGAAAATTGTGGTCATTGCCCATTGATATGTTGCACCTGCATTTTTCAATCCGAAAGGCATGACATTCCAGCAGAATGTTCCCCAAGGGCATGTGAATGTCATGTTTTCTTTATCTTTAGGTGCTATTTTTTATTTTATTATATCTTGAGAAGCCATCCATTATAGATAACATGGCATGTCCTGCTGTTAGATCAACAATTATGTCAATGTTGGGCAAAGGAAAGTCATCCTTTGGGCATGCCTTGTTTAAATCTCTAAAATTTGTGCATATTTTGATGCTATTATCAGGTTTGGATACTAGCACGATGTTTGAGATCCATTATGCATAATCTATGGACCTGATAAAACCTGCATCCAATAAATTCTTTAGTTCAGCTTTAACCATAAGGGTGATGTGGGGATGCATATTTCTCAATTTCTATTTGACTAGTTTGATTCCCTGTGGTAGTGATAGATGATGCATTAGGAGATGTGGATCCAATCTTGGCATGTCAGAATAAGACCATGCAAAATTTATGTGTCGCTGCTCAAAGAATTTGGTGAATGTCGACTTCTCCTATTCTATCATGGATGTTGCTAGATGTAAGATCTTTTCCTCTTCAGATGTTCCCAGATTTATAGACTGTGTTGGCTCTACCAGTACTAATGATCTGTCATGGTAATTTTATGGGAGAGTGTCAAATCTTCCATCCTTCAAAGCCTCAAAAAGGTTTTCACTATTGGATATGTTCTTTATTTTTCTCTTTTCAAAGTCTAATGATGCCTCATGGAGGTTTTCATCATTAGATTTATTTTTCCTATTATCATTTTTGCAATTGAAAGATTTGGCACCCTCCTATTGTAAAGCATTGATATGAGTGTTATGGATAGTACTTGTATCAATTTTGTCACTACAAAGATAATTTATGATGGCATCATTGTTTGAAAAGACTGGTATAAGAATAGGTTCGATGGGTTCCCAGTCAGTAAGTTCGGGGTCTATTAAAGGAAACCAGTCATTAGTTTGAATAAGGTCAACTGTTGTAAGTGTCATGATAGCTAGGTGGTCAAAGTTATTGGTAGGAAGTTCAAGGCCTATGACAATACTCACCTCCAAGTTTTCTGACTCACTCGATGTCTGATCGTCCTTGCTTGAGTCATCAATATTTGTTGATCCCATAACAAATGTTCTATTTCCTGAACATTGCCCCTCCTCCCGTAAGGGTGTATATACTTGGATAACATCAACCTCTTTGTCAATATAAGATGTAGTAGATAGATGATCCCATTCATATTCGTTGGAGTTTGTGTCAAAGCCATCTCTCATTTGTAGTATCCTTTCCACTACTTTTTGGGTTTCTTCCTCTTTTTGTTCAGTTATGTAGCCTAATCTTTTTTTGTCTTTAGGCTATAATGTTAGAGGTTGAATGGGTTCAATAATACCATCCTTTCTCTTGCCAATTGGTCTTTGACCTTTGTAACCCGTTTTCTCTAAAATGGCCTTCCCTTTTCCATACTGATCTATTTTGATGTTGGCATTTGCTGATGTTGACACTTCATTGTCTTTGTATAGCCAATTGAGAATGGATTTGTCTTCTAACTCATCTTCGAGCATACCTTCTTTTATAAACATTTCATTTAGAGTCGTGATGGGTTGCAATAATCTTGGAGTTTTTAATATTGGTTGTCCATATGTTTTTGGTGATGGTAGCAACTGTGATAGGCACAAAGATTGCTCAAGAAAATATTTTGCTAAACCCTTTTCCTTTATTTGAACCTTTTCTAAAAGTTGTGATAATTCATTTATAGGACCTTTGGTGTTTGATGTGTCCATGACAGTTGTCTCTTTCTCTAGATTCTTCTTCTCAACCCATTTAGATATGAAATTGGGTTGGTTGTCCACAATGGATGAAGTAGAAGTATTGACTTCTTTGTTATGAGGTACTAGAGTGTCTTGAATTACTTTTAACATGTTGCAAGTCTGCAGATTGTTGTTGTTAGCTAGTATGGTGACCTCTTGTCCATTTACTAGAAATTTCATACACTGATGGTATGTTGAAGGGACTGCATGCATGTCATGGATCCATGGATGACCCAATAGTATGTTGTATGTTAGATCTTTGTCTAACACTTGAAAAATAATGTTTTTGACAATCAACCCTACTTGAATTGGGAGTATGATAAGCCATCTGGAAGACCTTTCCTCTTCATCATATGCCTTTTTTGCTATTTTTCTCTTGGCATCAATGGTGTTCTCAAAATAGCCTAGTGCATGAATTAGTTTTAAGATGCAAATATTTAAACCAGCTCCTCCATCTATTAGAACACGTTTAACATGGTGTTTATGGATCAAAACTTCTATATGAAAGGTTGCATTGTGTGGGTGATTTAAAGATACATCATCTTGTTCAAAGAATGACAGACAATGAGGTGTGGTGAGATGTCCCACCATGGCTTGGAATTGACAAACATCCAAATTATTAGGGACCGTTGTAGCTACTAGAGCCTATTCTAAAACATCTTTGTGTGATGGTGAAATTTTGAGAAGTTCTAGAATGGATATTTGTGTGGGTATCTTTTGTAATTGGTCTATGATATTGTATTAGTGTGATGGGGGAGCAATTTTTTTTAAGGAAATTCCTTTCAGTATTACTTTGGACTTCCCCCTTATCATTATATTGACTTGTGGATGATCCTGTGTTTCCTTGATTTTAAGACATTGATTTGATTTTCAAATGTTCTTGTGCTTGGCATTATGTTCGGGGATTCAATGTCATTGATGTTTGTGTTATCTTTTTGAGTATCAATGTCATTTTTCTCTACCCCAGAAAGGAAAAGAATGGTGGTTTCATAGACATAGTTTATACTTTTTCCCTTACCACTAGAAGAAGACTCTCCTTTTTCATAGTTGGGTAATGGATTGGTAAATGCAATGTGATCATTGTTTGTCTGATGCCCTTCAACAAACACCTTCTTGTCTTTGATCAAGTCTTGTATTAGGTGTTTTAGTTGCACACAATCGTTTGTCTTATGTCCTTTATTCTTATGGAAATTACAATAATTTGCATCATTCCACCATGATGGTTTTACCTTTGGCTCCCAATTTTGAGCTTCTGGTAAAGTAATAAGTTTGTTTGCAATGAGTTCTCTCATTGCTAATTCCAGTATTTGTCCTAATGGGGTGAATATCCATCGATTTGATTGTCTTTGGTATGATGGTCGTGATTCTCCATTGTTGGTGTTGTTGTTTTGAATAGTGCCCTGACTATTGTTTTGGTTTTCATTTTGATTTGCTTTGGCAGTTGATGTTGTCAAATTGAATATTGGTTTTACATTGTCAGTTGTAGGTTCATTGCTTCTAGTATCTCTATTTTTTTGCCAAAATTTTGACTTGTCGTTGTTTCCATAGTGATTTGTGTTGTTGGATGTTTCACTGTAGTGCTTGATCACTCCTCTTTTGACTAGAGCTTCTTCGATTTTGAGCCCATTCTCAATTACCTTTTCGAATGTTGGGGGACATTGTAATTCAAGTCTATAACTCATTTGATCATTTAAGTTGTCTATAAATAATTCAAGCTTCTCCTCTTCAAGTATAGATCGAGGATATCTAGCAAAAAAATTTCTCCATCGTTGTAAGAATGATAAGAATGTCTCCCCATTTTTTTGTTTTAGATTATAGAGATCCTTTATGGTTACGTCATGTGTTATGTTGAAGGAGAATTGAGAGATGAATTTGTTGACCAATTCTTCGAAGGATCTAATCCCTGGTTGTAATTTTGAGAACCATTCCATACAATGGGCCCCCAAACTCCTAGGAAATAATCTCATGAGGTATGTATCTTCTTGTGCAAATTCGAGGCTCATTGTTCTAAATTCCCATACATTGTCAATTGAGTCTGATTTTCCACTGTATTTGTCATATTTAGGAAATTCACAATTCCTTGGAAAAAGAATCATATCCACACATGGATGAAAAGGGTAAGGACCAATTTCCTTTAATAAATATGTTTTTATGGTTCTTGTTTGCATGTTTTGAACCTGTTGTTGTAGGGTTTGCATTTGAGTTGTTAAAGCAACCACTTGATCTGTATCCTAGGTGTGGTTTGGTTCCGTTTCATTAGTTTTAGGTGTTTCCTTCAATAGATTGATGTCAAAATCTTTCAGAAGTTTGGAACCTAACTCTGCTAACATCAAGAGGTATTTCTCCATGTCTTGTTCTAAGACCTTTTCCATAAATTTATGAAAATTTGGGTCTTGTTGTGCATGTTGTATATCCTCTTCTATTATTTCGTTGTTTTCATGTTATTGGTATTAAAAAAAAGGGTTTTCTTCAGTCATGTTTAGATTTTTAGTTTCTTTCTCTCAGAGTTTTTTCCTTTGCAACCTTGTTAAGATTGGCATACAAGTTTTGGTTGTTTTTCTTCACTAGACTTAGATCTTCTATATGGTGTTAATGTCAATTTGATTTTTAAAGAAGCCTAATAGAATGATTTATTCTATTGACGAGGCTAATTTAAAATTTTCGATTACTGAGTTTTTGTTTCATGATGGTAGGATGTCAAAATCCTCATGAGGAAACTTCACTCACTAATCGAAGTTTTGTTTTGATAATTGGATACTTTGTATTTTGCAAGATCTGGTGTTTTGTGTGAAAATAGTTTTAACTTGTAAGAACCTACTTTGTTTCAGGTTTTTAGGACACTGTCTGATCTGTAAAATCTTTCTAACTAGTAAAATCTTATGTTCCTAATGTCAATATGTTTGACAGTTGTTTTAGAAGATTGTCTATTTTTCTATTTTGTGGAAGCACTAATACAGAGGGAAGAAGCACTAAAATAGAATGTAGATGCGCTAGAATTTCTCATAAAAGCATTGTTAAATAGTGTAGAAGTGCTAAAACAGAGCGCAAAAGCACTATGTTTTTCTGTTGAAGTGCTAAAATATGGATCGGAAGCGCTAGAATGGTGGACACTAGAATTTTTCTGATAGTTTGTTTTGCTATGATAGAAGCACTGCAAGATTGTTCAGAAGCGTTAAAACATATGGTTGAAGCACTATACTTTAATTTTCAAGTGCTAAAATAGAGGGTTGAAGTGCTAAAACAAAGTTTAGATGCACTATAGTTTGTCTCAGAAGTGCTAAAGTTTCTATTTAATGCCTAGTAGGGGGTGGAAATATAGGTCTCTCAGCTACTATGTCTTATTTCTCTTCTTCTTCGTCCAAGACTATGGATGTTGTAAGGAATTGATGGAGTGTTTCATTTTTTTCAAAAATAAATGTTCTCAAACTACTGATGATGTTAGTTTGAGTGCTTTCAATGTGCATGTTACTGGGCTCAAATATTGGTGTGGTTAGCCCTCGTTGTTGAACAGGAGTTGTAGGTATCCAAATGGTCATAAGGTATGCTGAATGATGGTTTCAGTACCTTATTGTAATGTTATTTATTACCTATTCCCAGGTAGGAGGTAGTAACATAGGTCTTCCTACTGCTATGTTTGTCTTTTCTTCTTCTTCGTTTATAATGATGGATGTTGTAAGAAACTGATGGGGTGTTCTGTTTTCATCAAAAATAAATGCCCGTAAGCTACTGATAATGTTGATTGCCATTCTCAAGATGTATAAGGCCTGGTTGTTGAATGGGAGGTGTAGGTCTCCAAATGGTCATAATGTAGTAACTCCTTGATTTTGGATATCAATCTAAGGTTTCCAAATATTTGTTTATCGTAAAAACTAATCAAGTCTGGTGGAGTATTATATGGCAAGTTGTGGAATGGAGGATTGACGAATATGTTGACTATGGTTAGATTCCTATGAAAGAGCACTTCTTTGAATATAGGCTTGTGAATTCAAAGGTTGTATAGCATAATCATCAGTGTAAACCCTATTGAAATCATGAAACCTATGAAGGAATGTTCTATGATGAAGCAAAGTCTTCCTATTCTGATACAAGAAATGTTGTCCTTGCAAAAGATGTATGTAATTAAGTGGTGTCTTGGGTTTTCTAATTCTCTTGGCAAGAGATTTTTTGACAAACTTAGTGGTTTTCCAATCTCTAATCATATGTTCTTAGTTTTTTTTTTTGTCCAAGTTTGTTTGTATTTTTCAGGATGATCTTTATCTGAATTTTAATGATCTTGGAATACATAGCACTCAAATGAAGACAGTTGTTTTTTTTTTTTTTAAGCTATAATCTAAACAAATAGTGTAAGTTCAAAAGAACCATGAATGATCCTATTTTCACTAGTTTGATAACAATAAAACACTTCAAACATACTCTCTCTTAATAGTCAAAAGGTCATTGTTATAGTCAACAGCCCACAACTTAAAATTGCATCGACTCACACAGTCATGTCACCCCCTAGAGGGCACCCATGTTTTTGTCTTTTCTAGGAATTTAATCAAGGTTAGATTTCTCGATCCCCTAAGCAAATGGTCATTGGAAATTATATGGTGGGTGTCTTGGGGGTAGATTCTTCCCTCGCCTTGCACTGTGAGTATTAGAATGTCTGGCTACTAACTCGACTGGATACAACACTAGGTTCTTAGATAGGGTTTCCGTTCATAGCGGCAATAATAAACTCCCTCAGGAGACCTCCCAACCTTTAGAACAAAGGTTTTAGGGATGGTTATCTTGCACACCTCTGGAAAAAGTGGGTTTCCCTAGATTTGCTTTAAATTTTATAGTGGGGTGGAAAAACCTGGCTTTGGTTTGAACCCACTTAGGTCGTTCCCGTAGGGTGAGTACTTTTTCCCACTACGACAGGCCTCTAATGGATGTAATAAAACTTGAAGAATGCATAAAAAGGATGAGTCTGTCTTTTTGGATCACCCAGTTAAGGGGAGAGCATATGCCTATCAACCATACAAACACATAAATCACTTGTTCAATTTTAGAGCCCAAACAAAAATTTTCTAATCTATGTGAAGATGTTGCTTCACAAAAAGACATGGTGTTCATTTTTATATCCCAAATTGAAAATTCTGGTGACCACCCTAGATTGGTAAAATTTTAATCCAAATGAAAATGTGACTTTCCTAGGATTGATTCATTTTAAACCAACAGAAGAAGCGTCTATCCTAGATTGATTCTTTTTAATCCAACTGAAGAAATGAAATTTACTAGCCATGGATGCGTCAGATCCAGAAAATGAACTACACAAAAGTGCTATGAAAATGCACAAAAGTGCTCTATAAATACATAAAATTGCTATAGAAATAGCTCTAAGCGCTATAGAAATAGCTCGAAGTGCTATAGGATTTTGGAAATGTGCTAAAACATATGTTGGATGTTACAGTGGACCTATGTTGGATTGTAGAATTGAAGCGATAAAACAATCCTCTAAAGCATTATACTTTTCCTCAAAAGTGCTAGAATAGTCCTTCAAAGTGTTATACTTTTCCTCAAAAGTGTTGTAGAATCTTTTGATCGTGCTAAAATAGATTACGCCAAATTCTTGTACGAAAACTTTCCATAAAAAGTTGTTAAAAACATGGGGTATGGCCCCACGATGGGTGCCAGAATGTAAGTGTGGAAAAAGTAAACTAAATACAATTAAATAGAGCTCTGAATGAAACATTATATCAAGATTAAACATGAATTAAACTAATTTAAAATAGAGAAAATCTTGAAAGCATCTCATTGTATCCTATCTCCAAAGATTTATCAAATTATAGAAGCTCTCAAATTTGTAAGCACCGCAACTGTTTAAAATGCCTATCTAGAGAACAGAATGGATGCTAAATGCAATGATGTGATGATTTCTAATGAATTCTAGATGATATGGAGCTACTGTAAACTATCTTGATGAAAACTGATAAAAGGAAGCTATAGTAAAAACTAATGATGTTGTTGTGATATGAAATCTACTGATACCATGAAGTTGTGATGCTATTTCTAATGCTAATGCTTATGATTGCTTGGTTGTATTCCTACAGAGTAATTTTGCATAAATTGGGATTTTCTTTAATCATTTTCATGCTTTAGAAGGTTGTATATATAGATTTCTGGCAACAGTTTTGCACAAGGGTAACACAACAAAGGCTGAGATTAAATCTGGAGATTTAAATGGTATGAGATGAGAAGGTGGAGCTAATCATGGAGGATTATTCCTCCCCATGAAAACACCAAGCAAGATGAGAGGAAAGATTTGAGGCAGAAGATTGAGAGGATTGCCTGTAGGTTTGTCCTGGAGGCTTTTCCCATGAATGACAGTTAAATTAATTAGTTTTGAAAAAAATCTAATTTTATTGGTGAGTGAATAGAGGGATTTGATTTATGCTTTTATTTAAATATTTTTGGTTTATTTAAATTAGCAAAAGAAAAGATAAATAATTTAATAAAACAAACTATAGAAGTTGTTTATTAAATAAAATAGAAGAAGAGAAGTATGATGTAATAATTAAGTAATGCCAACTATTGAAGTTGTATATTTAATTTAAGATAGAATTTAATGGATAAAGTATAATAATGATAATAATTAAATATGAAAACAAAGTATTTAATTTTGTTTATTTAATTAAGAGGAAATAATATGATAAAATAGAAGAATTAATAGTAAACTTAATATAAATAAATATTTATATTTATTTACTAAGTAAATGAATTTAGGATTAATAAATCAAATAAATCATATTTAATTAATTAGATTCTTCATACCATTTTTAGGTGTCTACAGTTTGCACATGGGTACCTCACCAAGCCTTGTTTTCCAAGACCCGTCATGCATTCCTCTTAGGGTTTTTAGCAACTCCCTAAGTTCATCTTAGGGGGGTTGTTAGATTAATCATGCATTAGCTAATAATTAATTAATCTTTAATTGATTATTAGTTTAATTTATTCTCATTCACTTAAGCTAAACTTAGGAGTGCTT
Organism: Sequoia sempervirens; assembly: GCA_007258455.2. NCBI lineage: Eukaryota > Viridiplantae > Streptophyta > Pinopsida > Cupressales > Cupressaceae > Sequoia > Sequoia sempervirens. Next base: position 55,295,736 of record VDFB02026320.1, on the reverse strand, counting down.
TTATGCTTTTAGGGTTTTGCTGATATATAGCACTCAACCCTCATTGTAATTATCTCTCAAGATTTCATATATTTTTGAGAATCTCTTTCTTCTGTATCTTTTTCTTGTTGAGGAATATTATACATATTATTTGTAGATCTCTTGTGTGGAAGGTGCATTTGTTTGTTGTTTGATCTTATGGTTCATGGTTTTTCACAATTCTAATAGAGCTATCCCACCTTGTGTCTTAAATTACTAGGGGCCCCAATTATTTTCCGATTAGAACACAACTAGATTGAGGTACAAATTTTGTTCTTCTTGAGCATGTGGTTGAGTTTGTTCCTTGGGATGATGAAATCTTGAAGTAGTCTTCCTAATGGAAAAAGAAATGTCAAAATGTTTTTGGTCCCCAAGATTGCATGAAGTGCAAGGGGAGAGAATACACACAAATTGACACTCCTTAGGATCTAAACTAATTCAATTAAAGAAAAGTGTGAGGTTTTTGATCCCCAAGATCACACTAGGTGTAAGGTGAGAGCATACACAAATCACACACTCCACAAACAAAAGAAAAATTTAACTAACCCACTAATCTACCTTAATTGCTAATTTAGTAGAAAATAAAAAGATCTTGGAGAAATTAATTTTGTAAAAAAAATGATTAATATTATTTTTTTTTATGCTTTGACCAATGAAAACATTGCTAAGTTAGAAAGTAGGTTAGAGAGAAAGATTAATAAAAAATCATAAAGAGAAGAAATTCAGTAGAAACACCAAAGTATAGGCTACAAATGTAGAATTGCATAGGAAACAAATTACATATAAATGCATTAAAATAATATAGTTGAAAAAGTGATGACCTAGAAGGGGAAGTATTGACCTAAAAAAATACATAGAACATTAGGATATTTTTGCAAAATAGACACAAACAAAAAAGAGAAAGGATAGAATGATTAGTTCTAACATAAAATTCCTAAAATATAAAATATAAAATGACAAAGACTATAAATTGAAGTAGAAAATAAATAATAAAAAAAGCATCAAAATATGTTGTAGAAACATTGAGTTATACAAGTGCAACTCTATGTAGAGGAAGCACCAAAGAAAGTTGGGTAACAAGACTTGTAAGAATTTTTTACTTTTCTACAAAATAAAGTGTTATGAAAACCCAAAAAAATAGAAGGATAGATGTAACAAGCATAAGAAATAGACAAAAGAATTAGAATCCTATAAAACTAGTTAGAAACAGATAGAAAAGCACAAAAAAACATAATTGTGGTGTTAAATTAAAAGCATCAAAGGATGTTAGAAGTGTAAAAAATAGTGTATATGTCCAAAAGACACAAGCACTAATGGATAGTGCATAGGTGTTGATCTTGCATTGGAAGTTTCAATCCACAGTGCACAAGCATCATTCAAAGACCTATAACTCATATTCATAGAAGCTCAATACATTTTTTTAGTAGATAGGGATGTGGGTCCTATAAGGCATTCTAAAATGAGGATTATGAAATAGTAAAATATTGAAACAATAATATAATATAAAAAACACTATCTTAATACATTTACAACCTTACTATCTTGGATTGAACTTGAAGTGGAGACACCCTTCTCCACTTGATGTGATCTTCTCACCTATTCAACTTCAATGGATTTGGATTTCTCTCAAATTCAACATAATCATGGCATGAAAATAGATTTTTCGATGGAAATTAAATAGTATAAATTTGGCATGTGTGTTGGATCATGATGGAAGAGTAAGGCTCCAAGTTATAGATTTTTGGTGGCCAAAATAGGTTTTTGAGATGGATTGTGAGATTGAGGACCAAGATTACATGAGAAGATGGATTTGTAGCCTTATGCCAAGTATCAAAGGTGGAGGCTTGAGATAGTGACATGTTGCATGAGGAAGAGAGCTAGGTGTGCTCAAACATGTATGCGTAGACATTGGGAAGAACATGAGGTTGTCATGTGGATTAGTTTTGATAAATATAAGAAGAGAGAAAATTTCAAAGTGACATATGGATGGAAGAGGAAAGTGTAGAGTGGCTAGTAAGATCTCACACATGTATGAGAAACCAATGGAAAACTTAGTTGAAGCCGAGGAGGAGGGTGATGGTGACTTGTGTATTCTCACACATGCATGAGAATTTGAAGAGAGTTCTAGTAACAATTGTCATATGATGAAAAGGTTAAGGATTTGGAATAATTTTTAATCGGGGAAAATGCTAATGATGATTAGGGTAGAGTAATTAATTAATTAATCAAGTTTGAAGAAAATAATGACTTTGAGCTAAGGTCTAGTTAATTAAATTGATCAACATTTAGAAATAATATAATAATTAAATGTATTTAAATTAATTATGTAAAATTAAAAAATGGAAAATTACAATAGATAATTAATTATGTAATAGATGGTTAATTTCAAGGTGTATACAAATATAATGGAAGCATCATCTAGTCAATGATTAAACCCAAAATGATCTAATTTTAGTAGACATTGACATGTAGATTATATCCCATAATAGAGTGGATGAAAAAGAAACTATGAACATTTAACAATATTTTATTAGACTATGATAGGTTGATACCATAAGTGAATATGAAATAAATTAAAATTAGAGGCAATAATCCTATTGTGCATCCAAATTAACAAGGAGATATAAATAGACAAAATATAGAAAATCTAGGTAGAAGATGGATTATGGTCTAACGAGAGCCTAGAAATTGGAATGAACATTTATTGTTTAGTTCACATGAAATAAGTGGTTGAATAATTGAGAGAAAAATAATTTTTCATGCAAGATATTGGAAAATAAAGAGAATCCAAATGATTGAATCCAAAGGCACCTAGCATGGTGGAAAGGAAAGTTGTGGCTTTACTTATTCAGCCAAAATATTGGTTATAGCATATAGCCTTTATTTGTGAATTTTATTTGTCAATTGTATGTTCACAAAATCTTTCATAGAGTGTCTAATGTAAGAGTATCCTTCCCAATTCATCTAATAATCAATTAAAAAAAAAATCGTATTTTAACATTTTTTTCTTTCTAGTTTAACCCTTTTGATTTAGTACATAGTAGCCTCTTGTCAATGTGTTTTGATAAGTTTTGGTAATACCTAAAGTAATGTGTTATATTAATGATTCACATATATTATTGTCAAGTTCCATACTCGTGACCAAAAGATTATAATATCATTATTTTTTGGTTTTAAATATTTCTTTTGGTTATTGAAATGAGTTCATTGTTCATAATTAGAAGATTTAAATTTCATCCACATTCAAATATATAGACTAATTATTCTTGACCTTGAAGATCTCATATCAAACATTAAAGATTGCAAGTAACTATAGGTCTGAAAGAAATATCAGGCCCATTTGATTGTTTTTACACCAAATCCTCTTCTTAAGTCTCAATCCAATGATCACCCAATCACAATAAAAAATATAAACTAAGGGAGAGGGGTCTATAGTGGGCCACCTTGATTTTGCGCTTCTCAAAGTCTTATGAGAAAATATCATATCACTCCCAAATTTGTACAACAAATTATTTGGCAAGTCCTCTCCTTATAAAAATTGGTTTCAAGGCTACATCATTAAATATAATGCCACATTACATACTTTTTGTCAAGGTATCCAAAAAGACCCAAAAAAAAGGTGAGACCAATTGTGGGTCACTAAGTCATGTATTATTGGTGCACTAATGTGGCATCACATGATTTGTCAGTTTATGTACTTTATGGATAAAAGTTTTTTGCAATTGAATATTAAGTGTAAGTTTATTGGATAATAAGCCTACCTACTATGGAGCCCACCTAGGCCTACTTTTATACCCACCATTGGACCCCTTAGATTCATTTTAATGTTTGGATCCAATTCTACTGGGTTAGTCATTTGTATAACATCAGTTACTAGGTTTGATAAAGAATAGGATTTATAAGAAATCTACATTTGAATGGATTTCGTAACATTTGATTCCTTTTTTTTGAGGTTGGCTTATGATCAACCAAATATTTAACTAAGTCAATTTTAACAAATTAGTTGCACCTCAAGTTTCCATAGCAATGTCGTATCTAAAAGTAGATTTAAGATCTTCTTTTGGGACTTAATTTATTTTCCCTGCAAAGACTCCAAAGGTAGACATATCCACATTAAGTGTGGATGGTAGACATATCCACATTAAGTGTGGATATTATTTGTATTAAGAGATTACATCAAATTTTAATATAATATTTTAAACCTCTTTATTCATACGTATTCTGAATTTCATTTGTATATACATACTTGGGAGAAAAAACGAATTGATCCAGTTAAGGAATCATCATCACCATAAAGGTTTTACCTTTTTTACAAGATTAACGTATTATTGGGCTTCTGCTTTCATATCAATTTTCTTCTATGAGTGACTCAGATTATCCGAAGTAATAATGGCATTCAGTATCATAAGGGTTAATGATTACAATCACCATATAATTTATTACCAAGAAGGCAAGGAAGAAAACACTTAGGAAGTATTCAAATGCTGTGTGCACTTTACAACTTGCATCTTCCAGTCAATTGATTTGACAGATGATCTGAAGGAATCATGATTTTGGTTCATAAAGAGTAATTAGATTCATCAAACATGCCCATTACTATATTTGGTAGAATGTTTGCAGTTTTATATGCATATGTACATTTGAACTCTTCTCAACATCCATGAAGGGTTCTTGACTTTCTCTGGATATTTACGTAGTTGTCGTTAGGAATTATTTGTGATTACCTATTGCTAACGTGACAGCCATGTTAAGATGACAGGAAATCTCAGGCTTATCATTTGGTAGATGGAATCTCCTCTGAAATGTGTGGATTGGGATAAAGAAGCAGTTGCATTTAACTTTTCATATTTGTTTCTTTTTGGAAATAGTGGTCTAAATTATTGTTTTAAAAATAATGTTATACATATTCAAAAATAGACAAGTGGAAAATGTCTTACAATTAAAGTTCATATGGGGCATTGGCATGGAACACGATAATAGAAGACTTAAAACATATTAATAAGTAGTTAGAACACATGTAATATGATACTTGGATAAAACAACATTTGTGGTGTTTTGTTGCTAACTATAATTTTTTTAATTTCGTTGGGTTGTCTTTTTTGTGCAAGTCTATTACATTTAATAGTAGTGAAATAAGTCATGTGAAAATGAGTCATACTTGCACCACACATAATGGTGATGCTACTCTATTATATGTATTGTCTTTCATGATCAACAAGTGAGATGATGAGATGTATGGACTTGACATTAAATAGGAATTGTGTTGTACATGTCTTGCCAAGTTTTATGATGTCGGTATAGAGTAGAGGGACTGAAGCATGTATCCTACACTACTTTTAGTATATATTATAGCCAATTGTTTGACCTATAAGTTCAATGGATATACTGATAATTCTTTCTTTATAGTAATTTTTATATATGGAAAATAACTCAAAATGCATGGATGCAAAGTAGTAGAAAAATAATTAAAATTAAAAATCTTTTATCGAGATTGAAATTTGATCATGTCTAAAATTTATCAAAATTAAATTATATCATGTTTCAAAATTTGAATTTGGTATCATAGTTGATCTCAAAATGAATGTACCTTAGAGGGTATGTTGAAACTAAAATGTACTTCCTCATAGAATTTCAAAGTTTTCAACAGGAGAGGACAAGTGGTTCATTGGTAGAAAATTTGACTAGCCACAAGAAGGTTCTAAGTTTGAATGTTAGTCTAACCAGTACTCTCATTAAAGTGCCTATAGTTCATTTTAGAAATAAATAGAATTCTTCTTGCAAAGTGCTTTAGAGTTAACTAAACTTAAAATACATGTAAAAATACCTAAAATATGTCAAATAATTCATGTATGTGATGGTGTACAAACACTCTAAGCTCTTGGGAATGGATCTATACCTTTATACTATTCAATAATTTGAGCTCCTTTAGAGAATGTGAGTTCATTCTATATTTAGAAAAGAAATAGAATTCATTAATCACCCTTCTAAGAGAGGGATGAAGTGCAAAATTGATATTGACTATTTGATCATTTAATAATGTGATGTTTAAATAAAGTGTAGAGAGATGGAACACCTTGTGCACAAAACCTCTCTCTATAGTCTACTATGTGTGTACCATGATTGGAACAATAACATGAATGTATAAATAAAATAAATATCCTAAATAAACAATATTTTAATGTTGAGGTCATAAATTAATATAAATTAAAATAATTGCACTAAAAACAAATTAAAGAATACTAAAATAGAGAAAAAAATAATACAAAATAAAATAATATATAAGCTACTGATGAGATTAATATAATATAAGTCAAATTATTGGAAAATAATCTCATCCTTTACATGTAATCCTCCACATGAAGAAGGTGTAGGGTCGTAAATTGTCACCTTTGACAATTTCTCTAGATTTTGTTCCCTCCTAAGTGCATGGACCTAATTGTACATATAATATCCTAAATTATACATTCCATGGACCATTTGGATATTTATCAAGAAAACCCATTGAAACAATGGGAAATGGGATGTATTGCTTTCGTATGGTTTAGAATATAGAGCAAGGCCCACTTTCCAATTATCTCATTCAAGGATAACCATAGAGATCTCAATGCAAAGGAGAAAGAGATCTTTCAATAGGGTTGTCTTAGGATATGATTGTAAACTAATGAGGGGTTCACCACCAAGATAGGGCTTGGAAAGAAAAATGCAATGCAAGATGTAATGCTTAAACCTAATATGATGCAATCTTTCACTAAATGACCTAAAAATGCATGTAAAACAAAATAACAAGTTGTAAGATGGAATTGTGCACCTAGAAATTTGGAGATGACTGAATGAAGCTCTGAAATGCTAAAAATAGTGACTTTAATGTTGATTGGGACTCATACACTAGGTTGGGCGAATTAGTCCCAGATCTAGATTTCTATGTAGAAACATAAATCTGGAAAATGGGTGTCTGAAACTGCAAAAACTTGAAAATTGACCTAAACTGGGATTCATATGCCTGAACTGGCGTATCAGTCTAGTTATGGTTTTCTGAAACTTCAAAGCTTGAATATGTTCTTCTATGTCTACTCTGTGCTTCCTAATTGATTTTTGGATCTGAAACCCTGATTTGCAGCCTGTAGAAGTCTTCCAAGTATCTTCAATGCAATGTTACAACTTTGACAGCTTTGAACACTTTGACAACTTTCTCCAAACTTTCTCTTCAATGTGTCTTCAACCTAAACATGCAAATCACACCCACTAAAGGGAGGGAAAAGTGTTCTTTTGTTAGTGGAAAGGGGTTTTCATTGGTCAAACCTCGTTTTGGTAATCAAACCTTGAGATAAAATGAAATAGGAATGGAGAATGATGAATTAACAAAATATGATGTTGCAACTCACCAAACCCTAGCAATAAAGTGTTGCAAAAATGTGTGAGATGACTCCAATGGATGTAGATCTTGACTCTTTCTTGAATAGGATAGATCTTGAATGAAATGATACCTTGAATCATGAAACCCTACATCAAAAATGTTATCTAAAAAAAAACATGATGCATGAAGACTTTGACATAATGCTTGATGCTTGAATAATGCTCTAAAACACTCGATAATTTTCCCTTGAATTCTCTTGAATGCTTTTGTAAACACTTGGATGCTCTTGTGAACTCAAACTTCCTATTTTGAATGCTCTCACAAAAGTCTTAGGTGAAAATGAGTAAAAGAACCTTGTATTTATACTTAATTATGCGAAAATTCCCAAAATTACAACACTACAAGCCAACAACAGATCTAGGAGGATAAAATCTCACCAAAAATTTTAATTAAATTTAATTTTGGGCCACGTGGGGCTCATATTCCCAAAGTGGTGTATGAGTCCCATTAGGGATAATTTATGGGACCAATTTTAAAAATTCTTAGAAAGGTGTAATATCAAGTTCGAGACGCAAAACCCTAGGTGGGACTCATATGCCCAAGGTTGTGTATGAGTCCTAGACCACCAAATCTAGGCCACACAACCTAAAAACACTTGAATTATGATTGGATGTTGATATGTGTCAGGATTATCCTCGAAAAGATGCATTAAATGAGGCTTGCAGATACAAAATAAGGGCAATTAAAACATAAAGAAGCCCAATTATTTAATAAAACCCTAGAAAAGCGTGAAAGTGTGTTACAACACTTTAGCAAGGTACAATTTAAGTTCATTAGTTCACAAGGGTCCAAGACCTAATGTGATCATGTTAAACACATTACAACACTATGTCAAGGCACCATTAAGCTCAGTTTACGAGGGCCCAAACAAGCAAGGAAAAGTAAAAGGGATACTTTTTTTGTTGGCACACCCATTTGCAAAACCAAAGAAAAAATTTAATATTTTGCTCTCGACACTTTACAGCCCACAAAATAGGGCTAGGACAAAGTCACCCTAGGTGACTTGGTCCCCCTATTTTTCCTCCAAATTTCAAATATCAAATGTTAGCTATTGAGATTTAATTTTTTACGAAATTTTAGATTAATTGCATATAAATACCTAGCCATTTCACAATTTGAAATCTAACAAGGAGAACTAGCAATAGTGATCAAGCACTTTGGAAGCAGTCATTATCAAGTCAAGAGTAGTCAAGAGCATATTTACTGCAACATTTCAACATTGAAGCATCATTTCAAGTTTTATGGGAGTTTGTTCATGTTTGTGTTATCATTTTATTTGCGAGGACTAACCCTTTTAGGTCCTCCTTGCTATCAGCCTTGCACATTTGATGTGCATGATTTCAGTCCTTCAAGGAAAATTAGATTTGGGTGGTTATCTACAGTCCATTGTTGATTAATCATTTATTTATCATTTAGCCTCTATCTCTAAAAAGTTTTAGCTCTCTTTTATCAAATTTTCCATTGTGGAGGTGGAAACACCAACATGGGGTTTGGTTGAGGAAAAACTCTATATGGCACAACCCTTCCTCTCTCTTTGAATGTGTATGTTTTATATCTGAATAAGTTTGGAGGAAGATTGAAGATCATTTATTCATTGTTGCATTCAAACCCTCCAAGTTGACAACATAAAAAAAACTCAATTATCTCATCAGCCAACGAAGATCCAATAGTGAGACACAAAAGAAAGAAGGCTCAAATTAGACACTAGAGGACTATAAAGACATATTCTAGATTTAGTCACTGGGACATAGTCTCCCTAGGAGAATTAGTCCCCCAATATCAACCCCAGATTCATATGACAGGTGCACAAAACTTTGCTCAATTTGTTTGTAAACTTTGACTTTGTCTGCAACTTTCTAGATTTGTTGTTTTTGCATCAAAATAGGCTTTTTTCATAATTTATTAGTGTTAGTGTGTTAAGTTTAATTTAGGGATATTTAGTTTTTCCCATAGGGTAGTTTTTCACCCATCTATGTTTTTCACGGCTTTAAAAGCCTATACAATATGTAATTTTATCATCTCATTTTATTCACTCATTTTTATGGTGAAATAGCCTGTACATGCTTCTCTCATTTTCAGTGAGGGTTATTTTTGTAGATGGTGCTCCTAGGAGGTGGATGAAACCAACATGGTATCAGAGCCAACCATCCTGCTATCCTTTTGAGAGTTTTCATCGCAGAGTGTTGAGATCACTATTTTCTGAATACATTCAAAAGAATGTTCATCTTTATTATTTCCATTTTTTTCTATTGAATATTCTTGAAGGATGTCGTTAATTTCTAGCAACATTTGAAACATTTGGAGGTAGTGATTCTGGATTCAAACCTATGATTTTTGTATTAAAAGGGAGTTTGAAATCCTAGGTTGCAAACCATCCATGAATGGGCACACTGTTTGTTGCACATGATCTGCTTGGTTGAAGGCATTTTGTTTGTCTACTGAAGGAACTTATTACCAATTTTTCACCACAGCTCAAATTGGCAGAGCTGATTAAATTAAGTTCATTTTAAGGTGAAATTTTTTAGTTCATTTATGGATTTGCTTAAACTATTGCATGTATTGGAGTTTGAAAGAATTGTTCAGTTAAAATGTGCAATGTGTTTCAGTTAAAGAGGGCATTCAATTTTTCCATTGAGTGTTTACAACATAAAAAAGATTGCATGAGATACAAAGAATAATACTTTCATTCTGTATTGATTTATCCATTCCATAATGTTTCATACATTTTTACAAGAGAGTTCTATACAAAATTGAACAAGAGTGTATAAATGTTGTTTTCATATTAATTGGGATAAAAGAGAGATCAAGTGTCCCACACAAGCCGTGGGAGTAATTGAGTCAATAGAATACAAGGAATGCACTATGCTACTGAAAATAAAAGAAAGGAAGGAACACATAAGAAGAAACATAGCCATCATTTCCTGAGGTGTCTTCAAGTTGTCTTCGTTGTTACTTATCCCTCCTTGCTCTTGGTCTCCTAGTGAACCTATAGATGATTGAGAAAGCTTTGTTAGAGCTCCGGTTATGAATCCCCATATATGAATTATCAATAGTAATATAGAACATTAATTGTGGTTCATTGAATCAATTGAGAAAATATCAGAAATGTGCAAAGGAATACAAAAGATGAAACATCACAAGAATATTGAGCTTATTTTTGTTTTCATCTAACATGTTTGTTCACTGTGCAGGTATAGGAAAAGTCATGTTTCTGATCTATTTTGAAGACATAATAGCATGTGGTGTGAAGATGGGCTCCCACAAGGGTTGAGCCTAGCATGTTGCCCCTTGACTACAAGTGGGGCTTTGAGGAAATAAATACCTTTACAATGTTCAAGATGAAATATCCAACTGAAGGAGAAGTTCACAAGCAATACAAGAGAAGTTGATTCATTACCCATACATGACCATAAAATTCAAAATGCAAAGTGAAGATGAATATCACATATGAGCAAGGAATCTTTCTCGAATGCTCAAAATATGTAGAACAAAAATTAAATGCACTATCTTTCATTAGATATCTCTGTTTGCATACAAATGTGTCATGTTTAAAGTGTATCTAAAACATTGCATTACTACCATATTTCATTAACATGATGTTCACATTGATAGGGAAACAAATGATACAGGGTCATGGAGTGAAACTGAATAGGAATACACAATGCCAATCTACAAATCAAGAGTGGCAGTTGAAGCAATTGGAGAAGCTTCAAGAAATCATCATCAGAGTGTCACTTATTTCAAAATCTTCTATGCACTAAGGATTCCAAGGGAAGATAAAAATGCATGAAGAGTGCAAAGGGACTTTGTTTCTATCAAGAAATGGAAGAACAAAGTGGTTGCAAGTGAACTATTGAGGTCATAGCATGAAATGGAAAAATCCATTATTGACTGTGGATACAATGCACAAAAGTTTGAGTAAAATGAAATATAGAACAACATTACTGAAGTGAAATGAAACATGAAACTCAAGCTCTGTTGCATTACATTGTTCTATGTTCACAATAAGAATGAAACTATGGTAAAGCATGGAAGTTTGAAGTACATTTTTTGGATGCAAAAGAGTTTCAACCTACATGATCAAGCTTCAAAGTGCATGAAAATGGATGGATACAAAGAAAAATGGGATTTTCATGACCTATAGATGCATCATGTTGGATGAATACAAGCATTACAAGAAGTGAATGAACATAATAGAAGCATCATCATTACTTATGCAATACATCTAGATGTGAGTAGGGATTTTTTTTTTTTGTATTTCATGGAACAAGGAAAGTGCAAATACCATGGCAGCCATGTGCACCTATGCGGGGACCTTATTTTTTGACAAACAATTGAAATGAAATATTTACACAAAAGTAGTGATGATAGCTACATAAGCCTTTGTATTTACTGAAGGTTAAGCATGCTGGAATGGAGTTGCATATATGGAATGAAAGTATCAAATGGGAGTTAAGTTACATTGTGTTGCAAGGGCATCATGTTGAGTTACATTTGAATATATGTGAATGGAGATAGAAAAACTTAACCCTATTTAGTAAAAGAATGTAAACAAGGTTTCAAATAAAAGTTGTAATCAATAGGGGAAATCTTCATAGTACCTACAAATAAATGTTGTTTCCCACATGCAAGTGTTTAAGAGTAATATTCAATGTTCATTCCCACATATAAGATGCAACCATGTATAAGCATACAAATTTTTAAATGGTGCTGAAGCTAAAAAAATGGGAAGCAAGAAATAGGATATAGTGTATGCATTTGAAATTCATGACAAGAAGAGAAGACTAAAGCTATAAAGGATCTACATTGTTTTTGTTTAAAACAAATGGTTGAATTACAAGAGTACAGACACAAAGAAAAAGCAAATGATTATTTGTGTTGAGAAAATACAAATGGAGAGTACCCAGTGAGTGCCCTTGAAAGGTGAGCCCCATTGGAGTGACAATGTGTTTCTGGAAACAAAGAACGAAAACAAGCTACAATGGTGTGCATGAAGAAAATGAAGCCATTTTTGTTTTATCAGAACAATAAGAAAATGCTATAATGTAGCTAGGGTTTTCAAAATAAAAGTGAACAATAGTGTTTTCTCATTCAAAAAATGCAAAACCTAGAAAATTTTAAAGCCTCAGCCTTGCTTACAGAGACATTTAGATTGGTTTCCATTTAGAGAAATTGAAGAACATACAACATTCTGTATATTCATAGAATGGAAAAGAGTTCTAAGTTACTCCAAGTGCTAAAAGAAAACCCATTTTGTATTCTCATAGTCGCAGCCTGGGAGAGGCATTCTTCCTCATAGAAGCACAAACCCACTTGGGGTTTTATTCCAAGAGTTCAAATGTAGAGGATAATAAAGGGTTTGAGCTTGTGCAAGTATTAAGAGCCCTCAAAAATGTAAGCAACATGGTGAATGACCACGACCATTTAGAGGTTTCAAACACAAAAAATAGAAAAGAAATGCATAAAATTCTTTCCATCAAAATTTTTTGTTAATCTGCTATCATGGGTCAAGCTCAAATAGAGATTTCTTGTTTTAAAAGCCAAGAATAAGGTACAGATGGTTTCTCATGGCCGCGGTCTTAGAATTTTTTTTTCCCTCCATAAATGTCAAAAACCACTTAGGGTTTGCATAAGGAAATCAAAACATAGAATGAAAGTAATTGTTTCGAGCTATCTAGGCCATGGCCTTCATGAAACAACACACATATTTCCATTCATTGCTTCAACAGAAAGAAGAAAAACCCATTTTTTTATTCAAAGAATGCTCAAATCGAGCTTATTTAAGAGAGAAATGCACAAAGTTGAAAGCTTAGAACTTACCCAAGTTTTGGTGTGAAGAGAAAATCATCAAAGCCACAGGTGTGTCTTGCAAATACCTTAGATGGAGGCGTCCATGGCAGCCCAAGAAAAAGAAGAATCAATAGAGAAACAAAGCATAAAGAATGAGTTAGAAAAATTATAGAGGCCACGACCATGAGGCTTCAAAGCCCTTCAAAATGGAGTCAAAATGCCACCAAATGATCAAGAAACAACTTACCATCAGGTTCCAGAAGGAAATAGACACCAAGCAAAGAAGAATCGACTGAAAAATGCAAAAAAATGGGCTCAACCCCTATTTCCCATGGCGGCCAAATGCAAAGATACTTTCTCCCAAAATTTCAAGTGCAAATGATGAGCAAAATTAGGGATAGGGATCAGTTTTGATCTTAGGGTTTCCAAGTGCCCTAATTCGATTGTGGACTTTTATCACATTCTTTAAAAAATCAAATGCCTTTATTAATACCTTGTCACAAGTGTTTCATAGGTCGAGCCATGCATTATGCATTTTTTCTTGATTTTTAAAGAAAATCAAATAAATTCATACCTTGCTTTAATGATCTTATGAGAAAATCATATGCCCTTTGGCCCTTCTCGCTAGGTTAACATATTCACATGCCTTAGTTGCTTTATGAAATATAGCCATGGTCAAAATTTTATGATTGTTTAGAAAAATAAAATGTAACAGGAGTCCTCTGCATAGTGTTTTGTTTTTTGCAAAATATCAAATTTTACTCAAATTGCAAAATCAGAATAGTTAGAGTCAAATTGCATCGAAACAAATGTAATAGGAAGGTTTATATTTTGAGTTTTTGAAACTGCACATGATGTAAAACATCATTAAGGTAATGTTTCTATAAATTAGCTTAATGTTTTTTTGTTTTTAAAATACAATTTGGGTGTTTGAGTCTTCACTAGACTTTCTTTTTTAAGTTGAGTTCACTTGGGAAAATTTGGAAAAGAGGAGGCAAACTGAACTTTCCAATTTTAGTTTTGAGTTGTTTGGACCTGATTTTGTGGATTTTTTGGATCAACCTATTGGAGATAGAAAGTTTCCACTTTTATCATGTAGTTTGGAGTAGTTTGAGGCACTATTTTTTAGGCTTTTTTGAGGAGCTCAAAAATGGATAAAAGTTGCTATTTTGGAGACGCAGTTGAGTAGATTTTTGCTATTTTCACTTTTGAAACTCTTGGAAGATATAAGTTTGGAAAAAAAAATAGATTTTCTCAATTCAAATTGATTGTTTCTTTCTCTCCTACTCACTCAAAGAATCTTGTAAACATTTTCATGTACTCAAATTTTGAGCTTGACACTCCATTTCAATAAAACAACAAGATTTTCCTTCCCATTTTCTTGCCTCAGATTTACATTACCAATTGATGTTATCTATGATTCAAATGTAGAATCCTCTTCATGTCTTGTTATTCTAAGTTTTTTTTCAAGAGTCTCATTTAATTCAAGTTGTATTCTTTGTTCCATTTAGTGAACCTTTATGCAAAACACTATTGGATTCATGTTTTTAGGGTGGAATTATGAGAATCAAAGTCTTAGAGAGATTGTTGTGAGTAGAAAGTTGTCAAAATATTTAAATTGTTGGTGAATCATCTTAGGTTTTAGGATCTTAGTTTTAGTTTTTCCTTTTTACCATTTCCTCTAAAAGTCTTCTAGATTAGGCGGTTTACTAGGGAAACTAGCCCATTCTAGAGATTCGCTCTGACCTACAGACTTACCCATAATCTGAGAGCATTTCCATGTTACAAAAGGATAAGAAAGTCTAACTTGGCTAAGGGTGAAAACCTCATTGTCAATAGGCTTTGGCAAGCACAGTGGGACTGATCTGGCTCTTTTAGTCCAATATTTGATTATTGTTGTTGATATTAGGTGTGTATGTCAGTAAAATATTCCTTTGGAGGAAAAAAATCCACACACATCTGGCGAATCCGAGTTTAATTTTATTGGTTTCAATATAACCCAAGTGTTGGTTTATTTTCAAAAAATCTTATTGTTGTTGTTCCCATCTTGTGAATGAATAAATATGTCAATGTTTCATGACAATATGTCATATCATCCATCATATCATGAAAATCCAACTCATATACCCTCTTTCCAGTCTTATCAAGCTTATCATTATGTTGTGTTTAGCCCCAATTCCTTTGATTTGCAAAGAAACCAACATGCACAGTATAATCACCACCCACCCACCCCTGCTCAACCTCCATATTGGCCTTCATATGCTCAAAATCAACCCCAAAATATTGAAGACTTGAGCTTCAAAGATATAAGGTTGAACTATGAAAGTCAGATGAGTGAAATAAAAAACAAAGAAATCAGTTAAATCAATAGGAGGAGATTTCAAGCATAAAGGGTATGTTGTTTGACTTCATGCATGACTTCACGAAGTAGGTATAGGAGATCAAGAGGCAACATGAATACAATCGGTAACAAGAAGAGATGGCTTACCAAGACTATCTCTATGAGCAGGAGTTGGATGCACAAAAACATGAAATTCAAGCAACTCGTGCAGTTCCAAAGTAGCCTACCCAAAAAGAGGTTCATAAACATAAATTCCCAAAATATAGACAAAGTGAACCTCCTTATACTTCTAAAGTTGAGATTCCAAGTTTTAGACAAGATGGAGTTTTTATCTCTTCAAGCCAACCTCTCAATCTTGAGTTACCAAGTTTCAAAAGCCTTCATCCTCCTCAAAATAAGGAAAGTAGTCTGTTTCAGCCTTGTATAGTTCCAGAACAGCCCCTCAAGCAACATTTTACCTTGCAAGAAACCCAAGAAGCTCCCCAAGTTTCCCTAACTGATGAACCCAAGGATGAGCTCTTTGATTGAAATACCTTACATGCACATCCAAAAGCTTAGAAAGGTAAACCCATTACATTTAGCCTTGGAGGTTTGCTGCGTGGAGTAGCAAAAGAAGGAGCAAGAAAAGGCTTCTCCAGATGAGCCTTTGTTTGTTTTGGCTAACGAGCTTCTTGGTTTTATTGAAGAAGATGAACATGTGTTTCAGTATTTATCTCAACAAATCAATTAGGGCAGAAAAATGAGGAGGTAAAGAAGGATGATCAAGAGGACAACTCTGTAGTTTGGCTCAATGAGCTACCTAGTTTCATCATGCAGGGTGATGAAAATGTTGTTCTTGAGTAGCAAGAAGAGGTTAAAGAATGTGATGAATTGCAGCTTGAGGAGAGTAAGTGTGGTGAGGAAGTAGTTTTAAATCAGCAAGAGGAGTGTAAGGTTGGTCTTTTGTGGAACTTAAAGAGATTGACAAGTGTTACCGTAAGAAAATTCATGACAACAACCTATGATTGGATGATTAGGAGCCCAAGGAGAATCAATTTCAAGCTGAGATTGAGCTTTTCAGCTCACATTTAGATGTTATAGCAACTCCTTTAAAAGGGGATTGTATTGAACAACAAAGGAAAGAGGTGGAAGTGGTTGTACTCCCAAGTGAGCCACTTGTTTTGGGGTTGCTTAGCCAGTAGGATGAAGAAATACACATTTTTAGCCCCTCTTATACCACTAAATCAAAGAAATCAGATTTGGAGCAAGAGGAGAAAAATGGTCTTGATGAGATCCAAGAAACTTCTTGTGAAGTTGAGTAGCACAATCTTGACTGGTTGGAGCAACTTCCTTTCTATTACATAGAGGGGCTTGAAGCTGAGGTGCCAATTGAAGGTTTGATAGAGGAGACTATTTCATTTTTTGAGCACTTGTCTTCCTTCATTGAAGAGAAAGAGTATGATTTGGAGCATGCTCCCTTGAGTAGTAATGCATATTTTGAGCTAAAACTAGCTATTTCTAAAATGCTTCTGAAAGTAGATGGATTCAAAGAGCTATTAGCCACTCTAATGAAGGAGGATGGCCCATTAACTATGGAGGAAGAATTGACATGGCAAGCCATCATACAAGGTGAAGCTATTGTTGTTGTTGTTGATCACTCAAGTTTTCTTCTCTCCAGCCCAAAGCCTTCAAGGGGATGTCCTATCAGGAATCTAGTTGGGTTGGAAATCAACAAGGAGTAGCCTCATAGCAGCACTGATCCATAACATCAAGTAAGGTGTCAAGTTAAGCACAATCAGTTCATTTTTTCACTTGATCACCTCTATTTCATGAATCAAGAAAGGTGGGTAAGTGATTTCATTTTTCTCCTTGGAGGGATGTTGCAGCTAATTGTTTGATATTTGATTTTTCTCCACATCTTTTGTTGGATTTGCAATCAAGTAGAGCATTGCAAGTTGGTTAGGAGGGGCAACTATTTTTCAAAACTAGTTAACGATTGCGTTTAGATAGCCATCTTCACTAGTTAGTCTAGGTTAGAGTTAGTTTTGTTGCTAACAATTGCTTGAAACACATTTCATTTTGGTCATTTTATCTTTCCCTAAGTGCTATTGCACATAGTTTTCTAGCCACCAGGGCCTTTTGGTTTGCTTTTGGTTTGGTTTGGTTTTGTTTTTCCTACTGTTGGAGTATTTGCAAGTTTTCAGTTTTGGAGGGGCAGACTCGACCCCTCACCAAATGTATTTATGTAAGGCAATTGGTCTAATGCTTAGTAGGCAAGCATTTAGTGGAAATCACCAATAATATTGCCAATTTTTCACCACTTCTCAAATTGGAACAACTGATTAAATTAAGTTCATTTTAAGGTGAAAAATTTTAGTTCATTTTTGCATTTGCTTAAATGATTGCATGCATTGGACTTTGAAAGAATTGTTTAGTTAAAATGTGCAATGTGTTTCAGTTAAAGAGGGCATTAAATTTTTCCATTTCATGTTTACAACATAGAAAATATTGCATTAGATACAAGAATAATACAAGTTCATTTTGTATTGAGTTATCCATTCCATAATGTTTCATACATTTTTGCAAGAGAGAAGTATAGAATTGAACAAGAATGTATAAATGTTGCTTTCATATTCATTGGGATAAAAGAGAGATCAAGTGTCCCACATAAGCCGTGGGAATAGCTAAGTCAATAGAACACATGGAATGCACTATGCTATTGAAGATAAAAGCAAGGAAGGAACACATAAAAAAAACATAGCCATCATTGCTTGAGGTGTCTTCAAGTTGGCTTTATTGTTGCTTATCCCTCCTTGCTCTTGGTGTCCAAGTGAACCTATAGATGATTGATAAATCCTTGTTAGAGCTCTAGTTATGAATCCTCCTATATGAACTATCAACAATAATATAGAACATTTCTTGTGGTGCATTGAATTAGTTGAGAAAATATTAGAAATGTGCAAAGGAACACAAAAGATGAAACAAGACAGGAACATTGAACTTATATGTTTTTTCATCTAACATGTTTATCCACTGTGCAGGTATAGGAAAAGTCATGTTGTTGATCTATTTTGAAGACATAATAGCATGTGGTGTGAAAATGGGATCCCATAAGGGTTGAGCCCAACATGTTGCTCCTTGACTGCAAGTGAGGCTTTGAGGAAAGAAATACCTTTACAGTGTTCAAGATGAAACATCCAACTAAAGGAGTTCACAAGAAATACAAGAGAAGTTGATTCATTACTCATACATGACCATCAAATTCAAAATGAAAAGTGAAGATGAAGATCACAGATAAGCAAGGAATCTTTCTTGAATGCTCAAAATATGTAGAACAAAAATTAAATGCACTATCTTTCATTAGATATCTTTGTTTACATACAAATGTGTCATGTTCAAAGTGTTGCTACAACATTGCATTACAATCATGTTTCATTAAAATGATGTTCACATTGATAGGGAATCAAGTGATACAAGGTCATGGAGTGAAAGTGAACAGGCATACATAATGTTAGTCTGTAAGTCAAGAGTGGCAACTGAAGCAATTGGAGAAGCTTCAAGAAATCATCATCAAAGTGTCACTTATTTCAAAATATTCTAAGCACTAAGGATTCTAGGGGAAGATAAAAATTCATGAAGAGTTCAAAGAGACTTTGTTTTTATCACCAAATGGAAGAACAAAGTGGCTACAAGTGAACTACTGAGGTCATAGCATGAAATGGAAAAAAACCATTATTGACTGTGGATACAATGCACAAAAGGTTTGAGTAAAATGAAATATGGAACAACATTACTGAAGTGAAATGAAACATGGAACTCAAGTTCTATTGCATTACATTGTTCTATATTCACAATAAGAATGAAACTGTGCTAAAGAGTGGAAGTTTGAATTACATTTTCTAGATGCAAAAGAATTTGAACCTACAAAATGAAGCTTCAAAGTGCCTGAAAATGGATGGATACAAAGAACAATGTGATTTTCATGACCTATAGATGCATCATGTTGGCCAAATACAAGCATTACAAGAAGTGAATGAATATAATAGAGGCATCATCATTACTCATGCAATACATTTGGATGTGAGTAGAGAATTTTTCTGTGTGTTTCATGGAACAACGAAAGTGCAAATACCATGGCAGCCATGTGAAACTATGAGAGGACCTTATTTTTTGATAAACAACTGAAATGCAAGAATTGCACAAAAGCATTGATGATAGCTACATAAGCCTTTGTCTTACTAAAGGTTAAGCATGTTGGAATGGAGTTGCATATAAGGAATGCAATTATCAAATGGGTGTTAAGTTTCATTGTGTTGTAAGGGCATCATGTTGAGTTACATCTGAATATATGTGAATGTAGATAGAAAAACTAACTTTGTTTAGTAAAAGAATGTAAACAAGGTTTGAAATAAAAGTTGTAATCAACAGTGGAAAGCTTCATAGTACCTACAGATAAATCTTGTTTCCCACATTCAAGTGTTTAAGAGTAATATTCAATGTTCATTCCCACATATAAGATGCAACCATGTATAATCATACAAATTTCTAAATGGTGCTAAAGCTAAAAAAGTGGGAAGCAAGCAATAGGAAATAGTGTATGCATTTGAAATTCATGACAAGAAGATAAGAATAAAGCTATAAAGGAGTTGCATTTAAAAAAGAAAAAATGGTGGAATTACAAGAGTGTAGACACAAAGAAAAAGCAAATGATTATTTGTGTTGAGAAAATACAAATAGAGAGTACACAATGAGTTCCCTTGAAAGGCGAGCCCAATTGGAGTGACATGGTGTTTCTGGAAACAAAGAAAAAAAACAAGCTAGAGTGGTGTGGATGAAGAAAATTAAGCCATTTTTGTTTTTTCAGAACAATAAGCAAATGCTATAATGTAGCTAGGTTTTTTGAAATAAAAGTGAGCAATAATGTTTTCTCATTCAGAAAATGAAAAACCTAGAAAAATTTGAAGCCTCAGCCTTGCTTAGAGAGGCATTTAGTTTGGTTTCCATTCAGAAAAATTGAACAACATACTACATTCTGCATATTCAGAGAATAGAAAAGAGTTCTAAGTTACAACAAGTGCTAAAAGAAAACCCAGTTTGTATTCTCGTAGTCGTGGCCTGGGAGAGGCATTCTTCCTCATAGAAGCACAAACCCACTTAGGGTGTTATTCCAAGAGTTCAAATGCAAAGGATAATAAAGGGTTTGAGCTCATGCAAGTATTAAGAGCCCTCAAAAATGTAAGCAACATGGTGAATGGTCACGACTATTTAGGGGTTTCAAACCCAAAAAATAGAAAAGAAATGCATAAAATGCTTTCCATCAGAAGTCTTTGTTAATCTGCTATCATAGATCAAGCCCAAATAGAGCTTTCTTGTTTTAAAAGCCTAGAAGAAGATACAGATGGTTTCTCATGGCCGTGGCCTGAGAACAATTTTTTTTCCTCAATATAAATGTCAAAAACCACTTAGTGTTTGCATAAGGAAATCAAAACATAGAATGAAAGTAATTGTTTCGAGCTATCTAGGTTGGGCCTTCATGAAACACCACACGGATTTCCATTCATCACTCTAACGAAAAGAAGGAAAACCCATTGTTTTGTTCAAAGACTGCTCAATTCGAGATTATTTAAGAGGGAAATGCACAAGGTTGAAAGCTTAGAACTTACCCAAGTTTTGGTGTGAAGAAAAAATCATCAAAGCCACAGATGCGTCTTACAAATACCGCAGATGGAGGCATCCATGGCAGCCCAAGACAAAGAAGAATCAATAGATAAACAAAGCATAAAGAATGGGTTAGAAAAATTATAGAGGCCACGGCCAAGAGGCTTCAAAACCCTTCAAAATGGAGTCAAAATGACACCAAATGATCAAGAAACAACTTACCATCAAGTTCTAGAAGGAAATCAACACCAAGAAAAAAGAAGAATCAACTAAAAAATGCAGAAAAATGGGCCCGAACCCTATTTCCCATGGCGGTCGAATGTAGAGCTACTTTCTCCCAAAATGTCAAGTGAAAATGATGAGCAAAATTAGGGATAGGGGTCGGTTTTGATCTTAGGGTTTCCAAGTGCCCTAATTTGAATGTGGAATTTTATCACATTCTTTTAAAAATCAAATGCCTTTATTAATACCTTGTCACAAGTGTTGCCTAGGTCGAGCCATGCCTTAGGCAATTTTTCTTGATTTGTAAAGAAAATCAAATAAACTCATACCTTGCTTTAATGATCTTATGAGAAAATCATATGCCCTTTGGCCCTTCTATTGGAAACACAAGGATAGACAACTGAGAGGGGGAGGGGAATCAGTTGTCACATAAATTATACAAATTAAACTTTTTCTCAAATATGATAAATAAACATGAAAGCATAAACCATCACCACATCAAAAACACACATAACACCAAGATTTTTTTATGTGAAAACCTTGTTAGGGGAAAAACCACGATGGAGGTTAGTCCACATGATTATACCCTATTAAAAGTATTACAAATGGGGAATGCACATGCATTCGGGCACAGTGCCTAGAGCTCACTACTCAAATACAAAAGACTTACTACCCAAAAGAAGACTCATTGTCTTATAGTAGCATTCAGATTACATCCGAAAGATTTTGAACTGAGAAAATAACATCTTCTAATGCCTAATTATAGTTTCGGTTAAGCACATAAACTCTTCTTTACACTTTACTTCTGCATTCAAAATATTAGAACATTATTCACACACAACACTTAGCATACATCGCACACCACACCATCAAATGGTATAAGAAATTGATCATATATATTCATAACTAAGGATAACATTAACTATATGTCAGCCTGATACAATATGAAACGTGTGCATATTTACCAGATTCACTGAAATGATCTAAACTTGATTTAGGGTCTGGCCATGATCATGAAAAACATGAACTCACAAAAGAAAATTACCAATTGCGAGCACAACAATCAATGCCGACCAACAAAATAGATAAAGCATGATCTAGAAACATCCACAAGCATCATGAATCACCACAAAAGCAGCTTCAACAATTCAAATTACTAGAATCACATCATCTCCTTTCAGGAACACCAACTAAAGCAACTGAACAATTGTTAAAACATAGATACTCATAACTCAATCAAATCTTCATGTGAACCTCTGAAACTTCATGTGGATAAACTAGATATACTTGTCAAAAAACCCTTTAATCTACAACCTCTTATCATCAATATACTAAGCTAGCCACCACAGTGAACTTCACTGCATCACCAACAACCTGCAACTTATTTCATTACAATTTTCTCAATATCCTCGACATAGACAACCTTAAAGACATTAATGCCAATACTGTTGACATAAATGCCAACCACATATCAACAATATCCAACATCTTCTCACTCAGTTAAGATATTCGCATGCCTTAGTTGCTTTATGTAATATAGCCATGGTCAAAATTTTATGATTTTTTACAAAAATAAAATGTAATTGCATAGTGTTTTGATTTTTGCAAAATATCAAATTTTACTCAAACTACAAAATTAGAATAGTTAGAGTCAAAATGCATCGAAACAAATTTAATAGGAAGGTTTCTATTTTGAGTTTTTGAAACTGCACATGATGTAAAACAATTTGGGTGTTTGAGTCTTCATTGGAATTTCCTTTTTAAGTTAAGTTCACTTGGGCGAATTTATAAAAGAGGGGGCAAACTAAACTTTCAAATTTCAATTTTGAGCTATTTGGACTTGATTTTATGGATTTTTTGGATCAACCTCTTGGAGATAGAAAGTTGACACTTTTCTCATGCAGTTTGGAGCAATTTGAGGCACTATTTTTTAGGCTTTTCTAAGGACCTCAAAAATGGATTAGAGTTGCTATTTTGGAGATGTAGTTAAGATTATTTTTTCTATTCTCACTTTTGAGACACTTGGAAGATATATAAGTTTGGATGAAATTTTGTTTTTCTTAGTTTAGATTGATTGTTTCTTGCTCTCCTACTCACTCAGAGAGTCTTGTAAAAATTTTCTTGTACTCGGATTTTGAGCTTGACACTCCTTCATTTCAATAAAATAGCAAGATTTTCCTTCCCATTTTCTTTTCTTAGATTTACACTATCAATTGATGTTAACTGTGATTCAAATGCAAAATCCTCTTCATGTCTTGTTATTGTGAGTTTGTTTTCAAGAGTCTCATTTAATTCAGGTTGTATTTTGTGTTTCATTTAGTGAACCTCTATCCAAAACACTATTGTATTACATGTTTTCAGGGTGGGATTGTGAGAATCAAAGTTTTAGAGAGATTGTTCTAAGTAGAAAGTTGTCAAAATCTTTAAATTGTTGGCGAAACATCTTAGGTTTTAGGATCTCAGTTTTAGCTTTTCCTTTAATCCTTTCCTCTGAAAGTATTCTAGATTAGGTGGTTTATTGGGGGAACCAACCCACTCTTGAGATTTGCTCGCAGCTATAGATTTACCCACAATCTGAGAGTGTTTCCATGTTACAATAGGATAGGAAAGTCTAACTTGGCTAAGGGTGCAATCCTCATTGTCAATAGTAGCGATTTGAAATTGGAGGAGGTTGTTTGTTGCTTGCAAGGAATTTTTCATTCTCCTAGCATTTTGATTGTGGATGATGCAATTCTTATTGTCAGTTGGAGACATTTTTTTGTTGCCTTTTTTGAGGATTGATTTCCTTTTTTGGAAAGCGTTTTGTGCTATTTAGAGGCTGAAAATCACTTTTGAAGGGCCGCAATTTCCATGTGAAGAATAGTTCCTTTTTGGAGGACGAGCCATAACATTTTCATTTGTTGCAACCTTTACTCTCCCTTCTTGGGCCTGATTTTGAATTAAAGAGGGCACGTTTTAAATTTGATCACATTCTTAATTTTCTACCATCATATTACCCTTTGGAGAAAATTTTGTTGGATTTTCATGCCAAGCCTTCTTTCTTCCTACCGCGATTTATCTTGGAGGTGTGAATTTTGTGTGATTCTTTTTCCTTGGAGAGGCATTGAAACCGATTGGTTGTGGAAGCCACATTTTCTTCATCCAGGCCAATTCATTCTATGGTTGAGGCACTACAAGCATTTAAGGAGGCCGCAATTTCTTCATTTTTCTTGCCATGAATTATGAGGCCATAGGAGTATTTGGAGCAGTGTTTTTTTTAGGGACATTTATAGGTCGATTTTCATTATAGGGCCTACTCAATTCAAAATTTTGAGAGGCACATCTTCTTCTGCTATTTTAGAGCCATGAGTCATCTAAAGTAATTGAATTTGGAAGGCGTGTATGTTTGAAGTGTAAATTTTGATTTGAACTTGGTGCAGATTCATCACCAAGAAACATTCTAATCACTGGAGGTATCTCTTCCCTACCATGTACCTTGAATTTGGAGGGCCCAATCTTGTATTTGAGGTGTGATTTCTAAGTAGAGGTTCATTTTCCTTCTTCCCAGGCATTGTGTGATTTCTCTATGGTGAGAGGATGAATTTTTCTATTTGGAGGTGTTTTGTTTGAAAGCATTTGAATCTGATTTGCAGTTGCATGTGCTTCTGTGTGTGATCATTTAGGTGCAACATTTCTTCATTTTGAGACATTTTTCTTTGGTGAAACATTCACCAAACTTTATATTTTATAAATTTGTTGTGCATGAAAGTGTGTGGGTTCAAGGTTCTGTTGAAGTTGTTTTGAGAGGATAATTATCCCACATTAGCTATGAGGGGAAGTTTTTTTTCTCCTTAAATAGAGTTACAGTGGGTTTTCTTGGTGTGAGCAAGTCTCACAAATTGTTTCTTATGTGTGGTGATTGGTGCTTGTGTGCTCTTTGTAGTTGCTTGGTGATTTGGTGTGAGAACCTAGTAAGGTGTTTAATTTTTTTGCTTAATTTGGTCAAATTCTTAGCCCTTTTTTGCATTATTGCTTCTTCAAGTATTTTGGGAAGGCTTTATTTGTAGTATATATCATATTTGGTAGTTTCTAATTGTTGTTGAAGGTTAATGTATTTGTATTCTTCAAGATTTGTTATAGTTGATTATGGGGTTTTCATTTCATCTTGAATTGATTATATTGAAAAGGGGAAACTATAAACAATGGAGAGATGGTATTATAAAACATCTAAAATGGCTTCATTTGTTGCCACATTTATATAATCTAGTTCCCCTTTCTAGTATTGATAGTAAGAAATTTGCATGGAATTGCAAAAGGGATCATGTCCTAGGAGTTATTGCAATGCATATTGATGATGCCACTTTGAATGCTATTGATCATTTTGAGTGTCCTCATATTCTTTGGACTAAATTTTGGGAAATACATATAGATCCTAATACTCAAATATTCCCAGATGATCATCCTTTTCCATATTCTCTTGTGCGTCTTCATATTTCACACAAGATACCCTATGATCATGCTACTATGTAGGAGTTTGAATTTTTGGAATACATTGAATCTTTAGATGAGGATTGCGAGGGTTCTTTAGAATCTCTTTCTTCTCTATCAGCGATAGTTGATGCACCTTCACCTTCATTGATTCATTGTGCAGATTCATTGATTGAGGATCTTATCATTCCTATTTAGCATGGCCATTCATCTTGTGTTGATTCATCAAAACCAATATCTCATTTTATTCCTGATTGGGATTCTTATTTGTCAAACATTGGTTCATTGTTCGTAGAATCCCATATTTCTAACTTGGAAGACACATTTGAGGGTATATCCCTCCTATTTTATGATAGTTGTGGTACAACTGTTTCCCCTCCATATTTATCTTTGGAGAATGTTCAGAATCAGTTTCCAATGGCACCTTGCTTATCACCTCCTATTGTGATTGGGCATGTTCCTAATTGGTTTCATGGCATCATCTTCCAAGGTCTTGGCAACACATGAGCAGATTTGGCCAACATTTTCATCCTACATTTGGATTTCATTTGCTAATTCCTATCCAAAATGGGAAGCATACCTGCATTTGTATTTGGTTTTATTTCTTCCAAAAGGGAGACAAGTTGTTTTTCGACATTGGATTATGTTTTTTCTTCAGGAACTTACCATTCTTGCAGGTGATTAGACATTGTGGGGGGGCTACATATTCTCTCCCTTTCCCTCTTATGGGGGGCCATTGATTGTATATGCATGATGTATGTAGTCCTTGGGGGGTGTGATTGAGTCCTCCATCCATGCATCACTTTTGTTTCCTTTTTCATCAAAACCAATATCTCATTTTCTTCCTGATTGGGATTCTTATTTGTCAAACATTGGTTCATTGTTCGTAGAATCTCATATTTCTAACTTGGAAGACACATTTGAGGGTATATCCCTCCTATTTTATGATAGTTGTGGTATAACTATTGCCACTCATATTTTTCTTTGGAGAATGTTTAGAATCAGTTTCCAGTGGTACCTTATTTATCACCTCTTATTGTGATTAGGCATGTTCTTGATTAGTTCATGGCATCATCTTCCAAGGTCTTGGCGACACATGAGCCAATTTCAAAGACATTTTCATCCTACATTTGGATTTCATTTGCTAATTCCTATCCAAAATGGGAATCATACCTGCATTTGTATTTGGTTTTGTTTCTTTGAAAAGGGAGACAATTTGTTTGTCGATATTGGATTATGTTTTGTCTTTAGGAACTTACCATTCTTGCAGGTGATTACACATTGTGGGGGGGCTACATAGTCTCTCTCTTTTTCTCTTATGGGGGATTGGTTTTTCTCCTTTTCTCTAGTTGTGAGAGACTGCATTGTAAATGGGTACCTAACATGGTTGTGTACTCAGGACCCATATTGTTTTTTTTGCATTTTTGCATCTTCATTCTCCCTGACTTTGCACTTAAGGGGGGGAGTTAGTGTGTTGAGTTTAAGTTAGGGATAATTATTTTTTTCTATAGGGTATTTTTTCACCCATTTGTGTTTTTCATGGCTTTAAAAGCTTGTACAATATGTAATTTTATCATCTCATTTTATTCACTCATTTTTATGGTGAAATAGCCTATGTGATTCTCTCATTTTTAGTGAGGGTTATTTTTGTAGATGGTGCTCCTAGAAGGTGGATGACAACAACAATTAGTCATATAATTACATTTCATAAAAAATCCATTTCTAGGTCACTAAATTCAGATCCTAGGATTGGTTCATTCACCTTTCAGGGTGCAATTCAATCTCATATGCTAGTCAATCTTGAATTTAATGATAAGAGGCAACCCATCCCTAGTAGAAAAGAGAGCCCTTGTAAAATCATAAGATGAAGTTCTAGGGTTTCACTTTTCCACCTTATTATAAGGTTTGCATCACTAGGGATATTTTCTTGAGCATGATAATTAAATCAATCATGGAAGACTAATAAAATGATAACCTCAATAAACACAATAAAAACATATGTACCAAGCATTATCCTTGCACCACCACACTTGCATTTCACCTACTAGAAATCCTTTCACTAGAAAACTTAATAAATCCATTCTTGCAAATGAAAAGAAAGGAAAAAAATGAAGAAACTCTTCTATTAGTAAAATTGAAGACTTCACTACAATGGAGAGGGGTTTTGGAAAATCCAAGTAATACCAAAGATAGCCTT
Source organism: Sequoia sempervirens (assembly GCA_007258455.2). Classification (NCBI taxonomy): domain Eukaryota; kingdom Viridiplantae; phylum Streptophyta; class Pinopsida; order Cupressales; family Cupressaceae; genus Sequoia; species Sequoia sempervirens. The sequence continues at coordinate 55,267,650 of VDFB02026320.1, read as the reverse complement.
GCCATCTTTGTTGCAAGTATGAGCTTGTTTGGTTATGTTGTCATTAATATTGTCATTGATGTAAACACTGTTCAGTATGTTGCAGATTGTACATGTATGGCTGAGATGCTATTGAGATGTTGTGAGTACATGGAGCTACCTTAATGGTGTTGCATATATGTTGGTGTCATAAGTTTCCAAGTGCTTTTGAGAAAATTAATTAAGAAGAGAAGTCAGAGTGTTGAGTGTGTTCAGTATGTGCTCTGGTACGTGCTCCACATTTCTCCTATGTTGATCCTATGCCTATGCAGATCTGAAGGCGTGTTGATGATGATCTGATGATGATATAGTTTCAGTGTCAGTTTCTAGTGAGATGGTACATGAAAGTTGTGTCCACCGGTATATATGTTCAACTAGCAGAGTCAGTGTTCTGCGGATTAGGAGAAATATGTTTTCTCCACAGTTCTCCACTGCTTTGTTTCAAATCGTGCAGATCTAGGAGATGTCTTATGAAGGTCTTTCCTATGCTCTGGTGAAGAGGTTTGGAGTTTGGTGATCCCAAAATCATGTTTTAGTATTTTTGTGTGTGTGTATGCAGCCCAAATTGATTGTTGAAAGGAGTTCAGTGTTTGAAGTCTCTTATTTTTGTTATGGATGTATCTGGAAGATTCTGAGATGTATTCTCATGTATAATGAATTATGTTGGGTCATTTGTGTGTCATCTTCTTGTTGGAAGTGTGTGCATCATTGATAATTTGTGTTTTCATTAGGTTTGGTCGACCTAGTGTTTACACTTCGTTCATAGAATAAAATTTAAATTGAGGAAGTGTGTTTACACTTCGTTTGGCCGACCTGGTGTTTACACTTCGTTCGTAGAATTATTTTCTTAATTTAAATTTAAATTAAGAAAATAATTTTATTGGTCCACTGTTATTCCTTTCAACCATGGGAATTTAGAGTTTCCGACCTAATTTTAATTTATGAATCAATGTATTGTGGCCGACCTTGGTAAATGTTTCTAAGGTTGAGAATAGTATAAAAGAAAGGTGAGTTGTGAAGAATTGGATGACAAGGTGATGCAAAGTGATGAAAGTGTGCCACAAATCATAAGAGTAGAAGTGTGTGTGAATGAGTTGTGATAGAATATTTTTAGTGTGTTGAAGGAAGTGAATTGAAGGTTTTTGTAATCCTGTGAATGTGCTTTAATTGTTTTGGTGGATCTTTTTTTCTCTTTTGTATCAGCAGGAAGTGAGCCTCCCTATTGGATAGTGAATCCTCTGTAGGCAGTGATCCTTTGTATTTGGACAATGAGTCCTTTTTAGGCAGTGAGCCTTTGTACTTGGACAACGAGTCCTCTTTTGGGTAGTGAGCCCTTGGCAGTGAGCCTTTCTATTCATTTTATAATCTTTATATTGTGAGTTAACCCTCACCTTTGCTTTTCCCTTATTGGGTTTTCCACGTAAAAAATTGATGTTCATTGTGTTGATTTACTTTCTGTTATCTGTGTTTCATGCTCATATCTAATAATAGAATAGTGTGGTTGAAGATTTGATAAGTGATACCATTTTATGTTTGAATTTGTGTGACAACTGATTCACCCACCCTCTCAATTGTCTTGTGCATGTTTAACAATTGGTATTAGAGCTTGTGGTTCCTTGCTATAAAGCTTAACTACTTAAGGAAGATCTGATGACGCACAATTTGGCGATCCCTGTGTTTGATGGAATTGACTACAAAGATTGGAAGGGGTAGATGAGAGGATTTATTATCTCTCTTGGTTTCAAGACCTAGAAGGCTATTGAGAATAAGTATACACTTCCATTTGGTGGTGTTAATATTGTAGATGATATCTCTGCTTATGAAGAAAATGAGAGGGTGAAGTATGTGATTTGCAATGGTTTATCTAAATATGAGCAAATTAAGGTTAATTCTTTGGATACTGCATATGATGTTTGGAAGAAGTTGGAAGATATGTATGAAGAGAATGAAAAAGTGAAATTGACAAAGAGACTGGCGGAAAAGTGTAGATTTGTGAACCTGAAAAATGGAAGATGGTGAAGAATTTACAAGTTTCTTTCACAGGTTTGAACAGACTGCAAATGAGGTTAGAAATCAAGGAGGAAAGCTAGTAGATGAAGACATAATAGAGAAGATCCTGATCACCCTACTGAATTGCTACAGCGACAAGATCTTGGTGATTGAAGAAATGTATGACCCTAAGAAGTACACCTTGGAACACTTGTTCGGAACCCTACAAGCATTTGAATTAAGAAAGTTCTTAAAAGATGACATGATAGAAGAAAATACAAAAATGAAATTTAAGGCAATGAAGATTGAGGAGGAACTAGATAGTGATGATGTTGATGAGTTGGAAGCTAACTTCACTAGGAAGTTGAAGAAAGGTACTGGAAAGTATAAAGTTATGTTGCCCTTTAAATTCTTTAGTTGTGGTAATATTGGTTATTATGCTTCAAGATTTTCAAATAGAGTTGCACATAAAAAGAACAAGGATTATAAGGATAAGGATAGGAAGGATAAGAAGTATAAGAAGTTGTACTATGTTAAGAAAGAGGTAGGTATTTCTGATGATGATTCTAAAAATGAGGTTAATGATAGTGAATGCTTATTCTTAGCTTTGGAAAATAAATTTGTATCCACTAACCTTGGAAAGTGTGTAAGAAAAAGGGCTCTAGAAGTTAAGAAGAATAGGATGGAAGGTACTCTAGTTAGCACATTTCATGCAAGACAGGATGAAAACTACTGGGTAATTGATAGTGGATGTTCAAATCACATGACTAGAGATAAGAGTAAGTTCACTAAACTTGAAAAATATGATGGTGGTTTAGTCATGTTCAGTGATAATTCAGGAGCTAAGATTTGTGGTAAAGGTTCAATCAATTTTGATGGAGTGCATAGCACTGATGATGTATATTATGTGATAATCTTTTGATTGTTGGTTAGATGTGTAGAAATGGCTTTAAGCTTGTGTTTTAGAACAATACTTGTGAAATCAGAAAAGGATTAGGAAATGGAGATATGATTGTTGCTGGAAGAACTCACGGAAACATCTATCAGCTGAAAGGAGTTGATGGTCATTGTCTTGTATCTCAGATTAGTGAAAGTTGGTTATGGCACCAAAGAATGGGACATGTGAACTTTGATAACTTGGTCAAGATCAATAAAAGGAAATAGTTTGAGGACTGCATATAATCACAAGACCTGCTAATGCTATTTGCAAAAGTTGTCAACTGGGTAAGCAGAAAAGATGTAGCTTTAAAGGAAAAGAATATTCTATGACCGACATGCTGGAGTTGGTACATACTAATATCTGTGGTCTAACTAAGACTGGAAGCTTGAATGGTGATAGATATTTCATGTTGCTTATTGATGATTACACTCGGATGACATGGGTTTCTTTTCTCAGAGAAAAGAATCAGGCCTTGGATAGGTTTAAGGTATTCAAAGCAAGAGTGGAGAATGAAGTAAATCTGAAAAATCAAATGTTTAAGATTGGGTAGAGATGGTGAATTCACTTCTAGTGAATTTAATGCATTCTGTGAGATGCATGACATAAAAAGATAGTATTCTTCTCTGAGAACCCCTCAGCAGAATGGAGTAGTTGAAAGGAAAAATAGGACAGTACAAGAAGCTGCTAGAACTATGATGAAAGAATCTAATGTACTGGATGTATATTGGAGAGAAGCGATACATACTGTTGTTTATGTTCTTAATAGAGTTCAAATCAGACACAACAACATGAAGAAACCTTTTGAGTTATGGACTAGTAAGATTCCTATTGTGAAATATTTTAAGGTATTTGGAAGCAGATGCTATATTAAAAGAGATGATGAAAATCTTGGAAAGTTTGATGATAGATGTGATGAAGGAATATTTCTTGGTTACTCTGCCACTAGCAAGGCATACAAATGCTTTAACAAAAGATTAAGGAAGATTATTGAGAGTGCTTTAATGTGAAAGTTGTTGAAGACATACACAAAATTATTGAGATAAGTGAAGTTTGAACCTAATGATCCTATCTGTGGACATATACTTGAAGAAAATAAAGAGAAGGAAGAAGGAGAAGAAAAAGAAGAAGAAGAACAAGTGGAAGAAGAAGAAGAGAATGAACTGGAATCTATTATTAGGACTCTTAAATATGTATAGAAGAATCATCTAGAAGATCAGATAATTGGAGACAAGAGTGAAGGTGTAAAGACAAGAAGCAAAGTTGCAGTTGAGGTAAATTTTTGTTTACTCTCTAAAATAGAACCAAAATCTGTAAAGGAAGCATGTGAAGATGAAATTTGGATGAAAGCTATGAAAGAGAATTGCAACAGATAAATAAGAATCAGACATGGGAACTAGTCCCTAGACCTGTGAACAAGAATGTGATTGGTTCGAAATGGGTATTCAGAAACAAACTAAATAAAAATGGAGCAGTAAGGAATAAGGATATATTGGTATGCAAAGGATATTCACAAGTTGAAGGCATATATTTTGAGGAAACATTTGCCCCTATGGCCCAAATGGAAGCTATCAAAATGTTTTTGGCATTTTCTGCACACAAGGACTTCAAGGTATATCAGATGGATGTTAAGTCAACTTTTTTGAATGGTGAGTTGGAGGAAGAAGTGTACACGGAGCAACCTGAAGGGTTTCAGTTGTCTGACAAACCGGATATGGTTTGTAAATTGAAGAAAACATTGTATGGATTGAAGCAAGCTCCCAGAGCTTGGTATGCAAGATTGGGAAGATATCTGACAAATCAAGGATTTAACAAAGGTTTTGGTGATAGTAATCTTTACTTCAAAGTGTAAGGTAATAAGATGTTGATTGTAGTTATTTATGTTGATGATATCTTTTTTGGTGGAAATGATGGCATGTGTAAAAAATTTGTTGAAGAAATGCAGAGAGAATTTGAGATGTTTATGATTGGTGAATTGAATTTCTTCCTTGGACTACAAGTGAATCAAATTGACAAAGGGATATTTATTTAACAATCCAAGTATGTAAAAAAGTTTTTGAAAAGGTTTGGGATGGAGGATTATAAACTAGTTTGTACTCCTATGGTAGCCGGATGTAAACTAAGTGAGGATGATGAATCTGCTAAGACTGATCAGAGAAAATATAGATCCATGATTGGTGGATTGTTGTACCTTACTAATACCAGACCAGATATTATGCATGTAGTGTGTTTAGTTGCTAGATTTCGAGCAGATCCTAGAGAAGCACATCTTATGATTGTAAAAAGAATATTTAGATATCTTAAAGGCACACCGGCTTATGGACTATGGTATCCTAAGAGTAATGAATTTACTTTGAGTGCTTATACAGATGTTGATTGGGCCAGATGTTTAGATGACCAAAAGAGTACCGGTGGTGGTGCTTTCTTTCTTGGTGGGAGATTGGTTTCATGGTTGAGTAAGAAGCAAGACTCGGTTTCTTTATCCACTGCAGAGGCTAAATATATTGTTGTTGCATCCTACTGTACACAAGTTCTGTGGATGAAGCAAAATCTGAAAGACATTGGTGTGGTATGTGATGAACCTATTTCTATTTTCTATGATAATACAAGTGCAATAAATATTTTGAAGAATCTAGTTATGCATTCAAGAACGAAGCACATATCTATTAAGTATCATTTTTTGAGAGAGAAAGTGTTGGAGAATGAGGTTAGATTGGAATATGTAACTACAAAAGAACAAATTGTAGACATATTTACTAAGGATCTTCCGAAGGATACTTTCGAGCATCTTAGGGAGAGGTTGGGGGTCATTTTTCCTCCTAACTAGGTGCACATGAAGGTGCATCAGTCCAGTGAATTCATAGCTTCTTCATTTACCTAGACTGATTGATGGGTCTACTCCATAGGGGGAGTTGAAAAGATTTTCATTGTTGCAGTATGAGTATACTCCTAAGGGGGAGTAATTAGAGCAGTTGTTCTTTTCCATTGATTTCAAAGGGGGATAAAAGGTTATGTGTTGCCATCAATGATAAAGGGGGAGACTGTTGCAAGTATGAGCTTGTCTGGTAGTGTTGTCATTAATGTTGTCATTGATGTTAACAGTGTTCAGTATGTTGAAGATTGTACATGTATGGATGATATGTTGTTGAGATGTTGTGAGTACATGGAGCTACCTTTATGGTGTTGTAGATATGTTGGTGTGATGAGTTTCTAAGTGCTTTTGAGAAAATTAATGAAGAAGAGAAGTCAGAGTGTTGAGTGTGTTCAGTATGTGCTATGGTATGTGCTCCACATTTCTCCTATGTTGATCCTATGCTTGTGCAGATCTGAAGGCATTTTGATGATGATCTGATGATGATATAGTTTGAGTTTCAGTTTCTGGTGAGATGGTATGTGAAATTTGTGTCCACTGGTATATGTGTTCAACTGGTAGAGTTAGTGTTCTATGGTCTGGGAGAAATATGTTTGCTCTGCAATTCTCCACTACTTTGTTTTAGATTGTGTGGATTTGGTAGATGTCTTATGAAGGTATTTCCTATGCTCTGGTGAAGAGGTTTGGTGTTTGGTGATCCGAAAATCATGTTTTAGCATTTTTGTGTGTCTGCGTAGCTCTGATTGACTAGTGAAAGGAGTTCAGTGTTTGAAGTCTATTATTTTTGTTGTGGGTGTATCTGGAAGATTCTAAGATGTATTCTCATGCATAATGAAGCATTTTGGATCATCCGCATGTCATCTTCTTGTTGGAAGCGTGTGCATCATTGATAATTTTTGTTTTCATTAGGTTTGGCCAACCTTGTGTTTACACTTCATTCGTAGAATAAAATTTAAATTGAGGAAGCATGTAGAAGACTTAAGAAAATAATTTTATTGGTCCACTCTTATTCCTTTCCACCACAGGAATTTAGAGTTGCCAATCTAATTTGAATTTATGAATTGATGTATTATGGCTGACCTTGGTAAATGTTTCTAAGGTTGGGAATGATATAAAAGCAAGGTGAGTTATGAAGAATTGGATGACAAGCTGATGCAAAGTGACAAAAGTGTGCCACAAATAATAAGAGCAGAAGTGTGTGTGAGTGAGTTGTGATAGCAGATTTTTAGTGTGCTGAAGGTAGTGAATTGAAGGTTTCTGTAATCCTACGAATGTGCTTTAATTGTTGTGTTGGATCTTTTGTTCTCTTTTGTATCAGTAGGAAGTGAACCTCCCAATTGGACAATGAGTCCTTTGTAGGTAGTGAGCCTTTGTATTTGGACAGTGAGCCTTTGTACTTGGACAGTGAGTCCTCTTTTGGGTAGTGAGCCTTTGTATTCAGTTTATAATCTTTATATTCTGAGTTAACCCTCACTGTGGTTTTTCGCTTATTGAGGTTTCCACGTAAAAATTTGGTGTTCATTGTGTTGATTTACTTTCTATTATCTGTGTTTCATGTTCATATTTAATAACAGAATAGTGTGGTTGAAGATTTGATAAGTGATAAAGTTTCAAGTTTGAATTTGTGTGGCAACTGATGCACCCCCCTCTCAGTTGTGTTGTGCATGTTTAACACTTTTGCATAGAGTAGGAAGCTTTAAAAGAAGGTATGCAACTATATTCCTGACTAAATAATGGAAATACACATAAGAAAACATATGATTGATATATACATTATGGTATAGTGTGAGAAGAAATTTGCACTAGGTGTCCATGAGAATATGGAAGATAGAAGTGATGGCATATTTTTCCACTCTGAGTAGGTGATATCCACTAGAAAAAAAATGGTGAATCCCTTGCAAGACTTTATAAAATTGGACTAGATCAAAGATGCTAGTTGATATGAAATAAAATGTAAAATCACAATTTAGTTTTTGAAAAATAAAATCAAACAAGGTTTCATCAAAAAATAATTAGACTTTATTAATGGCTTCGACTAGGATTTTATTGAGAAAATTAAAACATGTTTGATAACCATTTTAAGTACATACATAATCCTTAAAAAATGAAAATTAGTACAAGAAAACTCATATTTTATCTCTTTTGAATTTATTTATCATGTAATGATTGAATGAAATTCCTAAACATGGTTATATGATCTCTCTCTTTGATTGATTCTCATTTAGCAATAAATTTCAAGTCTTATGGGAAATATACATGATGATAAAATAAAATAGTTCTAACAATACTGACACATCCACAATAGAAGGTATTTTTTTGTATGCACACATGTAAAATAATCTATATTGGGCAAATATAAGATAAAAATAATAAACAAAATTTTGATCAAAATAATTTAATTTGACAACTCAAGAAATAAGTAGATTGTAAGAGACATCATACTCCCAATATCTTCACCTAAAATGAGATTTGGAGCTTGGATGATGCATTAATACATGGTTGAGGGATAAGTTTAAATATATGAGGCTATGTGATTGTTTGGTGTATGATACATATTTTCTTTAGGGAATTCATATAATACATCTAAATGACATAACATGTGCATTCATATAGTACTAAAAATACCCCTATTTTCATTTATATCCCTCAAATTGATATTTTTGATACCCACTCTACATATACAAATTAGGATAATTGGAATACTAGTCTATTTTCATGAATTATCATGTACCTATTTTTTGGTTACATTTTTATTTCCACTATTCTTTCTACCCTCTCAACAAAGTAAAATACTCATACCTACATACAACTTTCAAATCTAAATTTTCTTGTCATCCCATACATTAAATAATCAATATAGAGAACCTAAAAACATTATAAAAAATATGTCATCTTATATAAGGTTTTGATTTTAAAGTACTTATATATATCAAAATCCAAACCCTTTCCACACCAACTCTAGTAGTGAATCACTCTAATAATGAAAATCTTAATTATCTTACAAATATTAACAAATTATAATGGAAAGGTTTTAGGGATACCTAGTGATTCTTCTAGGTAGGGTCATGGAATTAACAAAAGATGTCCAATAGATAATATTATAAAAATTGGGTAGGATTATACCTAGCTTACAGAACCTTGGTTTGAATTTTGATTCCTTTATTAACTAAATTTTGGATAATATTAAGTAGGCACCCCTTGGATCATGAGGCACTCGAATTATACAAGACTATATGGTGTATAAAATACAACTTCATGATCATATCCTAGATATCACAATGAATGAAATTTCTATTTATTAACCAACACATAATTATCAATAGAAGATTTTGAATGTCACTTATAAATAGCTCATCCCATTTTGTGCAATATTTGTAACACCTAATACCTACCCATGTCACAATAGTTAAACTATCCCCTACACCCCTAATTTTGAACCAATATACAAGGCCATACCTTAATTATTTAAAAATCCCAATATGCATACACATGATTCTAGCATCATACATTATCACCCTTGACAATTTCACATTATGTTTGACTTCCCCTTAAGTGCTTGGACCTAATTATGTTTATTATTTTCCTATTTTATTATTGTTTCCAAAAGGTCAAATTAAACTTAATTACTTATTTAACAAACCGAGTGAACCAGGCCACTCAACAATTAAATTTAATTACTTATTTTAAAAAAAAATGATCAATTTATTTTAATTTGACAACTCAAGAAAAAAGTAAATTGTAAGACACATCATATTCCCACTATCTTGTACCTAAAAGGAGATTTGGAGCTTGGATGATGCATTAAAATAGGGTTGAGGGATAGCTTTAAATAGACAAGGCTATGCGATTTTTTGGTGTATACTAGGTAATTTCTCTAGGGAATTCACATAACACATAAATGACATATCATGTGCATTCATAGGGTACTAATAAATACCCCTATTTTCTTTTATATCCCTCAAATTTATGTTTTGATGCCCACTCTACATATACAAATTAGTATAATTACAATACTTGACTATTTTCATGAATTATCATGTACGTATTTTTTTGGTTACATTTTTATATCCACTATTATTTCTACCCTCTCAACAAAGTAAACTACCCGTGCTTACATACAACTTTCAAAGCTATTTTTTCTTGTAATCCAATACATTAAAGCTTTCACATAGAAAACCTAAATAAGCTATGACAAATATGTCAGCTTGCATGAGGATTTGATTTGAAAGAACTTATATATATCAAATTCCAAACCCTTGCCGCACCAACTCTAGTAGTGAATCACCCTAGTAATAAAAATCTTTAAAATTAATACAAATATTAACCTAAATTATAATGGAATGATTTTAGGGATACCTAGTGATCTTTTTAGTTAGGGTCATTAAATTAACAAAAGATGTCCAATAAATAGTATTATAAAAATTGGGTAGGATTATACCTAACTTACACAACCTTAGTGTGACTGCCAATTCCTTTGTTAATTAAATTAGGACTAATATTAAGTAGGAACCACTTGGATTGTGAGGCTCTATACTAATACAAGACTATGTAGTGTAGAAAAGGACAACTTCATGATCCTAGCATGGATAGCATAGTGAATGAAATTTCTATTAATTGACCAATGCAAAATTATCTATAGAAGATTTAGAATGTTACTTATAAATAGTCTACCCCATTTTGTATAATATTTGTAACCCCTAATACCTACCCATGTCACATTAGTTAAATTATACCCTACACCCCTAATTCTAAACAAATATATTGGGCCATGCCTTAATTATTAAAAAATTCCAATATGCATTCACATGATAAGATATTACTTTAGAGGTGGATTCCCTTAGATACTGAAATTTCAATAGATTTTTTGTTAGGATCATATGGAAGGAGTGGTAAGTGGGGGTTCTTATAACCAATTGTTTCATTACACAAAAGGGAACCCTAGTGTTTTTACTAGGGTGATGTTGGAGTTCCAATAGTCACATCTATTGCACATAATTCAACACATTTTCTCTACATCTTCCCTAGTGTTTTTACTAGGGTGATGTTGGAGTTCCAATAGTCACATCTATTGCACATAATTCAACACATTTTTTCTACATCTTTCTAAAAAAATGCATGGTGGTAGGCCCTCATGGTGAGTAGTATAAATTTCTTTAATTGGATCTTGCACTTTCACCTTTATGGGATGTTCTAGATAACCAATATCAATTATTAGAAATGTGTTGAATAATTATCATATTTTATAGTCAAATGGGTGAACAATTAGTGATTAAAAATAAACATACAAAAAAATATGATATATCTATCTTGTCCCATTATTTTTAAAGCATTTAGGATGATTTCAAATTACTTTTGATGTATGCATTAATATCTATACATTCATAAGGGTTGAGTAAGAGCTTTATTATTGTATTGTGAATGATTAGTGCATTATGCAATAGTGAAGAAGTTTAATGAATGTTTGTGCTTAATTTACTTGAGTTTACTTTTTTGTTAGTTTGTGAAGGGTTCCCTATGTAAAATATTATGTATTATGTATTATGTGTTTTCTTTATTTCTGCTGTTATAGTTTTAAATTTTCTATGCACTACCTCTTTATTAAAAGTTTATTTAGCTTTTCTTTCTACATTTGGTATCAAATCTTGGTTTTTGTCTTTTTTGGAAGGCTAAAGATTTATTTTTCTCTTGATAAAATTTATCTTGAGTGAGAGGTGTGCACATGAGGATATAAATGTAAATAAAAATGAATGCAAAGGTAATGTAAGAGATTGAAAAATTTAACGATTTTTTTGAGTTACACAAGCTAAAAATGGATGATCTACTAGTTGATAGAGATCAATGGGTTGGTTTATAAGAACAAAAATCTCAAGATATCAAAGATGAATATTGGTTGATCATCAATAAAAAGACAAGTAATTTAATTAGAATGTATTTTTCATATTCAATTTTGTTGAATGCATCAATAGAAACCACTACAAATAAATTGTACGAAAAATTAAGATCATTATATAAATCTAAGAATTACAAATTTTCTTTGTAAGAAGTTGTATTTACTAAAGATAAATGATTGTCACTTCGTCATAGATCATCTAAATGTCTTTAATACCACGATAAGTCAATTACTTTCTACTAAAATTAAAATGAGTAAGAAGAGAAGTATATCAGTTTGCTATATTCTTTACCTAACTGCTATAATACTCTAGTTAATGAACGAACTTAAGTAGTGCATCTAAACTAAAAAATAAAGGATGTAATAGCAGTCCTACTATAGAAAGAGATGACTTGAAAATCTGATGACGATTGCCAATCAAGGATGTAAGAGGTGAGCGTGAGTGTCCAGCAAACATAAAGCTGTTAAGGATGCAAGAGGTGAGTGTGAGGATCCAGCAAACATAAAGCTATCCTATCCGATAAGCCTGACTCATTACATACATGTTTATCCATATATGACATGGGTTCATCTAATATACTGAATTTCCATTGCCATTTGGTTTCTAGTCAAGGAGAGTGAAGGGGGCCTACATACGATAAAGGATGGTGAATTGGTTAACGTGAGGTTGAGGGAATGTTGAATCATGGATGCACAGTAAGTATACTGTAAGTTGAATTATCAAGGTGTACCAACAGCCTATCAAATGATGATAACCTTTTACTGTGTAATTACAACCCACCTTGGTTTCGTAACTCTACCTGTCACAACATGATTAGAAAACCCGATGTACACGCCAAAAGAATTCCACTATAGACGCATATCAACTTGTGGTCTCCGACCTGCTATGAAGTTCTTGAACAGTGGAAAAAAAGGAAATGGGTAGGGGAAAGATTGTGATAGAAATCGACTCTGAATTCATATAAAAAGGATAGAAAATGTGAGATGATAAGAGGTGTGTAAGGTCAAAGAAAACCGAGAAACACGCTAATAGAACACCTTTCAATGATATGAGATAATTTGGAATTTTGGCAAATATCACCTCATATTGTAATAATCCAAATAGCGAAGCAGGACGAAATCTCCATACGTGTGAGAATTTTATGCCAAGCACTGTCATTGTCAAACTGTGATCAGCTGACTACCGTTTCTATTTTCTACGCGCAAGATACTATAGCCTAATAATTGTCACAGTTACAATTGTATGGTACTGCTCTCGTCATGATGACGATAGCCTGATGATAATGCGTGGTCGTAACATAATTGAGCCACCATAAGAGACTTGCTTCGATTGCGTCGTTTGGACCTGCACAATCATTGTAATAGTTTAGTTTTTCATAAAGTTCAGGGTTAGATAATCTTCCATTAGTCTTGGCATTAGTTTTGTAGGGAATGATTGTTGTCCCATGTTTTCAAATCAGGGAGATGTCATAGCGTTTGGGATTCAAGTGCTGCTTACTCTAATCATAGTCTTTTGTTGTATTTTTTATCTACTTTTTCAATAGTCTTATGCTACTTCATTTTCTATCTAATCCATCTTCATCATATCCTTATACTATCTATTTGTTGCAGTATCATCATACTATCATATTGTTGGTTTTATAAGCAACCACATCCTGCAAGCAAAGGAATGCATCAAGAGAGTGTTGGGTGCAACTCTTCTTTGACTCAATTGGAGGAGAAATGAATTAACAAGGTAAAATGTTTTATATTGCTTTCAATCTTTATGTTATTTTAAATTGCTCATTTTTCTTGTCTTTAGTATGGTTATAAAATTTATCTAAATTTATCCATTCAATTGTTAGAACTTTGGTACCTTCAATAACATTGTGCTTTCGTATGCAACCTAGAACATGAAGACTTGATGGTGCTGAATAATGCCATTAGATTTTGCTATAATAATGAGAATCTTTGAGGCTTGCTAAATACTATAGTCAAGCCCTGTTGATTGAATCAATAATCTTGATAGATATGGAAGGAAAAATGCAACAAATACAACTAGCACTAATATTAAATGTGTGGGTGTCAACCACTGAGCCCAGGATCACCATTTGCATAATAAACCTTCATAGATGCAAGAGAAGCAAATACGCTATTTCACCAAAAAGAGGGAATAAATTGAGATGCGATAAAATACATACTGTATAGCCTTTTAAAGGAATGAAAAAAGAGAAACGGATGCAAAACTACCCGATATGGGAAAGAAACCACCTGAGAGATTTACCTATGTTAAACTTAATCACTATACTAACACCCCCCCTTAAGTGCAAACTTAGGGAGATTATTATGCAAAATGAAGATGCAATATGGGTCCCAACTACACAACCATGTTAGGTACCCATTTACAATGCAGAAAGGAAATCTCTAACAACCAAAGAAAAGGAGAAAAAACCTATGAGAAAAAAACTCCTCTCCAAAAGAGAGAAAAGAAAACAAAAATGATGCATGGATGGAGGACCCAATCACACCCCCCAATGAGTGCATACATAATGTATATACAATCAATGACCACCCCATAAGAGGGAAAGAGATAGACTATATAGCCCCCCACAATGTGTAATCACCTGCAAAAATGGTAAGTTCCTGAAGAAAAAACATAATCCAATGTCGACAAACAACTTGTCTCCCTTTTAGAAGAAACAAAACCAAATAAAAATGCAAGAATGCTTCCCATTCTAGATAGGAATTGAAAGAAAGAAGCATGAAGATGTATGACGATGTCTCTAAAATCTGCTCATATGTTGCCAAGACCTTGGAAGATGATCTGCCACAAGCCAATCAGGAACATGCCCAATCAAATAGAAGGTGACAAACAGGGTACCACTGGAAGTTGATTTTGAACATTTTCAAGAGACTGAGATAGAGTGAGAATAGTGCATATACTATCATAAAAAATAAGGGATATACCCTCAAATGTGTCTTCCAAGTCAGAAATGTGAGATTCCATGAACAAGGATGCAATGTTTGGAAACTAGGAATCCCAATCAGGAAGACAATAATAATCTTGTTGTAATGAATCATCAACACAAGATGAATGGTCCTATTGAATAGGAATGATAGGAGCCTCAATCAATGACCCTACACAATGAATCACTAATGGTGAAGGTACATCAACTATCCCTGATGGAGAAGAAGGAGCATTTGAAGACCCTTCATCATCCTCATCTAAAGATTCAAAGTATTCAAAAATTTCAAACTCCTGTATAATAGCATGATCATAGGCTATCATGTCTGAAAAATTTAGAGGCACAATCTCAATTTGAAATAGGATCATCTGGGAATAGCTGAATATCAGGATCTCCATGTATCTCCCAAATTTTAGTCCAAAGAATATGAGGACACTCAAAATGATCAATAGCATTCAAAATGGCATTATTAGTATGCATTGTAATAAGTCCTAGGATATGATCCCTTTTGTAATTCCATGTAAATTTCTTACTATCATTACTAGAAGGGGGAACAAGATTATACAAATGTGGCAACAAATGAAGCCATCTAAGATGTTTTATGATACCATCTCTCCATTGCTTATAGTTTCCCCTTTTCAACATAATCATAACAAGATGAAATGAAAACCCCATAATGAACTATGACAAATCTCCTAGAATACAAAGACATTAACCTTTTAGAACATTTAGAAACTCCCAAATACTGCAAATGAAGCCTTCCCAAAATACTTGAGGAAGCAATAATGATAAAAGGGCTGAGAATATGAAAAAAATTAAGCAAAAAAATGAACACCTTACTAGGTTCCACACCAAATCACTCACCAAGCACACAAGTAAGATAGCCTCCTATGAGGCTTGCTCACAACAATCAAAGGCACAGAGTTGTATATGAACACAAAAGGACTTCACCACTTGGAGAATGTGGGATAAATGTTCCTAAAACAACTTCAAAGAAACTTTGAGTCCCACACACTATTTTGACTGCACAACAACTTGAACCTTGAATATTTTTGGGGAAACTAAAGTTTGAAAATTTCTACACCTCCAAATAGCCAATCAAATAAATAATATGAGTAGGGTTTGAGCAGATCCAAATTACCACCTTCAGCCAAATCAAATGTCTCCAGGTGCAAAATCATGCCCTCAAGTGAAGAAAAGTGCCTCCAAATAGAAAATTTGAGCTTTCAAGAAATGAGACACAACCCTTTGATACATGATTGTGGCAGCATCGTAATAAAAATATGATCCAACATTGGAGACGACGGTGGAGGGGAGGCGACAAGCATCTAGAATATTGGTGATGTATGACAAAGAGCCTCCCAATGATTCCACTACCCTTCCAAAGACTTCCAAATAGAAATTTGTGCCTCCAAATATAGATCACTCCTAGTAGAGGAAATTGCCCTAGCAACTCAAACACCAGCCCCACCGATACCATGTTGGTGTTCAACAGTAGCTGTTTCAATCTATTCACACCTCACATAGAGTTTCAACGTAATATGGTGCAATTTTGTAACATAGGAAAATTACTCTACAAGAAGAAGAGATCACAACCTTCAAGAACTCAAATGTAACCTTCAAACAATGATATCAATGAAAAGATGTCTCCTGAATAGATTTTCCAGTCGATGCCTTCCAATGTTCAATCAATTTCAAACTAAAAAATATACCTCCTTGCATAAGTAAGACTATTTCATATTTTATGTTCATTATCATTGTGAGTACTAGTTCACTCACAAGATCTTCAATCAACTATCAAGTTCTCCGTGTATGAGATGTGTAAAGTGACCTTAATCTATCAAGGATGCAAATTTGAATGGTAAGTTGTAGTATTATGATTTATCATTTATTTTTATCCATTTTCCTTTTCCCAACCTAGGGCAAACACTCTTTATCGAACAGTATCATAGCCTTTACAAAGGTGGAAACACCAAAATAGGGTTTGCCATAGGCAAGCCTGTATATGACACAACCCTTCCTCTCTTCTTTTTCTTGCAGGTTATAAATTTGAAGTAGACTTGGAGAATATTGAAGAGCTCAAATCAAGATCAAGTATACAAACAACATATTTCATCAAATTAGAGAAAGATAAATTATTTACTGAAAGACGAAGTTTCAAAGATAATTCTGACATAGAAGCATCTACAAACTATAATAAACCTGTGCATGTTCTAAAAATCCAAAAAGTATAATTTTTACTCAAGGGAATCATCACTCGTGTCTAGATAGTTTGATCTCATATTTGAATGTTTGGTTCCTCAGTTTTTCTCTCTGTTCATTTTCTTTCAACATTTGTTCTTTAGTTTTTTCTTTCAACTTTTGTTCTTTAGTTTTTTCTTTGAATTAGTGTAATTTGTTTTACTTACATAGTTGACCTAGTTTTCTATCATCAAGCACACACAAATCATATCAATTCACATCCTTCTAACCCCAAAACAACCTAAAGGGGACCAAAACCTTGATAAACCATTCTAGATTCTCCTTGAGGATAGTAGCCAAGTGGTCTCTTTTGATCATTTTTGTGTCCCCCAAATATTCTAAAGTTGAAAAACGTAATTTAGGCCCTAGATCCATTTTTTAACATAAAAATGATAAGGTATTACTTTAGAGGTGGATTCCCCATGCTACTAAAAATTTAACAGGTTTACACTTAGGATCATATGCAAGGAGTGGTAAGTGGGGGTTCGTCTAACCAATTGGGTTATTACACAAAAGGGGATCCTAGTTTTTTTACTAGCATAATGTTGGAGTTCCAATAGTAACATGTGGAAAATTGAGAGGGGGGGTGAATCAGTTGTCACGAGATTCAAACTTAAACTTCAATACTTATTAATTCCACAACTACACTATTTTTTCATTAAGTAAGAGCATGAAACACAAATAATAGAAAGTAAATCAACACAATGAACATCAAATTTTTATGTGGAAAACCCAATGAGGGAAAAACCATGGTGAGGGTTAACTCACAATATAAAGATTATAAAACAAAGGATCACTACCAAGGGCTCACTGCCCAGAAGAGGACTCACTATCCAAGTACAAAGACTCACTGCCTACAAAAGAGACTCACTATCCATAGAAAGGACTCACTATCCAACAGGGAGGCTCACTGCCTACAGATACAAAAGAGAACAAAAAGATCCGCCACAACAATTAGCACACATTCACAGGATTCCAGAAACCTTTATCTCACTATGTTCAACATAATGATGAACTTCTATCACAACATGCACACACTTCTACTCTTATGATTTGTGGCTCACTTTCGTCACTTTGCATCACACTGTCATACAATTCTTCACAACTCAATTTTCTTTTATACCATTCTCAACCTTTGAAACTTTCTCGAAGGTCGGCTAGAAATACCTCATTTCATAAATTCAAAATAGGTCGGCAAGTCAAAATTCCTGTGGTGGAAAGGAATAAGAGTAGACCAAAAAATATTTTTCATGATAAAAAATAATATCTCAAAACAACCACACACTTCTTTAAATTAATTTTATTCTTTGAATGAAGTGTAAACACTAGGTCGACCAAACCTAATGAACACACAAATGATCATTGATGTGCATGCTTCCCAACAAGAAGATGACACACAGACACCACAACACACTTCAGAATCTTCTAGATACATTTGTAGCAAAACAACAAACTTCAATCACTAAACATCTTTCACTAGTCCAACCAGACTATATAAATTCACACTGAAATACTGAAACATGACTTACGGATCACCAATCTTCAAACCTCTTTTCCAGAGCATAGAAAAGACCTTCATAAGACATATTCCAAATCCACAAGAACTAAAACAAAATAGAGAAGGACTGTCGAGCAACAATATTTTTCCTAGTCCACAGAAGACCAACTCTGTCAGAATAGTTTGCATACGGGTGAACGTAACTTTCACGAACCATCAAACCAAAAACTACAACTCAGGAGGTATCACCATAAGATCACCATCATCAATCCTTCAAATCCACACAAGCATAGGATCAACATAGGAGAAATGTGGAGCACAAACTAGAGTACATTTTGAACATTTCCATCACTCTGACTTCTCTTCTTTATTAATTTTCTCAAAAGCACTTGGAAACTCATCAAACCAACACATCTGCAACACTATAAAGATAGCTTCATGTACTCACAACATCTCAACAACATTTCAACTATACATGTACAATTTGCAACATACTGGACTGTGTTGACATCAATGGCAACATTAATGACAACACCACCAAGACTTGCTCATATCTGCAACAAGGTCAACACATTTTCTCTACATATTTCTAAAAACATGCATGCTGGTAGGCCCTCATGGTGAGTCGTATATAAATTTCTTCAATTGGATCTTGCATTTTCACCTCTGTGGAATGTTCTAGATACCCAAGACCAATTAATAGAAATGTGTTGTATAGTTCTCATTTTTATAGTCATTTGGGAGAACAAGTAGTGATTAGAAATAAACATACGAAAAATATGGAATCTATTTTTTCCTATTATTTTTAAAGCATTCCGAATTGATTTCAAATTACTTTTAATGTATGTATTAATATCTATACATTCATAAGGGTTGAGTAAGAGTTTTATTATTGTATTGTGAATGATTAGTGCATTATGCAATAGTGAAGAAGTTTATTGTGTTAGTTTGTGAAGGGTTCCCTATGTAAAATATTATGTATTATGTATTTTCTTTATTTCTATTGTTATAGTTTTAAATTTTCTATGCACTACCTCAATATTACAAGTTTATTTAGTGTTTCTTTCTACATTTAGTATCAAATCTTAATTTTTGTCTTTGTTTGAAGGCTAAAAGTTTCTTTTTCTCTTGATAAACTTTATCTTGAGTGAGAGTTGTGCACACGATGATATAAATGTCTAAATAAAAATGAATGGAAGCATAATGTAAGAGATTAAAAAATTTAATAATTTTTTTTTGAGTTACGCAAGCTAAAGATGGATGATCTACTAGTTGATAGAGATCAATGGGTCGATTTATAAGAAAAAAAATTCTCAAAATATGAAGGATGAATGTTGGCTGGTTATCAACAAAAAAGATAAAGAACTTAATTAGAATTTATTTTGCATATTCAATTTTGTTGAATATATTAATGTAAACCACTACAAATTATTTCTAAAAGAAAGTTGAAATCATTATGTAAAGAAAAGTGTTGAAAAAAAAAAAGTTTTCTTTATAAGAAGTTGTATTTATTGAAGATAAATGGTAGTCACTTTGTGATATATCATCTAAACGTCTTTCATACCATGATAAGTCAATTACTTTCCATTAAAATTAAATTGAATAAGAAGAGAAACATATAGTTTACTATATTCTTTACCTAACTGCTAGAATAATCTAGTTACAGAGAAGAACTACATCTGAACTAAAAAATAGAGGATGTAATAACAGTCCTACTATAGAAAGAGATGAAGTGAAAATCTGATGAGGATTGCCAATTAAGGTTGTAAGAGGTGAGCGTGAGTGTTCAGCAAACATAAAGCTGTTAAGAGTCCAAGAGGTAAGTGTGAGGATCCAGCAAACATAAAGCTGTCCTATCCGATAACCCTGACTCATTACATGCATGTTTATCCATATATGACATGGGTTCATCTAATATACTGAATATCCATGGCCATTTGGTTTCTAGTCAAAGGAGAGTTAAGGGGGCCTACATACGGTAAAGGGTGGTGAATTGGTTAATGTGAGGTTGAGGGAATGTTGAATCATGGATGCACAGTAAGTGTACCATAAGTCGATGTATCAAGCAGTACCAGCAGCCTATCAAATGATGATAAGCTTTTACTGTGTAATTACAACCCACCTTGGTTTCGTAACTCTACCTGTCACAACATGATTAGAAAACCCGATGTAGAAGCCAAAAGAATTCCACTATAGACGCATATCAAGTTGTGGTCTCCGACCTGCTATGAAGTTCTTGAACAGTGGAAAAAATGGAAATGGGTAGGGGAAAGATTGTGATAGAAATCGACTCTGAATTCATATAAAAAGGATAGAAAATGTGAGATGATAAGACGTGTGTAAGGTCAAAGAAAACCGAGAAACACGCTAATAAAACACCTTTCAGTGATATGAGATAATTTGGAATTTTGGCAAATATCACCTCATATTGTAATAATCCAAATAGCGAAGCAGGACGAAACCTCCATACGTGTGAGAATTTTATGCCAAGCACTGTCATTGTCAATCTGTGATCAGCTGACTACTGTTTCTAATTCTACACGCAAGATACTATAATAATTGTCACAGTTACAATTGTATGGTACTGCTCTCGTCATGATGACGATAGCCTGATGATAATGCGTGGTCGTAACATAATTGAGCCACCATAAGAGACTTGCTTCGATTGCGTCGTTTGGAACTGCACAATCATTGTAATAGTTTAGTTTTTCATAAAGTTTAGGATTAGATAATCTTCCATTAGTCTTGGCATTAGTCTCGTAGGGAATGATTGTTTTGCCATCTTTTCAAATCAGGGAGATGTATAACGTTTGGGATTCAACTTCACCTTCTCCATCCAAAAAGAGTAACTGTTCAGCCTTCAAGTGCTACTAACTCGGTTGCTGCTTCGCATCATTTTATTTTAATTTTGTAATGGATCATTTAATTTAGATGGTCATAGGTTCTATTAAAGGATTTGTTTAATTTGGATTATTTACCGATGTTTCAATTTAATAGTAACTCTCTTTTTCAAAGATTTAATTAGCATATATATTATTAAATAATATATATAAAAATGTCGAGATATCCTTTTCGAGGCATCTCTTTCACTTTTTTATGAGAAAATTTATTAAAAAATAGACACCTCGAGAAGGATATCTCTTGGCGTTTTTATATATATTATTTAATAAATAATATCTATATGCTAGTAGCATTCGCAATGCGACATGAAAGAAAAAATTATTAGGGTTAGGGTCAGGGTCAAGGCGACAAATAGGTTTAAGTTTAACAATAGGGTTAGGGTTAGGGTTTGTGGTAAGGTTAGGGTTAAGATTGGAGTTAGTATTATGTATAGGGTTAGGAATATAGTTAAATTTAACAATAGGGTTAGGTTTAGGGCTGAAGTTTACGTTTGGGATTAACATTTGAGATAGGGTTAGGGTTAGACTTAAATTTGGGATTATGGTTGGATTAGTGTTAATAATAGTAGGATTAAATTTGGGGTAAGTGTTAGTATTGGTGATAGGGTTAGGGTTTGCATTAGTATTGGGATGATTGCCACGGTTAGGTTTAGTGTTATAGATGAGGGCCTGGGTTAGGTTTGGGGTTAGCATATATAAAAAGGATTAGGTTTAGAAATAGGGTGAGGGTGTGGATTAGGGTTAAATTTAGGGTTAGAGATTAGGGTTGAGGTTAAAAGTAGGGATAGGGATAGGGATATGGATAGGGTTAGGGTTAGGGTTAGGGTTACGATTAGAGATAAAATTAGGATCAAGGGTATGCTTAGGATTATGGTTATGGTTAGAGATATAATTTGTATTAGGGTTAGGATTAGGGGTATAAATTAGGGTTAGGTTTAGTGTTCTATATTAGGGTTACAATAAGACATAGAATTAGAATTTGGGGTAGGGCTATCATCACAATTAGGGTTAAGATTAAATCAAGGTTAAGGTTGGGATTAATTTTATTATTGGGATTAGGGTTAAGGTTAGGTTTACATATAGAATTGGTATTAGGATTTGGGTTAGGATTATAGTTATGTTTAAGGTTATTGGTAGAATTAGAATTAGTGTTGGGTAAGATATAAAATTAGGATTAGGGTTATTGTTGAGGTAAGATATATAACATGATGATTGTGGTTATGCTTAGGGGTGATCCCACAAAGTTGGTTTACAATTTCTAGGAGATTCCAGGATTTTTGCTAAAATCACATATTTTTAGAAAATATAATGATTTAAGCCTTTAAAAATTTTATTTAAAGCATTCCAATTGAAGAGGGATTGATTAAACTACCTTAGATCAAACCCCCTTGGATAAAACCCTGCTAGTTTTAAACCATACCTATAACGAAGTCTACTTTACACCTATCAAAATGTTGATTAAAAACAACTTTTGATTTACCTTTTGGGGGATCAAATGAATTCATTTAAAATTCATTTTTTGTAAGTATGTAGTCCTTATTATAAGCTTCCCAAAAAGTATAATTTTAAATAAATTTAATTTTATTATTATATTTATTTTTTATTTCTTGTGAATGTAGGTTTTTCACCGAAAATCAAACTCTTTGTTCTGCAAATGTGGAAAAATAGAAGATTCTCAATTTTTTTTTGAAAAATATGAGTGCACTAGATATTGAAGTCCTTGATCCAACAAAAAAAAAAATTGAATTTCTATATATACAAAAAAATTTATGCGTTATACGGTCGTGCTATGTCTGAATTGTAATTGGTTT
Source organism: Sequoia sempervirens (assembly GCA_007258455.2). Classification (NCBI taxonomy): domain Eukaryota; kingdom Viridiplantae; phylum Streptophyta; class Pinopsida; order Cupressales; family Cupressaceae; genus Sequoia; species Sequoia sempervirens. The sequence goes on along the minus strand of VDFB02026320.1, from coordinate 55,244,549 downwards.
GACTTCGAAACTTGATTAAAGAAAAATAATTCAATAAAAAACTATCACACCAGTGGAAGCACTAGATATCAGAGTTACAAATCTAAATTTGAAAGAATTAGAACTTTATCCTTCATGGAAAAAATTTATGCATTATACACTGAGCATCACCTTTTAAAAATGATGTTTTATAAAAAAACTAGTTTTTGAGGGAGATGGAAAAAGAAGTGCAATCTAATTCCAAAAAAATTGAAAAAAATATATTTAGAATCTATAGACAAAATGTCACAAAACTCTAGTTTGCATCATCTTCAAATTCCTCACAGTTTAGCCACTATAGGTGCCCGAAAGTGAAGCTTTAGTTAAAAAACATTATTTCAGTGTCCAGTTTGGCCAAAAATTGTAAATCACTATTGTGGGATCACCCTTAGGGTTCCATCATTAGAGGTAGAATTAGGTTTATAATTTGGATATCCTTCTCAAGGGTTCCATCATTAGGGATAGAATTAGGTTTATAATTTGGATATCCTTCTTGAGGTGCCTATGTACTTTTATGTGGCAACCCTAACCCTAGTTGAATCCTAACCTAAACCCTATTTGAATCCATACCCTAATCCTAATTAAACCCTAACCCTAATTGAATCCCAACCCTAACCCTAACCTTGATTCAAAGCTTTGTCTTAGAATCTTAATCGTAACCCTAATTGACCCCTAAACCTAATTAAACCCAAACCTTAATTGAACCCCAACCCTAAGCTAACTATAATCCTAACCTTAATTGAACCCTTACCCTAACCCTATTTGAACCCTAATTAAACTCTAACCCTTTCCCCAAATCTTTTCCTCATCTTGAAGCCAAGCTTTATCCTACAACCATATCCCTAATTGAATTCTAACCTTTACTGTAATTGAACCCTAACCCTAACATTGACTCCAAGGTTTATCTTATAACCTAAGCCCTGGCCCTAATTGAATCCTAACCCTAACCCTAATTAAACTTGATATCAAACTTTATTGTAGAACCATAACCCTAATGCTAATTGAACACTAAACCTAACCCCAATTAAACCTTACCCCTAACCTAACCTTAACGATAAGCCTAACACTAATGCAAATATTTATCATAGAATCCTAACCTTAACCGAACCTTAATCCTAGTCCTAACACTAACCCCAAGATTTATTGTTAGAGTAAAGGTTTTAATTTAATCATGTTGATTAAATTACCTTTATTCCTCTCTTAAGATTTCACTTTAGTTTGCATTTTGTGACATTTAATAATTATATTAATTATTAAATGTCTACCTATTAGGGTTTCTTTTAGGGTTGCACAATATCCTTTTATAAGGATTCATCATTGTAATTTATCTCTCTCGGATGAATACATTTTTCAGCTTTCAGAGCACCCTTGCTTGTTTGTCTCCATCTCTTCTTTCTGTGACAGGTTATTTGCATGCAGGTGATCTTCGGGGTCTGTGAAGTTGGCTTTCTCAACTTCTACATGGTATCAGAGCTCCAGACCTGCTACTTCCTGTTCGATTTCTGAAGAATTTGGAGCTTCGAGGGTTTGATAGGGCTTTCAGAAGTTCTTTAGCTAATTTGAGAGGGTCTTGGTGCAGTTTTCAGATCTGGTTTCCATGCCCAATGATAGAAATCAAAATTTTTTTAGCGTTTTTTACAAGCGCATGCATCAGATCTAGCATTTTTTTTAGTGGATCTGAGTAACTCTATTTTTTGGGTGCATTTTGGGCCCAAACGGACCTCACGGTTGGATTCAAAGCGGCCAAAAACCCATATTTTCATATATGGCTTGACCTATTTGGGCATAGTTGATCTGGGAGGCAAATTTTTTTTTGCCCGAGAGCCGTACGGCCCCCAGGCACGATTTCCGAGGTCAAAAATCTCATTTTAAAAAAATAAAAAAAAACAAAGTTTTTGTTTTTTCATGTCTTTGCGTTCAAGCTAGCGCGCCGCATGCGACCACCGGTAACTTTTGCGCTTTTCCCCGGCCCGGCCCACCGGCCCCCTCCCGCCACCCTCACGCCACCTCGCCACCGGCCGCCCGGTCGGAGAGGCGGGATTTTTTTTAGCCCCTGAGGGCCAGAAGGGTCAAATTGGACCTTTTAGAGCTGTTTCAGTAAATCGGGTATAAAATGGGCATATGATCTCCGTTTTTTTCAAACGAGATACCGTTGGAAAGCTGATTCCAGTGCCGATCTGATGGTGCAGGTCTGATTTTCAAATTTTTCAGTTTTGATGCTTTTTTTCTCAGTCAAAGTCAGAACAAGATTTTTGCACTCCTGGAGCCATATCTTTTGCATACGAACTCCGTTTTTCGCAAAAAAAGAGGCGTTGGAAAGGGGTTTATGTGCTCTTTCCAAATCTATCATTTATCTTTCTAGAATCTGCACCAGGTATATTTTATTCAGTATTTTGTGTTTTCACACATCTGTCAGTTACTTGGACGTTTCAGCACTTGGAAATGATTTATTTGCGTGGGATGGCTTTATTTGATCTGTTTTATTAGTATTGAGGTTATTTTTCTCAATTTTTTGTAATTTGAAGAGTTATCATGGGTTTTTCTACTCACCCTTCAGTTGTATTTCTGGAACGGGGTAATTATGAGTCATGGGCAAAGGGTATACTTACACATTGTAGGTGGCTAAATTTTTTGCCTTATTTGTATGATCTCATACCTGAACCAGCAACTTCAGAGGGAAAACTAGCTTGGGATATCATTAGAAATCACATAGTAGGAGTTATTTTGTCTAGTGTTGATTTTGACACTGTGTGGGCTATATCGGGCATTGATTGTCCTCACTCACTTTGGACACGTCTTTGGGAGATCTATGGAGACCCTAGTCTTTCTCCATTCCCAGAGGATCCTACTTCAGATTGTCTTGTACCCATTGGTTAGAGAGAGAACACACCTTTTGATCCTGATACTTTAAAGGAACTTCAGTATTTAGACACCCTTCTATATTCTGATGAATCAGAGGATTGTCTCATAGTTCCTACTATTCAGAATGAGATTATACATGTATCAACATCATCTCCTGTTGTTCTTGATCAGTTTGATATTGCCTCTTCTTTGGCTCCTATTGATTCAGCTAAGTAGGACATCATACATCTTTCAGACATGGCTACTTGGGATTCTTATCTTGCAGGCATTTCATCTTTGTTTGTAGAGTCCTATATTGCATATTTGGAGGATTACTTTGAGGATTTTCAGCTCCTCTTTTTTGACAGCCATATTCTAGCTGTTAGCCCACCATCATCTGTGCATTCAGAGGTTGCAGTTTTTGAGTCTTCAGTTCAGTTTAGATTTGACATCTTTTGTTTCAGTTCAAACAGAGAGATTCTTCAGCATCCTTTTATGGCACACATCTTGAGACAGATTGATTCTTCTCTCTTCACAGGGTTTCTTCATCTTTGTCCTTTGGATCCATTTCTTCCCAAGGGAAGGAATATTATATGCCACTTCAGGATCTCTTTCTGGATTCTACCTCAGGCATCCATATGTGTGACAGGAGTTTCTTCATTGTGGGGGGGCCTTCTAGTCTTTTTCTTTTTCTCCTATGGAGACCATTGTACATGTACTTATATGATATAAGTTGTCTATGGGGGGTCTTATGTTATCCACCTCCTATCCTTCTGTTATTAGTGCATTTATTTCTTTCATCTCTTTTTGGAGTAGAGTTTTTCCCATGAGGTTTTCTCTATTTCTCCACTTTACAAAGATTTGGTTGTAATTGGGTACCTGATCAGGCCTTGTTGCTGGGACCCAAGTTTACTTTTCAGCATTGTGTAGTTACCTTTGCTTTGCATATGTTTGTATCTGCACTTTTGCTCATCTTAAGGGGTGTTAGAGTAAAGGTTTTAATTTAATCATGTTGATTAAATTACCTTTCTTCCTCTCTTAAGATTTCACTTTAGTTTGCATTTTGTGACATTTAATAATTATATTAATTATTAAATGTCTACCTATTAGGGTTTCTTTTAGGGTTGCACAATATCCTTTTATAAGGATTCATCATTGTAATTTATCTCTCTCGGATGAATACATTTTTCAGCTTTCAGAGCACCCTTGCTTGTTTGTCTCCATCTCTTCTTTCTGTGACAGGTTATTTGCATACAGGTGATCTTCGGGGTCTGTGAAGTTGGCTTTCTCAACTTCTACATTTATCCTAGAATTCTAACCCTAACCCTAAGTGAATCCTAACCATAACCATGAGCCTAACTCTAACTTAACATAAATTGTAATTGTAACCCTAACCCCAATCCTAACCCTAATACTAAGCCCAAGATTTATCCTAGAACCCTAATCTTAACTCTAAGCTTTATCCTAGAACTCTAACCCTAACCCTAATTGAAACATAATTGAAACCAAAAACTAATTGTAACCTTTATTAAACCTTAACCCTAACCTAGCTTAAAAGCTAGCCCTAATTTAACCATAACTCTAATACTGATTGAACCCTAACCCTAACCATATAATTGAACCCTAACACTAACTATAACCCTAATTAAAATACCTATAGTTGAACCCTAACCATAACCCTAAGTGAAAACTTACCCTAATCAAACCTTAACCCTAATTAATCCCTAACCCTAACCTTAACCCTAACCCTAATTGAACCCTAACCCTAATTAAATTCTAGCCCTGATTGAACCCTAACCTTAACCTAAACCCTATTTGTTCCTAACCCTAACCCTAATTAAACACTAATTTTAATCATAAGCCTACTCAAACCTTAATCATAACCTTGAATCCTAATTGAATCATAATTCTATTTCAACCTAAAACCTAACTCGAACACTAACCATAACCTTAATTGAACCCTAAACGAAACCCTAATCATAAGTGAACCCTAACTATAACCCTAATTAAACTAACTTTAATTGAAACCTTAGCATTTAACTTAACCTTAAACCTAACTCTAACCTTGATTGAACTCTAACCCTAACCATAATTGAACCCTAACACTAACTATATAACCCTAATTAAAATAGCTATAGTTGAACACTAACCACCTTAAGTGAACACTTACCCTAATTGAACCTTGACCCTAATTAAACCCTAACCCTAAACCTAATTAAACTTTAGCCTTGATTGAAACCTAACCCTAAGATAAACCCTATTTGTTCCTAACCTTAGTTGAGTCCTAACCCTAGTTCCCCGACCCTAATCGTAACCTTTACCCCAATCTACAACATGTAACCCTAATGTTAAGCCTAACCCTAACCTAACCCTAACCATAATTAAACTCTAATCAAGAATCCTAACCCTAACATAACCTCAACTGTAAGTGAACCCTAACATAAACTTAACCCTGATTGAATCCTAAACCTAACCATACTTTGAAGCCTAACACTAACTATAACCCTAATTAAAATAACTATAGTTGAGCCCTAACCATAACACTAAGTGAACACTAACCATAATCAAACCTTAATCCTAATTAAATCCTAACCCTCACCTTAACCCTAACCTTAATTGAACCCTAACCCTAACTAAACTTTAACCCTAATTGAACCCCAACCCCAACCCAAACTCTATTTGTTCCTAACCATAGTCAAGTACTAACCCTAACCCTAATCCTAACCACAACCTTTACCCCAAGCTATATCATATAACCCTAATGTTAATCCTAGCCCTAATTGAATTCTAACCCAAAATTTCTATCTTAGAACCCTAACTCTAACCCTTATCCTAGTTGAATTGTAATCCTAATTATAATTTTAACCCTAACCATAATTCTAACCTTATTCATAATATTCATTTTAACATGAATCATACTCCTAATTGTAATACTAACTCTAATTGTAATCCTAATAAAAACCTAAGAGTAATTCTAATTAAACTCTAACCATAATTAAACCCTAATAATAACTAATTTAACCCCAAGCTAACCCTAACATTAACTAAGCCCCAATTCCCTAACCTAACACTAACTTTAATTGAAATACAACCCTAACTCTAACCCTAATTGAATGTAAACCCCAAGCTAATTGAAATTGAAGACTAATTTAACTTGAACCCTAGTTAAACCTAAATCATAGAACCCTAATTGAACTCTAAACCTAATTAAACCCAAAACCTAATTGAACCCTAACCCTAACTGGAATCCTCATATTGGCCCCAAGTTTTATTTGAGAACCCTAACCCGAACCTTAATTTAATGGTAACCCTAACCCATAACCCAACCTTCACCTTAAGTCTAACCCCAAGCTTTATCTTAGAACCCTAACTGTAACCCTAAACCTAATTAAACCATAACCCTAATCCTAATAAAACTTCAACTTTAACTATAACACTAATTCTAACAATAATCATAATTATAACCCTAACCTTATTTGAACACCCTAACCCCAATCCTAGTTGAAATCTAACCATAGAGGTAACACTAATTCTAATACTAATTGTAATTATAAGCCTAACCATATTTGAATGCCTTAAGCCTAACCCTAATTGAATTCTAAGCCTAACACTAACTATAGTTGACACCAAATTGGACCCTAACCCCAACCTAACCTTAATCGTAATCATAGTCATAACCAAAACCCCAATATTTATCATACAATGCTAACCCTAACCCTAACCCAATATTAACCCTTAACCCCAACCATAGCACTAAGATTTATCATAGAATCCTAACCCTAACCCTAACCCTAACCCTAATCAAATCATAATTGAGCCTATTATTAGAGTTGAATTATGATTAAATCTTAATGCTAATTAAACCCTATAGTTAGAGTAAAATTAGGGTTAGGTTTAGGGTTGAATTACGGTTGTAGGATAAAGCATAGGGCTAGGGTTAGGGTTATTAATGTCTTAATATTAGTGTATAAATTTGTCATTAAAATTATTTTAAACAAAAATAGATATTTTAGTCTAGATTTTGATTTTTATATGAAATTAAAAGTATTATTCTAGGATTAAAATTATTAATGTCTTAATATTAGATATTGGTTTATAAATCTGACATTAATGATAGATATATAAAACAAAAATAAGTATTTTAATTTAGAATTTTATTTCTATGTGAAATCAAATATTATTAGGGTTAGAATTATTAATCATGTAAGAAATAATTAATCAAATCAACACAATATATTTAAAGATTATATTCTTTTTATTTGCACCCAAATCATTTCATTTTCTAAAATTATACTAAATTCTAACTTCTAAAAAATATTAAATATTTTACATTGGAAAGTATTTAATTTAAATCTTTTTAATAGATTTTTAAGAGACATATATCCCTACTTTTACATTTTTGGGTTCAATTAGATTGCATTGTTTTTAAAATGTGAATAATTAATCATATAATAAATTAATCAAATCACCATAATATTTTCAAAACTTAAATTTTATTCTAAAATTAAATTAATTTATAATTTTTAAAATTCATAAAATATTAATTATTGAGTTCTTAAATAATTTATTAAATTATAATGATTATTTAATAAAAATGAATTAAATAACATTATATATTCATTTTTAAAAAAATTAACAATTACTACAATAAATTAGAAAAGTAATATTTAAATATAAAAGGAACCTTTCTATTTTCTTTTTTGCATGCAAATCGTTTCATTTAAAAATAATCTTTCTATTTTCAGAAAGTAATATTTATCTAGTTTATCATTTTAAAATTAAAAAAGTAATATTTAATAGAATAATGCAACAATTACTAATTGTAGTTTTAAAGAAATTAAAAAAAAACAATATTTAAATATAAAAATAACTTTTCTATTTTATTTTTTGTTTTTTGCATGCAAATCATTTCAATATTCTATAAGACATTCTAATTTCAAAATTAAAAAAAGTAATATTTAAATATAAAAGTAACCTTTCTATTTTATTTTTTATTTTTTGCATGCAAATCATTTCATATTCTAAAATTATAAGACATTCTAATTTGGAAAAAATCATAAAATATTTTGAAGTATAAAAACTCTTAATTTATATATTTTTAATAGGTTGGCAAACAAATAAATCTTCACTTCTAGATTTTTACTTCAATTGAATTTATTGAACTTTAAATTTGAATGATTAATTATTTGAAAAATAATCAATCAAATCATCATAGTACTTATAAAAACAAAAAAAAATAAAAAATAATTAAATCTATCAAATTAAAATAAATCTGTCATTGACCTAAGATTCTTAATCATCATAATATTCACTATTTGTCCTTACCTTCTAATGTTTTTTAGACAAAATAAATTCTCTAATTAAAATAGGAAGCATGCTAATCTGCTGAGTTGTTGGTTAACCCTGAAGTACCTCAAAATATTGGGCAACATGAAGATCATAAAATCTAACTAAAATGAAATGGCCGAACAAATCGCACAATGAAGACTGTAGAGTCCAATAACTTAAAATAGATCTCATCCCATTAAGCCTTCGATCCAAAACATTGATCTGAAAAACTCTAACAATTTTCCCTTCAATCAACCTACATTACAGAGAACTCAACTGGATTGAAAAAGCTAAAAAATATGCTTGACTATGCCTTCTACGATCCCCCAGTTGATCAAAGTTGCTTCACAAATTTTGCAGAGAAAAAACACACATATATGTACTCTATTAGCAATTTTGTCAAAAAAAAAACCATTACAATAGCATGCAAACTTCCAAGAAATCTTAATTTGACAGTTAAATTCATTTTGTTACCCTGAAACAAAAATAACATAATGCAATTAATATTTCAACAACAAAAGAATAATACCAATTGGTATGAGCTCTAGTGAGCAGCCACCATGGTTTCAAAGTTAAGACCCCCAAAAAGATATCCCAAAACATCCGACCTAGGCATTTGAGTAGAGCATCAACCCCAAATTCAAAAATATTATCTAAAGTTCCACAAACCCAACAGTCAAATCTAGAATGATATAAATCAGGTGTAAGTGTGGTCCAATGACAATTTGTGGATGACGAACCTATATTAGCTCTCAATCATTAGGTTCAAAATCCCACAGTGGCATCTACCAAATTTATATATTTAGTTGCTGATAAAAGATAGATGAGAAAGATGTATTTGATATGCATGGCCTCATGATAGATATGGGGAAAATCATTGTTGAAGAAGATCATACCCGACAATGGAAAATTGCCCAGCCAAGCAGCTCATTCGACAATGTTGGCAATATCAATATCACTTGCCTTCGTCTCTACAAAGGTGATTCTTGATGTCTTAAAAAGTCATTCACAACTAATGCAAAGCCCTTCTAAGTTGGTGATAAATGCCAAAATCTTATCATGGAAAAGACCTTAAAAGCTACTGCTGAGTTTGGACCAAAAGATGTGCAAAAGACAAGAGGCATCCTGACTTCTACGAATCTATAAAATTACAAAGTTTCAGAGCTAATAAATAAAAAGCAATGGGAGACATGACCTGGAATCAGATCTCACCTCATTTGGGAGATGCTTGATGACCCATGTGACCAAGGACCATTATAACTCCATTTATTCCCATTAAAATTGCTTGGAAATTTCTATAGAAATTTGGTCAATACTAGATGCGTTTTCTTGAAAACTAGAACGACATTATTGAGGCAGTTCCACTGCTTGCACGAATTGACGCTTTCCACCCCGATCAGATTTTCTAAGCTTTTCCATGCTCTTCAGGATTATCACACTGTTGTTGTACATCAACAAGTTAGACTTAAGATGATTCTCAGTAAGCATATACCTGTTGGATCAAATATTTATCAATCTTAGCCTGAGTCACTTTAGCATCTACAAATACATTCCTAATCGCACTGCCTGATCAATCAAAAACATAGACATTCAAGAATTGGTGTAAGAACTCCCCAAAAATAAGCAACAAAGCCCACAGTTCCTATGCTATCAAACCAATATATTTACTAAATCCACTATGAAATCTAGATTTTATTTTAATAAAACAGAAAACATTAATTCTTTTTGGCAGATCATTGAATAATACCTGGAAGTTGGCGAATAGCAAGACATATCGGGTGATGTTGGCAATGGAATTCTGCCACGCCAAAAAGTTCAAAGAACCTACCATCTACTAGAGAAAATTTTTAGGTTCTGATGGTTGCAAGGATTCTCATAAATATTATTTTCTCTTTCTAGTAATGCTCATCATTTACTTTAGCTCTACATTATGCTCGAATTCCCTCCTTATGGTGTCTTTTTGTTGAGAATTGTGTCTCCACATGTTTATGTGTTGGAAAAAGGTGTATGAGTTGTTAAAAAATGTGCCTTGTCCCTAGTAGAATATAGGAGGGCTATTTTTAGAGTATAAACAACTCATTGTATAACTTTTATGGGGATCTAAACTAAAGGACAAAATTATGGACGAAAATGCTATTTTAACTTGGTTGTTTTTCCATCTTAGAGTTACAAATGACAAGTGGGTAACATGTGGCATGGTTTTGGCCCATGGTTTTGTAAAACCACAAATGGTTTCCAGGTTGTAAATCACTATAAAAGGAGGGCTTGGGGAGGTGTTTGAATCATCGAGTTCAGTTTGCAAGAGTGGGTGCTAGAAGGAGTCTCTCCGAGTCTGAGTTCGAGTTGTGGTGATGCGCTCCTGTAAGAACTTGCATTGCAAGTGTATTGTAATCTTCTTGATTTGATAATACATTGTGCGGGTTTTGGAGGGTGGGGTTTTTCTCCCGGAAGGGTTTCCCCATGGTAATTACTGTGTTATGTGTTTATTGTGATATTTCATTTATGCATGTTTATTTGTCCATTGAAATCTCTGTAATAGTTAGTTGAATTTGCATAATCGTCCTCTCAAGATTAGCGTAGGAAGCGATTCCGTGCACCTTTGCTTCCTTACAAGTGGTATCAGAGCCTGGCCAGTTTTGGTTCTATTTGTTGGGTACAGGGTTTTTTGAGCTAATCAAGGTTTGAGTGGGAGCTTGTGCAGAGGTTTTCATTTCTGTATTGCAGGATTGCAAAGATGGCAAGCATATCGGGGAGGATTGATGTAGAAAAGTTTTTTGGCACAAACTTTGAGATGTGGAAGCTGAAGATGGAAGATCTGTTAATTGATCGAGATCTATGGGATGCGGTGGATGAGAATACGCTGAGGCCCGCAGATCCAACTTTAGCTGCACAATATGATGTGACTGATAGAAAAGCTAAAGGTCTCATCAGATTGTGTCTTGCAGATTCAATTCTGATTAATGTCCATGAAGAATCTACTGCAAAGAAGCTTTGGAAGAAGCTAAGTGAGATCTACCAAGAAAAATCACTTGTGAATAAGATTTTCTTGAGGAAGAAGTTGTATTCCTTGAGAATGGAAGAAGGTGGACAAATTTTTGAGCATCTTGAAACATTCAATATGTTGGTGACTCAGTTGACCTCAGTTGGGGTTAAGATGGATGAAGAAGAAAGGTGCCAAACTTTGTTGTGTTCGTTGCCAGACTCATGGGACAACCTTGTCATGGCCATAGGGAGCACTTCAGTTGTCTTGAAGATGGAGGACATTGTTGGTTCTCTACTTTCTGAGGAGATGAGAAGGAAGGTCTCTCTGAATGCCAAAGAGGCTTTGAGTGTTCGAGGAAGACCAAAAGAAAGAGGCAAGAACAAAAAGCAGCATGGCCATTCTAAGTCCAATAATAAGGGGAGATCAAAATCTCCTGGTAAGTCCAAGGCAATCTGCTGGAATTGTGGCAAACCTGGACACTTCTGAAAGGACTGCAAAGAGGAGAAGAAGAAGAAGAAGAAGAAGCAAGATTATGATTTTGAGTCCAAGAAGGAAGATGGAGATGCTTTCATCGCAGCCTTGGCCACTCATATAGGTGACAATGCATGGTTGATAGACTCAGGTGCATCTTTCCACATGACTCCTAATAGAAACTGGTCTAGTAAGTATGATAATTTTGATGGTGGTAAGGTGTATTTGGGTGATAACTCTGTTCTTGATATTGTTGGTCGTGGAACTATTCGTGTGAAATTTTCTGATGGTAGAATTAGAAGATTTGATGGTGTCTTGCATATCCCGAGACTAGCAAGAAATTTGTTATCTGTTAGCAAACTAATAGATGCAGGTGTGATTGTACAGTTTTTTGAAGCAGGTGTGAAAATGGTGAGAGGTGCTATGGTAATAGCAAGAGGAAGCAGATTGGGTACATTGTACCAGCTTGATGCATGCACGATTGAGTGCAATAGTACTTCTGATAAGATTGCGAAAATGACTACTTTGTTGGAGGAGGGGGTTTCTCTTTCAACAGATGGTCATGGTTTTTGGGTACCCAAGGGTGCTCTATCTACTGAATCAAAGTTACCTGCAGAGAAGACCATGTTATGGCACCAAAGACTTGGCCACATAGGTGAGAAGGGTCTACAGACCTTGAAAAATAAAAACCTTGTTGATGGGTTGAATGACTACAATCTTGAGTTTGATTTTTGTGAGTATTGTATCTATGGTAAACAAAATTGTATTCAGTTTTACTCAAGTTCTCATAAGTCTTAATGTATTTTGGATCTTATCCATTCAGATGTATTTGGTCCAGTTGATGTTTCTTCTATTGGTAGATTAGTTTATTATGTTTCTTTCATTGATGATTTCAGTGGAAGAACATGGGTTTATTTTCTTAGGAGTAAAGCTGAAGATTTCAGTCGTTTCAAAGAATTTAAAGCAATGGTTAAGTTGCAGACTGGAAAGAAGATAAAGTGTTTGAGAACTGATAATGGTGGTGAATATTTCTCTAATGATTTTGACACATTTTGTAAAGATTGTGGTATTAAAAGAGAGAAGATGACTCCATATTCTCCACAGTAGAATGGAGTTACAGAAAGAATGAATAGGACCTTGATGGAGAAGGCTAGGAGTATGCTAAGTGGAGCTGGACTGGAACAAAAGTTCTGGGTTGAAGCTGTTGCCACTGCCTGCTACTTGATAAACAGGTCTCCTACATCAACTCTTGTTGATAAGATGCCAATGGAAGCGTGGTTGGGCCACAAGCCTTCACTTAGACATCTGAGAGTGTTTGGTTGTGAGGCATATGCTCATGTGCCAAAGGAGAAGCAGAAAAAATTGGACAACAAAGCTATCAAATGTATCTTCATTGGATATAGTTATGGTGCGAAAGGATACAAGCTTTGGGATCCTCTTGCACAAAAGGTATTTTATTCTAGAAGTGTTATTTTTAGAGAAACTAAGCCTTCTACTATAGTGCAGCCAGAACAAATGGAAGAAAAGAAAGATGTGATTCAACTGCCTACTACACCTGAGAAAGTTGAATCGAGGCCCTTAGAAAGACAAGATGTTGAGGAAAGCTTTACGAGTTTTGAATCATCAGAAGAAGAGGGAGAACCTGAACCTGAACCAGATCTTGTTCAAAGGTCTAGTAGACAGAGGAAAGCACCAGAAAGGTATGGATATTCTCCTACTGATTGGAGGTGTATATTTTCTTTGAATGCTAATATTGATGAACCAAGATCTGTAGAGGAGGCTCTTGGTATGAATGATTCAGAGTCAGGTGGAAAATAGCTATGGAAGAAGAGATCACAGCTCTTAAGAAGAATGACACATGGGATCTTGTAGCATTGCCTAAAGGACATAAGCCTGTTGGTTGTAAATGGGTGTTCAAAAGGAAGATGGGTTCAAATGGAAGCATTGAGAAGTATAAAGCACGTTTGGTTGCAAAAGGTTACTCCCAGGTTGCAGGAGTTGATTATGGTGAAATTTTTTCTCCTGTAGCAAAAATGACATCCATTTGATTTTTACTTTCTATTGCAGCTGCTTATGATCTAGAGGTTGAGCAGATGGATGTGAAAACAACTTTCCTTCATGGAGATTTGGAGGAAGAAATTTATATGATACAACTAGAGCACTTTGTGGTGAAAGGTAAAAGTCATTTGGTTTGTAAGTTGAAGAAATCATTGTATGGTTTAAAACAAAGTCCTAGGATGTGGTACCAAAAGTTTGATACATATGTTTTGAGTTTGGGATTTGTGTGATCTAAATCTGATCACTGTATATATTACAAGTCTGATGGTGATTATTTCTTGGTTATTGCCTTGCATGTTGATGACATGTTGTTTATTGGCAAAGGAAAAGGTTTGATTGCAAAATTAAAATCTCAGCTCTCAGCAAAGTTTGAAATAAAAGATCTTGGTACAACAAGGCATATTCTGGGAATGGAGATTATAAGAGATAGGAAAAATAGAAAGCTTTGGCTAGGCTAGAGTAAGTATGTTGGTACTATTCTGAGAAGATTCAATATGCAGGATTCCAAACCATTCGGTGTTCCTGTTACTATGGGAACAAAGCTTTCTAGCTCACAGTGTCCTACATCCCCATTGGAGATGGAAGAGATGATTCGTGTACCATATCAGAGTGTTGTTGGAAGTTTGATGTATGCTATGGTCTGTACAAGACCAGAAATTGCCCAAGCAGTGGGAGTACTTTCCCGTTACATGTCTAATCTAGGAAGAGCACATTGGGATACAGTAAAAAGAGTTTTCAGATACTTGCGGGGTACCTCAGAGTACTCTATTTGTTTCCATGAAATAGGAAACAAGTGTTCCTTGGATATTCAAGGCTACGTGGATTTAGACTGGGCCGGTGATGTTGATAAAAGAAGATCCACCAGTGCATATGTCTTTACATTATTCGGTGGTGCAATCAGTTGGATGAGCAAGCGACAAGCTGTGGTCGCTTTGTCCACTATAGAGGAAGAGTATATGGCAGCTACTCATGCCTGCAAGGAAGCCATCTGGCTAAAGAGATTGTGTTCAGATATAGAGTTCAAATAGGGTGCAGTGACAATTTATAGTGACAGTCAGAGTGCAATCTACTTAGTGAAGAACCTGACATTTCATGCCAGGACCAAGCACATTGATGTACAATATCATTTTGTGAGAGATATGGTTGAGGACGACAAGGTGAAGCTAGAGAAGGTGGAGACTTTGGTGAATGTTGTTGATGCATTAACTAAGCCTGTGAGCACAGAGAAATTTAGATGGTGTTCAAAGTCTATGGGGCTCTTGACCCCTAGCAATTAAGTCCATGACACTTTGGATCCCCTGACTCTTGCAAGGTGTTCGATAAGTGGGAGAATGTTGAGAATTGTGTCTCAACCTTGCAAGCTTTTTCTAGAAAATTCTAGAATTTGTTTGTGGTAATTCTCCACATGTTTATGTGTTGGAAAAAGGTGTATGAGTTGTTAAAAAATGTGCCTTGTCCCTAGTAGAATATAGGAGGGCTATTTTTAGAGTATAAACAACTCATTGTATAACTTTTATGGGGGTCTAAACTAGAGGACAAAATTATGGACGAAAATGCTATTTTAACTTGGTTGTTTTTCCATCTTGGAGTTACAAATGACAAGTGGGTAACATGTGGCATGGTTTTGGCCCATGGTTTTGTAAAACCACAAATGGTTTCCAGGTTGTAAATCACTATAAAAGGAGGGCTTGGGGATGTGTTTGAATCATCGAGTTCAGTTTGCAAGACTGGGTGCTAGAAGGAGTCTCTCCGAGTTCGAGTTCGAGTTGTGGTGATGCGCTCCTGTAAGAACTTGCATTGCAAGTGTATTGTAATCTTCTTGATTTGATAATACATTGTACGGGTTTTGGAGGGTGGGGTTTTTCTACCAGAAGGGTTTCCCCATGGTAATTACTGTGTTATGTGTTTATTGTGATATTTCATTTATGCATGTTTCTTTGTCCATTGAAATCTCTGTAATAGTTAGTTGAATTTGCATAATCGTCCTCTCAAGATTAGCGTAGGAAGCGATTCCGTGCACCTTTGCTTCCTTACACTTTTTCCTTTCTATTTGAAGGTTGTAACTGTTCATATTCTGGTGTGACTAGCAACTGTGATATGGGATTTCTGACAGCACAAACCACTCTTTCCATAACATAACTGCCATTTATTTTTTATGTACTCAGGTCTTTTGATCCCATGCTATGACTAATAGAATGCCTCTCAGCGTAATAAATGGAACAACACTTATTTAGTAGTTTCTCTTTTATTCTGAATAGTAAGTAATATAATTTAATAAAAAATTAAGAGGAGTAATTAGATTTAGTTGATTTTGATAGTTGATAGATAGCTTATGATTTTAAGAATATAATTTAGAATTAAAATTTGGGTGTTTGAAATCAAATGATAAAATTTGATGTTGGTCATTCTCAAAATATGCACAACATCAATTTTGCATCTTTGGTTTTGAATTTTCTTCTATGTGTAGATGCCTCAAATTTACCATGCCCTCTTCACTTAATCATTCATCCTTCTAACCCCACCTTATGTCACCTTGTGACACATTTATCCTATTTGCTAAATTACTTAATATTTTGTTTCTATTTATCCAAATTAAATAAATAAATCCTATTTATATAGTTAATGTTTCTTCCCACATCACTCTTTTCCAATAATTGATTGAATAGTTTTATTATAATTTGATTAATTATTGAGAGTCACATGACTAACTAAGGCCTTGTCTAGTTTCATTGAACCTAGACACTTGCAACAAATGTCAAACTAATTTTTTATCTCTGAAACCATCTATTTCATACTACATCTCTAAATCTCAACCATTCACACAAGGATATGCCCTAATTCACCTTCTAACTTGTCATATGATTAGAAATTTTGATCCAACCTTGATCCTCAATCAATCATAGCCATCCATCAACGAAGCTATCTAGGCCCTTGATTTTTCTCATGAGAATTGTATAAATGAGATGCCTCTCATCCTATTTGATATTATAATCTCATCATAGGCTTTTTTTGTTGTATATTTTATCAAAATTTTCAATAGTCTTATGCTACTTCATTCTCTATCTAATCCATAGTCATCATATCCTTACGCTATCTATTCAAATGTTTTGTCATCATATTATCATACTATTGGTTTTATAAACAACCACATCCTACAATCAAAGGAACACATCAAGAGAGTGTTGGGTGCAACTCTTCTTTAACTCAATTCGAAGAGAAATGAGTTAACAAGGTAAGAGGTTTTATATTTTTTTAAATATTTATATTATTTTATATTATTCATTTTTCTTGTCTTTAGTATGGTTATAAAATTTTAGTCTAAATTTAACCATTCGATTGTTAGAACTTTGGTACCTTCAATAACATTGTGCTTATGTATGAAACCTAGAACATGGAGACTTGATGGTGCTAAATAATTCCATTAGATTT
Source organism: Sequoia sempervirens (assembly GCA_007258455.2). Lineage (NCBI taxonomy): Eukaryota > Viridiplantae > Streptophyta > Pinopsida > Cupressales > Cupressaceae > Sequoia > Sequoia sempervirens. The sequence goes on along the minus strand of VDFB02026320.1, from coordinate 55,227,421 downwards.
TTCTATACTAATGAGAATATTTGAGGCTTCCTAAATATTATAGTCAAGCCCTGTTGATTGAATCAATAATCTTGATAAAGATGGAAGGAAAAATGCAACAAATACAACTAGCACTAATATTATATGCTTAATAATTGATGCAATAGAGTGCAACATAATGGTTTCTTGAATGACCTAGTAGAAGAACTAAGACTCTTGTTATGTTTTGGTGCAAGGATTGATGTGATTAATGTAAGTGCCTAAGTAATGACTACAAGTGGTCATTTGTTATAGATAAACGTTGTGAAGTTTTCCTACTAATAGATCTCATTCATGATTATAGATTCCTTTACTTCTTAAAATGAACCAATGGTGATGTCCTCTTATAATTTTCATAGGTTGACCCAAAATCAGATAGAAAAGAGATGATTTTGCATTTTGCACAATGACTCTAGTTTCAATTCAAGAGGAAATCAATCATTGTGTAAGATTGTAGTTTATACACAAGAATATTTTGTCATGCACATGTATATTCCTTTGTTGCACAAAAATATCTCTTGTTGTGTAGGGTGATAGTAGTCTTATATGAAACAATGATTATGTGGTGCTCTTATGAGTGGAGGAAAGTTTCTAAATCATCTTCAAAATTGTGTAGAAAATAATTACAAGATTTTTGGAAAAAATAACCATTTCATTACTTTCCTAAGGAATTTATTAGGTTGATGGCAACCTAAAGGTAATTTTAGGGCATAAAAACAAGATGTGTATGGTTTTGATTCGTTTCCTAGTCCCTTTTAATATTTTAAAGGGTTGTGTTTTTCCTTTACCCTTGTTGGGATTTGTTAGGGTAGTGAACCTAAATTCATAGGTTGTTTTCCTTGAAAATCATGTATGTTCACCTCACCTTGCACTTGTGGTAGTTCATTCCTATCTAGTGAATTTCACTTAGTTCTCTCTATTGGTGGTTGTAGAGCCAAAAAATGTACTTTACATTTTCACACTATGTTTGGGTCCTTTAATAAATTGGACTTAATTAAGCCTCTAATTGGCTTAATTATGCATTTAAAAGCCTAATTAATCCCATTTTCCGAAAGGGGGACTTGTATTAAAAAATTGCAAACATTAATTAAATTGAATTGGAATTGTTGTGTCCTAGGTTTGGGGCCTAGGTACCATTCACCCAAGGGCGAATACACCCTCCTTAAGATTAGGACCCTAATTTTTAATATGATTTTGGTGGAATTTTTATGATTCAAGTTCAAGTTGCAATTGTCGAATTTTGAATTTTAATTGTCAATAAATTAGAAAATCACCTATAAATATGAGGTCCTTTTATCAATTCATGTCTAAGGAAAATTATCTAGCAAGAGGGCAACTTTCATATGAGAAAATATTATTGTAAAGAGAATTGAAGAGCAAATTTATCAGTCGTCTACAACAACATTTCAAGATCCTATCATGATGTCAAAGTTAATATGTGTTCATGCATGTTTTTGGAGCTAACATTGTGATGTAGGTTTCAAGTTTCAAGTCAAGATTCAAGCATCAAGATCAACATCCATTCAAGCCATTTCATTCAAGATCAAGACCTTGGAGAGATGTGTTAGACTTTAGTCCTTTAAAGATCTCCATTTAAGGTTTTGGTGATTTGCAACATAACATTGTTCATTCATCATTCATTCCATTCATGTTTCATTTTATTTCAAGGTTTAATTACCAAAACGAGGTTTGACCAAGCCAACCCCATATTCACGAAAAACAAACATTGTTCATTCATCATTCATTCCATTCATGTTTCATTTTATTTCAAGGTTTAATTACCAAAATGGGGTTTGACCAAGCCAACCCCATATTCATGAAAAACAAACATTGTTTTCCCTCTCTTTGTGTTTGCAGATTTATAGGTGAAGAAAGATAATTGAAGATTGATCAAAAGTGCAATTTTGCAAATTTATCAAGCAAAAAAAACTTAGATCCCAAATTTATTTTTGGCTTTTCGATAGTGAAACTTGGGGTAAAAAAAATATCAGATCTAGCTCTAGAGGACTTTAAAAGCTAAGAAGAAAAATCCTACAAAGACTCATTCACCATACGGTGAATCTATCCCAGGAGGACACTCAACAGAGGCTTTTGGTGATGGGTGCATAAATTCTTACTCATCTCAAATCTATTGAAAGTTGATGTTTTTTTTTATATTATGATTTAAATTGATGATTCAAGTATTATATTACACAATTAGATTCAAGTATTTTTCATTTATCTCCCAAAAGTGCATTTCAGACCGATTTACCTCATCCTCAATCATAAGGAAAATTGTAAGATCTCCAATAGGGTTGACTCACCTAAGGGTTGAAAGTCAATCTTAAATTTAGGGATCTCTTTTTCCTAATGAAATTAATAGAAAGATAGGTGCATCATACCATCCTCCATTTCATTTTGGTGAACCTATTTTTCTATCTTTTATTTTGGTGAACTTGACATCATACATCTAAAATTTTGAAATTGGAGTCCATTCAAACCCTGGATCTAGGAGTTACATTAGTTTGCATTACATTGCATTAGTTTGAATTCCATTTAGGTTTTTCAAATTTTCATTAGTTTTCATTTCATTTATGGTTTTAAATTTTCATTTTGCATTTTTTAAAATCTGAAAAATCCAAAAATTGCATGCATATTACTTTGACCTTGCATAGTACTTGCATATTGGTGTATTTTCAATCATCTACATTAGAAAATTTAGTTTAAAAACCGCATCCAAAAAAGTGTCAATTTTTTCATCATTTATCATTAATTTCATTTGCATTATGACACCAAAATCTAGAAAATTTTGTCACAAAAACCATAGTTTGCAACTTGGAATAGAGAACACAGACAACAACTCAAAATTTATATTTTTCATTTTTTAAACCCTATACAAGGACCCATTCGCCCTTGGGTGAATGAGTCCTTGAGGGAAAATTAGAACCAATTTTTTTTTTAGCATTTTTGTGGTATTGTACACTTCCTAGATCCACTGGTAAACCATTGTTTCAGTCTGACAATTTCTAGAATTTTTTATTTTATGCATTAGGTCTAATCATCCATTTAGGGTAGACATTTTAAATCATTCCAAAATTATTTTAGTATTGAAAGTCATCAGATATGTAGGACAATTGGTTATATTTCTTGTATCATTACATAAGTTGGATAGATTACTTTTCATATTAGCACGTTTCCTTTTCAAGGGCGTGGTTTTGATATGGTTAAAAATGGATTGCATAAGTACAACATCCCTTATTATGAGTACAATTTAGGGAAAATAAATGAGGTCATTAAGAAACATGTTAGCCATCCTACCAATATCTTTCCTAGTTATGAGAATATATTAGTGCAAGAGAACCAAACCATTACATTCCTTAATATCACCTTCCCCATCCTTAACTCAAACCCTACTATCTCTCCCATTTGTGAGGATGTTTTGATACAAGAGGATACAAGCATGGATAATAATGGAAATCATAATTTTTTGTCTCCTAATACCTCTCCTACTGGTGACAAAGGTATCTTGGTGAAAGAAGATGCAGTCATTGAGAATCATGAAAGTCTTATTTGTCCCTGTCCATCTACTTCTCCCACTTGGGAATATATTATGACAAAAGAATATGAGATCATTGAAACATATTTTATCACTTTACTGAGTCTCCATTCATTTCCTAACATCCCTCCCACTTGTGAGAGTCTTTTAGTAAAAGAGGATGTGATCATAGACAATCATTAGAATCATAGTTAATCTTCTACGAATATCTCTCCTATTTTTTAAGAGGACATTTTTGTGTTAGAAGATCCAATCAATGAGATCCATGACAATCCTATTTTTTTATTTTCCCCTACCTCTCCTACTTTGGAAGACATTATTGAACAAGGGGATGCAATCATAGATAATCATGAAAATCACATTTGTTCTTCTCCCAATATCTCTCCTATTTATGAAGAAGATATTTTGGTATTAGAATACTCACTCATTGAGAGTCATGAGAATCTTATTTCTCCCACTCCCAATGCTTCTCCAACTTGGGGAGATATAATTAAACAAAAGGATGCAATCAGTGGTAAGCAAGAAAATCATAATTTTTCTTCTCTACATGCCCGAGCCCCTACTTGTGATGAAGTTATCTTAAAAGAGCCAACCATTGAACATCATGAAAATCTTGTTTGCTCATCTCTTGAAAAATATCCTACTAGGGGAGATACCATGGTGTAGGAAGATGATACCATTGGTACATGTCTTTCAAACAATAGTGATGTGGCTTCTTTAAATGAAGATGATAAGGTGACATTAGACTTCCCCACGCTAGAAGATCATCAAAATAAGGATGTCTTTTGAGGCTATGAACATTAGATCTCCCTTGAGTGCTCTAATCATTAGAACTCCTAGAACTCCTCTAATTATTGGGCCTCCTAAGCTTCAACTTATCCTCTATCCACCCTCACAACAACCACAAGTCCAAAAAAAAAATTGTGCCTATCCTAAGACCACCTCAACACAATGTTTTGTAGGAACCGAGTTATAATACCATTGCTCACACATATAAAACAAGGAATAATAGGCAACCAAAAACCATCCTTACTTCATTACCATTACATCAACCTATTTTTCCTGGTGCTCCTCATTTATCTTTACATAGTGGATAGGAGTATGATCTCGTGGAACAACTCAAAAACACTCATGCTAAGATTTCTTTATGGGATATTACTAAAGCTTCACCTAATTGTGATAACATACTTCAAAGTACTTTACAACAAGTTTTTAGCCTTCCTAGTGTGCAACCAAATGATGTTACAACCCTAATTCAAGGTATGAACTCAATCAACTTAGAAATTACCTTTCATCAAGATGAGTTACCTCCATTAGAAGTGAAAAAACAAAACAATGCTCTGATAATAGTGGCTAGTATTAACAATAATGGTATCAAGTGTGGAATTAAGCATACTCTCATTGATAATGGTTTGACACTCAATGTTTGTAGTGTAATATTTTTGAATAAAATTGGAGTGAACAAGACTAAGATTGAACCTGATTCCTTGTCTATCTGTGTTTTTGATAATGTGGGAAAACAACTGCTTGGTGTGATAATATTACCTATTAAAGCTAGTAGGGTTACAATACAAACTCCTATCTATGTCATGCCCAATGTGTTAGTATTATTAGTAATATATTTATATATCATTGTATGGTTGGGTATTTGAGTATGTAGTTAAACTGCTCTACAACCAACCACTTCTGCTCTTTGTATAAATGCTTTGCATTATATCAAATGAATCAATCAAGTCTTTATTCCCTTCATATGGTATCAGAGCCTCTAAAATCTATGGGAATGTGGTACAAAAACAATGGTTCTATTCTTGTGTGTGATGGATAGAGCAATGGAGAAAGACACATAGGTGTGTAGAAGAGGTGTTAACCTATGCTAGGAATGATTAGACAACTTAAATAGAAAATGGCATGATTTTTTGACAAGAAAGGAATGATAATGATCAGTGAGCATATCAATATAAGAATGTGTGTTGAGATGAATGTAAATCATGTTGGCCATCATTGCCATTGAGGAAGTTAACCATTGGACACTCAATACTACCAATCATCATAGGGTAGTGTTCCTATTGTTCAATTGCATCATTAACTCTCTTAATGTTTGGAATAGGTTTGTTTTCCTAAAATGATTTGGTGAAAAATATTACTTGGGATTTTATTTTTTGGCCATGTTTAGAGAAGTTGATAGACTATTGCAAATGGCTTGAGAGGTTGCAAGTGTTGGGCCTCCAACATTGTAACTAGACTCATAATCCTCATTAATTTTTGGAAGAAGCATGTTGAATAGATGTGTAAAATCTAGGTGATGAATGGGGATCACATGACTCCTAAATAGAGTAAAAGGGGTATGAATGCAACATGGTTAGGGCAGTAGTTTGAATAATCATTTATATTGTGAATATTTTGGATTTCATGCATATAAGGGTTAATAGGTAAAGTTTTCTTTTGGAAGTTTTTTAAGATAGACTGATCAGAAAAATGTAGAAGATTTACCTCAATGAAGTCTATATGTGAGTTGGTGAAATTTATGGAGTTTTAACTTGTAATGAATTGAAAATTAAGTATGCCTCTTAATAGTGTTTCTATGAATTTGTATGTGGAGTGATAAGTTTAATGCCATGTATGTCAAGTGTTCCTTTGTGCACTGGTATGTTTGTGAGACTATGAAAGAAAGAGAGTTATCTAGAGGCCAAGAGGATGAGGACCCACAAATCATTCATTTACCATATATGTGGATTCTTGAATGGTAACTTAGTTATTTGAGTGCATCTCTTATTAGTGGTAAATTGGAGGTAAGTTGCTTTGCAAGAGAAGATGATACTCAAATTAATTTTATGAATATTGTAAGACATACCCGTCAAGTAATTTATCTTCTTACTATCGACACTTGGGAAAGTGCACTTCAAAATATTGAAATAATTGCTCAGTATCTTGTAGATGAGTTTATCAATGTTGCTAATGGATCTTCAAATAGTTATGCTTGGACTTTCGAGGTTATCTTTGCTATTATTGATGAGGCCTCCAAAGACTTGTCTAAGATTTTAAATGGATAGAGTGTAACAAGATCATATTGGAGGATGGTGGCATCGAAGGATGGAGGAATTTTCATCATCTTGAATCAGCTTCTCACTTTAAGATGATGCTTTGCATGAGAAGCATTTTTGGCTTTAATTTCTTACTTTTCCTTGTTTTTGTTGATAGATTTGAAGAATACATCTATTGAGAAGTTTGTTTTTTTGGAGATAGGTAAGAGATTTGGTGTAGAGATCAATATGGATGGTTGTCCAACAATATTATGAGGTTGCAATCAAGAATTATACCCTTTTGAGGGTCATCAAAAACCTTGATGGAGCCATGTGTTTGGAGACATCAATGTGGATTATTTTCGAATAATTTGAGAATTTGTGATTTAGGAGTTCATGGGAAGAACTTGGGAATTCAGCTAGGGGCTACACATTTTTGAGGGTCATGAGGCAGCTTGATGGAGTTCCACCTGATTTTAGATCTGTTTCTTCAAGGAAGATCTTTCCAAAGATGTATATACATTTTGTAATCAACAAGTTTTGTAATGTAAGCCTTAAGGGGGGGTCCCTTAGAAAAGTGAATATGAGATATTAGGGGATACATTTATAAGAAAAATGTAATAAGGGGGGGATGTTAGCATTATTAGTAATATGGTTATATTACATTGTATGGTCGGGTATTTGAGTACGCAGCTAAACTATTCTGCAACCAACTGCTTCCAACTGCTCTCACTCCTTTTATAAATTATTTGCATTATATTGAATGAATAAATCAAGTCTTTATCCCCTTCACAGTGATCTTTCATATAATCTTCTCTTACGTAGACCATTGATTCATGCAATGAATGTGATGCCTTCCACATTACATCATCTAGTGAAGTATAATTATAACAAGGTTTATACATTAAAAGTTGATCCTGAGCCTAAGAGTTGTTTACAAATTGAAAAAGGAATGAAAAATCCTCTTACAATATTGACACCAACTACAAAAGTGGAAATAATACAAGAAGAAAAAGAGAAGAATATTGAAGAAGTCATAAATCTATTGGATGATGATTTGGGTTCATTGGATTTCACACCTACATTCATGGGAGAATACAAGATTACACACAAAAAAGGAAAAGAGAAAGAAAATGACATAATATCAATGCAAGTTTAGTCATCAAAAGCATTTGAGTCCACAAATTTTAGCAAAGAAGAGGAAAACATACATCCACATATGAAGAGTGTGATCATGAGAAACCACTAATCCAAAAGAAATAGAAAAACTTTATAGAAGAGGTTATGAACTTTTGAAATAACTTGGATATAATGGAAAAGGATGTGACTAGTGCTAGAGAACAAGCTATCCATGTCCCTATATAGCCTAACACACAAGAAAAAACTAGTGGTCTTGATTATTGTCCCTTAAAAGAAACAAAAACATCAAAGAAACCTTTGCTTAATTTCAATGTCATCACACAAAAAGCTCGGGTATGTGTAGAATCACGATGAGCCAAAAAGTGGCGATATGATGGGTATGTGTAGAGTATGTGGCTAATGATTTTTTTTACCCAAAATTGATGAAACAAAAAGGTTTTTAAAGGAGATTCTCTTCCACCAATATAAATTATGCTTTACTTTGAATTTAACAAATAATTATTATTCATTTTCTATTTGAATTACGACTAAAGTCTGATTGATAGGCTAATTGAAAATATCTATAGCTTTCAAATAGTATCACATTTTTTGAATCTAAAACATGCGTCACATTCTTTCTTCACATATATAAGATTAAAAAAATGAATTTCATGAAGTTTTGACCAAGTTATGGTGGTTAGACATACAAGTTTTATATTTTTAAAAGTTGTAATAAAAATTCATAATTAATTATTTACTTGGAAAAAAATTACAAAAATATGCATCACATTGGGACATGAGTCATCTACTTATATCTAAAATATTATTAAAAAATATTATCATTTTATTGTGGTTAGGGTGGTCAGACAAACACCTACTTATTTTTTCCAAAATTTAAGTACTACATTGAAATTTCAAATTTTCACCAAATAGATTTTTTTTACATAAACCTAGTAGTTTTTGAACTACATTCAATTTTCTACAGATTCTATTCTTACATATTTTTTAAATAATATAGATAATTTATTCAAATTTTTACTTCAAGTTGCCTAACTCTATTTTTTCTAAATTTTTGCCACTTAAAGGCTTGTTTTTCCCATGATGATCCCACACATACCCACTCCTAGGACATCTTCAGACACATGTCTTAGTAAGGATTGGGGTTCATTATATTTTAGACCCTCCTCTAATGGAGAGTACAAAATCTCACAATCTAAAGAGTCTTGTGTATGTATGACACCTTGTAGTAAGCAAGAGACATCTTTGTCACAAAAGAGAGGAACATCTTCTACTATTTATCAAAAGGATACCTTGTCGAGGCTTCTCCAAGCCTGATTGATATGTCTGCCTCCAAGAACATGAAAGAAATTTTACAAAAAAAATTTATTTTGTGGACATCATCGAATTCATGGTCATTCAACTAATGAATGTAATTCCTTGAGTAATAAAATTAAACATCTTAAGTCTCGTGGATGCCAAGTGGGAGGTTTTGGTCTTGGTGTCATTGTGAGGTGGAAGGATGACATAGATTTGGTTGGCACAGATGGAGGATGAGTTGGATGATGATGGGTATTAAATGCTGGTGGGTGACACAAACTTTGTATTGGATGTTCATTTAGTTGTGTTATTACAACAGTCTATGGGAGGACAAGATGGTGTTGGTAACTATGGTGACAGTATATTTTTCTACGCATATGTTTATAGAGAATGTTGGGTGATGACATTCTCATTTCTTCATACAATTGCTATGGAGACTCCTATCAGTCTTCCGATAGGAAGAAAGATCTAGGTGTTCTATGGCCGAATAAGACATGGGAGGTTTAAATAATTGATTAAATTCTGGGATGAGCTGGTGTTGGGTGCGGTGGAGGTGCTACTGGGAGAAGAATTTATGTCCATGGCTGAGAGATGGATGATGAATGTTGATATTGTGACGAGGCTTTTAGCGTTGCTCTTAGACTTGGGGGTGTCATGAACTATGGTGATGCTCATAGCATGGAAATTAGTTTGGGATAATCTTCTCAAAGGGGCAATGGACATCTTAATTGTGGTGAAGCTGGGTGTTGGTTCCTCGTCCTCATGATTTGCATCGAGCATTGGTTCCTAGTGAGAGAATCAGGCTATATCCGTTTATCCTAGACATTAAAGGTGAGGATATTTAAAGGCATCAAGCATAGGCTAGATGTGGTTTGATTTTCCTAAAACACTACCTCTATCTGGAGTTGTCTGGTGGATTCGATTGTGGCTCCGTGATCCCACAATAGTGCTTTACAATTTTTGGCCAAACTGGACACAAAAATTATTATTTTTAACTAAATCTTCACATTCAGGCACCTATAGCGTCTAAACTATGAGGAATTTGAAGATGATGCAAACTAGAGTCTCATCACATTTTTTCTGTAGATTCTAAAAATATTTTTTTCAAAATTTTTGGAATCAGATTGCACTTCTTTTTCCATCTCCCATGAAAACTATTTTTTTCAGAAAACAACATTTTAAAAAAGTGACACACATCGTATAACACAACTTTTTTTCCATGAAGGATAAAATTCAAATTCTTTCAAATTTAGATTTTTAACTATAATATCTAGTGTGTCCACTTGGTTAGATAGTTTTTAATTAAATATTTTTTCTTTAAGCAAGTTTCGAAGTCAAACCAATTACAATTCAGACATAGCGCAACCGTATAATGCGTAACTTTTTTTCTATATATCAAAATTGAATTTATTTATTTTGTTGGATCAAGGACTTCAATATCTGGTGCACTCATATTTTTCAAATTTTTTTTGATAATTTTCTATTTTCCACATGTGCAGAACAAACCTTCATTTTCGATGAAAAACCTATGTTTAATAAAACTAAAAAAAAATACATAATAAAACCAAAACATATTAAAATTATATTCATTGGATAGCTCATTCTAAGGACTACCTGATTCCAGTTAGGTTTGTGAAGACTCCTCCATTTTCATCCTCAACCCGAGCTCCAAAGAGTAAAAATTAGGTTTTTTTGTGTTTCAGGGGGAGAATGAGGAATAAGGGGGGTTTGTACGAATCCCTAGGGGTTCAAGCGAACCTCCTTTCAATGTGCATTTCCTTTTGTTTTACTGGGCGAGAAATGTGGGCCTAGTAATACCCCTTTTGGGTTCAGTTGAACTTGTAGGTTCATTCGAACCCCTAAAACCAATTTTTTTTCCATGGGGTCATTTTTCTTAGTTTTCCTTCCTCCATCAAATTGTAAACCACTATTGTGGCTTCACCCGTAGGCTATTCAGAGATTATTTGATTGTGGAGGGTGTGGTTTGGGTGGATTGATGGGTTCTTTTCTCCTACAGGTTTTGTATTTTTCTCACTATGTTGTCATAAGTCTGGGATGTATGGGTCTGAAAGTTAGATGCTTGTATATTAGGGATGCTAGTGTGGGTCTGGTTGGTAGTATGGCCGGTGGCCTTGTAGGGTTTGGATGGTTGTAAGGGATTTTTGCGTGGTTGCTATATTCCTAAAACTATTATGTAATGCTATATCTTTCTTTTAATATCAATATAAATAATATTTACGAATAAAAAAAAATTCAACATCTTAAGGATTGTGGTGCTCTTCCTTGTGTTGATGCACCTGCTTCCTCTAATTGATAATTATTTTCATCTTATCATGTTTCTCCTCACCATGTGGCATTAGTAGCTTTATGTGTCTTGCTCATTAACATTCATGGTGGTATAATTTTAGGTGCAACCATATTTTTCTTGGCAACAACATGATAGTTCTTGGTGGTTTTCTTTGTCTCTATAATTGGGGGGCAAGGATAACTAGTTTGGGGAGGTGTGCATTCTTTCCAAGGATCCTATCTTTCTCTACTTAAAATACCAACATAGCAAGTATGTTGACATTTTAAGTGGGGGGCATATTGTCCCTCATTCATTATTTGCATTTCCCTTCTTAGTGATGATAACTTATACATCTCGTAGGAAGTGTGACCATTATATTTGCACTATTTAATTTTGGCATTATTATTTGCACCCCCTGAGGTGAGTTTCTTGCTTCACTTTGTTCATGGAAGTTGAACCTAGTGTAGCATTAGCATAGCATCTTGATCATGTTGTCGTTCCTTATCAAAGTTATCAGGGAGTATAACTTTTGGTATGGTTGACGTACATGAGCTTGTAGACCTAGTATGACTTTCCCATCGCCACTTACCTTGGGGGCTCACCTAGTGTATATAAGACTATACTAGCCCTTGTGATTGTATTTTGCATGGCCACTAAGCATAACACAACTTGCTTGCCTATGGAGTCATATGTTTCATAAGTGATTTTGCATCCTTATGAGTGTATTGATGGATGTGGCATAATGCAACTTGCTTTAAGTTCATCTTTCTTTCCTCTTTGCATTAATTTTGACATTGTATGTTTATGTATCTTATTTTTTTGCTTCATATTATACATTCATATGTGTCCCTTTGTGCTTATATTGGTTTTCCATGGGATCTTGGATCCTAACCAGGCTTGGCCACCTCCTTGATCTTTGTCATCCTATCCCATCAATATTTGCACACTTGGACCCCTTTTGACGTATATTTGTCTACTTTAGTGTAAGTTTGAGCATAGGGCTCATCCTCTCACTAAAGTGGGGGCTAAATTTAGTGTTAGAAAATATACTCTACATTTTCACACTATGCTTGGGTCCCTTAAAAATTTGGACTTAATTAAGCCTCTAATTGGCCCAATTATGCATTTAAAATCCTAATTAATCCCATTTTCTAAAAGGGAAACTTGTATTATACAATTGCAAACATTAATTAAATTTCCTTGGAAATTGTTTGTCCTAGGTTTGGGGCCTAGGACCCATTCGCCCAAGGGTGAATGGACCCTCCTTAAGTTTAGGACCCCAATTTTTAATATGTTTTTGGTAGCACTTTTACAATTCAAATTTGAGTTTCAATTGTTGGCTTTTGAATTTTAATTGTCAATAAATTAGAAAATCACCTATAAATAGGTCTTTTTATCAATTCACATCTAAGGAAAATTATCTACCAAGAGGGGAACTTTCATATGAGAAAATATTATTTTCAAGAGAATTGGAGACTAGATTTATCAGTCATCTACAACAACATTTCAAAATCCTATCATGATGTCAAAGTTTATGTGTGTTCATGGATGTTTTTGTAGCTAACATTATGATTTAGGTTTCAAGTTTCAAATCAAGATTCAAGCATCAAGATCAACATCCAATCCAACCATTTCATTCAAGATCAAGACCTTGGAGAGATGTGTTAATCTTTGGTCCTCTAAGGATCTCCATTCAAGGGCTTGGTGAGTTGCAACATAGCATTTTTCATTCATCATTCCTTCCATTCATGTTTTATCTCATTTCAAGGTTTAATTACCAAAATGGGTTTGACCAAGGAAAAACCCTATTCAACAAAAAACAAAAAAATTCATCTCTTTGTGTTTGTATATTTATAGGTGAAGAAGGAATGAAGATTGATCAAAAGTGCAATTTTACAAAGTTGTCAAATTTTTCACCAAAGTTTTCAAGCCATGAAAACTCATATCTCGAATCCATTTTTGGATTTTTGATAGTGAAACCTAGGGAAAACAAAAGCTTAGGTCCATCTCTTGAGGACCTTGGAAGTTGAGCAGAAAATCCCTACAAAGAATCATTTGCCCTAGGGTGAATCTATCCTAGGAGGACTCTCAACAAAGGTTTTTGGTGATAGGTGCATAAATTCCTACTCATCTCATATCTTCCAGAAGTTGATTGTTTCTATTTCTATTATGCTTAAAATTGATGATTCAGGTCTTACATTGCATAATTTAATTCATTTAGTATTTTTCATTTATCAACTAAAAGTGTATTTTAGACTGATTTACCTCATCCTCAATCATAAGGAAAACAACAAGATCTTCATTAAGGTTGACTCACCTAAAGGTTGAAAGTCAATCTTCTCCAAGGGGAACTCTTTTTCCCAACTAAATAGGGAAGATAGGTTCATACCCCAATTACACATTCCATCATATCCATCAAACCCCATTTCCCTTCATTTCAATGGTTATTATGGTTGGAATATGGTTTGATTGGGTTTTATAGGAGCATGTTTGGATAATTTTATGGTTATTCAAGAATTACCATTACAATTTTATAGAAATTGGTCTCCCATCATATCAAGAATATAGAGTAATAAGGGAGAATTGAAGACAAGTAGTACATGCATTTGGTTGGTAGAGTAGTCAATGTCATGTTGTAAAAATGAGAAGGGATGGTGTTGTAAAAATCTTGTGGAGTATGAGAGAATACTTGAAATAGGGGATTTATATTATTTCTCTATATACCTAAAATACCTTTTGAATGGTACTTTTCTCTTTGTAATAACACTAAATAGTTAGTTAGATGTTGTAGGCATACCCTTCTTAAATATTTTCTATCCTTCTATATTTTTATAAATTATGAATTATTTTTTCTTTCCATGACGACTATTTTACCTATTACATTATTTTTCTACATATAATAAATATTTATTTTAGGTAAATATTAATACAATGAGAATTGTTTAGCTAGTTATTAATCTTTTAATAAATTAATTATGTTTTATGATTTAAAATATTTTGTTTTGGTAAAAATGGAGATATTTAGTTTTTGGTTGTTATTATTTTTCTTTTTTTTTTCAATCCTCATTAATGGATACACTAAAGAGTACTTTTAATTCATGGGACTTCTTCGATAGGGGTACCCATTTCCCCCTTATCAACTTATTCTTTTGACTAAATACCTTAGGAGTTAGGACTATATTAAAAATAATGGTTGTTTACATGTTCTAGAAGGTTCATCTATAGCAAATTTTATCACTCATTAATAATTTGTAAATGATACAAGGCTTCTTTTTTTCTACACCCATCCTAGAAATTCAAATAATTAGTCTTATTATCTAATTATGAATATGGTTCTAACAAGATAGTGAATAGAGTTAAATCTAAAATCTTATTTTGTGATATGGGAGAAAGGAAAAATATTTTATATAGGTGATACTACAATAGTGTGTCCCACTTTTTTGAAAAAGTTGGAAAATCAAAATTTTACCTTCTACCATGCATAACAACCAAACCACTCACTCAAGGGTGAATGGTTCATCCTTAAGTCTTGGATACCATTTTTTAATAGGTTTAGGGCTTAGGAGCCATTCGCTCAAGAGCGAATGGGTCATCCTTAAGTCTTGGATACCATTTTTAATATTTTTTTGGTGGCATTTAATGATCTAAATTCAAATTGAAAAGGTCAACTTGTGGTGTTTTATTGTCAGGTAATTAAGGAAATGCCTCTAAATACAAAGTCTTTTTATCAAATTCAAATCCTAAACAATCCTAGAACTTCAAGAGATCAATTACAAAAGAAAAGATTATTGTCAGGAGCATTGGAGAGAGGATTTACCAGTCATTTATTGCTGCATTCAAGATCCTATCATGATGTCAAGATTTATGTGTATTCATGCATGTTTTTGGAGCTAACATTGTGATGTAGGTTTCAAGTTTCAAGCAAGCATTCAAGCATCAAGATCTATCAAGTAATTAAGCCATTTCATTCAAGATACAATCCTTAGATAGATGTGTTAGACTTCAATCCTCTAAGGGAATCCATTAAAGGGTTTGGTGAGGTGTAACAAGCTTTGTTAATTCATCAATTCCTTCATTTTGTCATTATTTCATTATCAGTATTTAATTAGCAAACTAGGCTTTGACCAAGGAAAACCCTTATCCACCAAAAAAAAACATTTTTCTCCTCTCTTTGTATGTACAGATTTAAAGGTGAAGAAGGATTGAAACTTGATCAAAAGTTCAATTTTGCAAAGTTGTCAAAGTTGTCATCAAAGTTGTTAAGACACCAAAACTCACCTACAGGTTTTATTTCTAGATTTTTGACAGTCAAACCTAGTGGAATTAGAATCTTAGATCCAAGATCCGAGGACTACAAAAAAGAATTTTTAGACCCTTGTGCCAATACCCATTCTCCCTTGGGCGAATATCCTTTAGCAAAGCTTGAAACCCACTTTTGGAGCAAGGTAAACACCATCATAACCTTCTCAGATCTGCTAGTTAATTGTTGTTTCTAATAGTGTTATCAAAATACTTCATATTCCAAGTGTTATATCTCATAGGTTTGATTGTTAAAACACTTTTATATCTTTCTCCCAAAACTACTTTTCAGTCATTTCTATCATAAGGAAGTCAAGGCAGCATAGTGCCCAAAACCTATGGTTGACTAACCTTAAGGGTTGTAAGTCAATTCTAATCATTTGTGGCACTATCCCTCTTCCTAATGAACATGGAAAAGGTGGATTTGTGATTAGGTGGACACCCCCTTTCTCTTTGATAAACTCCCCTTATCATACATTCTATTGTTTAGGGAAGGATCCTCTTTCCTATTGTTTCAATGATGTATTTTAGATCATATGAGTGATTGAAAAAGTGCGAGAAAAATAAAATTTTAAACAAGATATTGGATAATAAAAAGAATCCAAATGTTTGAATGCAAAGGCAAGTAGAATGGTGGAAAGATAAGTTTTGGTTTTATTTATTGAGAAAAAATGTTGGTTTTACCATCTAGAATTTATTTGTGAATAATATTCTCTCAAAAGATTTCTTAAAGTGTCTAATATAAGACTATGCCAACTCATACAATAATCCAACATCGAGCAAAAATCACTTATTTTAACATATTTTTTGTGTTTTATGTTGTTTTTCTAGATTCTATTTTTATGTTTAACCCTTTATATTTAATATATAATAGCCTCTTTTCAATGTATTTTGATAATTTTTTGTAATAGCTAAAAAGATTAGTTACATTAATGATTCACTTCTATTTTTGCCATGTTCTATACTCATGACCAAAATATTCTAATTTTATATTGTTTTGGCTCTAAATATTTCTATTGGTGAATGAAATGATATTTATATGGTTAGAAGACTTAAATTTCATTCATATTCAAATATTAAGGTTCTTTATTATTCTTGAACTTAAAGATCTCATCTCAAACATTAGAGGTTGCAATTTTATCTAGGTCTGAAAGAAATACTAGGCACATTTGATGATAAGTGCATCAAAGAATCTTCTTATGTCTTAAGCCAATGATCATCACTCACCACTAAAATATGAACTATGTTCACTTTAGTGTTGGATCTAATTCCACTAAGTTATTCATTTGTCTTGCATCAATTACGAGGGTTGACCTAAAGAAAATACTTATGAGGAAACTATATTTGAATGTATATTATAATATTTATTTACTTTATTTTAGATTGGCCTTTGATAACTCTTAAATTTGATTATGCCAATTTTGATAAATTTGTTGTATCTCAATTTCCACAAAAAATTCATATCTAAAGAGGGATTTTAAATTTTTTTCGAGAAAGTTTATTTTCCCTATAAAACTCCAACGGGAAAAGCCATATTAAGTATGGATATTATTTCCATTAGTATATCAATACCAAAAATTTAAAATTTCTACCCTACAAATATTTAAGAAAATATTTTCTTAGGTCCATAGTTACCAATAGTAAGATTCTCCTAGTTGTTAGTTTGTATGTTTTCAAAATTCTCCAATTATGTGAGATGATGGAACATAACTAGAAGTGAAGGTCAATGGTTATCAAAGATAACACTACATTCACATAGTTTAGAAATGTATAGATATAAAATATCAATAAACATATATAATAAAAGTAGTGCATATATTATAAAAAAATATATAATAATTAGAAAAAAATGACAAAATATGAGTTTTTTCACTTGAAGAATATTTTTGAAGTGAAACTCAACATAGTATTTTTTTTCTATTGCATACAACTCAACCATCTCCAATGAAATAATGAGCCTCTTACTTCACCATTAGGAATGTGCTAATATTTATTGACATGTGGATTTATTTTTTAAATAGTACATGAATCATGCGTAAGGAAAACATGAGTGGTTTAAAACATGGGTGAAAATAGAAAAACCAAGGTTCAATGAGATGATCCCTCTTCATGGTAAAAAATGGAAAATATGAAACACAAACACAATAATGAAGTTACTACTAGCTTGAGATATAGTCATAAATGTTTGTAAAAGATATAAAACTAACCAAATGCTAAGAAGACTCTAGATTTTAAAACCTCATTCACACTATGCCATTTTAAGAAGAAATTGTTTTATTTCCCAAATCTATTATCACATCAAAGGATTAATTAGGCGATGTCATTAATCAATATAGTAGTTGATGGTGTGTATGAAGCATGTATTCCTTGAGAGAAAGGATGAGGTTGTTATTTATGGACTAAAGGTAAGTTGAGGTACATAATTGATATAAAATAATCTGATATTTATATTAGATGATCTCTATATGCCAATTACTAGAGAAATCTAGTATTTACTTATCTTTCCATAGGATTTGCATTAAGTGGACATGAACCAAGGATGAAGATTCGATTAATTAATGATTTAGAGGAAGCATGGTTTGTGTAACAACAAAAATAGAGCGCCCCACCTTTGAGGAGATGGAGTACGGGGATAGGGTTCCTATTTCACTTGTTGTTTCATTCAAGTAAACCTTAGAGATCTCAATCCAAGGATGAAGTGGGGGAAAGAGATCTTGTGAGAAGATATCCTAGGGTGCCATGATTAATGACTAAAAGGGGGTTCACCACCAAGATAGGGCTTGGAAAAACAAGTAACATGCAAAACCTAATGATCAAACCTAATGATGTGCAAGACTTGAATAGATGACCTAGAAATGAATGCAAAACATAACAATAAACTAGAAAAGTATAGAGGGGCACCTAGAAACTTTTCAAAGCTTCAATGAAGACCTGAAATATTGAAAACACTGAATTTAATGCACATTGGGACTCATACGCTAGGTTGGTCGATTTAGTCCCAGATTAGGGTTTCTAGGTAGGAACAAAAATCTAGCAGTGACAAGTTTGGAACACCTAAAAATTGGAAAAAACCCTACATTGGGACTCATACACTAGAAGTGGCATATCACTCCTGCTTAGATTTTTTAAAAATTCAAAGCCTAAATTTTCTCTCCTATCTCTTCTCTTTCTTCTCAACCTAATTTTTGGGTTTGAAATGTTGAATTCTTCTCTGTAGATGGCTTTTAGTGATCTTGTAAACAAGGTGACAACTTTGATAATTTTGAAACTTTGACAACTTCTTCCAATCTTTCTCCTCAATGTGTCTTCAACCTAGGCCTACAAATCACACACTAAAAAGAGGTAAAAAAGTTTATTTGTTAGTAGAAAGGGGTTTTCCTTGGTCAAACCCCATTTTGGTAATCAAACCTTAAAATGAAATGAAATGGAAAGGAGGAATGATCAATGAACAAAATGATATGTTGCAACTCACCAAACCCTAGGAATAAAGTGTTGCAAACATGTATAAAATGGCTCCACAGGATGTGGATCTTGAATCTTGCTTGAATGATAGGGATCTTAACTTGAATTCTTACTTGAATCATGAAACCCTACATCACAAATGTTAGCTCAAAAAAAAACATTATGCATGATGACTTTGACATGATGGTATGTATATAGTAGTTGATGGTGTGTATGAGGCATGTATTCCTTGAGAGAAAGGATGAGGTTGTTATTTATGGACTAAAGGCAATTTGAGGTACATAATTGATATAAAATAATCTGATATTTATCTTAGATGATCTCTATATGCCAATTACTAGATAAATCTAGTATTTACTTATCTTTCCATAGGATTTGCATTAAGTGGACATGAACCAAGGATGAAGATTCAATTAATTGTTGATTTAGAGGAAGCATGGTTTGTGTAACAACAAAAATATGGCACCCCACCTTTGAGGAGATGGAGTACGAGGATAGGGTTCCTATTTCACTTGTTGTTTCATTCAAGGAAACCTTAGAGATCTCAATCCAAGGATGAAGTGGGGGAAAGAGATCTTGTGAGAAGGTATCCTAGGGTGTGATTAATGACTAAAAGGGGGTTCACCACTAAGCTAGGGCTTGGAAAAACAAGTAACATGCAAAACCTAGTGATCAAACCTAATGATGTGCAAGACTTGAATAGATGACCTAGAAATGAATGCAAAACATAACAGTAAACTAGAAAAGTATAGAGGGGCACCTAGAAACTTTTCAAAGCTTGAATGAAGACCTAAAATACTGAAAACACTGAATTTAATGCACACTGGGACTCATATGCTAGGTTGGTCGATTTAGTCCCAGATTAGGGTTTCTAGGTAGGAACAAAAATCTAGCAGTGACAAGTTTGGAACACCTGAAAATTGGAAAAAACCCTACATTGGGACTCATACGCTAGAAGTGGCATATCACTCCTGGTTAGATTTTTCAAAAATTCAAAGCCTACATTTTCTCTCCTATCTCTTCTCTTTCTTCTCAACCTAATTTTCTGGTCTGAAATGTTGAATTCTTCTCTGTAGATGGCTTTTAGTGATCTTGTAAACAAGGTGACAACTTTGATAATTTTGCAACCTTGACAACTTCTTCCAATCTTTCTCCTCAATGTGTCTTCAACCTAGGCCTACAAATCGCACACTAAAGAGAGGTAAAAAAGTTTATTTGTTAGTAGAAAGGGGTTTTCCTTGGTCAACCCCCATTTTGGTAATCAAACCTTAAAATGAAATGAAATGGAAAGGAGGAATGATCAATGAACAAAATGATATGTTGCAACTCACCAAACCCTAGGAATAAAGTGTTGCAAACATGTATGAAATGGCTCCAAAGGATGTGGATCTTGAATCTTGCTTGAATGATAGGGATCTTAACTTGAATTCTTACTTGAATCATGAAATGCTACATCACAAATGTTAGCTCAAAAAAAAACATTATGCATGATGACTTTGACATGATGCTTGATGCTTGAATAATGCTCCAAAACACTTGATAATTAGTTGTTGAATGCTCTTGTAATCTCCATTTTTCTATAATGCATGAATACTCAAGGTGATAGGTGACTTGTAAACTTGCTAGGTGAAAAATGAGTGAAATAACCTTGTATGTATACTTGTTTATGCCAACTTTCTTGAAATTACAAAACTATAAGCCTACATTAGATCTAATAGAATAAAATCCTGCCAAGAATTCGAATTTAATTTAGGTTTAAGCCACATGGAAATCATATCCTAGAAGTGGCATATGAGTCCCATTAGGCCAAGTTTGGTACACATTTTTCAAGAAATTCTTACTTTCTAGTGTGAAATCAGGATTGAGGCCCCGAAACATAGGTGGGACCCATATGCCCAAGGTTGCGTATGAGTCCCAAATCACTAAATATGGGCCATACAATCCAAAAACAAATGCATTATGATTGGATGTTCATTTATGTTGGGATTATCCTTCGAAAGATGTATTAATTAAGGCTTATGGATGAAAAATAGGACCAAATAAGGCATAAAGAAGCCCAATTTATTACTAAGACCCTAGATTAGTGTGAAAGTGTAAAGGTACACTTTGCAACACCCTAAATAGGGCATACCTAGGTTCATTTAGTTTACAAGTTCCCATGACCTAATGTGAATATGTTAAACACATTACAACACTAAATCAAGGAAGCGTTATGCTTAATTTAATAGGGAGGGCCTAAACAAGTGCAAAAATGTAAAGGTATACATTTTTTTTCATTACATTTAGCCTCCGCTTTAGTGACAGGATGAACCTGCTTCAAACTCACACTAAATTAGAAAAACTTTCATCAAGAGGGGTACAAGTGTACCGATGTGGGCGGCATAGGATAACAAGTATCAAAGGAGATGGCCAAGCCTCCAAGATCAAGATCCTATAGAAAAACAACATATGAATAGAAGGACACACATGAAAATGATATAAGGAGCAACATCAAGGCACAAGCATACACTGCCAGAGACAAATAAAATTAAAAAGAAAAAGAAAAAGAAAAAGAGGGGTGGATCAAGCTTCAACTATTTGTCATGCACATTGTGGATTGGATATAGGTTGTTTGTCCAAGAAACATTTATGAGTGGAACACGATGTCCACTATACAAACCCATGCACACTCACAAGGGCTAGTGGAATCTGGTATCCATTAGGTGAGCCCCTAGCGAGACACATACACACGCAAAGGTATGTGCTCACACAAACAAGCAAGTGGCTCTAGGAGAGTCACGCCTAAGTTCAACTCCCATACAATAACCATACCAAAGTTATACCTCATGATGACTTTGATAAGGCACTACACAATAATGAATTTTGAGCTTCATGAGGCAAGAAAATGTTCATATGCTTGACACCCATGAACAAATAGGATGGCACCATAGGCAAGCAAAGTGTGTTATGAAAGGTGTCCATATAACCATTATTGTAAATGAAAAATAGTGTAACGTACGTTCAAAGTAGTTTTTCTTAGTTCATGTAAGGTCTTTACTTAGGGGAATTTGTGCCTAATGTCTCCAAGAGAGGACCAATTGAAGAATAGAAGATTCACAACTTAGGGGATGCAGTGTGTCACATCAAGCCACTAAGAGGAATATCATATGCTAAGAGAGATCACAATCTTGAGGGACATCACTCCCAATGTCACCACAAAGCGAAAGACTCATCACATGAATTAAGAAGAATACACAATGAAGCATGAGTTGTAGAACAATAATGCTAATGAAAAATGGTTGTCCCCACAAAATCACACAAGGGATCCTTGGATTCAAGGTCAATATGTCTTTGCTATAAAGTTTTTATACAACTTGAAACTATCATCATTCCCCAAATACTCATGGAACATGAATAATGACACATAAAGAGAGAAAATAGAGAAAAACCTTTCAGGTCAACATGGAAGATACATCAATGTCTCGACACCTTGCTTCATCCCCAAAAGGAAAAGTACATTCGAAATGAAAAAATAAAGGAAAAGCTTTTGGGTCAACATGGAAGAGACATGAATGTCTCGATGCCTTGTGTCATCCCCAAAAGGAAAAACACAAGATAAATGAAAAGACAAAGATTTATGATATGTGTATGTGCAGGATCATGATGGGCCAAAAAGTGGCAATATTATGGGTATTTTGTAGGGTATGTGGCTGACAACTTTTCTTTTACCCAAAATTGATGAAATGAAAAGGGTTTTTAGAGGAGATTCTTAGCTTTCCACCAATATAAATTATTCTTTAATTTGAATTTAATAAATTATTATTATTTATTTTCTATTAGAATTAGACTAAAGTCTTGATCAATAGGCTGATTGAAAAACATCTATAACTTTCAAACGATATCACATTTTTTGAATCTGAAACATGAGTCACATTCTATGCTTCACAAACTATAGGATTAAAAAAAGAAAAATTAAATTTCATGAAGTTTTCACCAAGTTAAGGTGGTTAGACATAAGTTTTTATATTTTTAAAATTTGTAATAAAAAAATCATAATTAATTATTTGGAAAAAATTACAAAAAATATGCATCACATTTGGACATGAGTCCTCTATTATATACAAAATATTATTAAAAATATTATCATTTTATTATGGTTAGGGTGGTCAGACAGACACCTACTTCTTATTTTTTCCCTAAAATTTAAGTACTATTGCATTGAAATTTCAAATTTTCACCAAATAGATTTTTTTTTTTTAAATAAACCTAGTAGTTTAGAAACTACATTCAATTTTCTATAGATTCTATTCTTACATATTTTTGAAATAATATAGATAATTTATTCAAATTTTTACATCAAGTTGCCTAACACTGATTTTTTTGAATTTTTTGCCACTTAAGGGCCTATTTTTTCCATGATGATCCTACACACACCCATATAGATAGGAATGCAGGTATAAATAGAGGAATGTCACAAAGAGAGAGGGAGACATCAAATGAAACATCACGGGGGATCACATTATGCACATGAAATCACATAAAAGAAACATGCAAAAGAAAACAAAAGCAAGACTAGTAAGGCACATGTGAGTCAACCTATTAGCAGGTCATCTACATCCCAATCATGTTCATTATATATAGAAGGTGGAAAACTAGCCAAATGGACAATAGCAAGTGTTGAACTATGGTCATTACCAAGTTTAACACTCTTCTTAGGATAATTATCATTTAAGCTCATGGAAGAGGAAAGTAATGTATTCAATTCATTATGCACTTCTTCATCAATTTTAGTAACCTCCTCATCATCATCCAAGTTAATCACAATGGGAGGTCAAATGATAATGTCTATAGAAGGGTTTAGCTCCTATGGTGGTTGTTGAATAGGATATTTTTGTTGAGGTGAGGAGACTCATCATGCATTTTTTCAGTCAAGTTTGGATGTTGATTTTCTTTGTTATTTTCTTCATCTAACCTTCGAGTAAGAGCACGGTGTCTATGCCTATGCTCTCTAGCATTTCATTTTCTCTTAGTTTATTTTTCAATTGTGTTTGTGTAGGAGCAGGTCTATCAACCATAGGTTTCTTTTATTCCCTAAGGAGAGGAACGAAAGGAACCATGGGGGGTTGTTCAACCACTTTCTCTTTAGCTTTCTATACTTGTTTTATCTTAGGAAGCGTGGAAGGATTGTTTTCATTGTCACTTGGTCATTTTTAGGAGTTAGGAAAAGGATCTATCTTAATTTGGTCTTGGTTGTTTGGAATGTCTTTAGGTTCAATCATAGTTTCATCAAGGATAAGAGGCTCAGTCATAGGTCGAGGCATGTTTCAAAGGGATATTTTTGTTATACATTTTTCCTTAGATTTTAGATAATATTTGAAAAAGAAATCCTTAGGAAGTTTAATACACTCCATAGGCTCAGGCCAGAAGAAATCTAAGGAAAATTTCCCACAAATAAGATAGAGGATTAAAGCCACTATGATGCACAGTAAAGATTTAATTGTCAAAGGGAGAATTTAAGTATTTATGCATAATCTATGGGATGGATTCCATGGAGCCTAGCCATGGATAACCAAGATTCACACGATATTGATCCAATGTCTTGAGATGATGGAGAATGAGATGTCTAATTGTTAAATGGTCCAAAAATTTAAGGAAGGGTGATTGATCCCATCGAAAGGAATGTTGTGGACACTGGAAATGGATGCTTCACTCCTTGTTCACAAAATGGATATAAGGAGAGGGATCTGAGGATGTTTCACAATATTCACATTCAAGGATGCCTTAGAGATCTCAAACCAATGAAGAATGTGAGAGATTTGACTATAAGTTATCCTTGGAGATGATTGACACAAGAAAGGGGTCCACCACCAAGTGTAAACTTGGAAAATACAAAATGTTAAAATAGGTTGGAAATAGTGTGAGGTTTTGGAGTTTGATGTGTTCAAAAGGTCTGCAAGGACAGGGGAGGTCAAAATTGTGTTATGGCATGATGCCCTAGTTGGGAAAACAGGGGTTTTGAATGAAAAAGAGATGTTTGAGGGAGTAAAAGTGGGTAAAGTGAAGAGACAACATAATTTGGTGCTCAATTAAGTTTGTGTAGGAGAAATGAAGAGTGTTGGAATAGGTTTTAAGGTTTGTGTTCAGGTTTGGGGGTTTGGTTTGCTGGAAAGGCCAAACTTTTTTGGAGGGGGGTTTGGTTCATTTTGGGTTCGTTGGTACAAAAATCATGTAAAAAAAATATATAAATATATATGCAGCCTAGAAGCATGCATTAGGATTAGAATATCACATAACATCATATAAACAACAAAACCACCATAAACTTGATTGTCATTTAAAACATTCATCATAAATATTCATCATTGAAACTTGAATTGTGGTAGCTTGATATACAGAGTCTATTTATGCAAGGGTTCAATTTGTATGATTTTGAAAAAAGAAGCCAACTGAGTAGAGTTATCAGCGTTCTTCATAAATCATAAGAATTTTTTTAGTACACTAGCCATTTTGATGTTTTCTTGCAGTCTTAAACATTATTTTGTATCATTGTTACATTGGTATTGAGAGTGGTAGCTTAATATAGCTCCACAATAGAAATCTTGTTTACCTATGTAGTGTAACAATGGCATAGGTAGGTTTTTCTTTCAAAGAACCAAAGGGTGAGTGCACAATTGAAGTGTATAAACACATATATTTTTGTAATATCAAGGATACTTTTTGAAACTTCCATGCATTGCTAATCTAAAAGGAAAAGTATTATACATATCCTTTGCTTAATTGAGTTGGTTGTTCCAATCAAAGGATTAAATATATTGGAATATTTTTATCAATCATTTCATAGAATACTAATTGAAAATGTGTTTTTTTCTTTTAGATAAAGTTGTTTACCATTAATCAATTAATTTATTCAAGACAAACCGTGAAGGACAACAATGATCAATGCTATGGCTAACCAATTAATAAGTATACATGTGAATAAGTCAAGCATGTACATGTGAATAAGGGAAGCACAAGTAGTCACAAAAACATATGCCTTGAAGTATACACAAGAATACATGGTATACACAACTTAATACAAAGTATATGCACGAATACAAGGTAGACACATGAAAATGTGTAAGTTGCAAAGTATACAATCGAACACACGTAAGTCACAATGAATACATGTACATTGTAAAGTATACACTTGAATACACGTAACTCATATCTATTGAACCATGAATTTATAACATGCAAATATGGACACCATCGATAAAAAAGATTTGTATTAACCAAATAGCCATGTACACATACATCAATATATGTCGATATAAGAATAAAATATAGGTACAAAATAGCCATATAGGCTTACGAGAATTCCATATAGGTATATAGTGTCAAATATATCCAATACAAAATATGTACAAAACTACCATGTAGGCATAAAACAAAGGGCTCTGCAATCAAAAGGCTCTCCAGGCTCTCGAAATAAAATCTTGTCCTTTGTTGGTCGATCAGATGGCGATAGGTCTGTCACTCATTTCTGCTACACTCAAGGAGTGCTCCTACTACTCCTCATACTAGCGTTAAGCTCTTGGTGAAGTTTTAACTGTTACAATTTAAGAAATAAAAACATTAATATATAGAAATTACATTATAAAAAATGATATATTTAAAAAAATAATCACTTACGGTCATCTCACAATCACTCTCCATGAGGGAAATATTCGTAGGCCAATGCTAAGGCATGCTCAAGCCCTATATAAACCATCCAAATAGAAATTAGACTATGAATAAATAATTTGGTTTGATTTTTCACGTGAACTAACATCTATAACAACGAATGTAAATTAAAATTTAGTAATTTGCCTCATACCTCCCCTATCAGAGCCATCAAGGATTGTATAGCGGATGAAACACCGATATCCATTGCCCTCGTAACATTTGGAGGTGTTTCAACAACCAACATCTGAAAATAAAACAAAACATTATTTAATCACAAAAATGTTACAATAGCGATCCACGTAATGACTTATAGCACGTATGAGATCTAATGATTTTTTTTTGAGTACTTATTAAACTATATATTTCTGATTATCATGCTTACTATTTTCCCTATCCATATCTTGTTTGAAAGGATGTGTTTTTAGGCTTTTACCCATAGCAGCAATCCGCTGAATCATTTGATTAAATTCTTTCATAGACATGTACAAAAAATGTGGTGGCATAGAGAAGGAAACTTGAACTGTTTGAAAAAATGTTTCAAAAGAAATGGGGTCTCATGGTGATGGAATGCCATTACAAAAAAATGCACGTCATGGCATTCCATCACCATAAGAAAACATTTCTTTCAAGAATTTTTTCAAAAAGTTCATTTCCTTCTCTATGGTAAATTATTGCTTACTATTATGCTTTGATAGATATTTTTCCAAGCATCCATAGTTTGTTGGAAATCACCTATTTTAGGCTTTTAGCCATAGCAATGAAGCACGAGTAGTTTGATAAAATGCTTTGGTGCACATGTATGCAAAATGTGGTATCATAGAAAAGGTGGTGAGAATTTTGAAGAAATTCCTCGAAGAAATGTGGTCTCATGGTGATGGAATGGAATTTCATCGTGCCCTGAGACAACATTTCTTCGAGGCTTTTTTTGAAACTACTAACTGCCTTGTCTATGCTATTGCTTACTATTATGGTTTCATTGATTTTTCCCAAGAATCCATAGTTTATCATGTAGGTGCACATTTGCAAGCACATGCCCCCATGTGAAGAAATTGCATCCAGTTGCTTATGTTGACTTTCTAAACAACTATATATTGAAGTTAAAATTTTGTCATCCATCAACATCTAGTTATTATTTATGGAATGTGAAGTAATGCTTTGAGTTTGAATGATGTGCAATGCAACATAACCAACTATATGAATATAAAATACACAAATCTATTAAGTACAATTCAATAGTTAAACTCTTTATTCTATTACCTGCATGAAAGTTTGAGTAAATCCACTGGCATTGGGAGGTGTTCCCTCGAAACCTCCAATATTACCCTGTTCAACATCCAAAATCACATATTAAAATACCATTTGTAAAAAAATGCTATTAACATGTAATAAATTTATAATTGTTTAATAGTTACATATCCTGCTGATAGGTGTACTACATAAATAAGTAGGTGGAGGGCCAGTGTATCAAGTCTTAACAATGTGACCCTGCAATTTTATTAAAATCATAAAACTAAATTAGTTAATCTTGCATTTCAAAATTGAAATTTAATAAATTAAATTCAATGAACATGCTAACTTTTACTCAAGTATCAATTCCATACACATCATGCAAAATGTCATCTGCCCTCTCCATCTCCGTAGCTACATATGGATCCTTTGTAGTAGCCTCCTAAGTGTCGGTGGGGTCATATGAACAAGTAGTCCCACAATATTGACACACATGGGTTCGAAGGCCACCACTCGAAGACTACCCTGCATGGGGCTATAGAATAGGGCTAGTATGATGGATGACACTCTGAGTCAAAGTGTTGATTGCCTACAATGTCTTTACGTCATCACCCTCCTTCGCGATGGAAGGCATAACAATGTGCTCACGAGGTGGCCTAGGGAGAGCTCGTCTCCCTTGCTACGTAGAATCTGGTTGTGCACCGGACCTATCCTGAGCCAACCCCCCACCTCTCCCTTGGAAGTCCTCATATAAATATAATTTGGGATTTTGTTCAATATGAACTCACTGTATAGTTTCCTAAGAAAATACTGGGGGACTTCACAATTGTTGCATGGTCGGTCATCAAAGACCATGTACCACCTATCATAAAAAAGGTTCCTAATCTCTTGGTGGTGACGCCAATGA
Organism: Sequoia sempervirens; assembly: GCA_007258455.2. Taxonomy (NCBI): domain Eukaryota; kingdom Viridiplantae; phylum Streptophyta; class Pinopsida; order Cupressales; family Cupressaceae; genus Sequoia; species Sequoia sempervirens. The sequence goes on along the minus strand of VDFB02026320.1, from coordinate 55,198,547 downwards.
ATAGGAAACCTCTTCGCATTGAGAGTAAGATTTTTATTTGTGTGTGGGTTAGTGAATAATGAACACAAATCACCTTTCATAATTTTTAAATCCTTTACTTTTTTATATGATAGTTTATCTACATAATATACCCTACCCGCCTACCTCCTATCTTGCCATCCAGTTATTTGTTTGCTAATTGAATCCACATTTTTTAACATATCTTTCAATGAATTTGTGAGGGTCATTCTTTCTGTGGTTGAACCATTTGGATCACTCAACCTACTAATAAAATCTTCAATTTTCTTTTTGTTGCTCTCAATCTCACTCATTAAATTTTGTTGAGTGCTAGGAGGGTGTTGAGGGATTACTGAAGGAGGTTGTTGTTGAGGTTGATTTTCTTGTTTAGGATTTGGTTGCTCTTCTTATTGAGGATTTTGTGGGTTTGCAGGTTCATTTGCATCTCCTACAAATTCAAAAATTTATATATCAAATATAACCTTAAACTAACAAAATCAACCTAAAACTAAGAAATTCAAAACAAATATCAAACAATACTTACCTCTCCAACCTCTTCATCATCATGGCACCATCCTTGCAAAGAAATAACAACTATATTGAATATTTTTGCTCGATCCCTCCTCCTAGAATGCAAGCGTGAAAATGAGATTTTTCGGTCATGGGCAAAGTAGAAGAATAGTCGACATAAAATGAATCACTTTCACTTTTTTCTTTCTTTTAAGTTGCCATAACGCGAGTGTGTTATAACGCACTCACATTATGAGTTTTCAATGTTTTTTTTGAAATTGGCCACAAAATTGTAACCCAACTTCATGCACCTGTCCAAGGTACAAATAGAGGAATGTCACAAAGAGAGAGAACATCATGGGGGATCACATTACACACATGCAAGATTTCACACAAAAGAAAAAGAGAAAAAGAAAAAGAAAATTCAATTCAACCTATGAGCAAGTCATCTGCCTCCCAATCTTAGTCTATGTAAGTGAAAGGTAGATGATGAACCGAAGGGAAAATGACAAATGCATTACTAGGACAAGGCTAACAATTTCTTTCCCCCATTGAGTGCGAGACAAAAATGAGTCGAGGTAGGTGATGGGAAAGGTCATGTAATAGTGAGAAATGTAACATTCTATAGCTATTACATGACAGAGAGTAGTCCAGAGTATGTTATGCAATCACTGGATAGCAATTATTGTCATCAAAGTGATACTTGCTCAATATTTCTTTCAATGCATGAAACTCATCAGTACTATTTCCAAGAACTTGATGATATGCACAATGTGGAACTTTTGCATCTTTAGGATATAGCACAAGTTGGTTCATAGGTGGTAATAATATTATTCCTCAAGGTTGACAAGAATTTGTTATTTTCATTCACTTTCAGGTGGTGGGCAAGGAGACTTTAGTTTTTCTAACTTGTAAGGCCTCTTACGTTTGCTAGATTCACCCTTTTCTCTAATTGAAGGAGGAGGACCTAAAGTGATCCTCACATCCTTGTCATTATTATGAATAATTGGTTTTTCTTTAGGAAGGACATTCAAATCAGGAGGGGAATCAAAGGTCACCATACCATCATCTTAGAGCCTTAGATATTCTCAAGGAGGTTGTCTGTTATAAGAGGGATTTTGATATCCTAATCCTTTTGTGTTTTCATCCATTGGTTTTTGTTCTAGGAGTTGATGAATTTCATGTTCACTTGTTGTGTTACATCCTTGTTTACTCAAGATTGTGAAGCATTTTCCATATGTATCTTGAAGGTTAATGGGAGTGTTTGTTACTTTATTATCATAAGATGGTTGAGTGTTTTCTTGTCTAGAGGAACTAAGTTCATCTATTATAGGGAACTTAGGTTCAACTTTTGTTTCAGGGTGTAAGTAACCAAACATCTCAGGAGATGGTTTAGTGGTAGGATTTGGTTGGTGCATGGATGGATAGAAGGATGTGTTGGCCTCAAGGTTATCAAGAAAATCATTTACGAACCTATTCATACTATCATCATCTTCTCCAATGATGTCAAAATCATGAAGAAGACATGTATTAGGATTTGAAGGAGCATGAGTGAGTTCAATGCCATTAGGGTCATTTCCAAAGGAACAAATTAAAACATCCACTAAGGACTTTAATGACATCAAAAGCTTGCTGAAGTACATATCTGTGATGTAAGTTTCAGAGTCTAAATTATGCAATAATGTTGTAAATGCAAATTTGATTTTAAGCAATGCGCAATCTTGACTAAAATTAATCTAAATGCAATGAATTGAATGAAATATAAAGTTTGAAAATAGAAACAAAAATGTAACAAAAACAAATAAGAACTCAGAAAATGAAGATTAAATGCCAGGAAATGTAGTGCAAAATGTGCAAAGGGATTGATTTACCCAAGGTGGCAAATGAGTCCTGGTACTGATTTTTTTGAATTTTTTTAGAATTTTTGTATTGAATTTTATGCTTTTTATGTTTTATGATCCTAATATGAGATGCAGATGTAGAATTTTACTAATTTTTTAATGAGATTAAATGCAATAATACAAGCTAAATGAGCTTTTCACTAATGCAATTTTTGAAACCCTAGAATGAAAATTAACTAATGCAAAATGCAATGCAATGTTAATGCACTCCAAATCAGAATTATGATGTTCAAAAGTTGGGTTCACCAAAATGTGGACACTGGAAATGGATGCTTCACTTCCTTGTTCACAAAATGGATACAAGGAGAGGGATCCAATTTTTCAATATTCACATTCAAGGACACCTTAGTGATCTCAACCCAATGAAGGATGTGAGAGATATGACTATAAGGTATCCTTGGAAATGATTGAGACAAGAAAGGGGTTCACCACCAAGTGTAAACTTGGAAATACAAAATATTTGAAAACATAGTGTGATATGGAAAATACCTAAAAATGCAAGTAGAATGTAATAGAAAATATGAAACTAGAAATGTGCACTTGGGAAACTGAAGGAGGTAGAATGGAGGTCCAAAATCCTAAAAAAATTGTTGTTTATGCTGACTAGGAATATTACGCCAAGTTGGGTGAATCAATCCAGTTTTGGGAAAACTGTGTCAAAATAGGTTTCAACCAAAAGGGTACTCAGATTTGCAAAAATCTTCTTTAGGCCTAGGAAGTTGGACTCATTTTCCAATAGTGGTGAATCAGTCCACTTATGGATTTCTAGAAATTTGGAACTAGATTCTTAGCTCTCAATCTTCTTTGCTATTCTTGATATAGATCTAAGTCTGAAACTACAAAAATTTAGCCTATAGTCCTTCTCCAAGGCTTGTTTGCAACTTTGCCAACTTTGAATTGCTTTGAAAATTTGATGACCACATTTCCAATCTTTCTCCTTGATAAATCTGCAACCTGTACCTACAAATCACATGCAAAGATAGGGAAAATTATTGTGGGGTTAGTGGATAGGGGTTTGCCTCGGTCAAACCACTTGTTGGTAATTAAACCTTGAAATGAAAGAAAATATGAAAGGATAATGATGAATGAAAAAATAATGATGTTGCAACTCACCAAACCCTAGCAATAAGGTGTTACAAACATGTAAGTATTGGCTCCAATGGATGTGGACTTGGAATCTTGCTTGATGTTGATAGATCTTGAATGCAATGCTTGCTTGAATCACACAATCCTACATCACAAATGTTAGCTCTAAAAAAACATGATGCAAATAATCTTTGGCATGATGACTGACACTTGAAGAAGCTCTTGAATGCTTGAAAATATTCCATTGAAATGCATTGAATGCTCTTGTGAATTCTTCAATGCTCTTGTGAACTATATGCATGAATACTTGATTGCTTGATCAATCTTGCTAGGTATGAAAATGAGAGAAAGGATCTTGTATTTATATTCAATTATGCAATAATTCCTAAAATTGCAACACTATAGGTTGACCTTAGATCTTGGAGAATAAAAACCTACCAAATTTTTAAATTAAATTTGAATTTTGAGTTAAAGAGGACTCATTCGCCACCTTGGGCGAATGGGTCCCACCTAAGGGGACTCATTTGCCCTGAATGGTGAATGAGTCCCACCTTTGGAATTTGAGGTGGGTTTCAAAATTTTGATGTTTTAGATGATATTTTTTAGGATTATTCTTGAAAATACACATAAGTAAGGCCTATGGATGAAAAGTAGGGCCAATTAATGCGTAAGAAAGCCCAATTATTAATGAAAAGCCTAAAAAAATGTGAAAGTTTGTTACAAAACTTTACATACCTCTAAGAAAGGCTTGGTAAATGATGAAAAGAGGTTATTTAGGTGGAAAACATTAACAAGACCCTAGCAAAGTTTGAAGCTATGTTACAACACTTTACAAAAATTAGGTAAGGTGTGATTTAAGTCTTTTTAGTTCAAAAGGGCCCAAGACTTAATGTGAATGTGTTATCCACATTACAACATTAAATCAAGGCAATTTTAAGCCAAAATCACAAGGAGGGCCCAAATGAGTTAGAAAAAGTAGAAGGGTTACTTTTTTGGTGACCACAAAAGTGAAACCATTATGCATCTTTATCCATGATTTTGGTTTATCATATGTTTCTTGATAGAGTTCATGCACAAGTAAGAATTCATCAGTGATCACATTCTCTCCACATACAAGATCAATTAATATCCCATTAGTGGGCTTATCATTGATTCAATTGGCTATGAAAAGAGGACCATTAGGTGTTTAAGTATATCTTGTGAGGAGAAAGCAATGCCAAGAGGATTTTTAGTTTGGCCCTTATGAGGTTGAATTTTGATCAATCCAACCATATCATCCAAAGGAATTTTTCATTAGTATCCATAGGATCTTGTTCAACAATATCCATGTTGTCGTCATCCATGTCAACATTCATCACATCATTCTTTTTATTTTCTTTGACAAATGAAACATCATGTTTTGGCATAGGGTTGGTAAAGATTTTCAGGTTTTTGTTAGGAGGGGAAACAAACTTATTTCCTTGATTATTAACACCTCCAACTAAAAGTAGACTGAAATCAATGAGTTCTTGCACAAGATGTTTAAGACACTTACAATGTTTCATGTCATGTCCATTTTTTCAGCGATAATGGCAATAAGCATTTGATCTAAGGTTTGGGGGTAAGGGTTTATTATGATTATCTGCAATAATAGGAGGTAAGGTGATATTTTTCTATTCTAAAAGTTGTGACATTGTGTTATAAAGGGTATCAGGTGAGGGAGAATTTCCTAGCCGGATACCCAAACATGAAAGAGTTCTCTTCCTTATAGTAGCCACTTGGGCATCAACATGTTGAGTTAGTTGAGGAGGGTTTAGTTGGAGGAAACCTTTATTATATTTTCTAAAGGATTGGTAATTATTTTGATTTGTGGATTCAGACTTTTCAGGACTGTGAGAGGTGGATTTTATTTCATGACTACTAACCAAGTTTTGATAATCACGTAGGGCAGTACACAAGTGAACGAAGGAAGGGAATTTCATAATAACAAGCTTATCTTGCATCTTAGTTTGCAAGTTCTCAATGAACATTCTTTGAAGGTGAGGATCAAGAATTTGCACATCGAATTGGGAATAAAGTGATTGGTAGTGTGAAATGAAGTCATTTATCTTTTCATCATCCTTTTGCTTACATATCACCAAATTGGCCAAGGTCGTCTTATGGGTCATGTGCACTTGGAAATGGTTAATAAAATCCTCAGTAAGTTCATTGAATGAACGAATTGAGTTATTCAGTAATGAGGAAAACCATTCTAAGATAGTATCATTCAAGGATCTAGGGAATAGTTTAGCCAAAAGTTTTCCCTCAAAGATGAAATCACTACATAGATAAAAGTGGAAACATGGTTAACAAGATCTCCATTCCCACCATATTTTTCAAATCGAGGAACTTCTACACTTTATGGCATTTGTTCTCTCAATATCTCCAAGGATAAGGGATTGGTTTTGATGTATTGTGAGGTTTAACCATTGTTGTTTTGATTTAGGGTTGTGATTTGTTGTTGGAGGGATTCCATGCTTTGTAAAAGTGTTCTAATTATAGCATCATTGTTTTTGTAAGGTGGAGGGGTATAAGTTGGAGTAGTGTATGTATGCGGAGGACAAGTGGATTGTAAACTTGAGATGGAGGAGGTTTGAGGAGATATTATAGTCAAAGGCACAAAGCTAGAGGAATTCCTTGTGGAACTACCTAAGGAAGTGTTCACACAGCTAGTGGGTAAAAGCACAAAGTTGTGTCACACTTTATAAAGGAAATGGCCAATGCTAATCCAACTTTTAAAATTGAATCACTAAAAAGTGGCATATATGTTTTGAATTTTGAAATGATGTAAACTAGTAAAATATGTATTTTTTAGTATATTTTATGTTTGTATTTTTTGAAAAAAATTGAAAAATTATTTTAAACTAGTTTTTAATAAATTAACACTATAATTTAGTTGCTGATAAAATGCTGAAAATTGAAGTTGCATGGGACGTCAAACTTTTTATAGTAAATTTTATTATTTTTCTTTCAAATTTTTTGTGTGTATTTATAACTTGAAACTTTAGTGCATGGATATATTTTTTTCTAATTTTGATAAGTATATAATTTTAAATAAATATTAAAATGTGCGTGAATCAAAAAATAGTTGTTTCCATCGGACGTCAACTTTCATATTAAATATTTATCTAAAATGGAAAAAAAACTATACCATCTTGAAATAGATTCTTTTATCTAGTGCATCATATTTTTTTCTATTTTTTTCAATAAGTTTTGTTATTTTTCCTTGGCATGGTAATCAACCTAATATTTTTTGCTGATAACCTACTTTTATTAAAAATAAAATATAAAATATAAATAATAATTAAACTATTGAAATAAATATATTTTTGAAAACTACACTTATGGATCTACAAAAGGGTATTTTTATATTTTTAAAAAAATGTTATTTACATTAGCAAGAGTTATTGAAACCTCAAGTTTTTCAAATAATTTTTTTTTTTGGTAAATTGGACTCAAAATGGTGCTCCATGTATTTTTAGCCAACAATTTTAGTTGAAAAAGTTGTGGAAGTATCTAACTTAGTTAGAATGAATCTTACTACACCATATGTTTGACCAAAATTGATTTTTAGTTAGAAATACTTAAATTCAGTTGTGCTGATAAGTTGGCTGAAAGTGTGACACAACTTTGTGCTTTTACCCTAGTAGGTTGAATTGTTATGGTAGGTTGAGTACTAGTGTATGTAGGGATAGAAATGGGTATCGTAGAGGTAGGGATGAAAGTTCCACCTAGCTTTAAGTGCATCCCAAAGCTTGAGTGGAGCTAGGGATAGTAGGAATAGTGTTGTTAATGGGAAACATAGTACTTGAAGGCATGGTAGTCATTGAAAGTGAAGCATGCATACTAGGATCTGTATAGGGTTGATTATCCACACTATCAGGAAGAGAGATAGAGAACCCAAGATCCATGATGAATGGTGCATCATGGGATATCATGAGTCTCAAACTATGTCTCACAATAATATTGCTAATAGGAAACCAAGTTGTCAAGCTGAATACAAGATTTCACAAGCTTAGTGGACAAACCCAAAATGGAAAGAGGGTAAAGGGAAATACAAGGACCTAAAATGAAGCGTGAATGCAAGTTTTAGATTCTAAACAATGTAATTTACTGATTACACTATACAACAATCTGAAATGAAATAATCTAAATGAAAATTTGAATTTAAGCAATGCACAAAATGAACTGATTTAACCTAGATGCAATGAATTGAATGAAACAAAAACTCTAAAAACTAAAACAAAAGGCTAACACCAGTAAAAAAAACACATAAAAAAAGTTTTTAATGTTGTAAAATGTAATTTAAAATCTAAAATGGGACTAAATCACCCAAAGAGGTGTATGAGTCCCAATCAAGGTTTTTCAAGGGTTCAAATGTTGAATATCAATCACCACATAATACCCAAAAACTAGCCAAAATCTTCTATACTAGGACTAAATTTCCTAGAGGGGCGTATGAGTCCTAGATTAAGGTTTTTGCACAAATTTCAAAAATTTCTAAGTGAAATTTATGCTTTTTGGTTTGTATGATGTCTAGGCTAAGTGCAATTACAAATTTCAGATGAAATTCAATGATGCTTGAGAGACAAAAATGCAACCTCTATGCACTTTAACTAATGCAAGATTTAGAAAACCCAGATGTAATTTAACTAATGCCAAATCCTAATGCAAAGTTAATGTAAGCTAGATCTAGGACTATGATGCACTCAAATAAAAAAATGGGTGTTCACGTCGAGTTCACCAAAATTTAACAATAGAAATAGGGTGCCCCACCTTTGAGGAGATGGAGCATGAGGATAAGGTTCCTATTTCACTATTGTTTCATTCAAGGAAACCTTAGAGATCTCAATCGAAGGATAAAATGGGGGAAAGAGATCTTATGATAAGGTATCCAAGGGTGTGATTAAGGACTAAAAGGGGTTTCACCACCAAGCTAGGGATTTGGAAGACAAGTAACATGCAAGACCTAATGATCAAACTTAACGATGTGTAAGACTTGAATATATGACCTAGAAATGAATGCAAAATATAACAATATACTAGAAAAGCATAGAGGGGCACCTAAAAACCTATAGAAGCTTGAATGAAGACTTGAAATGGTGAAAACGCTAAATTTAATGGACACTAGGATTCATACGCTAGGCTGGGTGATTTAGTCCCAGATTAGGGTTTCTAGGCAAGAACAAAAATCTGGCAATGACCAGTCTAGAACACTTGAAAATTGAAAAGATCCCTACACTAGCACTCATACACCAAAAGTGGCATATCATTCTTGCTTATCTTTTTTAGAAATTCAAAGATTAGATCTACTCTCCTATCTTTGCTCTTTCTTCTCAACTTGATTTTTGAGTCCAAAATGTTGAATTTTGCTTTGTAGATGCCGTCTAGAGATCTTGTAAACAAGGTGACAACTTTGATAAGTTTGCAACCTTGAAAACTTCTTCCAATATTTCTCTTCAGGGTGAAGCCACAATAGTGGTTTACAATTTGATGGAGGAAGGAAAACTAAGAAAAAATGACCCCATGGAAAAAAAATTAGTTTTAGGGGTTCAAATGAACCTTCAAGTTTGACCAAACCCAAAAGGGGTTCGACCAAACAAGGGTTCAAGTGAACCCATTAATTATTGGGCCCACATTTCTTGCCAAAAAGCATATTCAGGGGGGTTCAAATGAACCCTAGTTTGAACCAACCCCTAGGGGTTTGCTCGAACCCCTAGTGGTTCATATGAACCCCCCTAATTCGTCATTCTCCTCCTAAAACACAAAGAAACCTAAATTTTTACACTTCAAAGCTTGGGTTGAGGATGAAAATGGAGGAGTCCTCACAAACCCAACTGGAATCAAGTAGTCCTCAGAACAAGCTATCCAATGAATATAATTTTAATATGTTTTGATTTTATTATGTATTTGTTTTTTTAGTTTTAATAAAAATAGGTTTTTCATCAAAAATGAAGGTCTCTATTCTAAGCATGTGGAAAAATAGAAGATTATCAAAAATAAAAATAAAAATGAGTGCACTAGATATTGAAGTCCTTGATCCAACAAAAAAAAATTGAATTTTGATACATACAAAAAAAGTTATGCATTATACGATCGCGCTATGTCTAAATTGTAATTAGGTTGACTTTGAACTTGATTAAAGAGAAAATATTCAATAAAAAGCTATCTAACTAAGTGGAAGCACTAGATATAAGAGTTACAAATCTAAATTCCAAAGAATTAGAATTTTATCCTTCATGGAAAAAAAAGTTATGCATTATACGGTGTGCATCACTTTTTAAAAATGTTATTTTCTAAAAAAAAAAAAAATTATGGGAGATGGAAAAAGAAGTGCAATCTAATTCCAAAAATTTTGAAAAAAATATTTTTAGAATCTACAGACAAAATGTGACAAGACTCTAGTTTGCATCATCTTCAAATTCCTCACGGTTTAACTGCTATAGGTGCCCAAATGTGAAGATTTAGTTAAAAAGAAATAATTTCAGTGTCCAGTTTGGCCAAAATTTGTAAACCACTATTGTGGGATCACCCTTCAATGTGTCTTCAACCTAGGCCTGCAAATGACACACTAGAGAGGGAAAAATATTGATTTGTTAGTAGAAAGGGGTTTTTCTTAGTCAAACCCTATTTTGGTAATCAAACCTTAAAATGAAATGAAATGGAAAGGAGGAATGATCAATGAACAAAATGAGATGTTGTAACTCACAAAACCCTAGGAATAAAGTGTTGCAAACATGTATGAAATGGCTCTAAAGGCTGTGGATCTTGACTCTTGCCTGAATGATAGGGATCTTGACTTGAATTCTTGCTTGAATCATGAAACCCTAGATCACAAATGTTAGCTCAAAAACAAACATGATGCTTGATACTTGAATAATGCTCCAAAACACTTGATAATCAGCTCTTGAATGCTCTTGTAATCTCCAGTTTTATATAATGCATGAATAATCAAGGTGCCAAGTGACTTGTAAACTTGCTAGGTGAAAAATGAGTGAAATAACCTTGTATTTATACTTGTTTATACAAAATTTTCTGAAATTACAATACTACAAGACATCAAATCTAGGAGAATACAATCTTGTCAAGAATTTGAATTTAATTTAAGTTTAAGCCACACAAGACTCATTCATCAGAAGTGGTGGGACTTGTGTATAAGTCATATTAGGCTAAGCTTTGGGACACATTTTTCAAGAAATGCTTAGTTTAGTGTGAAATCAGGGCCGGGGCCCCAAAACTTAGGTGGGACCCATATGCCCAAGGTGGTGTATGAGTCCCAGATCACTAAATCTGGGCCATATAATCCAAAAAAACGTGCATTATGATTGGATGTTGGTCTATGTCAGGATTATCCTCAGAAAGATGCACTAATTAAGACTTGTGGATGCAAATAGGACCAAATAAGGCATAAAGAATCCCAATTTATTAATGAAACCCTAGATTAGTGTGAAAGTGTAAAGGTAGACTTTACAACACCCTAAATAAGGCACAACTAGGTTCATTTAGTTTACAAGGGCTCAAGACCTAATGTGAATGTGTTAAACACATTACAACACTAAATCAAGACAACATTATGCTCAATTTAATGAGGGGGCCTAAACAAGTGTGAAAATGTAAGGGTGTACATTTTCTGTCATTACAGTTTGGTCAATGATTAAATCCAAGATGATCTAAATTTAGAGACAATTTGACTTCTTTATTACAAGGTATCTTCTCTAAATAAATTTATTTATTAGAAAGTTCATTATTCTAAAATTATGATTTAATACCAACAAAAGAAGAAAAGCAATTTACATATTCAGCCAAATTTTTAATATTTTTATAAATTAAACTTATTAGACAAACACCTTCTATAAAATATATAATATACCTATAAATAGATGATATCAAGTATATACTTTAGACATTATACATTAAAAAGATATAATAGTCTTCATATCTAAAGATAAAATGCTATCTAAATTCTGATTAATCCAACACATAGGTTAACAAATCATTAGGGTTTTGATTCCTTATCAATTTCTTCCGTGCCTGACTGAGATTATCCTAGTTAATAATGACTTTTCAGTATTATAAGAGTTAATGATTACAACCATCATATTCTTTATCACCGAGACGGCACGGAAGAAAACACTTGGAACTATTTAATTACGGCGTGCACTTCACAAGTTGCATCTCCTAGTCAATGTATTTGACAGATGGTGTGAAAGAAGCATGATTTTGGTTCGTAAATAGTAATTTGATTCATCAAACATCCCCGTTACTGTATTTGGTAGAATTTTTGCAGTTTTATATCCATATGTACATTTTAACTCTTCTCGACATCCATGAGGGTTTCTCTACTTTCTATGGAGTTTTACGTATCTGTCTGTCGTTAGAGATTGTTTGTAATTACCTACTGCAAATGTGACAGCCATGTTAGGATCACGGAAATGAGTGTACTTAACGTGTAAGACAATCTCAGGCTTGTCATCTGCTGGATGGAATCTCCTCTAAATATGATGTGCGATGTTTTGTTGCAAACTATAAATTTTTGGTTTTCGTTGGACTGTCTCTTTTATGGAAGACTATTAGATGTAATAGTAGAGTACTAAGCCATGTGAAAATGCGTCATACTTGCACCACGGGGAATTTGTGGACTACTCTGTTATATACGCATTTATTGAATAGAATTTATAAATTTATCGAAAGAGACGACTTTCTAATCTGGTGAGGATTGTCAATTAAGGATGTAAGAGGTAAGCGTGAAGGTCCAGCAAACATAAAGCTGTTAAGGAAGCAAAGAGGTGAGCGTGAGGGTCCAGCAAACATAAAGCTATTAAGGATGCAAGAGGTGAGTGCGACGGTCCAGCAAACATAAAACTGTTCAGAATGCAAGTGGTTTGTGTGAGGGCCCAGCAAACATAAAGCTGTTCTGTCTGAATAAGCTGAATCATTACAGGCATATTCGTCTATAACTGACATGGTTCATCTAATATGGTGAATAGACATTGCCCTTTGGTTGCTAGTCAAGGATAGTGAAGGGGGCCCACGTACGATAAAGGATGGTGAGCTGGTTAATGTGAGGTGCATGGGAATGCGATAATAGGAATGTGGACATGGTTGCACAGTAAGTATACCACAAATTGAATTATGAAGGCGTACTAGCAGCCTATCAAATGATGATAATGATGAACACCTACCAAGCTTTAACTGTGTAAAGACCACCCACATTGATTTCACAACTCTATCTGTCACAACATCATTAGAAAACCCATGTAGAAGCCAAAAGAATTCCACTATAGACGCGTATCAAATTGTGGTCTCCGACTGCTGTGTAATGATTGGACAGTGGAAAAGGAAAAAGGGTGGGGGAGAGATGTGATATCAATCGACACTGAATTCACATAAAAAGAACAGAAATTGTATGATTATAAGAAGAGTGTAAGGTCAAAGACATACCGAGAAAGACACGATAAAACACCTTTCAGTGATGTGAGATAATTTGGAATTTTGGCAAATATCACCTCATATTGTAATAATCCAAATAGGGGAGAGGACCCAGTATCTGAGCATGTTTCAATAGTTGTGATAGTAGTTGTTTATATAATGTTCAATATTTTTATCAATATTGGACTAATAGTTGTGACTTTAAAGTTGTTAGTGTTGATGATGACTACCCATAATTAAACAAAATGTATTCCTTTGATCTAGAAAGCAACCAATCATGTGATTCAACATCAGCGCTCAATAAAACGTGCTGTGAATGCACAAGTATTGGTCTCACATTTTTTTTGGGCCTTTTTGGACACCTTGACAAAAAGCATGCTGATGTGGCATCATATTTGATGATGTGGCCCTGAAACCTTAGTTATAAGCAAGGGACTTGCCAAGTAAGCTGTTGTAAAAAATTGGGAGTGATTTGAAATTTCCACGTAGGATAATTAGAAGCACAAAGTTAGGGTGCACAACTACTAGGTCCTCTCCCCTAGGGCAGCAGGATGACGTGTGAGAATTTTATGCTTATCACTGTCCATGACAAACTCTGATCAGCTGACTTATCGTGTCTAATTTCTACTTGGAAGATACAATAATTATCGCTGCAGTTAAAATTGTATGGTACTTCTCTCGTCATGATGACGATACCTTGATGATAATGCGTGGTCCTAATATGTTTGAGCATCATTAAAGACTTGGTTCGATTGCCTCAGTTGAAACTGGGCAATTGGAAGATACAATAATTATTGTTGCAGTTAAAATTGTATGGTACTGCTCTCGTCATGATGACGATAGCCTAATGATAATGCGTGGTCCTAATATGTTTGAGCATCATTAAAGACTTGGTTCGATTGCCTCAGTTGAAACTGGGCAATTATTGTACTAGTTAAGCTTTTCATAACGTTTATTGATGTGAAATAGGGGGCTACTAAATAGTTAGATAATAGTTTAGTTTAGTTTTTCATAAAGTTTAGGGTTGGATATGTTGGAATTAATGCTCCGCCATCAAAAAATAAGTCAGTAGCTGTTAAAAGTTTCAGTTTGGTGTCATTAGATTTAATTTGTTGTCAATAGTCACAGTGTGGTGTTAATCATTTTAGTTAGTTGTCAAATGTATACCTATTTTGTAGAAAGAGTGTTGAGTCTTTTATACCTATAAAATTGTAATTTGTTGATTAATAAATTAAATTTTTTTATTTTCTTATCTTCTGTTCTCCTCTCTATTCTTTGTTCACTGTTTTTTATAAGATAATTTTCTGTTAATCTTGGCAATAGTTTCTTGTCCCATGTCATAACGTATGGTTTTCAACTTCACCTTCTCCATTCAAAAAGAATAACTGTCTAGTCTTTAAGTGCTACTTACTCGTTGCTGGTTTGCATCATTTTATTTTAGTCTTCTAATGGATCATACAATTTCAATGGCCAAAGTTTTTATTAGAAGCCACAACTTAGTAAAGGATTTGTTTAATTTGGATTATTTACCTATGTTTCAATTTAATAGTAACTCTCTCGTAGAAGGTCGAATAAAGGGAACAATACTATCTACTAGGGGTTTCATTTTTATTAATGTATTTTTTATTTAAAACAAAAAATTATATATTTTATTTTAATAAAGAGTCATGATAGATTATATGATATTTTAAAAACATAAATTAAGAGGATTAAATTGATTTAACCAATTTGAATAATTCATAATTTTTAGAATATAATTTAAAATCATCTAAAATTTGGATGTATTGAAAATAAATGATAAAAGTTGAAATGGATCATTCCCAAAATTTATATAACATTAATCTTGCGACTTTGGATTTGACCTTTCTTATATGGTTCTAAGATTTAAGTCTAAATTTGACCATGTGATTCCTAAAACTTTGGTTCCTACAATAATATTATGATTATGTAAATAACCTAGAATGTGAAGACGGTGTTCTTATATGTTTGCGTGAAGGTCCAGCAAACATAAAGCTGTTAAGGAAGCAGGAGGTGAGCGTGGGGGTCCAGCAAACATAAAGCTATTAAGGATGCAAGAGGTGAGTGTGACGGTCCAGCAAACATAAAATTGTTCAGAATGCAAGTGGTTTGTGTGAGGGTCCAGCAAACATAAAGCTGTTCTGTCTGAATAAGCTGAAACAGTACAGGCATATTCGTCTATAACTGACATGGTTCATCTAATATGCTGAATAGACATTGCCCTTTGGTTGCTAGTCAAGGATAGTGAAGGGGGCCCACGTACGATAAAGGATGGTGAGCTGGTTAATGTGAGGTGCATAGGAATGCGATAATAGGAATGTGGACATGGTTGCACAGTAAGTATACCACAAATTGACTCATCAAGGCGTACTAGCAGCCGATCAAATGATGATAATGATGAACACCTACCAAGCTTTAACTGTGTAAAGACCACCCACATTGATTTCACAACTCTATCTGTCACAACATCATTAGAAAACCCATGTAGAAGCCAAAAGAATTCCACTAGGCTATAGACGCGTATCAAATTGTGGTCTCCGACTGCTGTGAAATGATTGGACAGTGGAAAAGGCAAAAGGGTGGGGGAAAGATGTGATATCAATCGACACTGAATTCACATAAAAAGAACAGAAATTGTATGATTATAAGGAGAGTGTAAGGTCAAAGACATACCGAGAAAGACACGATAAAACACCTTTCAGTGATGAGATAATTTGGAATTTTGGCAAATATCACCTCATATTGTAATAGTCCAAAATCAAATAGCGAAGCAGGACGAAACCTCCATACGTGTGAGAATTTTATGCCTATTACTGTCCGTGTCAAACTGTGATCAGCTGACTAGCGTTTCGAATTGCTACTTAGAGGATACAATAATTATTGCTGCAGTTAAAACTGTATGGTACTGCTCTCGTCATGATGACGATAGCCTGGTGATAATGCGTGAACCTAACATGTTTGAACATCAGATTGCCGGGTATCGTGGACTATAAAATAATATTATATTATTATATTATATTATATTATTTAAAGATTGGTTCGATTACCTCAGTTGAAAATGGGCAATTATTGTACTAGTTAAGCTTTTCATACGTTTATTGATGTGAAATAGGCGGCTACTAAAGGGTTAGGTAATAGTTTAGTTTAGTTTTTCCTAAAGTTTAGGGTTGGATATGTTCGAATTAATGTTCCACCATGAATGAATAAGTCAGTAGCTGTCAAAAGTTTTAGTTTGCTGTTAAAAGTTTCAGTTTGGTGTCATTAGATTTAGTTTGTTGTCAATAGTCACAGTGTGGTGTTAATCATTTTAGTTATATGTCAAATGTATACCTATTTTGTAGGAAGAGTGTTGAGTCTTTTACACCTATAAAATTGTAATTTGTTGATTAATAAATTAAGCTTTTTATTTTCTTATCTTCTTATCTTCTGTTCTCCTCTCTATTCTTTGTTCACTGTTTTTAATAAGATAATCTTCCGTTAATCTTGGCATTAGTTTCTTGTCCCATGTCATGTCTGGTTTTCAACTTCACCTTCTCCATTCAAAAAGAATAACTGTCTAGTTAAGTGCTACTTACTTTGTTGCCGGTTTGCATCATTTTATTTTAGTCTTCTAATGGATCATACAATTTCAATGGCCATAGTTTCTATTAGAAGCCACAACTTAGTAAAGGATTTGTTTAATTTGGATTATTTACCTATGTTTCAATTTAATAGTAACTCTCTTATACAAGGTCTAATAAAGGGAACAATACTATCTACTAGGGGTTTCATTTTTATTAATGTATTTTTTATTTAAAACAAAAAAATATATTTTATTTTAATAAAGAGTCATGATAGATTATATGATATTTTAAAAACATAAATTAAGAGGATTAAATTGATTTAACTGATTTGGATTGTTCATAATTTTTAGAATATAATTTAGAATCATCTAAATTTGGATTTATTGAAAATAAATGATAAAAATTGAAGTGGGTCATTCCCAAAATTTATATAACATTAATCTTGCAACTTTGGATTTGACCTTTCTTATATGGTTCTAAGATTTAAGTCTAAGTTTGACCATGTGATTCCTAAAACTTTGGTTCCTACAATAATATTGTGATTATGTAAGTAACCTAGAATGTGAAGACGTGACACAGTGTTCAATAATACAATTAGAACTTGTTATACTAATGTGGAATCTCTAAGGCTTCCACAATCTTATAGTCAAGCCCTATTGATCAATTCAACAATTTTAATAAGGTTGAAAGAAAAAATAAAACTATTACAACCAACAATGATATTCAATACTTGAGGCTTGATGCAAAAGAGTGCAATGTAATGGTTGTTTGAATAATCTAATACAAGAAATAATATTTTTTTTATGTATTGATGCAAGGGTTGATGTGATTAATGCAAGTGACTAAGTAATGACTACAAGTGATCATTTGTTATAGATAAATGTAGTGGGGTTTTGCTACTAGTAGATTTCCTTCATGATTGATAGATTCATTTCCTTCTTAAAATGACTTAAGGGTGATGTCCTTTTCATTTCCTACTAAGAATAACTTAGAGGACAACCAATAATACCTTGAATAATGTTCTTATCATATATAAATGATGATAAGACATGTGTAAGCAATAATTTTTAATATCAAAAAAAAAATTAATTAATACATGATAATTTTTTGGCGAATATAAATTCAAGAAAAACATAAAGATTCAAGAATACTTCAAGGAGTAGCCCAACCAAGTAAATATATCAAAATGACTAGAAATTGGGGATCCAAATAATTTAAACCCAAACAAGACTAGTCCAGCATATAACTTAACAAAAAGTTACTCATATGATGCTTGTAGGTACTCTAATTAAATATAGTATCAAACCTTAAGAAACAAATATTCAAAAGATAGAAGGTCTCTTCAAGTTTAAAATATCAATCAAATTTTTAGACACTCTGAATAGAGAAAAATTCAAGCCAATCAAGTACACATGACACCAAGAGGCCAATATTAGAATTTTCAAAGAAAGGGTTTCATGACTATTTTAGTAAGAAATTGTCATGTGTTAGGCATGAAATAATAGAAGTAAAAAAGATTAACACTATAGCATGAAAGTTGAAAGAAACTAGATTATATCCCATAATAGATTGGATGGAAAAGAAAAGAGGAAATTTTTCCTATTTTGATAGGTCAATACCATACGTGAATATGAAATAAATAAAAATAAGAGGCAGTAATACTATTGTGATTGAAAAGGGTAATAAAAATAAATTCTAAAAAAATATATTATAAAATAAAAAGAATCAAAATTTATGAATCCAAAGCTTTCTAGTATTGTGGAAACACAAGTTGTGGCTTTACTTATTGAGCCAGTATCCTTCATTTATAAATAATATGCTCGCAAAATATTTCTCAGTGTCTAACATAAGAGAATCCCTTGTCATCCAATAATCCAACACCAAGCAAAAATCATTGTTATTTGAACATATTCTTATATGCTTTGTTTTAAGATTCTATTTCTAGTTTAACCCTTTAGATAAATTGTATATAAATTCCTCTTGTCAATATGTTTTGAGAAGCTTTGGCAATGGATAATGACATGTGTTCCATTAATGGTTCACATCTATTGTTCCCAAGTTCTATACTCGTGACCAAAAGATTATAATTTCATTATGTTTTTTATCTTAATATTTTGTTTGGTGATTGAAATGAGTTCATTGTTCATGGTTATAAGATTTAAATTTTATCCACATTCAAATATCTAGGTTGTTTATTATTCTTGACCTTAAATATCTCATGTCAAACTTTAAAGGTTACAAGAAAAATAAGATTTGAAATAAATACCAAGTCTATTTGATGGTCATTGCACCAAAGCCTCTTCTTAAGTACCAAGAAAATGATCATCAAATCACAACAAAAATATGAACTAGGTTCATTTTAGTGTTGGATTTAATTCAATTGAGTTGGTCATTTGGCTTCTATTAGTTGTAAGCATTGATAAAGTGAGGATTTATAAGGAATCTACATTTTAATGGATATAATAATATTTGGCTACTTTTTTTGAAATCGGCCTTTGATCACTCCAAGATTTGATTAAGCAACTATCAATAAATAGGTTGTAAAAAATAAAATTTGCACAACTCATTCTCAAGATGGGATAATGAATGATAAAGCTTTGGCCTCTCCTCAAGGTTCCAAATCAAGGAACATATTCTAATGTCCAAAAAGTTGACAAAGGAAAACTCAAATGGTATGCCCCACCTCTAAATGTTGTGAATTTAATCTTTGATGGTGCATCTAAAGGAAACCCCAACATTTCAAGACTAGGTTGTGTAATCTATAATGACAAAGGACAACTATTAAAAGGTTTGTCTTTGAAGCTACCTATGGGTACTAACAATGTTATAAAGGCTCATGGCTTACTAGCAGGTGTAAAGCTAGCACACAAAATGCAACTCAAAAACATTTACATCAAATAATATGCTTTAAACATTATTAATGCATGCAAGAATATGCAAGCAAACAACTGGACCATATCTTACATCTTGAGATCAGTTTGGGAACTACTTGAAGGTTTTGATTCAATAACAATTTGACATTGCTTTAGGAAAGCTAACTCCACATAAGATGCCCTAGCAAATCATGCTTGTAAAATGGAGACCAAAAACCTCCAAATTGATTCAGATCATCTTCTCACCATTGAGGAGTTTGTGCAAATATCCACAAAGAAGGCCAAGGGAGTGAAGTCTCTAGGGTCTCAAGACAATCAATTGGTTAATGACCGGTCAATTTTCCTATCCACATCATGGGTGTGGAAATTTGGTTGATCGATTCTCAAATTAGTAGTGTAGAAGATCATACTGACTGTGTGAAATGCAATGTACCCATACTGCACTCCTCCAAGGGAGGTTTTGAAGCTTAACCCTAAGTTTAGTGTCTAACAGAGCCATGTGGAAAGCTGATTTATTTAGTTCCTGGATTGATTATGCTGATGTTTCGAAACCTGCTTGCTATAACCACGATCACTGTGCTGCATTTCCCCAAGGGTAGGCCTGAAACCCTTTTGCCTTGTGTTCACTGTCCAAAGTGCCATGCATCACTTGCGTACAAATTTAGGAATGTCTTGAATATGAAGATTACGGAAAGGTGCGCTATTGGTCCATTTTGTTAAAAACTGGTTGTTCAGGTCTCGAATAGTATTATAGAAACTTAGGTTGCATGTATGATTTGTTGTGTGCTCCACGTTGCATTCTTCTAAAGGAGGATTTGAAGCCTAATCTTAAGCTTGGCATTCGAAGTGCCACATGAAAGCTGTTTCATCTAGTTCTTAGGTGGGTTGTGCTAAAGTTTTAAGTCTATCTCTCATAGCCACGATTTGAGCTCTACATCTCCCTAAGGGAGGTTCCAAAATGCTTACACCTTGAGCCCAATGGCCAATAGTGCCACGTGTCACAAGTGTGCAAGTTCAGGAATGTTTTGAGATGGAGGGTTGTAGAAGGTGAGCTACTAGTGGTAATCTCTTTTGTATCATTGAACTCAAAGAATGCTGCAAGATGTGTTAACGATTCATTCATTATCGGCTCAGTAGCAGGAACTATCTCTTGGAGGTGTTCCCATTGTATGTTTTGGTCGTCGGAGCATCATGAAGCTCATTGTCAAAGGCAACACATTTATACCATGTTTACTTCATCATTTCTCACCATGAGAAGACCTCGAAGATTATATTTAGAACTCCATATTCACTATCACCACACGTTAGTCGAGCGCGAATTCAATAAGTCTTGTACACTTCGATCGTTACATGGTGCGCAGTTGACTCCGAAAACCTTTTCTTTTGAGCATGTCATTTGCAAATGCCACGTTTAAGCCATGCGCCATGGTCCTCGTGCATGTTAGTGTCATCTGTGAGCTACGCGCAAGCCTAAGAAGGTTTTGAGCTCATAGGATGTTATAAGGTGTGCCATTGGTGCGTTACATGTTTGGACCGATCACGGAGGCTCATAGATGATACCACATTTAATCAGGGGCCATCTCTTAAAAGTGTCATTGTGGTAGTTAACATGTTTTCTAATTTTTATTTTTTATTTTTTAATGAATAAGCAGTTATCTATATATTAATTATAAAGATAAAAATACTTATTTAAAAAAAAAAATGGGTGGTAAGAAGGCACACCCTGAGAGTCACATGGGCAGTGCCCAGAAAACCTAAAAACTAGTCAGAAGTCCATAATTACAAACATAAATAAAATAGACCATTATGCAGCCAGAGTAGTGCCAACAGAGTCAAGAGGGTCTGTGTCATCCATTTTTTTAATCCATACATCAGCAGGGTCTAGAGTGACGTTAGGAGGACCCCAAGGATCGTCATCTTCTTTCTCTTTATGTTCTTCCTTTTCCTCGTGCCGAGGCGAGATTGCAAGCGCCAAACACAAAAAAATATTTACTAGTGTTCGGCCAACCAGAGCCGATACCAAAAGCATTATCAGAGGGCCACCCAAAAGCGCCACCACTACTCCTTGCCACCCCTCCAAAGGGCCACCCTAGGTCAGCCCACGGAGGAGGAGAACACAACTGTTGAGGAGGGTAGGAGAAGCCTGAGAGTGGGAGCGAGTAGAACCACGCTATCGCTAGCCTCGAGAGGGCAACCGGCCACAAAAGGTGGTGGGAAAAGAGGGCACCTAAGCCACAGTGCACGGGGCATTGCCCCAATTATCCAGAAGCACCTAAAGGTGTGACATCTCAAGTGCAACTTTATTCTCTAGAACTTAAATCTGCAAAAACACATTAGAGAAAATAATAGCTTTAGAATACAAAGAATTTTTTTTATCCATTTGGCTATGAGCAAATATGCAGGAATTTCTATCTTTCCAAATATTGAAGAGAATTTCCATCTTGAAAATGTGCCAAAGCTAGGTGTATTTAGTGGGAAGCTTGGGTGAATCACCCAATAGAACCATATGCCAAGAAACCCAGTAGTTTTGGAATTGGATTCATGTTTCCTAAATCTTAGCAAATATTAGCAAGGTGGTAGCACCCTTTTTAATCCTAAGAATGTATCTAAATCCCTTGATTTGATGAGTGTCATTAATTAACCAATCTATCTTGAAGGTGGCATTAAAAATCCAAGGTAGGAAGTAACACTGAAGAATATTTGTGCTCATGTTAACACTTGTTATTGTACCCATAATGGAGCTTGCATGATTGAGGATTAAAAGCCATTATTATATATCAGAAATTTGTACAATTAATTGTCCACCAACGGTTATTAGTACACTCGACCGGTTCTTCTTTTTGCAAGCTTAAAATCAACTATCTAAGTGAATTTTAATGTTTGAGAAGTTTAGTTTATTATGACTATTTTTGAAAGGGTCTCATGGTGTGGAATGGATATTCCATATCAGTTGTTGAGCACCTGTAGGTAGATGGCCTTCATTGGAGAGATCTTGTAGTTTTGGTTGAAGCAAATAATATTGGAGCCAAATTTCATGTTAGTTGGTGTGATCAAGCTTATTCTGGGTTGTGAGTTCATGTTATTGAGGGAGTGTCACATAGTGGATACAAATATCTCGTCACAATTTGTGCCAACTCTGCTCAACCTACAAAACTCAAAAGTGGATGTGGAAAAAATATCTCAAAAGCTATTCATTCCATAAGTATTTGGTGGGTTATAAGAGGTATTAGAAATGAATTATCTAGCATTGGACATAAAAGGCATGACTCTACTTAGGAAAAGGGAATGGGCAGAGGTGGGTGTAAGTTTCCTAAAGAAAATTTTGCATGTTGTGCCAGTTTGGTATTTTGAGTGGGTTGGTAATTTTATCAATTATTTACAAGATTTTGGTGATGTATAGCTCATAATTTTTGCAATATCGATATTGTATTTTGTTGTGCTTGTGAGAATTCAAGAATATTGGTCAAGTTTCAAATTACACAATTGCACAAATTGAGATGAAGAATAAAATATGAATATTTGTCTTGATAAATAGCTTTGGAATGAGTACAATATATATAGCAAGAGATGAGTCATCTAGAATGACAATTTCCAACTAGAAAATATGAATGCAACTCCATACAAGATTGCACAACTAAGCAATCATTATCCTAACAGCCTAACAACTAGAAGACTTATCTAGAGGAATATTCTAGGTAGAATATTCTACACTAACATCCCTTCCTTAAGTGTAGCTAGGTGAATAAAGAGATATGGGTGTAGGCAACAAAGTCTGATCAGGTACTGAATTACAAAGAGGAAAGAAGAAAATCCAATGAGATAAACTCCTAACCATTTATTCAAACTAATGAAGAAAGCTACAATTGCCAATGAAGAACTCCAAATGAATCCACACTTAAATTGGATTATATTAGAGACATAGAAACCACTGCATGAGTACCTTCAGGATACTCTCAAATGCTCAAAATTGTAGTTGTACATATTTTGTACCGCTCAAATGGATAAACATACAAGTACACAGTTTCTACATACAAAAACTGATCATCTGAAGACATGAAGATTTGATTCTACAGAGATGTGTTATGAACTAGATAACTATATAGGCACCCTTCAATTGGTATAAAACTAAAAAAAGAGAAGCATCAAGCCCATGTTCGTTACCCGTTGGAGGAACTATGCAGAGCTCAACAATTAAATAGAAACTTTTAATATTCTAAGTTTGTTTATTTATGAAGCTTAAAATAAAACCTATTCTATATGCTTAAAGAAAAACCCCCATGTGGAACTTTATTAAAGTTCAATTTATTACAATGCCCAATTTTTCCCTTATTTTAGTACCTTTATGATGAAGTGATTTTTATTAGCACAAAAAATTTCAATGAAGAACTAAAACAAAAAATAAATACATAATATGCAAAACTGAGGGGATATGCATACATCTAAAAATTTACTTGTTTCCTACAAAAAGGATCTTAGTGCCTCAAAATAGATCCAAATCGCCACATCCACAAGAGAGATTGACTTGGCATGCAAATTGTCCAATTTGCACTCAAACTCACCTTAGCTTTGATAACTTGTGAGAATTCAAGAATACTAGTCGAGTTACAAATTACACAATTGTACAAATTGAGATGAAGGATAAACTATGAATAATTGCCTTGATAAATATCTTAGAAATGAGTACAATATATAGCAAGAAATTATCCATCTAGAATGGTAACTACCAATTAGAAAGTACGCATGCAACTCCATGCAAGATTGCATGACTAAGCAATCGTTATCCTAACAACCTAACAACTAGCAAAATTATCTAGAAGAATATTATAGGTATAATATTCTACACTATATCAGTGTTGAATTTTTTTCCCAAGTTGGAAATTATTTTGTTGAAAGAACATGGCATATTTTTTGGGGGGTGGATGCTTGGTTAATGGTTGGTTGACTTTTCAGACAACCTTAAATTTTAATGTCTATTTCGATACCATTGCTATGTGTAGATGTTCTAGGTTTTAGTTAGGGGGTAGCAATTTTTTGGCATCTTTTTGATGCAACCTAATCAAATATAATTATATTGCTATATTAATAAAATAGTCTAGGCCTTTGGCCTTTTATCAAAAATAATAAAAAATAAAAAAATAGGTTGCATCTCAAGTTTCCATGGTAGTGTCATATATATAGAAGGATTTAAATCTTCATTTGAGACAGTTTAATTTACTTACAAGATTCTAAACCTGTAAAAAATCCATATTGGGTGTGGATACTATTGGTAGATGGTCAATGCTCCCCTTGAGATTCATGACATGGCTTAATCACCTCCCATGGATCTGTTAACTCTAGCAGTTTGATCAAGCATTAATAGGTGGACCTTTTGGTGCAATGACAACTGTGGGGCCAACAATTGGTATCAAAGACAAAGGTATCGGGTTCAAATCCCCTTGGGTGACGTTGATGAAGAGATTGTTGGTAGATGGTCAATGATCCCCTCGGGATTCACAACATGGTATAACCACCTCCTATGGATCTATTAAGTCTAGCAGTTGTATTGGGTATCCAACATTTGTGGTGGAGGATTCTTTATTCTTTGGGAGAAACTACTGTGGCTAAGTGTGACTTGGCTGAGGGTGTGGATCCAAGAGAGGTTTCCTTTTGTACTCATCTCAATCTTCCTCTTTAGAGGGGGGTTGCTCAAAGTACTGGTCAGATCATGAGGAATAGATGTTGTCATCCTCTTCGGAAGATAAATAGGGAGGGGCATTGGTGTCGTCCTTCTCAGGGTGTGTTGAAAATCAACACAGATGGTTCTTCTCATGGAAATCTTGGCCATGCCAGTATTGGAGGTGTTGGGTGGACTAGTTCTGGGACTGTTGAGTTTATCTTTTCTATTTATAAGGGTTGGTTTTCTAACAATGTGATGGAGGCTCTTTCCATTTTATGTGTTGTGGAGCGTGGTTGTGCTCTAAGGTGGAGAAATATCATTTGTGAATCTGATTCTTAGGTGGTAGTGACTTTGCTAAAGAGGCAGCAGTTGGAGGATGTGACTTGGCATTTGGATGTTATTATAAAATAGATTCTTAATTTGTGTGCTTCCTTAGATTTTGTCACTTTCTGTCATATTATCCATGAATGGAATGGTGTTGTGGATTGTTTGGCTAAATGGGGTTCTGACCATTTGCATGATTGGAGTATTGTGGAAAGGGGTCAATTACCCCCAGATTTGTTACAAAAGTTAGGCCAAATTTTGGAGATTGATAGGGATGTGTAATGCCCTTTATTGGTTTGAATAAATTTTTTCTCCTCTTTTAGTGAAAATAAATTTTCTAGGTACATGTCTATCAATAGTAAGATTATCCTAGTTGCTAGTTTGTATATTTTCCAAATCATTCAACTATCTAAGATAATACCACATAACTAGAAGTGAAGTTCAATGGTTACCAAACATCACACTACATTCATATAGTTTAAAAATATAAAGAAAAAGAGGCATGATAAACCTATATCATACAAGTAATGCCTATACAATATAAAATAATAACATAATATATATAAATCAATGAAAATATATGGTATTTTCAATTGGAGAAACTCTTTGAAGTGAAAAACCCAACATACCATAATTTTCTCTATTACATACAACTCAACCATTCTCCAATACAATAATGAATCTCCTACTTCACCCTTAAGAATGTGCTAATAATTATTGACACATGGAAAATAGTTTTAAGCATTGCATGAATCATGCAAAATAAAAACATTAATTGTTTAAAAGATGAGTGAAAATAGAAAAAAACAAATCTAGATGAGACTATCTCTCTTGATAATAAAATATGGAAAGTATGAAACACCTAACAAATAGTGAAGCCCCTATTAGCTTTAGATATTTCCATATATGTTAGTAAAACATCTACAACTAGCCAAAGGGTAAGAAGACTCTATATTTTGAAACCCCTCATACACCATGTCATTTGAAGAAGAAATCAATGATGTCAAATCCTAAATATATTATATCACAATATTAATTAGGAGATGCCATTAATCAAGTTAGTTGTTGATGGTGTTTTTGAAGCGATTATTCCTTGAGAGAAAGGATGATGTTGTAATTTATGGACCACATAAAAAGTGGTATATATAATTGATATAAAATAATTTGAAATTTTATCTTGGATGACCTTCATGCCTCAATTAATAGAGAAAACTATTATATAATTATATTTCCATTGGATTTGCATCTAATTGGACATGACATAAAGATGAAGATTAGATTATTTCTTGATTTAAAGGAAGTATGTTGAAGTTAATTATTAAACTCAAAATGATCTAATTTAAAGACAAATTTCCTTCTTTTTGACAAGGTATCTTGTTGAAATAAATTTATTTATTAGAGATTATATTATTCTTAAATTATAATTTACTACCAACAAAAGAAAATGCATATTAACATATTCAACCAAGTTTTTATTTTTAATAAATTAGATTTATTAAACAAACACCTTGTACAAAACATATAATATACTTATAAATAGATAATATTAGGTTTATATTTTAAACATGGTATATAAAAGATATATAGTCTTCATTTCTAAGGTAAAATTCTATCTAAATTCAGATTAATCCAATACATAGATTTGTCACGTAAAAAAGCAACTATAAGGGGCAGCTCAAACATCTAGATGTCTATGTAATAATAAAACTGACAATTCTTAAAAAACTTAGGATTTAAATCCCATTAATATAATACTTTTAACTTCTTTATTGATGTGTATTCTGAATTTTATGTGAGTGGCTCCATAGTGCCTCATTGGACCCCTTAGTGCTGCTTGATACACCAGTTCGATATCTCATCATGACTTAAAAGATAATTTCACGTTTATCATTACCCAGGTGAACCCTAGTAATATTCTAGCAATTATCATTTTTCAAAATTAACCTTGATTGATGCATAAAACAAATTAATAAAATAATTTAATTTACAATTTCAGCTGCGTAGTAAGTAATACATACTTCGTTAAAAATAAAAAATAAAAATTGATCCAGTTACAAGAATCATCATCACCATAGAGGTTTAAAGTTTTACACGGTGAACAAATCATTAGTATTTTGATTCCTTATCAATTTCTTCCATGAGTAACAGAGATTATGCTACCTAGTTTATAATGACTTCCATTATTATAAGGGTTAATGATTACAACCATTGAATATCCTTCATCACCAAGATGGCAGGGAAGAAAAAACTAAGGTACTATTCAATTACTGTGTGCACTTCACAAGTTGCATCTCCTAGTCAATTTATCTAACAGATGATCTGAAAGAAGCATGATTTTGGTTCGTAAATAGTAATTTGATTCATCAAACATGCCCATTACTATTTGGTAGAATGTTTGTAGTTTTATATGCATACTACATTTTAACTCTTCTGGAAATCCATGGAGGTTTCTCTACTTTCAGTGGAGTTTAACGTATCTGTCTGTCGTTAGGAATTGTTTGTAATTAGCTATTGCAAATGTGACAGTCATGTTAAGATCACAGAAATGAGTTTACTTAACGTATGAGACAATTTCAGCCTTGTAATGTCCTCTAATATGATGTGCGATGTTTTGTTGCAAACTATAGATTTTTGGATTTCGTTGGACTGTCCCTTTAATGGAAGTCTAGTAGATTTAATAGTAGAGTAGCAAGTCATGTGAAAATGTGTCATACTTGCACCACGCGTTATGGTGGGACTACTCTGTGATATGTGTTGTCTTTAATATACTGAAATAGATTGTTATCAATCGTTATTAACAAGTGAGAAGTGAGATTGATGAAGGGTACTCCCCTTACAATCTAAAACTCACAAAAACAATAGATAATGGCACAAACAAAATGCAAGAAGGAAAGCAAATATTTTCTATTATCACTGAAAATGAAAATGAAATTGCAACATTATATTTTCCATTACATGGGCTTTCTAATTACATAAATCTGCAAATCTGCAAATCAGAACCACCATTTACTCTGCCCTCTCCTTCTCTATAGTCCCCCTTTTCATCATTTATTTGGAAAGTGTAACCGCCGTAGAATCTTCTGGAAAGTGTAACTTCCTTAGGAAGATATTTTGAAATTTTATTAAGTTTGGTATTACAAGTTTGCAGGGTCATAACTTTTGTTCTGACCATCAAATTTTCTATTATAATACCTTTTTGGAAAGTTCTGGAGAATTCTTTCACCAAAACATAGGGCTTATAGACCATCCACTTTTGTTTTCCACCAATTTTCAGACCCATACGGAGCCTCTAAGTGCCTCAAAATTGACCCCAAAGGTTTTACTAGGATTTTTGAAAATTAAAATTTTAATATTTCTCACATGACAATGGTTATTGAAGTTATTTCTTCGCTATTGACTTTAATTTACCATTCCGGAGGTCTGTGTAAGATTTTGTGTCCAACTGTGCATAAATGCAAACTTACTAAAATAGTAACCCTACCAAATTTAGCCCTTATTAAAAAGAAACAACATTTTTTTTGGGTGATGCAAGATTGCTCTTACACCCTGGATGCTCCTGCATTAGACACCCGGGGTAATTTGAAAAGTGGCCCTGCCACTTCTTAGGAGTTAGAGGGAAACCAAGGTGGTTAACCTATGACTCAAATAACCATGATGAATCTTCAACAAGCCTTCCTCTCCATTTCACCAAGTACTCTGCATATTGCCTATTTCTTGTGCTTCTTCCCACATGACTATCCAAAATGTCTTCTATCTCCTCCTTTTTTGAAGTAGGTGTTGGAATGTTCCACTGTGCCTCTATTATTTCTTCATCAATTCCTTCCTCATGATATACTATTAAATTTGAGATGTTAAACACAGGTGAAATATAAATTCCATCAGACAACTCTACCTCATATGCATTTCCTGAATCATGCTTCTTCATGATCTTGCATGTTCCAAACTTTTTCATCTTCAAATTGTTGTATGTATCAACTAGAAACCTTTCCTTTCGCAAATGAACCGTGACTTCATCTCCTAGCTGGAACTCCTTATACCTCATTTTCTGACCTGCCTTAGCCTTATACTGAGAGTTCATCTTATTGATATGCTTCTTCACCTCATCATGCAAATTCTTCAGGTGCTTAGCAAAATCTTCAGCCTCAATACTAATCTTCTCTCCTTTATCCATCTTTCTCAGTTCAAAAGCATTTCTCAGACTACTCCCATATACAATATGGAATGGTGATTTACCAATGCTCCTATTGATAGAATTGTTATAAGCAAATTCTGCCTGTGGTAAAATCAAATCCCATCCCTTTGGTTTATCTCCTACTAAGCATCTTAGCAGGTTACCCAAACTCCTATTGACCACCTTCATTTGTCCATCAGTTCGTGGATGGTGAGTAGAACTGAACTTCAAATCTGTCTTCAATTTTTTCCATAATGTTCTCTAGAAATAACCAACAAGTTTGGTATCTCTGTCTGAAACTATACTCTTTGGTAGACCATGTAGTCTCACCACCTCTCTATAAAACAACTCTGTAATATGAACAACATCACCGATCTTGGGTATGTGCAGGATCATCATAGAAAAAATAGGCTCTTAAGTGGTAAAAAAATAGAAAAATTAGAGTTAGGCAACTTCACGTAAAAATTTGAATAAGTTATCTATATTATTTAAAAAATATGTAAGAATAAAATATATAGAAAATTTAATGTAGTTTCTAAACTACTAGGTTTGTTTAAAAAAATAAAAAATCTATTTGGTGAAAATTTGAAATTTCAATTGAGTAGTACTTAAATTTTAGGGAAAAAATAAGAAGTAGGTTTCTGTCTGACCACTCTAGCCATAATAAAATGATAATATTTTCTATAATATTTTAGATATAAGTAGAGGACTCATGTCCCGATGTGATGCATATTTTTTTGTAATTTTTTTCCAAGTACATAATTAATTATGAATTTTTTATTACAACTTTTAAAAAATATAAAAAACTCGTATGTCTAACCACCTTAACTTGGTCAAAACTTCATGAAATTCAATTTTTCTTTTTTTAATCCTATTGTATGCAAAACATAGAATGTGACGCATGTTTTGGATTCAAAAAATGCGATACTATTTGAAAGCTATAGATGTTTTTCAATCAGTCTATCAATCATAACTTTAGTCATAATTTGAATGGAAAATTAATAATAATTACTTATTAAATTCAAAGTAAAGAATAATTTATATTGGTGGAAAGCTAAGAATCTCCTTTAAAAACCCTTTTTGTTTCATAAACTTTGGGTTAAAAAAAAGTTGTCAGCCACATACCCATCATATTGCCACTTTTTGGCCCATCATGATCCTGCACATACCCTCTTATGACACAAAATGAAATGTTCCATCTTTGGAAATCTATCCACCACCACAAATATGGAATCATGCCCTCTCTGTGTCCTTGGCAATCCAAGGATAAAATACATACTAATGTCCTCCCATGGCCTCTTAGGTACAGGTAATGGCTGATACATTCCAGTATTCTGACTTGTTCCTTTCGCCATCTGACATACTTTGAAACTTTGTACAAACTTCTTCACATCTTCTTGTAATTGTGGCAAGTAATAATTCTCACTAACAAGAGCAATGGTCTTATCTCGACTAAAATGCCCAGCCAATCCTCCACTATGCTTCTCTTTTATTAGATTCTCTCTCATAGAACTCCTTGGGATGCACAATTGAATTCCTCTAAACAACATTCCATCTTGGATTAAGAAATTCAATCATCTTGTCCTATCCAAAGTAATAGGTTCCAAACAAGTCTTCCAAGCTTCTGCAAAGTCTGGATCTTCTAGATACAAACTCTTGAGTTTATTGAACCCAACAACCTTTATATTCATTTCTATCAACAAATTTTTCCTACTCGAGGCATCTATAACTCTATTTGACCTTCCACTCCTATGCTTTGAAACAAAAGTATAACTTTGCAAAAACTCAACCCATTTTAAGTGCCTTTGATTCAACTTTCCTTGACTATTGAGATACTGCAAAGCCTGGTGATTAGTATATAAAAAAACTCTGTTGGCAACAAATAGTGTCTCCATTTCTTCAAAGCTTGAACTATAGCATAAAACTCTTAATCATAGACAAAATATTTTTTTTTAGCATCATTTAACTTCTCACTAAAATAGGCAATAGGCTTACCTTCTTGACTCAAAATAGCTCCTATGGCAATGCCACTAGCATCACAGTCTACCTAAAAAACCTTATTGAAATCTGGAAGTGCCAAAATAGGTTGCTCAGTAACTTTCTTCTTCAACATCTCAAAACTTTTGGCTGTTCCTGTAGTCCACTTAAGCTCTTTTCTATCCCCTCTCATTACTTCAGTTAGTGGTGCACAAATACTACTAAAATTCTTAATAAACTTTTTGTAAAAGCTTGCTAGACCATGAAATGATCTTACCACTATAACACTCCTTGGATTAGGCCATTCAATGATAGCTCTCACCTTCTCTAGATCCATTTTGAGACCCTCTGCTGAGACAACAAATCCCAGATACACAAACTCTCTCTTCACAAAACTACATTTCTTCAAATTAATCAACAACTTCTTCCTTAGCTTCTCAAAAACTCTTCAGATATGCATCAAGTGCTCCTCCAATGTCTTGCTGAAAATCATAATATCATCCAAATAAATAATAACAAATTTTCCTCCAAATCCTTTTAATACCTCATTCATAAGTTGCATAAATATGCTTGGTGCATTTGTTAGCCCAAAAGGCATGACTAACAACTCGTACACGCCCTCCTTGGTTTTGAAGGTTGTCTTCCATTCATCTCCTTCTCTAATTTGTATCTAGTGATATCCACTCTTCAGAATATTTTCATGAAGTACTCAGCGCCACTCAAACAATCCATAATGTCATCCATTCTTGGCAAGAGAAATTTATACTTGATGGTGATCTTGTTGATGGCTCTAGAATCGGTACACATCCGCTATTCCCCATCCTTCTTTGGTGCTAGTACTACACATGGACTCAAACTCTCTCTGATCAATCCCTTCCACAAGAACTCTTGCACTTGTCTATTCAACTCTTCACTCTCTACTGGAGTCATACAATGAGCTACCTTATTTGGAAAACTGGCTCCAGGAATCAAGTCTATTTGATGACTAATATTTCTTACAGGAGGCAAACCTTTAGGTACATTATAAAAAATAATAGCTTGAAACTCATTCAACAAATTTGAAACTTCTACAGGTACCTCAGTAGTATCTTCTTTATCAACTCTAGGGATCAATGCACAACACATATGATCATGCTTCATACCTTCTAGGAACTTTCTTCCATCAACCAAACAAATTATTGCATTATTGCATACCTTTTCCTCTACCTCCTTCAAGGGCTTCAACTTATGATGAACTCCATCCTTTGTCAAAGAATAGGTTTTGGCATGTCCATCATGTATTGCTCATCGATCAAACTACCATGATCTACCTAACAACATATGACAAACATCCATAGGCATAATATCACATAATACCTCATCATGGTAATTCACAATCTTGAACTTTACCACACATTATTCATTTACCAAGGCTTTATGGTCCTTTTTTAACCAAGCAATCTGGCATGGGTTCGAATGTATTCTTCTCTCCAACCATAACTTACTAACCATTTCTTCTAAAACAAGGTTATCAGTACTACTTCCATCAATAATAACATTGCAAACTTTACCTTCACACTTACATCTAGTGTGAAAAAAATTCTTCCTTTGAGTTGGCTCTTTCTCATCATTCAACAAGGCTCTTCTAGTAACAATAACTTCTCTTTCTCCATCCTCAGAATGTGAAGACTCGGCCTCTTCATCTACATGTACAACTCATGCATTACCCTCAAGTATTCTATTTTTTCTTCCTTAATGTTGAGGACATTCATATGCCCTATTCCCTTCTTCTCCAAATTGGAAACAGGTTCCATGAAAGCCTCCTCTCCCTGGTCCTCGCATAGATCTTCCTTTTCCTCTTTAGTCTCCATGATGAGGATGATAGGTGCTATCTCCTTTCTGGTTCTGGCTGCTACTAGATCCTTTGCCCTTCTTTTGGTCTTTATTTTGACCTCCATATGACCATCCACTAGTCCTTCCACCGCGACCTCCACCTCTTTACTTACTTTCAAACCTCCTATTCAACTTCTCTTCTACCTTAAAAAAAAACTAATATGCATATTCAATGGTAGACATTCTTACTAGACTCATCTCTTCTTGAATGCTCAGCTTCAACCCATTTATGTAATGGGAAACTTTCTCCTTGTTGGCCTCAGAATGACTTGTTCTGATCAAGACTCGATAGAATTCTTCTGTATACTCCTTAATAGATTCTCCTACTTGTTTCAACCCTTGCATATTCTTCAACAAATCCAATTCATAGTCCCTAGGAATGAACTATCTTTTCAAATTTTCCACCATTCGATCCCATCTTGTTATTTTCTCTTTTCCTCTTCTATTTCTTTCCAAATGGAATTATTTCCACCATATGTTAGCATGGCCTTTCAATTTGGCCTTTGCAAATTTGACCCTATCTTGGTCTTATATTTCCTCATATTCAAAATACTCTTCCATTCCATTGATCCAATTGATGAGCTCCTCTGGATTTAGGTTTCTAAAAAAATTAGAAACTTCTATCTTTGTCCTCTTTCCAATCTTGGAAATGGCCCTAATTAGTCTGACTTCTCCAGGATCCATTAAATCTTGTGCTTTCTCTTCGAATGGCTCCTTATCTTTAGCCTCATCCTCACTTTCATCTCTTCTTCTAACATCAACTCCCCTATGCAGCTCCTCTTGTAGTGCTTGTGAACCATTGATTTTTGGTTTCTAGGGCTTCTCTGACTCTTATAGGGTTTTCACCTAAAAGGAGAGAAGTAGGCCAAAAATGCTAATGGTTCATTCAATTTAATGTTTTGTGTGATTTCTAACCTAAATGAAGTTAATTAAATGAAATTGAATTATCTAAATGAATAAAAATGAATGCAAAAGTGAAATTAAAGTTATGTTTGAAAACACACTATGATATGAAAACAACTAAGTAAATGAAGAAATTATGTAGAACAGAAAGGAAAGGGATGAATTTGAGTGCACCTGGAGGAAGTGTGATGATTTTGGAGTGTTCTGGATGTTGATGGAAATTAATAATTTTTCAAAGTGGGACTCATTCGCCCTAAGGTGAAAAATTGCCAAGAGCAAGTTTCTGTCTATCGGGATCCACAGCCTAAAAAAATTCAGATTTTTAGTCCTACGGTGAGACTCATTAGCCATAGGTGGCGAATCAATCCTCTCCCAAATTTCTAAAAAATCAAGAGACAACTTTGCAACACCAGATCTGGAAAATTTTGCTTGTTGGGTTGTCGAAGTCAATTTTGTAGAAAACAGACAAAAAACCTTCTCCAAGCTTGAAATAGACTTAAGTTGACTTGAAGCACCTAGTTGACTTGTAAACCAATCTCAACACCAAAAATATTGTCAAATTTGCATACCTAGGTCTGCAAACAAACATGCAATAGGGAAAAATGGTTTAAGGTTAGTGAATAGGGGTTTGCCTTGGTCAAATCCCACTTTTGGTAATCAAACCTTCAATAAAATAATGAAATGAAAAGGAATGATAATAAAATAAGAACATGCACAATTTCTATTAACTTACCAAACCTTTGATGATGCAATTCTGAAGTAATATCAATGGCTACTTCAAAGTGCTTGAATAGTGCTTGAAAGGATGTTGTAAAATGCTTGAATACTTGAAATATGAGATGAAATACTTGAATGAGTGATGATATTGTGGGGGATGTAAAATGAGGTGAAAATCACACATATATATATACACTTGTGCCCTAGTTACTTGTTCATACCTCATCACAAACTGACATCAAGTGTTTTTGAATAAAATCCCAAAAGGAAATTTAAAATATTTTTATTTTGGGGCCAAGGGGGACTCATTCGCCACCCATGGCGAATGGGTTCCACCTAGGACCTAGAAGTGTGTGTCAGGAAATATGTTGTATTTAATATTGTTTGTTGGGATAATACTTAAAAATACACTTAATTAAGCATATGAGATCATAAAAGGGCCAAATAAAGTAAGAGAAAGGGATAAATAGTGAAAATATGCCTAGAAAAGTGTGAAAGCTTGTTACAAGACTTTACAACACTTCAAAATAAGACTTTTTGATGAATAAAAAGGTGATTTTTAGGTGAATTGTAATTAATAGAGTCTAGAAGAATATAGAAATTTCTTACAACACTTCACAACACCTTCACAAGACATTGTTCTTTGAGTTTTAGTACCTAAATGAGCATGTTCAAGCCATGTCACAACATAAAATCAAAGCAACATAGTTCCAACACCATGAAACAAGACCTAAAAGGCCATGGAAATGACAAGGGGCCATTTTTCTATGGCACAACTTGAACTTGTCTCTGGAGGGCTCTAAAACCCTCTTTTGTTACCCCAACATTTCTCCCACCATGGTTTCTTCGTGGAGGCATCTTTTCTCACAGACCCACAACCATAAGCCCTGGTGCAAAATTTCTCACATTCGATGATCTATTTACACACTCAGGAAAACTCACTTTGATACCACTTGATGAAGGGTACTCCCCAAGTATAATCTAAAACTCACAAAAACAACAGATAATGACACAAACAAAATGCAAGAAGGAAAGCAAATATTTTTTATTATCATTGAAATGAAAATGAAATTACAACATTATATTTGCCATTATATGGGCTTTCTAATTACATAAATCTATAAATCTACAAATTGGAGCCACCATCTACTCTGCCCTCTTCCTCTCTATAGTCCCCCTTTACATCCTTTATTTGGAAGGTGTAACCACCCTAGAATCTTCTAGAAAGTGTAACTTCCTCAGGAAGATATTTTGAAATTTTATTAATTTTGGTATTACAACTTCACGGGGTCATAACTTTTGATATGACTGTCGGATTTTCTATTATAATACCTTTTTGGAAAGGTCTCAGGAATTATTTCACCAAAAAGTAGGGTTTAAAAGCCACCCACTTTTGTTTTCCACCAATTTTCAGACCCTTCTGGAGCCTCTAAGTGCCTCAAAATTGACCCCAAATATTTTACTAGGATTTTTGAAAATTAAAATTTTAATATTTCTCACATGACAATGGTATTGAAGTTATTTCTTCACCACTGGCTTCAATTTACCATTCTTGAGGTTTGTGTAAGATTTCATGTCCAACTGTGCATAAATGCAAACTTACTAAAATAGTAACCCTACCTAATTTAGCCCTTATTGAAAAGAAACAACATTTTTTTGGGTGATGCAAGATTTCTCTTACACCCTGGATGATTGTACATCAGAGATAGTAAGATATACAGACTTGGTATTGAATGAGAATTGTGTTGTAGAATTCAGTCTCTTGGAGTTTCATTATAACTAGTCTCTATCTTACATTACTCTAGCCATTTGATCCATAGGTTTGGAAAGCACACTGATACTTTTTTCTTTATTGCATGGGAAATGACACCAAATGTATGCATATAATGTAGTAATTAAAACTTACTCGAATTTGAATGTTTTTCTGATTAAAATTTATCAAAATTAAATTATGTTATGTTTCGAAATTTTAAATTGGTGAATGTATCTTAAAGGGTATGTTGGAATTGAAATACAGTTATTCATAAACTTTGAAAGTTTCCATCATGAAAGGACAAGTTGCTTATTTGTGACAAATCTCATTAGTTGCTAGTAGGTTCTAAGTTTTAATTTTGGTCTATCTAATACTCTCATTAATGTACCTATAATTTATTTGTTGAAACAAATACAATCTTCAATATAAAGTAGCATAAAATAATTAAAATTAAAATTTATGTTAAAATGTATAAAATGATTCAAATAATTTGTGTACATGATGGTGCACATAGACTCTAAGCTCTTGGAAATAAATCTACACCTTTATACTATTCAATAATTTTAGTTCTTTTACTGAATGCCAATTTATTCAATATCTAGAAAAGAAATGGACTTTACTAATTACCCTTTTTTGCTAGGGATAAAGTTTAAATTGGCTACTAACTATTTGATTGTTAAATATTGTGATGCTTAAGTTGAGTGTAGAGAGATGCTGTTGGAATTGATTGTCATTGATGTCAAAAGAGTATTAGAGATTGTTAGAATATTTTCAATGATGTCAAAGGTGAGAAGAACACTTTTTCAATATAAGAAATTATATGGTGGACAAAGGAAAAAAGACATTAATCGATGTTTGAAGACCAAGTAAAATCATATTAAGAAGAGTGGATAAAAGATGAAGTTTGTGAGTGGAGAAAAAAAAATATCAATAATGAAATGAATCATGTATCAATGATGAAATAAATCAAATTCAATAAAGCAATAAGGAAATGGATAGAAGATATATTATGAAGTGCTTCTTATATGATAAATAAATTAATTAATTAAATAAAGATTAGTTTTAACCAAAAGTCACAAAGGTATGGTGAAGGTTTGTGTCTCATCATGAGACAAGATATATAAGAGAAGTCATTCCATGAGATGTTACCTATATCATTCAAGAGTGAGTAAGGAATAAAAAAGGGAGGAAGGTTTTAACATTCAAAGAAGATGTGTATGCAATTAGAATATGTAGCATTAAGTAAATAGGACGAATATAGAAGAATGAATTGAAAGAATATTATTAATTTAATATTTGGTTAAGAATAATCAAGAGACATTTTGAAGAGATATGACCATTAAAGAATAATAAAATAATAGAAGATCATTCAAAGGAAACCATTAAGGAGAATGAGAATCGTGTTGTAGAAGTTAGTCTCCCAAAGTTTCGTTATAATTAGCATGTTTCTTACATTACTCTTAGCATATAGTATAAGTAGCCATTTGATCCATAGGTTTGGAAGATAAACTGATTTTTTTTTTATTGTATGGAAAATGACACAAAATGTATGCATATAATGTAGTAGTAAAATAATTATAGTTAAAATTTACGTATCAAAGTTGAAATTTTATTTTATTTAAATTTTTTAAAATCAAATTATGTCATGTTTGGAAATTTGAAATTGGTATCATATTTGATCTAGAGGTGAATGTATCTTATAGGGTGTGTTGGAATTGAAATACACGTTTTTATAAATTTTGAAAGTTTTCATTATTAAAGGACAAGTGTCTTATTAATAAAAAATCTCACTGGTTGCAAGTAGGGTCTAAGTTTCAATTTAGTCTATCCAATACTCTCATTAATATACCTATAATTTATTTGTAGAAGCAAATACAATCTTCATCCCAAAGTAACATAAAAATAATTAAAATTAAAATCTATGTTAAAATGTATAAAATGACTTAAATAACTCATGTGCATGACAATGTACATAGACTCTAAGCTCTTGGAAATAAATCTACACCTTTTACTATTCAATAATTTTAGTTCCTTTAGTGAATGCCAGTTTATTCAATATTTAGAAAAAAATGTGCTTCACTAATAACCCTTTTTTGCTAGGGATAATGTTTAAATTTTCTACTAACTATTTGATTGCTAAAGGTTGTGATGTTTAAGTTGGGTGTAGAGAGATGGTCTTGGAATTGATTGTCATTGATGTCAAAAGAGTACTAGAGATTGTTAGAATATTGGCATTGATGTCAAAGGTGAGAAAAGAGCATTGTGAATAGAAGAAATTGTATGATGGAAAAAGGTAAAAGGCCACTAATCGATGTTTGAAGACCAAGTAAGATCATATTGAGAAGAATGGATAAAATATAAAAGTGTGCAAGTGGAGCAAAAAACATATATCAATAAATGAAATGAATCATATATCAATGATGAAGTAAATAAAATTCTATAAAGGAATAAGGGAATGAACGAAAGATATATTATGAGCCGATTCTTATATGATAAAAAAAAAAAATTAAATAAATAAAGATCAATTTTTACCGAAAGTCACAAGGGTATAGTGAAGGGTTGTGTCTCATGATGAGACAAGATATATAAGAGAAGTCGTTCCATGAGATGTTATGTGTGGGAAAGTTTTATCATTTAGGAGTGAGTGAGGAATAAAATAAGAGAGGAAGGTTTTATCTTTCAAAGTAGAAGTGTATGAAATTAGAATATCTAGCGTGAAGTAAATAAGAGGAATATATAAGAATAAATTGAATGAATATTATGAATTGAAGATATGATTAAGAATAGTCAAGAGACATGTTGAATAGATATGACCATTGAAGAATAGTAAAATAATAGTAGATCATTGAAAGGAAACCATTAAGGAGAAATAAAATGGAGAAAGAAAAAGTAGTAAAAGGCACCAATTAGTCTTAACAAAGAGGCATGTATTTTTAAAGAGTTATCTCTTTTCAAAGAGATGCAAATCTTTAATAAGATGTAAATATATAAATAGATATGTGTGGAATAGAAATGAAGATCTATTAGTCAAGAGAGAAGTGTGTGGAGGATAAAAATATATATTATTGTGGATATGTGTGAAAAATATATATTGAGTGCGGATACTATTTCTATTGTGAGATCAACACCAACTTTTAAATTTCCTTCCCTAGAAGTGTTAATCCAAACATTTTAGAAAATTAATTAGATTTAAATAATTTTTCTAGGTCCATATCTACCAATAGTAAGATTATCCTAGTTGTTAGTTTGTATATTTTCCAAATTGTTCAACTATCTAAGTTAACACCATATAACTAGATGTGAAATTTAATGGTTATCAAACATCATACTACATTCATATAGTTTAAAAATGTAAAGAAAAAGAGGCTTGATAAACCTATATCATACAAGTAATACATATATAATATAAAATAATAACATAAAAATATAAAGTAATGAAAATATATGGTATTTTCACTTGGAGAAACATTTTGAAGTGAAAACCCCAGCATACTATACTTTTCTCTATTACATACAACTCAATAATTCTATAATGCAATAGTGAATCTCTTACTTCACCCTTAAGAGAGAGCTAATATTTATTGACACATGGAAAATATTTTTAAGCATTGCATGAATCATGCAAAAGACAAAGATGAATTATGGTATAAAAGATGGGTGAAAATATAAAAATTGAATCTATAGATAATATTATCTCTCTTGATAATAAAACATGGAACATATGGAACAGTTATCTAGGAATGAAGCCCCTAGTAGCATGAGATTTTTCCATATATGTCATAAAAATATCTACAACTATCCAAAGGGTAAGAAGACTCTAGATTTTTAAACCCCACATAGACAATGTCATTTAAAGAAGAAAAGAATGATGTAAAATACTAAATATATGATTACATCATGATATTAATTAGGATACACAATTAATCAAGGTAGTTGTTGATGGAATCTATGAAGCATGTATTCATTGAGAGAAAGCATGTTATTTTTGTAATTTATGAACCACAAGAAAATTGGCATATATATAATTGTATAATTTTTTTGAAATTTTATCTTCGATGACCTCTATATGTCAATTAATAGAGAAACTAGTATTTAATTGGCTTCCCATTGGATTTGCATTCATTGAAAATGACATAAGGATGAAAATTACATTATTTCTTGATATAAAGGAAGAATGGTCTAGTTGATTATTAAACACAAAATGATCTAATTTCAAAGACATTATCCTTCTTTGTGACAAGGTATTTGTAGTGTAGAAAATTGTACTCCCTTCTTGGAGATGGTACAATTTCACACTTACTTTGGACCTATTTTAGTACCCTTGCATTAAATACCCTTTAAATCATCATTAATAGGCCCCTAAGACCCTTTATTTTAGATCTCAAGGCTTATTTCAACTAAAATCCTAACAAAATCAATAAAAGCATTAAATTTTCCAACAACCCATCATTTTCTCACCCCAAAAAACTAGGGTGGGACTCATACACCACCTTGGGAATATGAGTCCCCCTAGGTGGGCCCATATGCCACAAGTGGCTTATGAGTCCCATGTGGCCCATTTTAGGGTTTGAGTGGGAAATTCAAGTTTTTAATTCAAAATTTTTGTTGATGTCAACTTTTGAGATCTAATAAACGGTAAATTAGGTATAGTTCCTATATAAACAAGCTTCTAAGTCATTATTTTCATCTAGACAAATTAATTCAAGATCTAAGCATTCTCTTACAAGAGCATTCAAGAGCAAGTAGCGAAAAAAGTTGAAGTCTTGGAGCAACATTATAGTGTGTTTGTAGGTCTTCAAGCTCACTTTCATTCAAGATCTAACATTTTTGAGGATTGATTATGGTTACCTATGGTGAATTAGGATGGATTCTAGGTTGGGGAGATGCAGCTAGCCATCAATCCAAGCCTAATGATTTATTTCATAATTGATTTTATCCTCCATTATCACTCTACTTTTAGCCTAAGGAGGTACATGCATTATTATGAATTATTAAGGTGATTAGAGATCTCCCAAAGTGACTTATTCATCTTCATGTTTTATTCATGCATCTCATTCTAGCACAATAGAATAGGGTTGCATTACATTTCAAGTTTCCTAATCTTAGATACACTTAAGGTTAGGGTTTATGTTTACATTTACATTCAAGATCCATTGTTTATATCAAGTTTTAACTACCAAACTAGGTGTTTGACCAAGGAAAACCCCCATAAGCAAATCAATACTATATTATGTTTTGCAGGTCTTTTAACAAGTTCAAATCCAAAAATCAGGTTGGGAAGAAAGAGAAAATATTGGAGAGCATATCTATACTTTGACTTTATAAAAATGTAGAATGGGACTACTACGCCACAAGTAGTGTATGAGTCTTAGAACATAAAATTTTCCATATTTTTGAAGATCCTAAGTCAACATTGCTAGATTCATGTTCCTGCCTAGAAACCCTGGTCTAGGATTGATACACCCAACCTAGCGTATGAGTCCCATTATGCCCTAAAGTATAAATTTTCAAGAATTTAGAGCTTATTCCAAGCACATTTAGGTTTCTAGGTGCACCTCTCTAATTTCTTAGTTTTTTTATTATGTTTTACATTCATTCCTAGGTCATTTATTGAAGGTTTGCACACCATTAGGTTTTTTCATTAGGTCTTGCATGTTACTAGTCTTTCCAAGCCTTAGATTGGTGGTGAACCCATTTTTATTCTTTAATCATACCCTAGGAAAAACTTTAGTAGATCTCTTTCCTTCATTACATCCTTGGATTGAGATCTCCAGGGTTTCCTTAAGTGAAACTTGAAGGAAATAGGACATCTCTAATCCCCTTATGTTCCATCTCCTAAAAGATAGAGAACCCTATTTTCAAGGTTTCATTTTGGTGAAACTACATTTAGAACATCTTAATTCTGATTTAGAATGCATCATAATCCTAGATCTAGCTTGCTTTAACATTGCATTAGGTTTTGCATTAGTTAATTTGCATCTACGGTTTCTAAATATTGCATTAGTGAAAGTGTTGGGATAAGGTGCCATTAACCTTGTAAATCCCAATATTGTATTTATTCCATTTATTATTCTTAATTTGTAATTACCCATAAGGGATGAATAAGTTTCACCGACAGTTTATGACAGAGTTACTTTTACTCTGCTCAAGGAATCTTGGTAAATAGTAAATGAGTGAGGTGGAGAATTGGGTGCCTATCTTTTTTACCCATTAATGTGGGACTCATAAAAAATTTGAATGGAAAATTCTCCCATGGGCAATTTAAAATACCCCCCCCTTCTAATGAAGGGGGTGGAATGAACCCCCCTTTTGTTTCCCCCCCTCTAATGTTTTCCCCCCTCTTTTATTGATTTCTTGTTTCATCCATCAGGGGATTTTTTCCCCTCCACCATTTCAAAATTTATGCATTTTTTTGAAGCTTCGGAAGGAGGTGCAAATGGAGTCAAATTGATAAACCAAGTTGGATTGTGATCGAAATGTGCTTTCCAACAACTATAAATTTAATATATTTTGTTTTTATTTTATATTTTATTTTTTAGTTTTACTGTACATAGGTTTTTCACCGAACCTCAAGTTCAATGAAAAATCATTGTGGAAAAATAGTAAATTTGAGGGAAAAAAATTGAAAAATATATATCCTCTAGGTATTGATGTCCTCGTTCTAACAAAAAAAAAAAAATTGAATTTCAATACATACCAAAAAAGTTATGTGTGCCGAAGTGCACCTATGTCTAAATTGTAAATGTTTTGACTTCAAAACTTAATTAAAAAAAAAATATTCAACAAAACGTTATGAAACAAAATGAAACCAATAGATACCAGTGTTAGCAACCTAAATTAAAAAGAATCAAAATTTTATCCTTTGTAGAAAAAAGTTATGCGTGTCGAAGTACACATCACTTTTAAAAAATGTTGTTTACTATTAAAAACTAGTTATCAAAGGAGACGCAAAAAAAAAACAATTTAATTCCAATTTTTTTAAAAAATATATTTAAAATTTACAGAAAAATCACAAATCACTAGTTTACATCATTTTCAAATTCCTAATAGTTTACCTACTATAAGTGCGTCGAAAGGAAGTTTCTCCTGAAAATGTTGATTTCAATGTCAAGTTTGGCCAAAAGTGTAACCCGCTATTGTGGGATGACCCTTTGGGAAATGTATTTTTGTTATGACACATGTCATAAGTTTGTAAGAGCATCTATGACAACTTACAACTGTCATAAGGTGTAAGAGATTCTATGACAACATATGACAACTATTATTGTCTTGTAAGTTCCTATTCTTGGTTCTAGGCACCTATTTTGGGAAGATGCCTATGACAAGTGTAAGGGAATATGTAAGAAGATGATTTTGGTGTATCCCAAGATAGAAATATTGGATTTTATCCATCTCCCATGAATTCCTTTGGTGGGTACTCATTTTGTATAAATATGAGACTTGAGAGTGAAGTTTATGAGAGAGAGAGTAACAAGAGTAACAGGGTGCTGCAGGATTGAAGACTCAAGAGGAGATTGGAAGTGGATGTATTGTAATCTTGTTTTGAAGATAATACAACTTGGGCCTCTCTTCTTGGTGGAGTTTTTTCCCGCAAGGGTTTCTCCACGTAAACACTGTGTTATGAGTTTATTCTTTTGTTCCATTGCTACCTTGTGTTGTGAAATCTTGCATTCTTATGTTGCTGATTTGTGCCTCTTTGTTGCTGCTATCTTATGG
This sequence comes from Sequoia sempervirens, assembly GCA_007258455.2. Lineage (NCBI taxonomy): Eukaryota > Viridiplantae > Streptophyta > Pinopsida > Cupressales > Cupressaceae > Sequoia > Sequoia sempervirens. The sequence goes on along the minus strand of VDFB02026320.1, from coordinate 55,154,063 downwards.
TGATGTTATTGCTGTTATAAGTTCATCTAAGGTGGTTTTATCAAGCATGTTAGAGTGGCTGATTTTAGCATCATAAAGAAGTTGAATCTCTTCATGGTATTTCAAGGATTAAGAAAAGTTATTTACAGATTTGCATACAATTTTCAGATTTCTATATTGTAGTAGTCAAAGCCTTGTATCTCACCAATTGGTATCATATCTTAGTGATTTTGTGATTAACAATTGGATTAGAGATTGTTCATTTATTCCAACAATTGGTATCAGAGCTTAAGGTTGTTCCATGGCTTGCATGTGCTCGTATGTGCTTGCATGTTTTTGCATGTGAGTTGCATGTACTTGCATGTTGCTTGCATGAGCTTGCATGTGTTTGCATGTGAGTTGTGTGTACTTGCATGGACTTGCATGTTGCTTGCATGTGCTTGCATGTGATGGATTCATGGTAATTTGGTTCTGGGTATTCCTTCTTTTCTAAATTTAGCTTGTAAAGCTTGTGAATCTATTGGAAGGAATTATAGAATGTTGGAGGTTTTTGGGCTGCAGTGGATGTTCTGTATGTTGACATTGCTTTGCAGATTTGTGAGATTGGAAGCCATGGTATCTAACTCTCAGAAGGATATTGTCAATGAGATCTACAATGGGATTTTGAGGCTCAAGGTTATGTATCTTCATGGAGTTGATCTTATGGTAGTGATTTGGAGCTCTAGTTTGGCAATATGTGAGTATCCTCTTGCATGGTGGTTATGTTCCTTTACCTTGTGGTCATGTGAAGTGAATGGGTTTTCATGTTGGGTGGTTGATTATGGTGCCCTAGTTACATGGAAGAACATTTATTTTTTGGACTATAATATGGAGTGCTTATGTTGGATTCATGGGTTTAGCCCTTGGTTACATGAAAGCATTGGATGATTTGCCACTGGTTGCATGTGGGTTGTGGAGTTGGTATTTTAGTGATATGGAAACTCCTGGACAACCTGGTTCCTCCTTTTTCATATTCATGTTATTTGGGATATGTAGGTTTTACAGTTTTCCTGTTACAAAAAGCTGTGGATTTGTAGATCTGTGATATTTCATTCTTTCAGATGACATGTATAGTGTGAATATCTGGATATTTAAGTGATTTCAGATTTACAGAGAGATGGTTTTACAGGTTTTACATGTTAACAAAAATCTATGGTTTGTAGATCTGTGGAAAGATTGTATTCAGACTCTTAGAGTATTCTGGATGAAAACAATTTCAGATTTGCAGGGCTGCTTGATGGGTTCTTATGATCTATGGATACTCTTATGTGGATTTGTTTGGCAAATCAGGTCTACCGTTGATCCTGGTGTTTGAGTCTTGGAAATCTACATGTTATTCCTTGGTTACTTCTATTTTGCATGTTACTGATGTGGGGTTGAATCTATTTTTCAGTTATTTGAGATTGGAGCACTGACCATGTTTTTCTCCTTTGAGATATTGCATGAGTGCAGATCTTGTAAATTGTCTGATGAGGATTGTATTTGGTTGGTCACCTTGATTACATTGGTATGTTTATTGCAGTGAGACAGAAGGATGGTTTAGAGTACTTGATATAGTTATTCATTAGAATCTATAATAGTAAGTTATGGTGCATGAAAAGCTCTATTCACTTTTAGTGGAGTTTTGGTAATGATGTTTGTCATGATACCATGTATACAACTTTGTATCACTTTCAGTGGGAGTTTTGTGCAGTTATAGTGTGTTCTATCTTCTTGGTTTGGAGATTATGGTTTTCTTGACCTTTTGGGAGTTGTGTTTACAACTGATTCTTTGATTGTGTTGAGGCCATGGATGATCTTCATTTAGGAGATGGTTATCACGATGTCATGGATAGCTTGGTTACATGTTCCAGTTGGGAGCTTTTGACAGTGATGGTTTGATGTTTATCTTGTTGCCATGTATAGCTCGGTATCACAGTTCAGTGGGAGCTTTGGTAGGATATGGTTATCTTCATGTGATTTGAAGAGGTTTTAACATCTTGTTTCATGGAGGACCTTTAGAGTCTTTGGTAAAGGTGTTATTGTTCTTCCTTTGGAGAGGATGTAGTTCTCTTTGGTTTTGAGTATTAATCATTTTCTTGGAGCTTCATGATTTTGCAGGTTGCATTTGAAGTTGGCATGGATTGATTAGTGGGTGCTCATGGATACTAGAGAGACTTGGGTTAGGCTGGATATTTCTTATGTTTAGAGATATGTGTTGGAATGGTTACTTGTTATAAAAGTTTCTCAACAGTAAAGACCGAGGAGCCTACACCTGGAAATGGATGTGAGTCCATCATAGACCTAATGAGAAGGTTGTCTTTATTGAAAGCCTATATTGCTTGGTGTTGTATGCACAGGACAATCTTGTATCCCACTCTTGGTCTACTTGGCAGGTAAATGATCTAAGAGGTGTTGCCCACCTAATTATTAGATGCATTATTTATATGTATCTTGTCTTCTCTTATGCATTAATCTTGAAAGTTGAGTTCTGAGGGATTGTTGAGAAGTAGATGCATGATTTTATGTATTTCCATTGTTCTCCTTGCAATCTTGAACTTTGGATTTGGTAGGAGAGGTATAGGAGATGGTTAGTGGCTTTGGGCATATTCCCTTATGTTGTGGGAATGTTCGGCTAAGTTTGATCTACTTTCTATGAGAGGTTTACATCTAAGTTCTGCCATGTTTCATTATAAGTTGAATGGTTAGATGTTGATATCCTTTCAGTTTGGGAGTGTTGAAGGAGATCTTACTTTACACAGTTTGGCACATGTTAGTGTGGTATAAGGAGATGGTTTGATTTGCAAGTTATCTCTTTATGGGAATATTGTCTTCTTCTTGAAGGTTCTTATGCTTATGGAATTGAGGTTCATGAATGGAGTTATGAGTTGTTGTTTGTACTTCATTGTTTTTTGGCAACAGTTTGGTAGCTCCTTGATCTCTTTCTTCATTGGTTGGAGGACTTGGGAGAGTTATTTGGATTAGTAATGAGAGATGTATTTTGCATATCATTGTATGCTTCTTTGACACTATGATAGAGGAGTTAGCCACATCCTCTATGTGAAGTGCTATAGGAGGACTTGTTAATGCTGTGATCTAGTTTTCAGATTTGACATTACCTGTGCAGTGGGAGTTCCAGAAGGTATATGTGTTCTGTATGAGAGGGGCACCTCTCTTGGACTGGTTACACTTTACTGCAGTGAGTTACTTCAGAGGTTTTTTATCGCATGTCTATGTGTGTTATTACCTTGGAGTCTTCTTTTGCAGGATGGTGGATATACAGGGACTTGTTTGCAGATTTGGGTTGCTATGTTGATAGCATGAAGTTCTACCTATGATAGTTTGTTTACCCTAGTTTGTGGTATGGATAGTTTTGGATGAGCTAGCAACTTGTTGTGGTTGCTATTCCAATTTTGGTATGAGTGTGGCAGTCACTCAGAGTCTTTTGTTATCATTTGAATTTGATGCTTGTGTTCATGTATAGATTGGTGCAGGTTTCAGTGACAGTTGATATGTTTCACCATGGCATGTTACTTGTCCTATCATGGGTAATATGATGTGAGGATTTCTTGCTTGAGATGGTGGTTATCATGGTTCCTTCTGCAGGTATCTTGTTGGAGCACAAAAGCATGTTGAAGAATCAATGGTACATGGTTGGCTAAGGGATGTTTATTCCCTTGTTGAGATTTCCTATGGGTTGATTTACAATGTATAATGTCAAGTGGGAGAATGTTGGGATAAGGTGCCATTAACCTTGTAAATCCCAATATTGTATTTATTCCATTTATTATTCTTAATTTGTAATTACCCATAAGGGATGAATAAGTTTCACCGACAGTTTATTACAGAGTTACTTTTACTACTCAAGGAATCTTGGTAAATAGTAAATGAGGTGAGGTGGAGAATCTTGGTGCCTATCTTTGGGAAATGTATTTTTGGGCTATTATGACGCATGTCATAAGTTTGTAAGAGCATCTATGACAACTTACAACTGTCATAAGGTGTAAGAGATTCTATGACAACATATGACAGCTATTATTATCTTGTAAGTTCCTATTCTTGGTTCTAGGCACCTATATTGGGAAGATGCCTATGACAAGTGTAAGGGAATATGTAAGAAGATGATTTTGGTGTATCCCAAGATAGAAATATTGGATTTTATCCATCTCCCACGAATTCCTTTGGTGGGTACTCATTTTGTATAAATATGAGACTTGAGAGTGAAGTTTATGAGAGGAGAGAGAGAGTAACAAGAGTAACAGGGTGCTGCAGGATTGAAGACTCAAGAGGAGATTGGAAGTGGATGTATTGTAATCTTGTTTGAAGATAATACAACTTGGGCCTCTCTTCTTGGTGGAGTTTTTTCCCGCAAGGGTTTCTCCACGTAAACACTGTGTTATGAGTTTATTCTTTTGTTCCATTGCTACCTTGTGTTGTGAAATCTTGCATTCTTATGTTGCTGATTTGTGCCTCTTTGTTGCTGCTATCTTATGGTGATGTTATTGCTGTTATAAGTTCATCTAAGGTGGTTTTATCAAGCATGTTAGAGTGGCTGATTTTAGCATCATAAAGAAGTTGAATCTCTTCATGGTATTTCAAGGATTAAGAAAAGTTATTTACAAATTTGCATACAATTTTCAGATTTCTATATTGTAGTAGTCAAAGCCTTGTATCTCACCAATTGGTATCATATCTTAGTGATTTGGTGATTAACAATTGGATTATAGATTGCTTATTCCAACAATTGGTATCAGAGCTTGTTTGTTTTATTCCAACAGTGCATATAGGATGCATTTTTGTATCTTGCATCATTGAATTTCATCTAAAATCTTCATTTACACTTATCTTAGACACATCATCCAAAACAAAAAACATATCACTCAATTTTTTTTGAAATTTGTGCAAAAACTTAGACTAGGACACAATACACCCCTTTGGGTGATTTAGTCCCAAGTATAGGATATTTTTCCATATTTTAGGGTATTTTGTGGTGACTCATAAAAAACCTTGATTGGGACACATACACCCCTCTGGGCGATTTAGTCCCATGTTAGGTTTAAAACTACATTTTCTGGCATTAAAAATTTTCTATTTTTGTGTTTCAATTTTCTTTTTGTTTCAATTTATTGAGTTTTTGTTTCATGCATTTCATTAGATCTAACTTAATTTATTTACATTTCAATTGTGGATCAAATTGCATTATTTACTTTTCATTTCTAGCATTAGTCATAGTTCTTAGATTACATTTGGCATTCATTAGAAAACAAAACTAAAAACACCTATAAACCAATGAACCACTTGGAGAAAGCATAGTTATTTGAGTATGTCAAATCTTTTTTTCCAAGTTAACCTAAACCTCAAGCCTTTTAGTAGTGATGACTTTGACATGTTAGATGAAGCCCTTGAGGATTTCATCTGACAAGGTTCATCCACTAAGGCTTTTTATAACCAACTGAAACCAAGAGAAATTAACATGCTTCAACCTCAACTTATCATTTACCCACCTTAACATAAACCCAAAACTAAAAAAAAACCTTTTTTCACCCTTGAACCACCTAAGAATAATGTTTTGCAACAATCAAGTTATAACACCATTGATCACACATATAACACTAGAAACAATCCACAACCGAAACAACTAACTACAACATCTTTACCTTTGCCTAACCCTGCCTTACCTAGCACTCCTCATTTTCCTTCAAATAGTGGAAAGAAGTATGATCTTGTTGAACAACTTAAGAATACTCCTGCAAATATATCCATATGGGACCTAATTTATAATTTACCTAATTATCACACTATGCTTCAAACCACCTTGCAACAAGTTGTGGTTTCCTCTAGTACAAAATAAAATGATGTGGCAGCTCTAATTCAGGGAATGAATGCAGTTAATGTAGGCATTACCTTTCATCAACATGAACTACCTCCTTTGGAAATAAGAAAGAAAAATGATGCATTCATGATAATAGCCACTTATGATGGGTGGAGAATAAAAAGAAACCTTGTTGACAATGGTTCTACCCTTAATGTGTGTAGTGTGACCCTCTTGGATAAACTAGGCATGGATAAATCAAGAATTCAATAGGTCTAATTCCTTGTAGATTAGAGGATTTCATAATGTAGGAAAGCAACTGCTTGGTGTGATTACTTTTCCTATTACAGTTGGAAAGGCTACATTGCAAACTCCTATTCATGCCATGCTTGAGAATCTATCATACAATCTTCTTTTAGGGAGACCTTGGATTCATGAGATGCATGTGGTGCTTTCAATTCTTCATCATATAATGAAGTATGTCTATAACAATAAAGTATACCAAATTGAAATAGACCTCGAGCCTGAAAGTTGCTTACAAGTTGTAAAAGGAACAAGTCCTCTAAACACATTAATCCCAACATAAAAAATAGAACCTATGGAAGAAGAAAAAAAAGACATGGAAGGGTGTCAAAGTTATTGGAAGATGGGGTTCCTTAGAGTTCACACCTTCATTTATGGGAGAATACATAATCACAAGAAAAGAAGATGAAAAGCAAAATCAACCAATGGTGATGTCAACATAGAATTCAGAAGAAAAGTCACAAAAATCTACCTCATCTACTCTAGAAGAAGACATAAGATATATAACAAAATTTGATGAGATATATTGTCAAAAACCATTGAACCCAAAAGAAATGGAGAAACTTTATGGAAGAGGTTACAAGCTTATGAAACAATTGGGTTATAGTGGAAAAGGATGTGGAAAGAAAGAACAAGGAATCCATGTTCCTTTAGAGGATAACACACAAGAAACAAAAAGTAGTTTGGGATATTGTCCTTCTAAGATAATGCAAGAAAACAAAAGGCCCTCATTGAACATCAATCCCATCACATGTAATCCTAAAACAACTCTCACCTTGAAGCATCCTCAATTGCTTGATTCATCTTACGAAGCATCATGGGAATACTTTGAAGATGATGAAGCCTTGAAAGAAATGTTAGGAGTTTATGACAAACCATCTACTCCTAAAAATAAATGGGTTACATGTTCTATGTGTAGTGTTGAAAAATGTCGTCGATGACATTTTCACACTTGTTTGGGCCCTCCTTATAAATTTGATCTTAATTTTTCCTTGACTTAGTGTTGTAATGTGTTTAACACACTCACATAGGTCTTGGACCCTTGTAAACTAAATAGACTTAATCATACCTTATTTGGGGTGTTGTAAAGTGTTGTAACACACTTTTACACCTTTCTAAGGTTTTATTAGATAATTGGGCTTCTTTATGCTTTAATTGGCCTTATTTTGCATCCACAAGCCTCATTTAATGCATCTTTTTTAGGATAATCCAAACATAAATAAACATCCCATCATAATTTAGGTGTTTTTAAGTTGTGTGGCCCAGATTTAGTGACTTGGGACTCATACGCCACCTTGGGCATATGACTCCCACCTAGGGTTTTGGGTCCCGATCTGGATTTTACACCTTTCTAAGCATTTTTGAAAATGGTCCCATAATTTATGCCTAATGGGACTCATACGCCACCTTGGGCATATGAGTCTTGTGTGAACCAAAATTAAATTTAATTCAAATTCATGGTGGGATTTCATTCTCCTAGATATGATGTCAGCTTGTAGTGTTGTAATTTTGGGAAATTTGGCATAATCAAGTATAAATACAAGGTTCTTTCACTCCTTTTCACCTAAGCATTCAAGAGATCACCTAACAAGTTGAATGATAAGTCTTATAGCAAGTTTGAGTTCACATGAGAATTCAAGAGCATTCAAGGGAATATTATCAAGTGTTTTAGAGCATTATTCAAGCATCAAGCATCGTGTCAGAGTTTTCGGGTATGTGCAGGATCATGATGGGCCAAAAAGTGGTGATATGATGGGTATGTGTAGGGTATGTGGTGGACAACATTTTTTTACCCAAAATTGATGAAACGAAAGGGTTTTAAAGGAGATTCTCATCTTTCCACCAATATAAATTATGTTTTACTTTGAATTTAATAAATTATTATTATTCATTTCTATTTGGATTATGACTAAAGTCCCGATTGATAGGATGATTGAAAAACATCTATAGCTCTTCAAATGGTATCACATTTTTGAATCTAAAACATGCAACACATTCTATACTTCACACCGTAGGGCTTAAAAAAAAATGAATTTCATGAAGTTTTGACCAAGTTAAGGTGGTCGGACATACAAGTTTTATATTTTTGAAAGTTGTAATAAAAATTCATAATTAATTATTTACTTGGAAAAAAATTACAAAAAATATGCATCACATTGAGACATGTCCTCTACTTATAACTAAAATATTATACAAAATATTATCATTTTATTGTGGTTAGGTGGTCGCATTGTGACACCTACTTCTTTATTTTTCCCTGAAATTTAAGTACCATTGTATTGAAATTTCAAATTTTCACCAAATAGATTTTAAGAAAAACCTAGTAGTTTAGAAACTACATTCAATTTGCTACAGATTCTATTCTTACATACTTTTGAAATAATATAGATAACTTATTCAAATTTTTAAGTTAAGTTACCTAACTTTGATTTTTCTAAATTTTTTGCCACTTAAGGGCCTATTTTTTCCATGATGATCCTACACATACCCATTCATGGATCATGTTTTTCTTTGAGCTAACATTTGTGATGTACGATTTCATGATTCAAGCTAGCACTCAATTCAAGATCTATCACATTCAAGCAAGGGTGAAGCTTTACATCCATTGGATCCATTTCATACATGTTTGCAACACTTTATTGTTAGGGTTTGGTGAGTTTCAACACTAAATTTTGTTCATTCATCATCCTCCATTCCTATCAAATTTAATTTTAAGGTTTGATTACCAAAATGGGGTTTGACTAGGGAAAACCCCTTTCTACTAACAAAGCAACATTTTTCCCTCTCTTTTGTGTGTGATTTCCAAATTTAGGTTGAAGGAATATTGAAGAGAAATTTTGGAGCAAGTTGTCAAAGTTGTCACCTTGCATTAGAGATCATTGGCTAACATCTATAGGTTGCAAACTGAAGATTCAAATTTGAAAATTAGATGGAAAGGATAGAGAAAACATTAAAGAGTGGAATCAAACCTTGAATTTACAAAAACCCTAACTAGAATGATACACCACTCCTGGCATATGAGTCCTAGTTTGGTCAAATTTGTAGGTTTCAGAAGTTTCAGACACCTTTTTCCAGATTTTAGTTTCTGCACAAAAACCCTAACCTGGGACAAAATCACCCAAACTAGTGTATGAGTCCCAACTGGCTTTAAAATAAGTGTTTTCAACATTTTAGTCCTTCATCCAGTCATCTTTAGGTTTTTAGGGGCATACTTTTCATCTCTCAGCTTTGTGTTTTGATTTACATGCATTTGGTCTTACATTTCATTAGTCTTTACAAGCCCTAGCTTGGTGTTGAACCCCTCTTTAGTTTACAATCAAACCCTAGGAAAACCCTATTGCAAGATCTCTTTCTCCTTTGCATATCTTAAATTGAGATTTCTAGGGTTTTCCTCGAATGAGAGTGTGAAGATTGTTATTCTATGTCCCAAGCATAGAATCAACAACATTTCAACCTTTCACTTTGGTGAAACTACATTTAGAATGCCATAATTTTGATTTGGAGTGCATTCTCATCCTAGATTTTTCTTGCATTAGGGTTTGCATTAGTTAATTGACATTCTAGGGTTTCTAATTTTTGCATTAGTATAGTTGCATATAGGTTTCATTTTTGCATCTCAAATCATTGAAAATAATATAAAATCTACATTTGCAGTTAGGTTACAAATCATACAATCTAGAAAGGAAAAAAAATCACTTGAATTTTTTTAAATTTTTTGAAAAAAATGCTCACTGGGACTCATACGCCCCTCTGGATGATTTAGTCCTAGTGCAGATTCTAAAACTACATTTTCCAAAATTTAAAACTTTGTTTCTATGCTCCTATTTTCTATTGACAACTTTTTGTTTTAGTTTACAGAGTTTCTGTTATATTCATTTCATTGTAGTTAGTTTAGATTGTATTTACATCCATCTTGCATTTAGTATCCCTTGCATGAGCATTTCTACTTGGTGTCCTACTGCTAATACTATAGTGAGATGAATTTTGAGACTCATGTCATCCAAAGATAGTACAATCGCTGTAGATCTTAGGTTATCTAGCTCTTTCACTCCTAATATTGACACTAGTTCACTAGGTATGGACCATACCCTCAACAATTCCTTACCCTCAAGTAGTGTGACACATGTTGAAACAATGGTTGTTACTATTTCTCAATAAAACATAATCCAAATTCATGAAGACTTAGCAAACCTACAACATCAAATGAGAAATGACAACATTTCAACAATCGCCATCCCTACCATAGATAACATTCATCACATGCTTGAAAGTGAAGATGGACATGACTTTGTGTGTAACATGGTTCAGATCTTTGGAAAACACCATACCTCAAACACTAGCTTTTCTTTACCCACAAAAAATGTTACAAGTCAAGGAGGAATTCAAATTTCTCCTCCCACAACAATTGCCTCTATTCCTACCTATACCAACCCTTAAGTTACAGCAACAATGCAACATAATAGTAATGTGATTCCTTGCGTATTTCCACTAGCATCCCTAGTACCTTTGTGGCATCACACCTCATATCTCCTACCACCTTACCACCAATAATTATTCCATTAACTTGTCCTTGAAACACATACACACCACCTTTTTCACCTCCATCTCATAATAAAAGCTTGATGACCCTTTCATAAACCAACTTTTGCAAACTATTTCATACCTTCAAAAGCAAGTTTCCACCTTCAATCAAAATAAAAATGGCCCACCTACATATTATGTCAAAAGCAGTCCATTGTCCTTGGAGATATTGTGAACACCAATTCCACAAGGTGTAGAGATGCCTAGATTCAAGAAATATGGGGGGAAAGGGGATCCTTCTAACCATGTTTCCACTTACATGACTTTATGTAGTGACTTTGTTCTTGATGACAAAATCTCAACTAATCTATTCCCTAGGCCCTTGAAGGATGCTTCCTTAGAATGGTTTTCTTTATTACCGAACAACTGTATGTTAAAAGATGTAGGACAATTGAGAGGGGGCGAGGTGAATTATTTGTCACCAAATTCAAATACAAAACCTCAAACACTTATCAACTTCACAACCACAATATTCTGTTATTAAGTATGAACATGAAATGCAGATAATAGAAAGAAAATCAACATAATGAACACCATATTTTACGTGGAAAACCCAATGAGGGAAAAACCATGGTGAGGATTAACTCACAATATAAAGTAATAGAAAAACTGAATATATAATGCTCACTTCCAAGGGGTTCACTTCCCTAAATAGGACACACTATCTGGATACAAAAGCTCACTACTTACACAAGGAGGCTCACTGCCTATGAAAGGATTAGAAAAAAAAATTGGCTTCACAACCAAAATGAACTAATGGGAGTGCACCCAACAAGTGCTGATATAGTTCTAGTGATGCTCAATGGACTAACATAACACACTTCATCATTTTCGTACTCCTTTACATTCGCATCAATGTCATTTCTTGCTCTCTCTCATTCTACAATCTTCAAAACTATCTGACATATATATCTAACCAATTCACAAGCATCAATTAGGTTAGCCTAATTAGATGCAATCCTTATTAATTAAGAATACCAACTATCAGCTTTAAAAATTCACATAATCTTCCAAAAAAAATCAAATGCTCAACACACTACATCATGTTGGCGTAGATGTAAGATAGGTCACACATATATCTACATAGCAAAATTAATTCACTATACCACTAGTTATTCATGAGGTCAGCCAAAGATGGGCTTAATAGCAAAATGCAATCAACAGAATAATGTCGATACACCATACAAGCACCTAAGCATGAGAGATTCTTAACATACATACTTTCAACATCCATAAACTATCTCCCAAAACTGCAAGCAGTAACTATTGATCACAGAGCATTGCAAACCAAAATACTAAAGGATGTAAATTGTATATCGGTTTAGATACTAGACCAAAATACTAGAGGGTGTGCAAGAAGTTGAGTCCACTTTTGGGCCAAAAAGTGGAAGTGTTTTCCCTGATTTTCAGAATTTGACACATTTGACCTTAAAATTTGAAGCACTTAGAGATGGAATCTTTAAAAATGTCACTAATCATAAAATGTAGTACTTGAGTCTAGTTTCCAAATATGTAATTTATTTCAATACCCAGATGTACAAATTGAGTTTCAATAAGCGTTTCTAAAAACCACTGTTTAAAAGTCACTTTTTTATACTCATACCATGCACGTGTACGACATCCATATTTTGATCTAAATTATCATATTTTTCTAAATCCTTTTGGGAAAAGATTTGTGACTCACTAAAGCTTGTTTTCAATATTTTTTTGTAATTTTTTATTGAATATATTTTTTTTTAAATTTTTATTAGACATATTTGTTGTTTTGAAAATCATCGTGTACACACGATAAGACGACCTAAACTTATCATTTTTGACTTTTTTAAACTCGAAAAGAATTGTTTGAAGTTTGTTCTCGCGTAATCCATTTGTCAAAATGTTATGTTGATCAAAAGTTATTAAAATACTAAAAACCTGATAATTCAAGTTTACTAGTTTCATTAGAAATTAATTGAAAAATAGAAAAAATAATCAAATTATTAAAAAAATTACATATTTGGAATCTGACCGGCTCTCATCTATAATGGGTTTTAATTTCAGAAAAACTACAAAATAGGTCTTCAAACATATGTTTAAAGTCATTATTTTCCCTGACATTAACAGGACCTTCTTCAAGTTGGGTCAAACTAGGAAACTTAGGTTCGGTCCCCAAGCCATTTCCCGAACCAAAAAACAAGCCAAAAAACCCGCTCAAAAATTCATAATTTAAAAAACGGGATCCCATTTCATAAAAAACGGGATCCCATTTCAAAACGGGATCCCGTTCAAATGGGATCCCGCTTCATAAAAAAGCCATTTTTTATGGTTCTATGAAACAGATCCCGTTTTGAAATTCTTCCAAAAATGAAAATTTCCAAAAATGGAAAGTTTTCAAAATGAGATCCCGTTTTGAAAACTTTTCCGAAAATGGAAATTTTTCAAAAATTGGAAGTTTCCATTTTCGAATTTTTCAAAACGGATCCCGCTTTTGAAATTTTGTTTTTGGAAAATTTTCAAAACGGATCCGTTTTGAAAATTTTCCAAAAATGAAAATTTCAAAAACGGATTCCGTTTTTTAAACTTAGGCTTGGGATCTCGAAGCTAAACAGGATCCGTTTTTTAAAAATGGGATCCCGCTTTTTAAAATGGGATCCCGTTTATTAAAAAGCGGGATTCCATTTTTTGCAAGCCGAATTCATTTTTTTGCCTAAGGCAAAACTTCCACATTCGTGGACTCAACTTTGTGCACTTACCCTAGATCAAATAATGACTTAGTCTTGTAGTTGCAACTCATTTAATATGGTGACATCAATGACAAAACAAAACTATATAGTTAGCCATTCTTCTTCATTCTTCTAACAATCTCCCCCTTTGTCATTGATGGCAACATGTTCAAATTTTTTTACAAAACAAACAGTCTTTCTCCTTATCATCATTACTTCTCTCTCCACACCTCTCTCCCCCTTTGAAATCAATGAAAAGGGTGACCGAAAATAGGATGTGTATGTACATGGTAATATTGTATATACAAAGGAATTCTAGCTCCCTATTTCAAACATTCAAGTGAAAATGACACTTTTTACATGAAAGATTTTCTTATACCTATCTCTTATGATCAGAAGAATCCTTTTCCAAGAAAGCATAGCTGAATTCATCCTTGCACTCATACCATCCAATAAAGACAACTGCATAAAAGAGGATTTCTAGTCCAAAGACAAATATTGCCGTTCATAATCTTCTACATCAAAGAGTATTCCAAAGAGATGATCCAACTAAACCTCAGGGTGATCCCACAAAGCTAGTTTACAATTTCTAGGAGATCCTGATTTTTGCTGAAATCACATATTTTTAGAAAATATAATGATTTAAGCCTTGAAAAGTTCCATTTAAAGGATTCCAATTGAAGAGGGTTTGATCGAACCACCTTAGATCAAACCCCCTTGGATAGAACCCCACTAGTTTTAAACCATACCTATAACAAAGTCTCCTTTACACCTATCAAAATGTTGATAAAAAACCACTTTTGATTTACCTTTTGGGGGATCAAATGATTTCATTTAAAATTTATTTTTTGTAACTATGTAGTCCTTATTATAAGCTTCCCAAAAAGTATAATTTGAAATAAATTTAATTTAATTATTATATTTATTTTTTATTTCTTGTGAATGTAGGTTTTTCACCAAAAATCAAAATCTTTGTTCTGCACATGTGAAAAAATAGAACATTATCAAATTTTTTTTGAAAAATATGAGTGCACTAGATATTGAAGTCCTTGATCTAACAATTTTTTTTTTTTTGATAAATACAAAAAATGTTATGCATTATATGATCCGCCTATATCTAAATTATAATCGGTTTAACTTCAAAACTTTATTAAGGAAAAAATATTTAATAAAACACTATGAAACCAATTGGAAGCACTAGATATCATAGTTACAGATCTAAATTAAAAAAAAAAAAATTTATCCTTCATGGAAAAAAAATTATGTGTTATACGATGAGCGTCACTCCTTAAAAATGTTGTTTACTAAAAAAAGCTAGTTTTCAAAGGAGATGGAAAATAAGTGAAATCTAATTAAAAAAATTGAAAAATAAATAAATTAGAATCTACAAAAAAATTACAAATCACTAGTTTGCATCATGTTCAAATTCCTCACTAGCTTAGCTTATAGGTGCTCAAAAGTGAAGATTTAGTTAGAAAAATTATTTTGTCCAGTTTGGCCAAAAATTGTAAACCAGTATTGTGAGATCAACCCTCAACAATTTTTTTAACAGTCAAAAGGTTTTAACCAAGTCTTCTCTTTGCCTCTGAGTAATCAGCAATTCCACTTGCAATTCACCAACTCTTATTCTCTATTTTCCATTTTCGTATTTGAAGAAATCAAAGCTCTTTCCAATACAATTCATCTCAAATTTAATGGCTTCAATTATGCTTCTAAAATTATCAACAACTATCAGCCACTAGAGACAATACCTGTAGATATCAAATGCTTCTTTGATGCATTCTCTTGTCTCATCAATGTGTTTATATAGCACTTGTTTGGCTTTGGTATATCTTCTCTCAATCATCACTTCAAACTTATGACCTTTGGCTCCTTCCATCAATGTTATTTCTTCAATAACCTCTACTAGATCATCTGGTAATAAGTTAGATACATTTAAAACTGAGATACCCCTATTGAGAAAATAATCAACTAGTACATCATCAATTTTAAGTCTCTCGATCAGAGAGTATGCACTCCACATTTCACCAACCTTCTTCATATGACCTTTATCTAACATCATCGGTATATCCTCTGGATCAAGGGAGTTAGATCCAGATAGAAATTCTTCTTCATTCTTCATTTTAAGTCTCTCGATCGGAGAGTATGCACTCCACATTTCACCAACCTTCTTCATATGACCTTTATCTAACATCATCGGTATATCCTTTGGATCAAGGGAGTTAGATCCAGATAGAAATTCTTCTTCATTCTTCTCTTCTTCCGAGATAGTGATAACATCTTTTGTGATAGATTTCCTCCTTTTAGATTCCAGAGAGGATTCACCAATGACAACTTCCAATTCTTTCTTACCAGAGGAAGAGCCCATTTCAAACTAACTAGATATTGAAAAACTAGAGCACATATTCGTCTTCAAGGATGTGAAATAGATTCTGCAAACACTTACATTTTCCTCCATCAAGTCTAAATACTTGTAAACTTGTTTTCAACAGGGATATCAGATTCCCACTCAACATTCTCTCTTCCCAATAGCGAGCCTAGAAAGTAAAATATCAAACATATGAGCAGAGACCCAAACCAAAAAGGATAGAGTTTGACCAATGACATTCTGACATTCTCAATTAGGTTTTCTAGTAATAGGCTACACAAATCAAAGTTCTTGTTTTCCTTAACCATAATGCGTGCAAGATATACAATAGCCGAAATTGAACCTTCACAATTTCTGAAATAGATTTTATAAGAGATTTCGTATGCAACATACCTTATAGTAGAGTCAACAATAGTATTTATTAATAGAGCTCGAGGGTCTTTGTCAATACCAGTAAGTTTCTCCACATCTTTTTATTTCATGGCTTTCTTCCTAGGGAGGTCCCCAACACTGCATAAACCAGTAATAGCTTTGATTTCCTCCATGATCAGATAGGGTTTGTCCAACATAATGATGTCTTTCTTGAATTGACTTAACAAGAACAAGATAGATTCTTTATCTATAAACCAAGGAAACTCTCCCCATAAATCCATACCTAGGGTTTTTATGCTCTGTAATTCATTTGTCTTCAACCCTAGTTCCATTTCCTTCATCTTCCTATGATCTAATTCTTCCAATTCAACACCCTTCAGCTTCAGTGGAGTATTACCACTTGATCCTTTGTCCATTGTCATGCTTATCTTTCTTGAATTTGTTATTGTTGAATAAAAAGTTCTTCCTTTTCCCTTCTTCCCCTTTGTAAATTGAGAAATAGCTCCTAATTATCTGTAATAATTCTTTCAAATTCCCTCAAAATTGCTTTAAATCACTTCGAGATCACTTTAGGATTTCTCCAAGTGTTTTTTCAACCTCTTTGAGTGCACAAGTGATAAAAAAAATTATGAATTTTTACTTTATACACCATCAATTTTCCCTAATTCACATTAAATGTGGAAAACTTCAAAAAGCTGATAAAACCCTTATTTCTTTTCACTAAAAACCCTAAATCGATTCGCATAAGAACATGCCTATAATTTTTCTTCCAGTTTATTTTTCATAACCCCTGTTTACTTATCCATTACACTATATCCTCGTGCCAACATCTGACATGCCATTCATCTAGGGAGTTTGTACAATTTTTTGTTAATGCTCCCCCTAAGACCATGCTAGGTTTAGTTCCCAGAGGAATTGTTTGAACTAGATGAGTGCACAGATACATCTGTTGTCTTTGGCTCTTCTTCTTTCTTCCTCCAAATATTATTCATCTCTTGCTTCACCTCATCTTTTTCAATTTTCTTCATTGGCTCGTTCTTCTCTACCAGAGTTGACTGCTTTCCCTTCTTACTTCTGCAAACTTTTGAGATATGTCTAGGTTTGTTGTAGTTATAGCAGACAACACTTTTCTAATTTATCTAACCTCCATTAACCCTTGATCTGCATTGGTTTGCTTTGTGTCCAAATTTGTTACAGGTATAGTAGTAGCCATTAAAGGATTGATTCATTTTTCCTCCATTAAACCTATTCATCATCACTTGACTAATCATTCTTACCTGAGATCTACATTCAGTGGCTTTATGTCCAAATTTCTTGCATGAGAAACATTGCCTAGAAAACTGATTCATTTTACTTCTACATTTGGTTGCCCTATGACCAAATTTGTTACATGAAAAGCAGACACCATTGAAAGAGGGATACCTTTGAGCATTAGGATGTCTCACAGGTGGTCTTCTAGCAAAGTTTTTTGAATTTATATTTTGCTTCCCTTTGTCTTGAGTCTTTTGATTGTCCTTTAAGCTTTCACCTATTTCATTTCCCAAGCCACCTTCGTCTTTACTTGGTTTTTTTCTTGCAATCAACTCATCAATCTTGTCGAAGCTAGATTTGAATTTATTTTCACAGAGTTTCGCTTTCTCCAAATCTACTTTCAAGTTCACCACCTATTGTTCAAGCCTAGTGCATTCATCAGTCTTCTTCTGCACCATTGTATTCAGAAATTCTTCAATTCTCTTCTTTTCTTCTACTAGTATGTTCAATCCAATGATTTCTTTTTTCAACTACTCAATCACTTCTCTATGTCTTTCTTTCAATTTCTTCAATTGCTCTTTGAATTTCCAGACACATTCATTTGCATCATCAAGATTTTCTTTCAAGTCTTTGTTTTCATTTTCAGCTTTATCAAGATCTTCAAGTGCAGCCTTGAGTTCTTCTTTATCATCCATTTGAACAACCTTCATGATCCTCCTCAAGTGGTTAAGCTTTACACCAAGGAACCAAAGCTCTGATACCAATTGTTAAAAGGAACAGGACAACTGAGGCAGGGGGTGAATTAGTTGTCACCAAATTCAAATATGAAACTTCAAACACTTATCAACTTCACATCCACACTATTATGTTATTAAGTATGAACATGAAATGCAAGAAATAGAAAGAAAAATCAACACAATGGACACCAACTTTTACGTGGAAAACCTGATGAGGGAAAAACCATGGTGAGGATTAACTCAGAATATAAAATAATAGAAAAATCGAATATATAAGGCTCACTTCCCTACATAGGACTCACTGTCTGGATACAAAATCTCACTACTTATACAAGGAGGCTCACTCCCTACAAAAGGTTTACAAATTTGTTTTAGCTTCATAGCCAAAACGAACTAATGGGAGTGCACCCAACAAGTGTTGATATAGTTCCAGTGATGCTCAATAGACTAAATTAACACACTTCATCATTTTTGCACTCCTTTACATTCGTATCAATGCCATTCCTCACTCTCTCTCATTCTACAATATTCAAAACTATCTGACATATAGATCTAACCAATTCACAAGCATCAATTTGGTTGACCTAGTTAGATGCAATCCTTTTTCATTAAGAACACCAACTGTCAACTTCAAAAATTCACAAAATCTTCCAAAGACAATTCAAATGCTTAGCATGCTACATCATGTCAATGTAGACCTAATATAGGCCACACATATATCCACATAACAAAATTAATTCACTATACCACTAGTTATTCATGAGGTCAACCAGATATGGGCTTAATAATAAAATGCAATCAACAGAATAATGTTGATACACCATACGAGCACCTGAGCATGAGAGATTTTGAACATACATGCTTTCAATGTCCATAAACTATTTTCCAAAACTGCAAGAAGAAACTATCGATTGCAGAGGATTGCAAACCAAAATACCAAAGGATGTAAACTATATACCAATTCAGATACTAAACCAAAATACCAGACCAAACAATGACTTATTCTTGCAATTTCAACTCATATAATATGGTGACATCAATGACAACACAAAGTTTTATAGTTAGCCATTCTTCTTCATTCTTAAAACACTCTATTCATTCATTCAATGAACTTTTTGAGGCATTTATAAACCATTTCCAAGTGCATATGACTCCTAAGGTAACCTTGGCCATTTTGATGAGATGTAAGCAAAAAGAAGAAGAAAAGATTACTGAATTTATTTCACACTATCAATCACTTTATTCCCAAATTGATGTAGAGGTTCTTGACCCTCACCTTCAAAATATGTTCATAGACAATTTGCAAAGTAAGATACAAGATAAGCTTACCATGATGAAATTCTCCTCCTTCATGAACTTATGCACTTCCCTCAATGATTATCAAATTTTTTTTAGTAGTCATGATACAAAATCCACCTCTAGCTGAACTGAGAAGTCTGAGCCCACAATACAAAACAATTACCAACCTTTGAGAAAGAAAAATAAAGGCTTCCTTCAACTTAATCCCCCTCAACAAAAAAGTTAAAATACCAATACCCAAGTAGTTTTTGTAAAAGCAACGATACCCTTTAACTATGGGGACCAGAAAAGACAATTCACTCCCCTACCCGATACCCTTCATAACACAATGACACAAATTTTAGAATAGAAAATGATTACCTTGCCTCCTGTTAAAACTCTCGATCCTAATAAACCACTACCTGCAAACTATAGACCAAATTCTTATTTTCATTATCATCGAAAAAATGGACATGATACGAAACATTGTAAGCGTCTTAAACATCTTGTGCAAGACCTCATTCATTCCGGTGTTCTTTCCATTTGAGGTGTTAGTGATCAAGGAAATAAGTTTGTTGCCCCTCCTAACCAAAACTTGAAAATCTTTACCAACCCCATGTTGAAACATAATATTTCATTCAAAGCTAGTGAAATTACAAAGACTGATGTGATGAATGTGGACACAGATGATGAGAACATAGATACAATTCAACAAAGTCCTATGGATACTAATCAACAAGAGAAAAATCCTATTGATGGTTTGGTTGCATTGGTCAAAACTCAACATCATAAGGGCCAAACTAAAACTCCTCTTGACATTGCTTTCTCCTCTAAATATATACTTAAACATGCACTCGATGGTCCTCTTTACATAGCCAGCTAAATCTATGATAAGCCCACTAATGGGATATTAATAGATCCTTTCTATGGAGAGAATGTGATCACTGGGGAATTCTTACTTCTACATGAGCTTTATCAAGAAATATATGATAAACTGAAAGCGTGGATCAAGACGCATGATGGTTTTTCTTACCGTATGATGGGATCAATCACCTTACCTTTGCAAGTAGGACCAAAAACACTAGATGCCACATTCTCCATCATATCAACATCAGATCAATTCCATGTGAGGCTTGGTCACCCATGCCTATGCTCCATGGGAGTCATCGCATCGATTGTGCATAAATGCTTAAAGTTTCCCTTTATAAATGAAATTTTCACTGTGCATCATAGTGGCTTCAACCCTTTGTCTTCCCATGGAAACTTTTCCTTACAATTCCTCTAGCCTAAGCCTATGGAACCCATTAAACCTCATGAGGACTTCTTTTTCAAATCCTACCAAAAATTTAAGGAAAAATGCATAGAAAAATTATCCCTCTGAAACATACCACCACCGAGCCTACCATCCTTGATGAAACCATGATTGAACCAGAAGATAGTCAAAACAACCAAGATCAATCTAAGATGAACCTTTTCCTATTTCCTACAAAAGACCAAGAGACAATGAAAAAAATCCTACCACGCCTCCTAGAATAAAAAAAGTTTACTAAGTTAAAGAGAAAGTGGCTAAACAACCTTCCATGGTTCCTTTCGTTCCTCCCCTTGGGTAAAAAAAGAAACCTATGGTTGATCAACCCACTCCTACACAAACATAACTTGAAAATTGAACTAAAATAAATAGAGGTGCTAGAGAGAATAAGTGTAGACATCGTTCTCTTGCTTGAAAGTTCAATACCAAAATAAATAAATAAAAAAAATCAAAATCCAAACTTGACTAAAGCAATGAACGATGAGTCTCCCCCTTCACTGAAAAAAAACAATCCTATACAACAACCACAACAAGAGCTAAACCCTTCTTTGGACATTATCATTCAACCTCCTATTGTGATTAATTTAGATGATGATGATGATGAGATTGTAAAGATTGATGAAAAATTTCATAATGAATTGAATACATTATTTTCCTCTTCCATGAGCTTAAATAACAATTCTCCTAAGAAGAGTGTTGAACCTAGTGATGGCCCTAGTTTGACACTTGTTATTATCCCTATAGCTAGTTTTCCACCTTTGGTATATGATGAACACGATTCAGATGTGGATGACCTGCTCATAGGCTGAATCGCATGTGCCTTATTAGTCCTTTTCACTATTTCTTTTTCTTTTGTGTGATTGCATGTGCATAATGTGTCCCCCATATTGTTTTGTTTGATGTATATCTCTCTTTGTGACATTCCTCTACTTGTACCTTCATTCTTTTCTATGTCATAAATACTTTTGGGGCTGATGCAAGGCATCGAGACATTCATGTATCTTCCATGTTGACCCAAAAGCTTTTCCTTTCTCTTTTTCTTTGTCCTATGTTTTACTGTTGGGGATGATGCAAGGTGTCGAGAAATTCATGTCTCTTCCATGTTGACCGGAAAGGTTTTTATTTTTTCTGTTTATTCTATTTGTGTCATTCTTCTAGTTCTATGAGTATTTGGGGAATGATGATAGTTCTAAGCTCTCTAAAAACATTGTACTAAGAACATACCGACCCCAAATCTATAGATCTCGTATGTGTGTTTGGAGTTTCATTTTTGGGGCAACTCTCTCTTTCCTTTTGCATGACATAGCTTTATTTGGAAACATATGACTTGGCGTAGGGATTTTAAAGTTATATCTCATGTATTCTTTATTATTAGCATTTATCATTTTCTACTTTAAAGCAATTGCTCACATCATGATGTTTGGTGTAGGAGCATCTAAAGATATTGCTAAGTCTCCATCAAGTATTTTTGTAAAAAAATGAATTTTAAAATCTAAAGCAATGTAAAAGGGTCATGTGAGGTCATATGTAAAGTATTTAAAGTCTCAAATAGGTCATTAGGTGATTAAACTACTAATGTTGCAAAAAAGTTGCCTTTTATGACAAAAATTGTCAATTATGTAAAAAATGCAAAAAGTGCTAGAATCAGGGAGATGAAGATCCTTTTGTGGAAATGAAAGGATAGGTCATTGGGTTTGAAGAGGAAGTTTCCATAACTATTGTAAAATCTCTATAAAGAATTGTAAAAGGCTGGGGAAAAGGAAAAAAAATTGTATCTTGAACAATTCTAATAATAAAAGTACCTTGTAGCAGTGTTTTATCCTAATTTTCAGGCATTGTACTATTATTACAACATACTAAGAACATGCTTTCAATTTAAATTATTAAGAACTTAGTGTTTGAACCTTATTGGTAAAGATTTGAAGATTTTTACTCAGGTTTAGGGTGAATAAGAGAATATTTTTATTAGACTGGTTTGTAACCCTCAAGTACAAGGGTTTGAGAGTCTTTTAGGTGTATATTCACCATTCCATCGATGGAACTTTGTTAAATAAGTGGAATGGATTATTATATGGTGTGTTTAGTGTAGTATGTGTGTGTAACTATAGGGGGAAGTGAAAACACAAGGTTTTGGTTGTTGTCCACTCAGATTTTCTGAGTTTTCTCCATGAAAATTGACAATTTAAGTTAGAAAATTTTCTTAAATGCATTATAATTGGTTAGAATAAGGTTCTTAATGTATGTACAGGTCCATTTCAATGTTTGAAGATTGAAAATTTTGTTTTTTAAGAGATATACTAAAGTTAAGTTGTAGCCCCTTCATTTTGTATTAATTTTTGAGTTCAAGAGTGATGGCTAAGTGCAGGGTTTGGAGAAAACAACATTTGCAAAGGTTTGGAGATGGTTTAAATGGTATGTGTAGGTTTATTTCAAGGTGTTAGAAGCATTGGAACATTGGTAGGAGATGTGGAAGGCTTACTTTCATGAAACCCTCCTTATATGAAGCATTGGCATTGGTAAGCGTAAAATAAGGATTTACTAATTGTTGCTTATGGAAAGATTTGAGTGGAAAAATGCTTGTTGATTTTGTAGTTTCATAACTTGATTGAAGACTATTTTTGGTTAAGAGTGGTTTTGGATTTTCTTAGAAGGTACTTGCGTTGTATTTTTGGCCTAATTAAGCCACATTTACAGTGTATAGTCAATTGTTCTGGTGAAATTTGTAAAACAACCTAATTAAAGCCTTTGATATGTGTTAGTAGATCAAAATGGGTTCTAGAATATGCCTTGGGATTGTATAGATTCAATATGGATTGGTTGGTATACCTACTTTTGTCATGATGCTATAGTATTAGGGTTTTGGGTCCATGATAGCAAGAAAGTGTAATTTTGTAAATACAGAGATCTAAGTGATTGTCTTTGTATTGTAACTATTAAAGTGATGATTTTAAAGGTGTAATAATGGTTTGGGAAAGGTCTAGAAATAGAATTTGTTGTTTTGAGCAATATGAACTCAATGTGCGAAGTGGTGTTTGACTCAAAGAATTAAAGAGTCTAGTGGATTAGTGTTGTGTAAGTATGTTCTTAGTTTGTTTCAGTATAAAACATAATGATTCCATTGTCTTGGAAGACTAGTAAAAGATTTGAAGTATGATTGGTAGGTTTGTTTTCATTTTTCCTTATTAAAACAAGTTGAAATGAAGGATAATTTGGTGAATAGTGAATGATTTGGTTGGTTTAGTGTCTTCCAAGGGTGTTATTGTTTTTGGTTTAGTCAATTTGATGATGATAAAAGTGAAAAAAGATGAGAAAAGAGTTTAGAAGTAAGTGTGGGTGATTTGATGTCTTTGTCCATGTGAAATCAATTTAAAATTGTATAGATTTGGTTAAGAATTTAAGTGAAACAATGGTGTTTTTGTAATGGATCTTCTAAAGATGTGTTTAGGGTCAAAAGTACCCTTGGTGGTTTGTTGTTTTTGGTAGATTCTCTGCATCAATTGGTATCATAGCTAGCTGATCTGGTGTTTGTTGATTTGTTGAGTTGTTGATTGGTTGCAGGTGCTTGATCCATCTAAGATACAGAGAGAAAGAGTTATGAGAAGTTGTGTGTTGGAAGACAGGCTGAGGTCTGTGGTCACCATCCTCCAATAAAGATTAAGTTGGGTAGAAGGTGCATAGAGAGAGTGAGGTATCTTCCAGGATCTACTATTGGGTAAGATGGATGGTTTGTTGAGTTGGTGTGGTGAAATAGTGAGGGAGATAGATACCTATTTGAGAAGTACTTGAGTTTGCAGCCATTGAAGAGTACAAAGTCATTTTGAGAGTACTCCACTAATGGGAGTAGATGAAAGGATGATTGGTCAGTGAAGGTCAAGAATGAATTGTTGAGAAAGAGTTAGTGGAAGGTTGAGAGTTTTGAAAGGACAATCCTATGTCCTTTTCAATAAGAAGAATGATTGTGAACTTGATCGTGGAAAGAGAAATGGAAAAAGGAAAAGTAAAGACAAGTGAAGACAAGAGAAGTTAGAAATGAACAAAGCTGAAGGAAAAGGATGGAACCAAGACAAAGACAAGAGAAAGATTCAAGAGAAAGGAAGAAGAAGTAGTCCAAGAAAAATTTGAATTTGATATGCAAGTGAAAGAAGAAGAAAATTTGAAGCAATCCAGTCCTCAAAGGGACTTGAGGAATTCTTTTAGGAGGGTTGTTTGGTGCAGGAGCTCCTAAAGATATTGCTAAGTCTCCATCAAGCATTTTTGTAAAAATTTGAATTTTCAAATGTAAGGCAATGTAAAAGGGTCATGTGAGGTCCTATGTAATGTATCTAAAGTCTCAAATTGGTCATTAGGTGATTAAAGTAGTGATGTTACAAAAAAGTTGCATTTTATG
This sequence comes from Sequoia sempervirens, assembly GCA_007258455.2. Classification (NCBI taxonomy): domain Eukaryota; kingdom Viridiplantae; phylum Streptophyta; class Pinopsida; order Cupressales; family Cupressaceae; genus Sequoia; species Sequoia sempervirens. The sequence goes on along the minus strand of VDFB02026320.1, from coordinate 55,128,966 downwards.
ACAAAAGTTGTCAATTGCGTAAAAAATGCAAAAATTGCTAAAATCAAGGAGATGAAGAGTCTTTTGTGGAAAAAAAGGATAGGTCATTGGATTTGAAGAGGTAGTTTCCATAACTTTTGTAAAAACTCTATAAAGCTTTGTAAAAGGTTGAGGAAAACAAAAAACTTTTGTATCTTCAACAATTCTAATAATAAAAGTACCTTGTAGCAATGTTTTATCCCGATTTTTAGGCTTTGTACTATTATTGCAGCATACTGAGATTATGTTTTCAATTTTAAGTCTTAAGGAATTTGCGTTTTCACCTTATTGGTAAATATTTGAAGAGATTTACTCAGGTATAGGGTGAATAAGAGCATATTTTTATTGTACTGGTTTGTAACCCTTAAGTACAAGGGTTTGAGAGTCTTTTAGGTGTACATTCTGCCATTTCATTGATGGAAGTTTCTTAAATCAGTGGAATGGATTATTATATGGTGTGTTTAGTGTAGTATGTTTGTGTAACTATAGGGGGAAGTGAAAAAACAAGGTTATGGTTCTTGTCCACTTAGATTTCTTGAGTTTTCTCCATGAAAATTGATTATTTAAGTTAGAAAATGTTCTTAAATGCATTCTAATTGGTTAGAAGAAGGTTCTGAATGTATGTATAGGTCCATTGCAATGTGTGAAGATTGGAAATTGTGTTTTGTAAGAGATATACTGAAGTTAAGTTGTAGCTCATTCATTTTGCATTGATTTTTGGGTTCAAGAGTGATGGCTAAGTGAAAGGTTTGGAGGAAATGACATTTGAAAAGGTTTGGAGATGGTGTAAATGGTATGTGTAGGTGTATTTCAAGGTGTTAGAAGCATTGGAATGTTGGTAGGAGATTTGGAAGGCTTACTTTCATGAAACCCTCCTTATATGAAGCATTAGTAAGCTTAAAATAAGGTTTTTCTAATTGTGGCTTATGGAAAGCTTTGAGTGGCCAAATGTTTGTTAATTTTGTAGTTTCATAACCTGATTGAAGACTATTTTGGGTTAAGAGTGGTTTTGGAGTTGCTTGGAAGGCACTTGCTTTGTATTTTTGGCCTAATTGAGGCACATATACAACGTATAGTCAAATTTTCTGGTGAAATTTGCAAAACAACCTAATCAAATCCTTTGCTATATGTTAGTAGATCAAAATGGGTTCTGGAATATGCCTTGGGCTTGTATAGATTCAATATTGATTGGTTGGTATACCAACTTTTTTCATGTTGCTATACTACTAGGGTTTTGGGTCTATGACAACAAGATAGTGTAATTCTATAAATACATATATCTAAGTAATTGTCTTTGTATTGTAACTGTTAAAGTGATGATTTTAAAGATGTAATAATGGTTTGGGAAAGGTATAGAAACAAAAGTTGTTTTCAGCATTTTGAACCCAATGTGAAAAGTGGTGTTTGACTCCAAGAATTAAAGAGTTTGGTAGATTAGTGTTGTGTAAGTATGTTCTTGGTTTTTTTTAGTCTTAAAAATGATGATTACAATGTCTTCGAAGACTAGTAAGAGATTTGAAGTATGGTTGGTAGGTTTTTTGTCATTTTGCATTATTGAAACAAGTTCAAATGAAGGATAATTTGGTGAATAGTGAATGATTTGGTTGGTTTAGTGTCTTCCAATGGTGTTATTGTTTTGGTTCAGTCAATTTGATGATGATAAAAGTGATTTAAGACCATACAAGAGTTTAGAAGTAAGTTTGGGTGATTTGTTGTCTTTTTCCATGTGGAAAGCAATTTAAAATTGAAGAGATTTGGTTAAGAATTTAAGTGAAACAATGGTGTTTTTGTAATAGATCTTCTCAAGATGTGTTTAGGGTTAGAAGTACCCTTGGTGGTTTGTTGTTTTTGGTAGATGTTGTACATCAGTGTTTAGCAATTTCTTTAAAATGAGGGCATACATTGACATTATTCTTTTTACTTCATGTGATGTGTCTTTCTCTTTGTGGATGACATTGGGTATAATGTCCTTCAAGAGCATGATCTCTCTTAGCTTATTATATTCCTATTAGTGGCTTGATGTGACACACTACATCCCCTAAGTTATGAATCTTCTATTCTTTGATTGGTCTTCTCTTAGAGACATTCGGTAGAATGTTCCCTAAGTTAAAGACCTTACACAAACTAAGCAAGACTCCTTTGAACGCTCCCTATTTTTGCATTTACAATTTCAGTTATATGGACACCTTGCATGATATACTTTGCATGCCTATGGAGCCATCTTGTTTGTTCATGAGTTCCAAGCATACAAAGCTTTTCTTGCCTCATGAAGCTAGAAGTTCATTGTTGTGTGGCACCTTATCAAAGTTATCAGTAGGTATAACTTTGGTATCGTTTGATGGGAATCCCAACCGAGGCATGAATTTACCATAGCCACTCGCATGTGTGTGTGAGTGCATATCGTCCATGTGTGTATGTGTCTCACCTCTTTTGAATCGTCACTCAGCAGACAACCTAAAGTTTCGTTGCCTCAGAGTGAGTGTGTATTTTTAGAAAACGGCCTAGATTTGATCCACATCATGCTGGAAAAATGGTCGAAGTTCTATCCATTCACCCATTTTGTTTTTTTTTTCTCATTGTCTTTGTCAGTGTATGGTTGTGCCTTAATGATTCCCTTTATATCATTTTCATGTGTGTTCTTTTGTGCCTATGTTGGTTTTCCATGCAATCTAGATCCTGGGGGCTTAATCACCCCTCTTGATCATTGTCATCCTATCTTATTGGCATTAGTGCACTTAGACCCCTCTTGAAGAGAGTTTATCTAATTTAATGTGAGTTTCAAGAAAGTTCATCCTCTCACTAAATTGGGGGCTAAATGTAGTGTCAAAAAATGAAATCAATGACATTTTAACACTTATTTGGGCCCTCCTTGTAAAATTAAGCTTAATGTTGCCTTGACTTAGTGTTGTAATGTGTTTAACACACTCACATTAGGTCTTGGTCCCTTGTAAACTAAATAAACTTAATTATACCTTAATTGGGGTGTTGTAAAGTTTTGTAACACACTTTCACACTTTTCTATGGTTTTATTAAATAATTGGGCTTCTTTATGCTTTAATTGGCCTTATTTTGCATCCACAAGCCTCATTTAATGCATCTTTTCGAGGATAATATTGACATAAATTGACATCCAATCATAATTCAAGTGTTTTTAGGTTGTGTGGCCTAGATTTAGTGATCTATGACTCATACACCACCTTGGGCGTATGAGTCCCACGTAGGGTTTTGGTTCCCAATCTGGATTTTACACCTTTCTAAGCATTTTTTAAAATGGTCCCATAATTTATGCCTATTGGGATGCATACGCCACCTTGGGCATATGAGTTCCATGTGGGATAAAATTAAATTTAATTCAAATTCTTGGAAATATTTCATTCTCCTAAATCTAATCTCAGCTTGTAGTGTTGTAATTTTGAGAAATTTGGCATAATTGAGTATAAATACAATGTTATTTCACTCATTTTCACCTAAGCATTCAAGATATCACATAGCAAGTTGAATGAGAATTATTATAGCAAGTTTGAGTTCACAAAAGCATTCAATAGTATTTAAGGGTAGATTATCAAGCATTTTAGAGCACTATTCAAGCATCAAGCATCATGCCAAAGTCTCCATGCATCATGTTTTTCTTTGAGCTAACATTTGTGATTTAGGGTTTCATGATTCAAGATAGCATTCAATTCAAGATCTATCACATTCAAGCAAGAGTAAAGATCTACATCCATTGGAGCCATTTCATACATGTTTGTAGCACTTTATTGCTAGGGTTTTGTGAGTTGCAACATTATATTTTGTTCATTCATCATCCTCCATTCCTATTTCATTTCATTTCAAGGTTTGATTACCAAAATAGGGTTTGAACAGGGCAAACTCCTTTCTACTAATAAAACAACATTTTTCTCTCTCTTTTGTGTGTGATTTGCATATTTAGGTTGAAAGAATATTGAAGAGCAAGTTTGGAGCAAGTTGTCACCTTGCATTAAAGATTATTGGAGAACATCTATAGGTTGCAAAATGAAGATTTAGATCTAAAAATTAGTTGGAAAGGACAAAGAAGACAATAAAGTGCAGAACCATACCTTGAATTTCTAGAAAACCCTTACTAGACTGTTATGCTACTCTTGGCGTATGAGTCCTAGTTTGGTCAGTTTTTTTGGTTTTAGAAGTTTTGAACACCCTTTTGCTAGATTTCAGTTTTTTCCTAGAAACCCTAATTTGGGACTAAATCACCCAAACTAGCGTATGAGTCCCAATAGGTTTTAATATTAGTGTTTTCATCATTCCAAGCTTTCATCTAGTCATCTTCAGGTTTTCAATTGTATACTTTTCATCTCTCATATTTTTATTTTGATTTACATGCATTTTTAGGTCATTTAGTGAAAGTTTGCATTGCATTAGGTTTAAGCATTTTTTCTTACATTTCATTAGTCTTTCCAAGCCCTAGCTTGGTAGTGAACCCCACTTTAGTTTACAATCAGACCCTAGGACAACCCTATTGCAAGATCTCTTTCTCCTTTGCATATCTTAGATTGAGATTTCTAGTGTTTTCATCGAATGAGAGAGTATGAAGATTGTTATTCTATCACCCAAGCATAGAGCCAACAAAATTCAACCTTTCACTATGATTAGTGCTAAGAAAAAAGACAGAGAAAAGGAAAGTAATGAGATTGATAAGGACAATGAAGAATACAACTCTAAACCCTCAAAAGAAGGTGCACTTCCTCTGGGAGATACAATTGACATACTGATGGATATTAACAATAAGGAGAAAGTGATAAAGATAGGAAAGTGCCTTGATGAAGATGAACAAGAAGACCTTGCAACTTTTCTTGATGACTTTCCAGAACTTTTTTCTTGGACCTATTCAAATATGTTGGGAATTGATGCTAAGATGGTGATGGACAATATAGTCCTTGTTGAAAATGCTAAACTAGTGAGACAAAAGATACGAAAGATGAATCCAAAGTTAGCCTGACTAGTTAAAGGTGATATTAAAAAAATCCTCAAAGCTATTTTTATACGACCTATAGATTATTCTCCTTAGATATTGAACATTGTTGTAGTAGAAAATCCTAACAATTGCATTAGGATGTGTACAAACTTTCATGATTTAAATAAAGCATCTTTAAAAGATGATTTTCCCTTTCCTAATATCGACATGATAGTGGACTCGACTGTGAGACATGCTTTGTTATCATTCGGATAGATCCTTTGCATGTAATCAAATCTTTATCAACCCTCAAGATCAATACAAAAACAACATTTACTACAGTTTGGGGAATATTTTGTTAGGTAGTCATGCCTTTTGGATTGAAAAATGTAGGAGCAACATATCAATGATCCATGACATTGATATTTCATGATTTCATACATAATATCTTGGAAGATTATGTTGATGATGTTCTAGAAAAATATTTAAATTGAAAAGACAATGTGAATATCCTTCAAAAGATCTTTGAGTGTGTGCAAAAATATAACATGAGATTGAATCCGAAAAAGAATTTCTTTGGTGTAGATAGTTAACATGCAACCTCCTAGAAATATTTCTCAATTGCATACTTTACAAGGAATAATTTAGGCTATCCATCATTTTGTAGCATCCCTAGCAAACTGAATGTTACCATTTACACATCTTCTTAAGAAAGAGGTGCAATTTAATTGGAATAAGGATTACAAACATGATTTTGAGAGTTCGAAATATTATCTTGCTACTCCACCTTTTTTACAACCTGCTATGCAAGATAAGTCTTCCATCCTATATACAACAACATCATCCCATGCTCTCCTAGCATTGTTGGCCCAACAAGATGAAAATGGTAAATAACACCTTGTTTATTACATCATACGATCTTTGATTGATTACGAAACAAAATACACAACAATAGAGAAATAGTGTTTGGATCTTGTATTCGCTAGTAGTAAGTTGAGACACTAATTATTGAATGTTGAAATACATGTGATGACGAAATTTGATCCTTTAAAACATCTTTTTTCCTAAACAAATTTATCAAGATGTTTAGCTAAATGGGTTATGTTATTAACTAAGTTTGACGTTAAATTTGTATCGCAAAAGGAAATTAAAGGACAAGCTTTAACCGACCAATTAGCTTCTCCTCTAGTGTTACCTAATAATGATTCATTCCCTGATGATAACGTGTTGACAATTGAACATGATACATGGGAGTTATACTTTGATGGATCTAGATGTAGAACTAGCTCTTGTACTAGGGTTATAATAGTACCATCTAATGGAAATCCTATTCCCTTATCCTATTGTTGAAAATTCCTATGCACAAACAACATAGTGGAGTATGAAGCATTAAATGTGGGTTTATGCACTGCTTTAACTCTAGGAGCTTGGGACATAAGGATATTTAGTGATTCACAATTATTCATTAAGCAAATGAACATATCATATCAAGAAAAATATGACAAATTATCAAACTATGAGGATCGCACAATGAATTTGTTAGAAATATTTGATTCATTCACCATTGATAACATACCACGTAAAGATAACCGACATGTGGATGCAATGGAGAGTGTTGCTTCTCTGATATCTCCTCAAGATCCTTCAAAATATTTCACATTCATTGTGCACAAAATTATGAAACCATTGATAGAATCTAAAGTTGAAAAAGTGTTATCAACCACCATGGAAATCTCTAGTGAATGGTATGCACAAATATTTAATTATTTAAAGGATGGTATCTTTCCTGAGCCAATGAAAAAAAATATTTGAGCTCACCTTCAGAAACTTTCATCTCGATATATAATCCTTGTAGACATATTGTATAAAAGGTCCTTGGAGGGCCTCTTGCTTAGATGCCTTAAACAATCTGAAATCCCCATAGCACTTGCAAAAGCTCATGTGGGTGCTTGTGGAGGAAATTTTGGAGGAAGATCATTAGTTAAGAATTTAATCCACATAGGATATTATTGGAGGAACATGGAACAAGATTGCTTCGAATATGTTGAGAAATGTCACAAATGTCAAGAGCATAGCAATTTGATTCATGCTCCTACCTCTAAACTTCATACTCAAGTACCTCTTTAGCCATTTTTGGTATGGGGTTCAGATCTTATTGTAAAAATCTCACCACCTTCCTCCATCGGACATACATTCATAATTACTACAATAGACTATTTCACAAAATGGTAGAAGCTATTCCCCTTCATTTAACAATTGTTGATGTGATATGTCATTTCTTATTGGAACACATTATTGCTCGCTTTAGACTTCCTTCCATGCTAGTTTTGGATAATGGCACACCATTTAAGAATAATGACATAAAGAAGTTCTTAGAGATGTTCAACATCCAACATCATTTTTCAACACCCTACTACCTGCAATCTAACAGTCAAGATAAATAAACTAATAAAACTCTTTAGAAAATATTAAGGAAGACATTAGGTAAAATAAATAAATATTGGCACACACAATTGACATATGTGTTATGGGTTTATTGTACTAGTATTAGAACATCAACTTGAAACACTCCTTATAACCTTGTCTATGGTGTTGAAGCAATAATTCCCTTGGAATTGGAAATTCCCTCATTGAGAATCACTCTCCAAGGAATTATTGATGACAATACTTATAAGGAACAACAATTGTATCAGCTTGAAATGCTTGATGAATAGCGCATTAATGCTCTTGAGTATCTCCAAGCTTATTCTAGAAAAATACAATGTTGTTACAACAATAATTTCATCCCTCAAAAAATTACTAAATGTGATTTGGTGTTATTTGAGAATCAATGTAATGTCAATGTTGCCTCGACTGAAAAAGGAAAATTCAGCACTAATTGGTTAGGACCTTACAAAACTGATGAAAGCTATGGGTCTGGAGCATACAAGTTAATAGAAATGGATGGTACACCTCTTAAAGAACCTATAAATGTCATTCATCTACGCCGGTACTATGTCTAATCTTCTTGAATAGTGTGAATGATAAAAAAGTGTTGTTAGAGTTGATAGATGAAATTATATGTTCTCTTGCATTGCTGTGTTCTTGAAAAAAAATATTTGTGTGTGTTGAATACTAAATTTATTATTTAAATTAATTTTTAGGTGGTTACTTTAGGTTTCATACTATTCAAGCTAATCTTGTATGTTGTGTTATATTAGCTCCTTATATGCATTTAATGTTCTTAATCACAGCATAGTTGTATTTAATTTAACATAACATAATTATAATGTTGCATCTAAAAGAAACTAATATGGTTTTAATTAGATTACATAAAACATGTTAGATCATGGAGACATTTATTAAATAGTCCCACAAAGGTTTTTTGATAAATCACATTGTCATCTGGAAGGTCTATGAAAATGGGGGAATGAATGATGATGTATTCACACCCACTTTCAAAGAGATTTCACTCAAGGATAACTCTAGAGATCTCGATGCAAAAGAGAATGAGATATTGCAATAGGTTTATCCTAGGGATTGAATGTGATCTAATGAGGGGTTCACCAAAAAGTTTAAACTTGGAAAAGATAATGAAATGTAATATGAAATGAAAAACCCTAATTTAATGCAAACTAACTCTAAATGACTTAGAAAGATGAACAAAATGCATTAGAAAATTGTAAAATTGAAAGTGTGAACCTGGGAAACTAAAGAAGGCAGAATGGAGGTCTAGATCACTAAAAAATCTACTGTCAAGGCTAACTAGGACTCATTCTCCAAGCTGGGAGAATCAGTCTAGTTTATGCCAAAAGGGTGTCTAGATTTCCAAAAATCTCTGCCAAGCCTGTACAATGGGACTCATTCACCAATAGTGGGGAATCACTCCACTTTCTCTTTTCTAGAAATTCTAAACTAGATTCTATTTATCTCAGTCTTCTCTATTCTTCCCAACTAATTTCTAGATTTGAAACTGCAAATTTCCACTTGTAGGTCTTCTCCAAGTCCCTCCAAGGCTTGATGACAACTTTAGCAATTTTGATCAAATGACAACTTTTCTCCAATCATTCTCCTTATGAAATATGCAACCTAAATCTACAAATAACATGCAAAGGAGAGGAGAAAATATTGTAGGGTTAGTGAATAAGGGCTTTCCTTGGTCAAACTCCTTTTTGGTAATTAAACCTTGAAATGAAATCAAATATGAATGGAGAATGATGAATGAACAAATAACAATGTTGCAGCTTATAAAACCCTAGCAATAAGGTGTTGCAACTATGCTTCAAATGGATGTCATTCTTGACTCTTTCTTGAATGGATTTTATCTTGCTTGAAACACTTGATTGAATCATAAACCCTACATCACAATTGCTAGCACAATAAAAAACATGATGAATGCAATCTTTGACATGATAATTGGCATTTGAATGCTGCTCTAAAATGCTTGATAATATTCCCTTGAAGACTCTTGAATTCTCTTGTGAACTCTCTAGAATGCTAGGTGAGAATATGAGTGAAAGAACCTTTTATTTATACGTGATTATGCAAGAATTCCCAAAATTATAACACTACAAGACAACATCGGATCTAGGAGAATAAAATCCTACTGGAAATTTGAATTAAATTTTATTTTTGGTCATATGGGAGTCATTCTCCCAAGGTGGCAAATGATTCCCATCAGACATAATGTATGGGAGCAAAAATGAAAGGTGCTTAGAAATGTGTGAAAACTGGTTTAGGACCAAAAGATCTAGGCGAGACCCATTCACCCAAGATGGTGAATGAGTTCGAGATCCCTAAATCTGGGCCACACAAGAAAAAAAACATCTGAATTATGATTGGGTATTAATTGGTGTTAGGATTGTCCTTGAAAAGATGTAATAAATGAGGCTTGTGAATGCAAAATGGGGCCAATTAAAGCACAAGAAAGACCAATCATTCATGAAAAGCCTACAAAAGTGTGAAGGTGTGTTACAACACTTTACAACACTCCAAATAAGGTAAGGTTAATGTTGATTTTGATTAAAAATAGGTTTATTATGTTTAATTATATGATAAAACCCTAGAAAAGTGTGAAAGTGTGTTACAACACTTCACAACACTTTAGCAAGGTACCATTAAAATCCATTAGTTAAAAAGGGCCCAAGACTTAATGTGAATGTGTCAACCACATTACAACACTAAATCAAAGCAACATTAAGCCAAAATCACAAGGAGGGCTTGAACAAGCTAGAGAAAGTAGAAGGGTTAGCTTTTCGGTGAATCCACCATCTAACTCAAACAAAAAAGCATAAACAATCAACTGAATGTAAATGATCATATATATATCAAAAAAATTTATAATACATGTCATCAAATATACATTGCTAGTGTGGCCTATATCTACCAAATTCATAACGATCTAGTGATCACGTCTGTTGAGAAACAATCCCTCAAGAGATGGTAGTATGCGATCATGATCATGAACTAATAAGAGAATCCAATGCATATTTCTAGGCCTATGATCATCCAATAGTCGTGGTCTCTTGTTTGATAGCCTCTAGGTGCTCTCACTCTATGTGGTCTATGGTTGCTTGTAGCCTAGCTACCTTTGAATGAAGTCTCTTGACCTCTGCTAGACCTCAAGATGAAAAATCTCCTCATATGCAACCTTGGATCAGTGTGCCTAGTAGCACCCTTGTACACTACTCTCAATCTAACATAAGGCTAGAACAACTCTAGGTCCCACTCCATGATGGGTTGGGGCACATAGTTTGTACCAACATCTTGATAAAAGACTAAAGGAGGCACTATCTCTATAGCTACTTGTCGGTAGAGATCCTATAAATCTCTGAAAGAACCTACAAGGTAGAAATCATAAATATAATTTGTACACATCATGATATATATAAATTAAACACATAAGCATGAACATAAGAATAAGCATAATATTAAATAAAATGTCATCACCTAAATCTCTGGTCGGCTATGTAAAAAAAACCTCATTCTATGCAGGAGGCATGGAGGATGTGCTAGCCTCTCCATGCTTGTAAGTGTTGGTGCATGCCATGACTGCCAGTTGTGATCTAGTAACATGGGTGGGAGATGGGTCTCTCCACTTGTGGGCAACTGGACCCTCATCTATTATGTCACTATCCTCACTCATCGACTCCTTGTCCTTGTCCTCCTCATCCTCATCTCCCTCATATCCTAGATCTACCTCCTCATCATAGTTGTCATCTATCTCATCTATGAATAAGTTGACAACTCTAAGCCCTATACCCTCACCTATCTCCTCCTTGTCCCTTTGATCTAGGAGTGGTCCTATGAAGCCTATAGGATGATCTATTAGGAATATAGGAGCTAGTCGTGCTACTTCCCACCACTCCTCATATGCATTAGTAGCACTGACATCATTAGCATTGGAGACTGCAGGCATATCTAGATCATCATCTAAATCACTAGATCTAACATCATCCACTGCCAGTCTTCTAGTATCTCTTGGCCTTTAGGAATTCCACATTGATCGCCTGTAAAAAGGGCATGCTACTTGTGGTACCTATATCTAACCAAATTGTCACATGAAATGATCATAGTAGAATGGTCTAACTATGTAATTGTGCCTCCCTTGAAGAAACCTATCGCTCTACATCCTCCTTAGTTTTCAGTTCTCATTCAGTCATTGTGGTATCAGCTGGTATGATCTCCATGTAAGATCTCCTCCTGATCTAGGTGGTTGAACCTGAGTCTCCAAAAAATGTAAATCTCTATACTGCCATGATCATCTCAGTGGATAATTGAATGTGCATGGGTATCTGAGGGATAATATAGATGGAATACTTTTCAATCTAGTGCATGTGATATGCTCTAAGCACCACACCTACAATAGCGTACAATGTACCATGCCATCCACCTCGTGATGCATTAACCACCCTAGATAATAATATAAATGTGCAAGGATGTTGCATGGACCTAGCCATATATAGTCCTATGGTGCTCCATCTTCCTGATCATGTTAACAAAACCTCCATCCAAGTATGTTGCCCGACCATTAGGGATGAGTACCAGTGCCACTGTGAATATCATCATCCATCTCAAGAGTGATGATCATGCATAGAGTAGCCACACTAGCTCAATATGTGGCCCTATGATCTCCTCTTGGACTGGTCCTCCCAGGAAATATCCTATATCTACTCGCATCTGTACATATGTACGATCCCCTATGAAGTACATGGTCTCACCTCAAATGGGAACTTGAAGGATGCGATGTACATCCTCTAGGGTGATTTTCATCTCACTGGTGAGTAGGCAAAATGTGTAGGTATCGACATCCCATCTCTCTGTAAGCACCATCAACATGGCATCATGATACCTCATGGGAGGCATGAGGTACACCCAGTATAATCCAATAGTCTATAAAATTTGAGTGTCTACCTCTAATAATGTCGAGAAAAGGTCTCATAAGTGATACAATTGTCTGCAACTGAAACACCATCGTGACCGAGGTGAAATCTAACAAAAAGCAAAAATATGTCCTATAAGCATTCTAAAATCTTAAATTTTTACATCAACAGTCAAAAAAGTGTACCAAAGTTGGTCTAGGGTACTTTTCTAAGGGTCCTAGACACTTTATTCCCTATTTGAGACACTTTACGAAGAAACATGACACTTTGCAAAAAACTGGGACACTTCTCGGAAAAGTGGGACACTTTGCGAAAAAATGGGACACTTTGTGAAAAAAGGGGACACTTTATGAAAAAAGGGGACGCTTTGCGAAAAAAGTGACACTTCACAAACTTTTCTTTTAGGGTCCTAAATCCATCTAGAAATGCATAAAATATAAATTAAATGTGTAAAAAAAAAGCTAAGGTATAGAAGAATTCAGTCACCTGATGTTGAAGGTCAGCTCGCCCCACCTCCTCATGCAGGCTATCGAGTCTTGGGGCCACGTAATCTTGACGGACCAGAATTTTCAATAACTCTCCAAAAAATTCAAACTACAAGAAGGTAAAAAGATAAAATGATTACAACCTACTTCACTTTTTACTCTTATATGTGTTTAAATTAAGTCTTTTGGATATGTTGGTTATTTTTTAAGAACCAAAATTAATCTCAATCCTTACCTATGAATCTGCTAGAACTCAATTATCAGGAAGGTTGAGGATTGGCCAACACTTAAGTGAAGCATTTAGAACCTCACTTCTTCTCTTTAGGCTCTGTGAGAACCAAGAGGGTAATCATACTCATGCTCATAATATCTCTACTTGATCAAGAGCATTTCCATACACAGATGTATTCCTCAACAAACCAGTTCATTATCTAAGGCTTGGTGGATCTCTTATGAAAATGCTATTTGTTTTCAAGGAATACACTGACATTGAAGGTTGGTGTGGTGTAATTTAAATTATGTTATGAATTTATTCCCATTCTAAAACTCTGACCAGATTCATTACTAGGTCAATCAACCATAAGATAAACTAACAAAAAAACCAGTGGCTAATCTAAGGGAATAATGGAGTCATATTTTTTAATCAATTAGTAATACAACTATAATTGAATGTTAGTAATCAAGGGACTATTAGCATGCTACTTTTTGGCATCCAACTCTCTGTATTTTAAAAAATTGCTTCCTTACCAAATCCCATATCATTTTCCCACAAACCAATGGCCTCATTTTAGCATTAAATCAACTCATTGAATTGAAGCACAAACAAACCCATTCATTCAGTGCAAATGACAGAAGAAAAATAAAATTATAATTAACAATTCCATTCATAACTTGTAAGGAAATACACAAGAGAGCAATATTATAGAGGTAATATTTTCTTTCATTACTGATATTTCTTTGTAAAACTATTTTAAGATCATCATACAGTATGAATTATTCCCTAGACTGACTTTTGATATATTCACTAACTGATCTATTTCCATTCTATTTGCTCTTTGAGCAAAGCTTTCACCTAGACCTTTCTTGGACTCAAAATTTTCTTAACCTTCTCACTTCAGCCATTGAATCTCCCTTATAAACATGGGAGCAACAAGCATTCAACTAAGTTACAATTTCATTTCACTTCATTTCACAACCTAATTTCAATCGATTTCTCAAAAACTCCCCAAGCGGTTTTATGCAATCATTCGAGAATAGGGGAGGAAAAAAGACAAAACACATGTGTAGGATACCATTAGTCATTGTTGCCACATCCACATTGAACAAAATTATTTTGTATCATATTAGCTGGAGGACCTCCACATTAGCATGGAAGCTCGTAAAAGACAAAACCATAGCCATATTGAAACAAATACATCCTATGCAAAGACCATGGTGTCATCATAAATAAAAACAAGGAGAAGACTCCATTTAGAGTCATCAGCATCAGAGAATGCTTGACCACTCCTTGTTCGTGATGAAATTGGAGGAACCATTACCACATCATCATCAAAGCTCCCATATGGCACCAGAGAGAGAAGATACTGGCCATATCCCAAGTCAGTGTCACCTTCAGCATCTGAAGGACTATTAGAGAGCATAATGGTAGAATTATGTTTTCCTAAATAGTCCCTATGAATTTTGTCTTTTCCCCTGGAATTCTTCACTAGCTGAGCTAGCTCCTTTCCCTTAAACTTGACCATTTCTTCTAGAATGGTCTTGTTTCTCAAGTTGTATGTACTCTAAACAATTTTTTTCTTCTTGTGGCCTTGAGCCCTCCTCTTACCCTTTGAAACCTTAGGGGATGCCTGGTTTTCTTGCTCAACTACAAACATATCCTCACAACACTCAAACACATTAAGCCGGCTAGACCTCCTAACTGGCTGAATTGGCACACAAGTCTGTCCCATCTCACAAAAATAGCAATTGAAAATTTAAAAGAATTTGAATCAAAGATGGAAGGATAAAAACCTACAAATCTAGACAATTGCAACCAGTTCCAAAAAAAGGATTCCTAAGTAGACTAGAGCATGAACAATAGAGAGCCCAATTAAAAAAATTCTTCACTAACCCACATCTCACATTTACTGTAAACTGGAAAGATGGTGAAAATGAGCAACAAGCAATCTATATTAGATAGACAATTTGGAGCATGCCAAAATTAATGATTCAAGAACTCCTTGCATGAGCGATTTGATAACTTAGCAGCTCAACTTTCAATGTAGGTCATTGATCTTAAAGCATTTAAAACTTCATCTATGGCGATCATGAACATCATTTTTTGACCTTTAGCAACTTGTTCCTAGAAAAAATTGATGCCACCTCAAATGCTATCACGTCTTCCCTCAATCTTGATTAATCATATGTGATATGACAATTAACATGCATCGCCAACTCAATCTATGCTCCTTCATTAATATCGGTGAAGTACATAAGACCAGCATTTTGAAGAGAATAGTTCCTCACATACTTCATTGCTCATCGCTAGCCTCCCCCAAATTTTAGGGTGTAATTAGTGATGAAATTATTGCTGTGATGAAGTTTAGTCCATTGGATCATATTGTTTTAAAGCCACATCAATGGTTCTCAATTCGTCGAGCACTACTTTCCTTCTTTCTTTATATGATGTCCTTAGGATTCTTCCACATTGCCTTTTCTAGCAATAGCCATTACCTATCACTGATGCATCTCATCCTTCACCAGTTCCATTAGCGATGCAAGCATCCATGCCATGAAATATCAGCCCTTGGATCTATGGCCTATCCTTGATCATGTTCATTTTCCCATTGCACATTGCTAATTCAAAATTTGCACCTTGAATCCTATCAGCGACGAGAGATATAGTGAAGAGATTATGTTAAGAAACATACATCTACATGAAAATCAATGATACAAGAGACATCATAGATAAGATCTTATCAGATTAACGAAAGAGACCTATGAGAGAATTTCATCGCTCATTGCTATTATGAAACTTAAGCTTTGGAATGAATGGACAATGAGTGATAAAATACAAAATCATTAGGTCGTCACTCATCCCTAATTTTCCTCATATAGTTTACAAGAAATTAGCAATGAGAGATTCTCGTAGTGACCCTGAATACTTGTATCATGGATCGCTAATATAGAACTTAGCACTCAAAAATTATCCATGATACGTGATGCATGGGAGACTCATCATATCACTCATCCCTATTGGAAATTTACCGTTTCACAACCATCTACGATGAGTGATGAAGAAAAGAACATAAGATCGCAAACCATCACTTATCACTATTACAATATTCAAGGCTCAAAAGCCATTAGTGATAGGTGATCCTTCATGAAACAAGGAACATCACTCATTGTGCATTGATATCAAGAGCTCTAGAAGCTATCTGTGATGAGTGAAACCAAAGAAATACCATTTATCACTGATTTCCAATTTCAAATATACTCTCTAGAAGTAATATGCGATGAGTGATAAAGATAGATGACGAATGAGACTTAAGTGAAATATTCTAAGCACATGCTCATAAGTTGTTAATGAAGGGGACCCTCTAGGACCATACAAAAGAAAAGGCTCAAAAGCTACTAAGTCATAAAATGTAAAGGATGTAAAGGCCAAAAGGGCTCTTTAATTAACCTTATAAAAATAAGAAATTCAGACCTAGGCATGGGGGATTGGTTACCTAATGATTGTGAATGGCATACGATGTTTTAATGTGACCGACA
Organism: Sequoia sempervirens; assembly: GCA_007258455.2. Classification (NCBI taxonomy): domain Eukaryota; kingdom Viridiplantae; phylum Streptophyta; class Pinopsida; order Cupressales; family Cupressaceae; genus Sequoia; species Sequoia sempervirens. Next base: position 55,112,419 of record VDFB02026320.1, on the reverse strand, counting down.
ATGAGCAAAGGAAGTCAACAACAAAATAGATCATTTTCAAGTGTTTAGAGCCAAGGGTTTCATAAGGAAGGATTCCAAGTCAATACAATAACCCTTCAATAGTGATGACAAGGAGAACCCTAATCCCTCATATCTCATTCCATCATTCAAATGTCACAAGGATTTGAGATGGAACATAAAAAAAAATTGTAGGTTCCATCAGGATATTAGGGTTAAAAGTGCTTTTTCATTCAAACTAGCATTTCGAGGGCTAGAGAACTCTATTTTTGACGTCGTTTGTTGCATTGGATTCATGATTCTGCCCCTGTGCTCATCATATGTCTATCACTATGTGGTATGGTACTTGGAAATACCCTATGATAAGACTTATCTAATTCGATGTGGTTAGATTTCTACCTTGATTCCACCTCCATAAAGCAAGTGGAATCAAGGGGGGGCATACATCTACCCTTAAATTTGATTTCTACAAGAAGTTAGATAAGAGGATTTTTGAATGACTAACAAATTGGTGTTGCAAGGTGTGGTTCCTAACATTGTAGTTTGTAGATAGCTATAATGGGGGCTTCATTCTCCCGTGCTTTCAAATGAATCCATATGAGTATCTTTTTCTAAAATGAAGTTTATTGTTTGAAGTCCTTTAGCTTGCATATGCACATAGAGTCATATGGGTGCTAAAGTGGGGGCTAAATGTAGTGTATAAAATTGTACTCCCTTCTTGGAGATGGTACAATTTCACTTACTTTAGACCTATTTTAGTACCCTTGCAATAAATACCCTTTAAATAATCATTACTAGGCCCCTAAGACCCTTTATTTTAGATCTCAAGGCTTATTTCAACTAAAATGTCAAAAAAATCAACAAAAGTTAAATTTTCCAATAACCCACCATTGGCTCACCCCAATAAACTAGGGTGGGACTCATACGCCACCTTGGACATATGAGTCCCCCTAGGTGGGACCCATACACCACAAGTGGTGTATGAGTCCCATGTGGCCAATTTTTAGGGTTTGAGAAGGAAATTCAAGTTTTTAATTCAAAATTTTGGTTGATGTAAACTTTTGAGATATAATAAATGGTAAATTAGGTGTAGTGCATATATAAATAAGCTTCTAAGTCATTATTTTCATCTAGAAAAACAAATTCAAGATCTAATCATTCACAATCATTCAAGCATTCTTTCACAAGAGAATTCCAAAGCAAGTAGCAAGCAAAGTTGAAGTTTTAGATCAGTATTATGGTGTGTTTGTAGGTCTTCAAACTCATTTTCATTCAAGATCTAGTATTGACAAGGATTGATTATGGTTTCCTATGGTGAGTCATGATGGATTCTAAATTGGGGAGATGCAACTAGCCATCAAGCCAAGCCTAATGACTTGTTTCCTAAGTGATTTCATCTTCCATTATCACTTTACTTTCAGCCTAAGGTACATGCATTATTGTGGCTTATTAGGGTAATTAGAGATCTTCCAAAGTGAGTCATTCATCTTCATGTTTCATTCATGCATCTAATTCTAGCACAATAGAATAGGGTTGCATTGCATTTCAGATTTCTTAATATTAGATACACTTAAGGTTAGGGTTTATGTTCACATTTACATTCAAGATCCATTTTTTTCTATCAAGGTTTAACTACCAAACTAGGGGTTTGACCAAGGAAAACTCCCCATAAGAAAATCAACACTATATTCTATTTTTCAAGTCCTTTTATAGGTTTAGATCTAAAACTGAGGTTGGGAAGAGAGAGAAAAGATTGGAGATTAGATTTGGACTTTGACTTTCCAAAAAAGCATAATGGGACTGATACGCCACAAGTGGTGTATGGGTCCCAGTACAAGTAATTTTCTAGATTTCTCAAGATCCTTAGTCAACATTGCCAGATTCATGTTCCTACCCAAAAACCCTAGTCTAGGACTAATACGCCCAGCCTAGCATATGAATCCCAATGTTCCTTAAAGTCTACATTTTCAAGATTTCAAAGCTTATTCCAAGCACATTCAGGTTTCTAGATGCGCCCCTATGATTTCTCAGTTTTCTATTTTGTTTTACATTCATTCCTAGGTCATTTATTGAAGGTTTGCACATTATTAGGTTTTATCATTAGGTCTTGCATTTTACTAGTATTTCCAAGCCCTAGCTCGGTGGTGAACCCTTTTTTAGTCTTTAATTATACCCTAGGACAAAAATTAGATCTCTTTCTTTCATTCCATCCTTGGATTGAGATCTCTAGGGTTTCCTTGAGTGAAACTTAAAGGAAATAGGACATCTCTTATCCCCTTGTGTTTTGTCTCCTACAAGATAGAGAACCATATCTTGAAGGTTTCAGTATCTTGTTGAAATAAATTTATTTATTGAGGAGTCTATTATTCTTAAATTAAAAATTTCTATTAACATATTCAACCAATTTTTTTTTTTATAAATTAGATTTATTAAACAACACCTTGTACAAAATATATAATATACTTATAAATAGATAATATTTGGTTTATATTTTACACATGATAAATAAAAGGTCCATAGTCTTCATTTCTAAGGTAAAATTCTATCTAAATTCATGTTAATCCAATACATTGATTTTTCACATAAAAGAAGAAACTATAAGGGGCAGCTCAAATATCTAGTTGTTTATGTAATAATAAAACTAACCATTCTTAAAAATTTAAAGGATTTAAATCCCATTAATATAATACTTTAACTTCTTTATTGACGAGTATTTTGAATTTTATTTGTGTGGTTCAATAGTCCCTCATTGGACCCCAAACCTTGGTGTTGCATGATATGCCAATTTGATATCTCAACATGAGATAAATGCTAATTTCACATTTATTATTGCCCAAGCAAGCCCTATTAATATTTTAGTAATTATTGTTCTTAAAAATTGGCATTCATTGAAGCATAAAACAAGTTAAAAAATAATTTAATTTAAAATCTAAGCTAGGTAGTAAGTATATACATACTTCATAGAAAAAACAAATTGATCCAGTTATAGAAATTATCATCACCATACAGGTTTAAAGTTTTACACAGTGAATACTATAGAGAAGGGGGATTTACTACTCACAAGTCTCTTTATTCTCAAGAGAGTCCCAGGAAACAAATTGCCCTAAACTACCTCAAGGAACAAAGTGAGAATTTTAGAATTAGAAAGAGCATGTCATAGAGGTTTTCCAGATAAACTAGAAAGTTTTTAGCCAAAGGACTTTTTGGTGTAGGAGCACCTTGTTCATTGAATACCTTCAAAAGGAAAAATTGAAAAATTTGAGTTTTCAAATGTAAAAGCATGTAAAAGTGTCATGTGAGGTAAAATTTAATGTATTTAAAGTCTTAAATAGGTCTCTAGGGGGTTAGTTGTGTCAATTTGGAAAACAAAATTATTTTGTTGCATGAATTGCAAAAGTTGCCAAACTTGTAAAATGCAAAAAAAAGGATGCTCAAGAGTCTTTTGTGGGGAAATGAAGAGATAGGTCGTTGGAATTGAAAATGTATTTTCCTTAACTATTGTAAAAGCTCTATAAAGCATGTAAAGGATGAGAAAAAGGAATACTTTGTATCTTGGATCTAGTTTAGTAAATAAACCACTCTGTTTCTACAATTACTGTGTTTTTCTCTCATTCACCAATGGGTATGTGTAGGATCATGGTGGGCCAAAAAGTGGCAATATGATGGGTATGTGGCTAACGGATTTTTTTGACCCAAAATTCATGAAATGAAAAGGGGTTTTAAAGGAGATTCTCAGTTTTCCACCAATATAAATTATGCTTTACTTTGAATTTAATAAATAATTAGTATTCATTTTTTATTCAGATTACGATTAAAGTCCTGATTGGTAGACTGATTGAAAAACATCTATAGCTTTCAAACAGTATCAATTTTTTTGAATCCAAAACATACATCACATTCTATGCTTCATATACTATAGAATTAAAAAAAAAGAAAAAATGAATTTCATTAAGGTTTGACCAAGTTAAGGTGGTTAGACATACAAGTTTTTTATATTTTTTAAAAGTTATAATAAAAAAATCATAATTAATTATTTACTTGGAAAAAATTACAAAAAAATGTCCATCACATTGGGACATGAGTCCTCTACTTATATCTAAAATATTATAAAAAAATATTATCATTTTATTGTGGTTAGGGTGGTCAGACAGACACCTACTTCTTATTTTTTCCTTGAAATTTAAGTACTACTTAATTGAAATTTCAAATTTTCACCAAATATATTTTTGTTTAAAAAAACATAGTAGTTTAGAAACTACATTCAATTTTCTACAGGTTCTATTCTTACATAGTTTTGAAATAATATAGATAACTTATTCAGATTTTTATGTCAAGTTGCCTAACTCTGATTTTTCTAATTTTTTTGCCACTTAAGGGCCTGTTTTTTCTATGATGTCCTGCACATACCCCAACCCTAGTACAGACTGTACAATAGTCTATAAGTTGTAAATTTTTCTTGTTTTCATAGGGTATTGAGTTAACAATAATTTGGAAGTAGTTTGAAGAGGTTTTATCAATTCTAGTGGTTTTAAAAACAAAAATAAATTGATCTACCTATAAACCCTCAAACAAGGGTATGAGAGTCAATTAAAGGATCAACCCACCATCCCATCAATGTAGGTTTAGTTGGTTTGTGGGATGGGTTAAATAGAGTGTATTTTTTTGTGTGTTTTGTGTGTTTATGTGTGTGTGCAGATACAAGAAGATATAAAAGACCAAGTCAAGTTACTGCCCTACAGAAATCTCAAAGTTTTCTTCAAGAGTTTGTTGGCTATAAGTGAGGATTTGATGAAAGTGCATTCAAGGAGGCTAGGAGATGGTTCTTAAAGCATATGTAGACATAAACAAACATGATTGGAGCAGTGGCAGGTTGGCAAGAGGTTTGGAAAGTGGGTTTTCAATAAACCCCTGTTCTCTTAGGTCTTCAATGGCACACAATGAGGGTTTTATTATTTGAAGCAATGTTGAACCTTTCTATCTCAAAAAATTGATGAATTGAAAGCTTTGTGATATAACTCAATGATGTTTAGTGTTATTATATGATTCCAAGTTGATTCATTGGTGGTTGCTTTATATTTTTGACCTAATTGGTGTGATTTTCCAAGGGACGGTCTAATGATTCTCATAAATTTTCCAAAACAAGTATATATTCTCTTGAGATATGTTGAAGTAGACTGAAATGGGTTCCTGGATGTGAAAATAGTTTGTGATGGTTCAAGGTGGATTGACTGATGCACCCAATTTAGGCATGTTGCAATACTACTAGAAAATCTATGGATTGACTGTAAGAAGATGTGATTGTATACAAACAATGAAGTGATGGAATTTGGTTTGAATATACCTAAATGATGTTTTTAAAGATGTCTCTAGGTTTGGAAAAGGGTTAGAAAGGAATATTTGTAGATTTTGATTTTTTGATGCTTTCTAGCATAGTGGAATCAAGGTATCTTGGTATGCAAGTTGATCAAGTGGATTGATTTGGGATCTGCTAATATGGTGTTGCTTTTGATTCAATCAAAACAAGATTTTCAAAGGTGTGTTAAGGTTTAGTAGAGCTTGGAATACATAATAGATGATTTGTAGTCTTTATGCCTTATTGAAAGAAACAGTAATTTGGTGAATAATGAATGATTTGGTTGGTACAATGTTTTCCAATGGTTTAATTGTTTTGGTTTAGTCCATTTTATGATGGTTAAGTGGTATTTGAGTCTAACAAGGGTCTAGAATATTAATGTGGTGATTTGGGTTATTGGTAGCCTTGTAATTTCAAGTGTAAATGAGGTGATTTTGTTGTAGGAAAAGAGAGTTTATGTGGTGATTTGCTAATTGATCTTCTTAGTTGTGGTTTTTGGTAGATGCTCTGCATCAATTGGTATTAGAGCTAGCTCATCTGGTTGGTGAACCAAATATTTTAGCGTTGTAGGATGCTATGTCTCTTTTTTGCTCAATTAGGGTCTTTCACCTAATGGAAAGAGATAGATCCCACACCAAAAATTTAAGTGGTTCACTCAAGCTAATGTATGTGTGATGAAATTATGAATAAATGAAATGATCTAGATGCAAATAATTAGTAAAATTGATTGATTTAGAATGTAAAACTATTGAAATGCAACTTGTTTTAAAACACATTGTGTAATGCAAAAACACTTAGAAATGAATCAAAAACTATAACAGAAATGAGTGAAACTAAATGTGTGCACCTGAGATCTTGATAGAGACTGGAATTAACTTATGAAATGTTGTTGATTCTAATTTTTAGGCCTGGTGGGAATCATTCACCATTCTGGGCGAATCAGTCCCAGTTCTGTATAACTATTCTAGAGCCCATTTTAGACAAATGGGTATCTAAAAATGTAGAAAACCAAAATCAGGCTTCGAAGTGGGACTCATTTTCCACTCATGGATAATGAGTCCACTTTTGAATTTTTGAAGATTCAAAGGTGGAGACATGAGCCTTTGGTTTGCACTTTCTTCTTCTCTAGGTGTCTGGTTATGAAACTATCGGATTCAGGCCTAAAAAATGACTTTTTATAGGTATTTTGACTTATCCAATGAAGAGATGACTTGAACAACTTTGCAATGAAATCTCCAGTGGTTTCCAAGCCTTCAAGATGCCTAAATTTACAAACACACAAGAAGAGAAAGAGAAACATTGGATGGTAGGGCATAGGGGTTTTCCTTGGTCAAACCCCTTTGTAGGTAATTAAACAAAAATAGAGAAAGAATGTAATGAAGCATGAAAATAATGAATTCAATACCTTTCCATGATGTTTTATCTTGAATTTCTACAATAATGGAGGAAGATTCTACCCTTGAATGTCTTTTGAAGCTTCCTTGATGGCCTTGAGTGATAAAACCCTAACTTGCTTGACTTGAGAAAGAAGATAAGTGACAAATGAGTTGTGAATGAGTTAAGAGATTGTAAATTAGGGCTTAGAAGGTTGTATTTATAATCAATCTACCTTATTCACTTGTAAATTAGATCCCTAAGGATGACATGTAAAATAATAAAATTAAATTTCATTTTTTTCCCGCTCAAAGGTCAAAATTGGCCGAAATGGGACTCATTCGCCACCTTGGGTGAATTAGTCCCACCTAGTAGGGACTCATTTACCACAAGTGGTGAATTAGTTCTAGTGGGGTCCATTTTCTAGCTGGGTTCTTAGGAGATAAGAAAATAAGGTTTATATGATGTCTATGTCATTTATTTCATCAAATATTGCTTTGAGATGCACAATATGGGGTAATAGGGGCCTATTAATGATGATGTGAATGTTTGATTAGGGCTTGGGACATAAAATTCAATGTGAAAGTGTGATTAAATACACTTTACAACACTAAAATGAGGTCCGAACAACCTAGAAAGGCACAAGAACCAATGTGAATGTGTAAAATACATTACAACACTAGATTAAATTTAAGTTTAGTTTACAAGCCTTCTAGATTAATGTGAGTATGCATTTAAATATATTTTATAATGTTGGATTAGGGGAAAATGGGTTCATTAAGTCTAGAAAAGCATGAAATTCCTTCACAAAAATTTACAACACCTTTACAAGACATCAATAAATGCATAATTTGAAAGAGTTCAAGACTTGGTGTGGATGTGTAAAACACCTCACAACACCAAAACAAGGCCTTATTAAGTGCATATTATCATCAATTATTCTCCAAATCAAGCAAGTTTCCTTTTTCCTACGGTACATTGAGCCCCTACTTTAGTGAGAGGATGAACTTGCTTCAAACTCGCACTAAATTAGAGATTCAAGAGAGGTCTAATCATACCCATGTGGATGGTCTAGGATAACAAAGATGAAGGAAGTAATAAAGCCCCCAAGATCTAAGATCCTACGTCAAACCGACATAAGCGTAAGAGGACACACACAAGGGTGAATGATATGCAACAAATCAAGATACACAATCATGCAATGTAAAGAACTAGCAAGAAGAGAAAGATGAAAATGAAAGTTTGGATCAAGCTTTGACCATTTGTCTAGCTCGCTCTAGATCAAATCTAGGTTGTTTGTCCAAAAATGCATACTCACTCTAAGGTGACGAAACTCTTGGTTGTCTGTCGGGTGAGAAGTCCTAAGTATACTCACTCTGGGGCCACATAACTTTTGGTTGTCTATGGGGTGAGAAATCCACAAGGTGACTATGGTGAAAATTCATGCCTTAGAAAGGGATTTCCTACTCAACCATACCAAAGTTATACCTCCTGATAAATTTAATAAGGTGCCACAATGAAATTTTTTTTCGAGTTCTATGAGGTAAGAAAAACTTCATATGCTTGACACTCATAGACATTGTAAATGCAAGGTAGTGCAAGGATTGTTCAAAGGAATTTTTCTTATTTTGTGCAAGGTCTCATCTTTAGGAACATTGTGCTGAATGCTTCCAAGAGAGGAAAAGTGCAAATGGTCTCATCTTGTTTCCAAGAGAGGATAGGTGCAATGTCTCATCCTGGGAAACATTGTTCCAAATGTGTCCAAGAGAGGGAATGAAATGTGAATGGTGATGTGTGCCCCCACTTTAAAGTGGTTGTGAACACCAGTACTATGAGAAATTGCTTTAAAGTAGAAGAAGGAGAACAAGATACCTTACACGGAAAGCCCTATGCCAAGTCATATGTTTCCGATAAGCTACATCATGAAAAAGGGAAGTATGTCACATGTGAGCCAACTTAAGGCATGTCGTCCACATCCCAAGCTTGCTCTTATATGTTCATGAAAGGTTAATGACTAACCAAAGGAGGAAATGGCAAGTGACATATGAAGACAAGGCTATTGAACCCCTTGCCCCCACTTAGTGAGGGACAAAAGGTGAGCTGAAATGACTGATGAAATGTAGGCAAGAGTGATAATCAGTGTCAATTAGAGGAATCAAGTGCCCCCATAGAAGGAAGAATACCAAACTCTTGAAAATGTTGGATTTTGTGACTCAAAGCCTTGCATTAATTAGTGGAATGACCATGAACTCTATGATATGCACAAAATGAAGCCTTGTAATAACATTCCTTTCATGTTCTTGGAGGAAGGGTTATCAAGTGATCTTGGAGGAGCCTCAACAAGATACCCTCTTGATTAATGGTAGAAGGTGGTCTTGTGGTTTGCGTCAAAGATACATCTTGATTAGGGTGATCCCACAATACTGGTTTACAATTTTTGGCCAAACTGGACACTGAACTAATTTTTTCTAACTAAATCTTCACTTTTGGGCACCTATAGTGGCTAAACCATGAGAAATTTGAAGATAATGCAAAATAGTGATTTGTGACATTTTGTCTGTAGATTCTAAATATATTTTTTTCAAATTTTTTGGAATTAGATTTCACTTCTTTTTCCATCCCCTTTGAAAACTAGTTTCTTTCAGTAAACACCATTTTTAAGGAGTGACACGCACCGTATAACACATAAATTTTTCTCCATGAAGGATAAAATTCTATTTTTTTCAAATTTAGATTTGTAACTCTGATATCTAGTTCTTCCAATTGGTTTCACAGTGTTTTATTGAATATTTTTTCCTTAATCAAGTTTTGGAGTCAAACCAATTACAATTCAGACATAGGCGAATTGTATAACACATAAATTTTTTTGTATGTATCGAAATTCATTTTTTTTTTGTTGGATCAAGGACTTCAATGTCTATTGCACTCATAATTTTCAAATTTTTTTTTGATAATCTTCTATTTTTCCACATTTGCAAAATAGAAAGCTTGATTTTCGGTGAAAAACCTACATTCACAAGATATAAAAAATAAATATAATAATAAAATTAAATTTATTTAAAATTATACTGTTTGGGAAGCTTATAATAAGGACTGCATAATTACAAAAATAAATTTTAAATGAATTCATTTGATCCCCCAAAAGTTAAATCAAAAGTGGTTTTTTATCATCATTTTGATAGGTGTAAAGGAGACTCTGTTATAGGTATGGTTTAAAACTAGTGGGGTTCTATCTAAGGGGATTTGATCTAAGGTAGTTTTATCAAACCCTCTTCAATTGGAATGCTTTAAATAAAAAATTTTAAGGCTTAAATCATTATATTTTCTAAAAATATGTGATTTTAGCAAAAAAATAGAATCTCCCAGAAATTGTAAACCAGCTTTGTGGGATCACCCCTTAGTATTAGATGTCATACTTACACAAGTTTCTCTAGATTGTGAGATTGTGTTCTCACTCTTATAGGAGGAGTGAAAATCTATCAAATGAAAATCATTGGTGTCTTGTGAGATGACATTGACATTAAGCGAAGGTGTAGCTATTTGTTTTATGTTTTGTAAAGGATGATTTTCAATATCACTAGTGTCGATGAGTTAAGGATGGATGACTATTAAGGATGATTTAGGAGTATGTTGTGTGATATTTTTGATTTTGAGTGAAGGCTTGGTGATTTCTATCAAAGGACAATAACCAAGACCATAATTTGTTTGTTGTGTGATAGGGTCTATAGGGTTATGGATACCTTGTTCTCAAGCACCACATCATTTTCCACTATATCCAAGTTGTTTCATAAGCTCATGACCATGTCCATAAAGTTTTTTCATTTTTTTTGAAGTTGGTGGTTGTTCATGATTAAGTTCATCAAAGGTTGTTGTGTAACTTAATGTCTATTGTTCTAAAGTGGTTGAGGTGGATTCTTTCAAAGGATCTTTTGCTTTTTCATTTTCCCTATTTGAATCTTTGTGTACGATCTTGTACTCTCCCATGAATTCATGTTCGAAATCTAAGGAACCCCAATCATCTTCTAATAGCTATGTGACTTTTTCAATATGCTGTTCTTTGTTGAACTCTATTGTATGGGTTCTACTGGTGTAGTTGATGTTGATGTGTTTAAGGAATTTGCTTTATTTTTCTCAAGTTGTAAGACACTATAAGGTTCAAGATCAACATCAAGTGTGTGGAATGTGTTGTTGTAGATATATTTCAATTTGTGATGAAGAGTGGAAGGCACACATTTCATTGCATGAATCCACTATCTGCCTAAGATAATATTACATGAAAGTTCATAAGGCATAACATGGATTGGTGTATTCAAGGTGGCCACTCCAATGGTAAGAGGTATAATGATCACCCCTAGCGGTTTCTTTTTGGCATTGTCAAATCCCTTAATAGAGAAAGAATCAAGTTGAATGGTTGATTGATCAATGCCAAGCCTATCTAGAAGGGTCACACTACACACATTAAGGGAAAAACTAGTATCTAGAAGAGTTATCTTTATCCCTTTTTGTTTGTATTGTGCTATGATAATGAAAGGATCATTTTGTTTTTGCATGTCCAAAGAGGGGAGTTCACTTTGGTGGAAGACAATGTTAGTATGTAGTCCTTGAATCATGGCTGCTATATCAGTTGGTGGCACATTAGAAGGGACATGAACTTGTTGTAAGGCTTTTTGGATCATGTTGTGATAGCGAGGGGAGGCTTGAATAAGGTCCCACAATGATATCCTAGCAGGATTATTCTTAAGTTTCTTGACAAGATCATACTCCTTGTGACCTGGCAAGAAACAGGTAGGTGGGATAGGATTAGGCAATGGTAATGGTGTCAAGGTTGGTTGTGGTGGTTGTAGATTGTTTCAAGTGTTATACATATGAGCAATGATATTATGACTCAGTTGCTGTGAAACATTATTTTGAGGACGGTAAAGGATACGTTCAAGTTTATTTTGAGTTTGTTGCTTGCATGAAGGTGGGTAGAGAATTAGAGGGTTGTTAGGATGCCCCACAGGGTATGTATGAGGTCCATTGATCAAGGAGGGTCTAATGGACACTTGTGCATTCATAACCTCAGTGGTCCTTGTTTGATGTATCTCTAATAAAGGGAAATCCAGAATCACCTTTTTAGTGAAGGAAGACACATTATTATTGTTACCTTTTGGTAACACCATGATATTATCCCTAGAAGGAGAGTGTTTAGGAGAACAACAAGCCACATGTTCTTGACAAGTAAGGCTTGGTTCTTCCAAAATGACTTCATCACCAATAGGGGAATGATCAATGATGGGATTATCAAGAGGGGGATGATTAGGAGAAGGTGTTAGGTGAGTGTCCATTGTAGTTAAGGTCTCATTCTATTGTTCCATATTATCTACCCTACAAAGAGAGCTTGTAATATGTTCATCCAAGGATAAAGTAGCTTCATCACAAGTGGGGGAGCCATCAAGAGAAGGACCACTATGGTTTTCAAATAGATTATCCAGAAAGGGAGGATCAAGGATTTCATGATTCTTAATAGGGATGTCTTATAACATCAACCTATTCTCTTTACATCGAGGATGGATATTAGGAGATGGAAAAGTTTGATTGTCATGGTTATGGAGACTAGGTAAGGTGATATTTAGAAATGTGCCTATTATCTCATCTTCTTGTTGTCTAACATCTTCCAAAGGGGAATAAGGAGATGGAAAATCAATATCATCAAGGCTTGTAACTTCCTTCACCAAGATACCCTCGTCACTAATAGGAGAGGTATCGAGAGAAGAATAAGTATGTGTGTTATGATTGTCTACACCTCAATTCACACTAATGGGTAATGTAATGGTTTGGTCAAAGCTATGACTAACATGTTCCTCATTGTTGTAATCAAAATTAAACTCATAAGAAGGGATATTGTGCTTATAAAATCCATGTTTAACCAAATCAAAGACACATCTTGGGAAAACAAACATGCTATGAAAAAAGTAAATAAAGTGCAATGCAATGATTTATATGTAATTTTTAGATGTAAAACAAAGTAAGTTGTTGATTGAAATATGCAATAATCTGAAAAATGAAGATCTAATGAAACACATGTTATAGAAACTCAACTAACTGATATAGGTAGGTAATGGCACCAAACAGAAGCTAAAAAATAGGGTTTTTAGTCTTGTAAAGGGCAGTTTCAAGGGTGAAAAGGGACTGATTCACCCAAGGTAGCGAATGAGTCCTAGTATGGAATTTTTTCAAAATTTTCAAAATTTTTTGAGTGATTTGGATGTTTTCTGATTGTTATGATGTAGATCTAAGTTAAAAATGTAGAATTGCAGAAAATTTAAATGAATTTAGATTCCAACAATGCAACCTAAATGTAATTTTTATGAATGCAAAATTTGAAACCTAGCATGACAATTAACTAATACAAACCCTAATGCAAATTAAATGCAAGGATAGATGAATGATGAAGGACACCAAACAAAAAAATTATTTGAAAATAAGGTTCACCAAAATGAACCAAATATTTTAGAGTTGTAGGGTGCTATGTCTCTTTTTTGCTCAATTAGGGTCTTTTACCTAATGGAAGGAGACAGATCCCACACCAAAAATCTAAGTGTTTCACTAAAACTAATGTATGTGTGATGAAATTATGACTAAATTAAATGATCTATATGCATATAATTAGTAAAATTGATTAAAACTATTGAAATGCAACTTGTTTGAAAACACATTGTGTAATGCAAAAACACTTAGAAATGAATAGAAAACTGTAACAAAAATGAGTGAAACTGAATGTGTGCACCTGAGATCTTAATAGAGATTGGAATTGACCTATGAAATGTTGTTGATCCTAATTTTTAGGCTTGGTGGGACTCATTCGCCATTCTGGGTGAATCAGTCCCAGTTCTGTAAAACTGTTCCGGAGCCCGTTTCAGACAAATGGGTATCTAAAAATGTAGAAAACCAAAATCAGGCCTTGAAGTGGGACTCATTGGCCACTCATGGTGAATGAGTTCAATTTTGAATTTTTGAAGATTCAAAGGTGGAGAAAGGGGCCTTCGATTTGCACTTTCTGCTTCTCTAGGTGTTTATTTCTAAAACTGTCAAATTTGGGCCTAAAAATGACTTTTTATAGGTATTTTAACTTATCCAATGAAGAAATGACTTGAATAGCTTTGCAATGCAATATTAAATTATTTCCAAGCCTTCAAGATGCCTAAATATGCTAACAGACAAGAAGAGAAAGAGAAATGTTGGATGTTAGGGCATGGGGGTTTGCCTTGGCCAAACCTCATTGTAGGTAATTAAACCAAATTAGAGAAATGTAATGAAGCATGAAAATAATGAAGTAAATACCTTGCCATGATTTTTTATCTTGAATTTCTACAACAGCGGAGGAAGATTCTACCCTTGAATGTCTTTTGAAGCTTCCTTGATGACCTAGAGTGATAAAACCCTAACTTGCTTGACTTGAGAAAGAAGATAAGTGATGAATGAGTTGTGAATAATTTAAGAGATTGTAAATTAGGGCTTAGAAGGTTATATTTATAGGAAATACACCTTATTCACCTATAAATTGGATCCCTAAGCATGACATGTAAAAATAATAAACTTAAATTTAAGTTTTTCCCATTTAAAAATCAAAATTGGCCCAAATGGGACTCATTCACCACTTTGGGTGAATCAGTCCCACCTGGAAGGGACTCATTCACCAAAAGTGGCAAATTAGTCCCATTGGGGTCCATTTTCCAATTGGGTTCTTAGGAGATAAGAAAATAAGGTTTATATGATGTCTATGTTAGTTATTTCATCAAATATTGCCTCGCGATGCACAATATAGCGTAATAGGGGTCTATTAATGATGGTGTGAATGTTTAATTAGGGATTGGGACACAAAATTCAATGTGAAAGTGTGATTAAATACACTTTACAACAGTAAAATGAGGTCCAAATAACCTAGAAAGGCACAAGAACCAATGTGAATGTGTAAAACACATTACAACACTAGATTAAAGTTAAGTTTAATTTACAAGCATTCTACATTAATGTGAGGATGCATTTAAATAAATTTTATATTGTTGAATTAGGTGAAAATGGGTTTATTAAGTATAGAAAAACATGAAAGTCCTTCACAACACTTTACAACACCTTTACAAGACATCGATAAATGCATTTGAAAGAGTTCAAGACTTGGTGTGGATGTGTAAAACACCTCACAAAACCAAATCAAGGCCTTATTAAGTCCAAATTATCATCAATTATTCCCCAAATCAAGAAAGTTTCCCTTTTTCTATGGAATAGTTGGTTAAGTTGTTGTTGAGTAGTTGGTTGGTTGCAGGTGCTTGATCCATCTAAGCTATAGAGAGAAAGAATTCTAAGAAGTTGTGTGTTGGAAGACAAGCTGAGGTCTATGTTCACCATCCTCCAATGGAGATTAAGCTGGCTAGAAGGTGCATAGAGAGAGTGAGGCATCTTCTAGGGTCTTTTGTTGGGTAAGATGGATGGTTTGTTGACTTGTGTGGTGACGCAATGAGGGAGATGGATACCTGTCTGAAGAAGCACTTGAGTTTGTAGCCATTTGAAGAGTTGTAAGTCATTTTGAGAGTACTCCATTGATGGTATTGGATGGAAAGATGATTGGTTAGAGAAGTTGAAAGATGAATTATGGGAAAAGTGGAAAGATTGCTTGGAAAGGAAATGTGAAAGGACAGTCATGTGTCCTTTGGTTAAGAAAGAGTTAGTGGAAAGCTGAGAGTTGTGAAAGGGTATTCTTGTGTCCTTTTGAATGAGAAGAATGATTGTGAACCTGATAGGCAGAGAAGAGAGATGGCAAAAGACAAGTGGAGACAAGAAAAGTCAGAAATGAAGATAGAGTTGAAGGAAAAGACAAAGGAAAGCACAAGATTTAGAGAGAGAGAGAGAAGAAGCAGTCCAAGAAAAAATTGAAGTTGATACGTAGGAGAAAAAAACAAGTGAGGTTGATACAACATGTTTCCAAAGGGACTTGGAAAGTTTTGTAGGCTAGTTGTATGGTGCAGGAGCACCTTGTTCATTGAATACCTTCAAAATTAAAAATTGAAAAAAATGAGTTTTCAAATCTAAAAGCATGTAAAAGGGTCATGTGAGATCACATTTAATGTATTTAAAGTCTTAAATAGGTCTCTAGGGGGTTAGTTGTGTCAATTTGGAAAAAAATGTTATTTTGTTGCACAAATTGCAAAAGTTTCCGAAATTGTAAAATGCAAAAAAACAAGAAGTTAAATAGTCTTTTGTGGGGAAATGAAGATATAGGTCATTGGAATTGAAAAGGTAGTTTCCTTAACTATTTTAAAAGATCTATACCGCATGTAAAGGATGAGAAAAAGGAATACTTTGTATCTTGGATCGAGTTTAGTAAATAAACCACTATGTTTCTATAAATACTGTGTTTTTCTCTCATTCACCTATCTTTGTACGGATTGTACAATAGTCTATAAGTTGTAAATTTATTTTGTTATCATAGGGAAATGAGTTAACAATCATTTGGAAGTAGTTTGAAGAGGATTTATCAATTATAGTGGGTTTAAAAACAAGAATACATTGATCTACCTGTAAACCCTCAAACAAAGGTTTGAGAGTCAATTAAAGAATCAACCCACCATCACACCAATGTAGGTTTAGTTGGTTGGTGGAATGGGCTAAATAGAATTTATTTTTTGTGTGTTTAATGTGTGTGTGTGTAGATACAGGAAGATGGAAAAGACCAAGTCAACTTATTTCCCTACAAAAATCTTAGAGTTTTCTTCAAGAGTGTGTTGGCTATAAGTGAGAATTTGATGAAAGTGCATTCAATGAGGCTAGGAGATGGTTCCTAAAGCATATGTAGACGTAAAAAACATGATTGGAGAAGTGGTAGGTTGTAAAGAGGTGTGGAAAATGGGTTTTCAATAAACCCCTGTTCTCTTAGGTCTTCAATGGCATACAATGAAGGTTTTATTATTTGAAGCAATGTTGAACCTTTCTATCTCCAAAAATTGATGAATTGAAAGTTTCATGATCTAACTAAATGCTATTTAGGGTTATTAGATGATTCCAAGTTGATTCATTGGTGGTTGATTTGTATTTTTGACCTAATTGGTGTGATTTTCTAGCGAAGAATCTAATGGTTCTCATACATTTTCCAAAACAAGTATATATGCTCTTGAGGTATGTTGAAGTAGACTAAAATTGGTTCTTGGATGTGAAAATAGTTTGTGATGGTTCAAGGTGGATTGACTGATGCATCTGATTTAGGCATGTTGCAATACTACTAGAAAATATGTGGATTGACTATAAGATGTGATTCTATAAAAAAAGTGTTGTAATTAATGGAATTTGGTTTGAATCTTCCTAAATGATATTTTTTAAGATGTCTCTGGGTTTGGAAAAGGGTTAGAAAGGAAGATTTGTAGATTTTGATTTTTTGATGCTTTCTAGCATAGTGGAATCAAGGTATCTTGGTAGGCAAGTTGATCAAGTGGATTGATTTGGGATCTGCTAATATGGTGTTGATTTTGATTCAATCAAAATAAGATTTTCAAAGATGTGTTAAGGTTTGGTAGAGCTTGGAATATAGAATGGATGATTTGTAGTCTTTATGCCTTATTGAAACAAAAGGGTAATTTGGTGAATAGTGAATGGTTTGGTTGGTGCAGTGTTTTCCAATGGTGTTATTGTTTTGGTTCGGTCAATTTGATGATTGTTAAGTTGTATTTGAGTCTAAAAAGGGTCTGGAATACTGATGTGGTGATTTTCCTTATTGGTAGCCTTGTAATTTCAAGTGTAAATGAGTGGATTTTGTTGTAGGAAAAAAAAGATTATGTGGTGATTTGCTAATTGATCTTCTTAGTTGTGGTTTGGGTTTGAAGTACCCATGGTGGTTTGTGGTTTTTGGTAGATGTTGTGCATCACTTTCATGTGTAAAATGGATGGTAGTGTGGTGTGTTGTAGTCCCAAAGGAACATTGGCTTATCGTATGAATTGAATATCGAGAATGTCACAGGAAATAGTAGAGTGACTACTTCTACTCTAAATGCTAAGTGTTGAACAAGACAACTGAGAGGGGGAGTGAATCAATTGTATCAAATTTAACTTGTCCAGCATTCACCATAACTTAGATCAATTACAAGTCTCAACTTTACTAAAATGATTAAACATTAAGTGCAAGTGCAGAAACTGAAAACCATCACACAAACATAGAACACTAGATTTACATGGAAAACCCAATGAGGGGAAAACCATAGTGAGGATTAATTCACACTATAGAGAATATCAAAATCAATTACAAAGGGGATCACTACTTGAGAAAAAGGCTCAGTACCAGAAAAAGGACTCACTATCCAATAAAGTTAACCACACGGAGGGCTCACTTCCAAAGAGATACAAAGAAGATAGAAGAGATATGTTACAAAGAGAAAAAAATCTCAATACAATAGAGAAATCCACCACAATATAGTCAACCACTTGCAAACATGCATGAATGATAGTCCACATACATTCACTGATTTGCATCCGCTTCACATTCATCTGCTCTATTTGTTTGCACTTATCTCTTTTTTCTACTTTCACCACTCACTCATCCTATATTTATACCATCTTCAACTTTGAAACATATCCAAAGTCAACCATCAAACGTTAAATTCAAATTAGGGTAGAACCAAAACATCCTAGGGTGGAATTAGAATGAGGGCAACCCAAACACACACTTGATGAGGACCCAAATAGATCCCAACACACTTCATCAATTTCGAAGGTAGTGTTCAACACAAGGTCAAAAAATCCATTGTAAAACACATAGAACAATTAAGCGAAATTCTTCCAGATATTGAAATTATCTTCAACATTATCATAACAACTTAACTCTAGAACTGAAAATCATAAGACTTAACCAAAGAGAAATCCAAACCAACAACATTTCTCCCAGACCTCAACCAAATACACAAAAAACTATAGTTCACAACTAGTGAACATAACTTTCACTATACAATGAATCAGAAACCAAAAATATGGATACAACAGCTTCGAACAACCATGATCAACATATTTGAACCACAAACATATAGAAGCAAAACCTAGAGCAACCATTGAACACCTGCAATCTTCCTTAAATACAATTTTCTCAACATCCTTGACGTGTACAACCAATAACTTGCATTGATGATATCAATGATAGTAGAAACTGGATGATAACCAATTTACCAATTTCCATCAATGACAACACCTTCATTCTTACAACAATCTCCCCTTTTGTCATTGACAGAAATACATGATGTGAAAAACCATCAAAGAAAAAATCCTAGCTGTAAACACTCTTCTCATGATTTTTCTTTCTATTTTTCCCCCTTAGTAGATAATCTTTTCACATGATACTCTTCATCTTCCTCTCATTCTCTCTCTTTTTTTCACACCTCTCTCATCCCCCCCTTTGACATCAATGGCAAAGGAAAAAGATGTTTTACATTGATTTCCCCTTTGACATTAAAAACAAAATACTCTTTCAATGACAACACATGACACTACCTGCTCCCCCTGAGAGGTAGCCAGCAAAACATTAGTCCAAAATAAAGATAGATCTATGGACCCACCATACTGATGCATCTCCTATTGGAAACACAATTGAAGTTCCACCAAAAGATCGACCTATTAATGCTCGACACAACTAGGAGAGTTAATGGATCCATGAGAGGTGGTTAAGCCATGCCACGAATCCCGTGGGGAGTGCTTACCATCTGCCAACAATCTCCCCCTTAGCATTACCCGAGGGGATTTGAACCCGACACCTTTGGCTCTGATACCAATTGTTGGAAATGCAATTTTTGTTGCACCAAAGGATTGACTTGTTAATTCCCGACACATCTGGGAGAGTTAATAGATCCACAAGAGGTGGTTAAGCCATGTCACGAATCTTGAGGGGAGCACTGACCATCTGCCAACATCTCCATATGCATCTGGTTTAAGAAAAGAGGGGAAATTACCCCTAAATTCTCCCAGAGATACTCAAAAGCATCTTTAGGAAGATCCTTCATAAATATATCAGAAATATGGTCCTTCATAGGGACATACTCAAGTTTTACTGCATTATCAATAACCTTCTCTCTCAAGAAATGATACTTGATAGATATATGCTTTGTCCTCGAGTGCATCACTAGATTCTTTGAAATGTTAATTGCACTTGTATTATCATAGTAGAAAGAAATAGGATCATCATACACAACTTTGATATCTATCAATTTTTTTTTCATTCATAGAACTTGTGTACAACAAAAAGTAGCAACAATATAATTAGATTTAGCAATACATAAGGAAATTAAATCTTGCTTTTTACTCAACCATGCCACCAATCTATAACCCAAAAAGAATGCACCACCAATTGTACTTTTTTGTCATCTACATATCCAGCCCAATATGCATTATTATATGCACTTAGTGTAAATTCAATATCTCTAGGATACCATAAGCCATAATCAAGAGTGCCATTCAAATATCTGAATATTATTTTAACAACAACATGTGTTTCCTTAGGATCTTCTTGAAATCTTTCCACAAGACATACATCATGCATAATATCCAATCTAGGAGTAGTCAAATATAATAGCCCATCAATCATAGATCTATACTTGCTCTAATCAATGTTAAGTGAATCATCATCTTTACCTAATTTGCAACCAGTCACCATAGGAGTGCATATCGGTTTGGAACCTTCCATCCCAAACTTATTAAACATCCCTCTCACATACTTAGATTGTGAAATAAAGATTCCTTTCTTTGTTTGATTAATTTGCAACCCAAGAAATAAATTCATCTCTCCAAACATAGACATCTCAAATTACTTTTGCATCTCTTCTGCAAACATCTTACACATAGTTTCATTTCCTCCAAAAATAATTTCATCAACATATACAACCACAATCAATATATTTTCATTTTCAACTTTAAAGTAAAGGTTACTATCTGTCGTACCTTTGTTGAAACCTTGTTGAATTAAGTACCTGTCTAACCTTGAATACCAAGCTCTAGGAGGTTGCTTCAATCCATATAAAGCTTTCTACAATCTGCAAACCATATCTAGTTGATCTGACAACTGAAATCCATCTAGTTGTTCCATGTAGACTTCTTCTTCTAGCTCACCATTCAGAAATGCAAACTTGACATCCATCTGATAGACTTTGAAATTTCTATGAGCAACAAATGCTAAAAATATTCTGATAGCTTCCATTCTTGCTACCAGAGCAAAAGTTTCCTAAAAATATATGCCTTCTACTTGTGAGTAACCCTTGCACACAAGCCTTGCTTTGCTCCTGACCACTTCTCCATTCTCATTCAACTTATTTCTGAATACCCACATTGATCCAATAATGTTCTTATCTCCTGGTCTTGGGACCAATTCCCAAGTTTGATTCTTCTCAATCTGTATAAGTTCTTCCTTCATAGCTTGCATCCAATGTTCATCTTTACATGCTTACCTATAGTCTTTGGTTCAATCTCAGAAAGTAAACACAGATTTACTTCACCAACAACAGCTTTGCTTCTTATCAATACACCTTTTGTCTTAACTCCAATGATCTAATTTTCTAAATTATTCTTTTGCATGTATCTAGGTGTCTTAGGGGACACCACCAAAGCTTCTTCTTCTTTTTCTTCTTCTTCATTATGCTTCTCTTTCTCATTATTTTATTGTTCTTCCATAGTTTCTTGAATTCTTATGCAATCAAGTTGATTAGATAGACATCCATCAATATCAAATGAATTCTTCATTGTTTCATCAACCTTGACATTTGTACTTTCTACAATCTTCCTTAGTCTTTTGTTGAAACATCTGTAAGCTTTGCTTCTAGTAGAATATCCAAGAAAAATTCCTTCATCACTTCTTGCATCAAACTTTCCTAAAGTTTCTTCATCCCTTTTGATATAACATTTGCTTCCAAATACCTTGAAATACTTAATAGTAGGAATTATTTCACACCATAGATCATAGGGGGTCTTTGTACTATTTTATTTTTCTTGAAATTAATTGAATACATTAATAGTTGTGTGAATAGATTCTCTCTAGTAAACTTCTAGTAAACCTACCTCAATAATCATTGACCTAACAACTAACAAGATGCCATTAGGTCCTAACACTTTAGTGAATAAACATATCAATATATCGACTGGGTAGTGTCCAATAGCTGTATGCAATAGAGGACATCTCAATTTATCTCTTAAGAACTAATCAACTGAATAAAAGCTCTAAGCTAAGGGGCCTCTAATATTAAAAGAAATAAATCATCTATCTAGAAAGCGGGAAAATAACTCAAATCATAAAACAGAAAACTAAGAATCTAAAAAGCATCTCCATTAAACTAGAAAGAATGGAAACGATTAATCTAAAGAATGCATAAATTGTTGAAGAAGTAAAGAATGTAAAGAAATTATGAAACATTTATCTAATGCAAAAGATAACAAGCCAACTGTTAATCATAAAACCATTCATCAGAATCAATTGAAGAAAGGTGCTTTGGACATTCAAATGTTAAGCTAAGAAACTATGGACTTAGTTACAACCTACATGCTTAACACTAATAGTATAACATATACTCATGAAAATGAAATGCAAATTCAACTATTATCTACTAAAATAAAATGCATAATAGGAGACATAATGCTTATCTATGTATCTATAACCCTTGAGTGGCCAACTCTCGGGTGTCACTACAACTACTTCAGATCACATGCACTGGAAAAATCTCTTAGTTACTTCATTCCACATATGCATCCATATTACACAGTAATTCAAAGAGTGGCGGGAAAACTCATATTCATATGATAGTTTTTACTCAGAAAAATTGGCAACATAATGATAATCTCCTTTATTATTTGTAATAGTTACATATTTATATGAAAAACGATTAACAAAAATCCTATTTTTTCAGTCGATCGAGTCTTTCAACAGATTTCCCATAGTAAAAGGGACTTTAAAGCCCATGATATACAATATTAAAGAGGCTTCGCATGAGCCATAAATTTTTTGAAACTAAAAAATAACAGAATTATAAATACTTGGCCAAAACGTGTGCTCCTAGAATTCTGATACCCACTCGTTGGTTTTCAAAAGTGTCAATATTCACATTCATTTCCCTTCTGATTGGAATGTGATTAGGAATGGAGTTGACCTACGAAATGCTTGAATACTAGACTATTAAATCAACATTTAAGTTAGTTAAATTTGATCAACTCTAAGAAATAAAGTTTGTACACTTATTCATAGAAAGAGAGCACTTATTTTTCCTAAAGGTAATCAATTGGAAAGGTTATTAAGGATGAAGGGTTTAGATTTACATATTGAGCCCATTATACTGATGAGGTTATTTTTACCTCATCAGCAACCTCTTGAACTATTCTATTTTTTCTTTCAACAACTCCATTTTGTTGAGGAGTTCTCGGAGTAGATAACTATCATTTTATTCCATGCACTTCACAAACTATATTAAACTAATGGGAAGTGAATTCACCACCTCTGTCAGACCTTAAGCATTTTATCATCAAATTTACTTCATTTTCAACCATAGCTTTGAATGTCTTGAATGTATCTAATGCATCTGATTTCTCTCTAAGAAATGTAACCCATGTATATCTAGAATAATCATCAATCAAAAGCATAAAGTACCTTTCACCTTGTATACTTCTCACTCTTGTAGGACCATAGAGATATATATGAATTAAATCTAGTAGTCCAATAGTAGATTATTCCTTTGATCTGTAATGGTTTGTTTCTTGCTTCCTAAGCTGATAATTCTTGTACATAACATTAACAGGCTTTGTAATTCATGGTAAATCTCTCACGGCCTGAACTGCACTAATCCTCATCAAGTTATCAAAATTCATATGACACATTCTTTGATGCCACAACCAACTATCATTAATCTGAGTCATAAAGCATCATCCATCAATATCCTTATGTTGATAGATATTTTCTTCAAATTTCTTTCCTAGAACAATCACTGTTTCATATCCTTTCCTGATCTCACATCTTTTATCCTAAAAAATAAGACTATATCCTTTACTACACATCTATCCAACACTCAAAAGATTATTCCTTAAACCCTTAACATAATAGACATCATCAGTATTATGCTTGCCATCAAAACTTACTAAACCTATCCCACAAATCTTAGCACCAATATCATCTCTAAACATAACTAAGCCTCCATCATATTTTTGAAGTTTAAACTCTTATCACCATTCATGTGATGTGAACAACCACTATCAACAACCCAATAGTTCTTTTCCTATTTAGCATGTAGGGCAGAGATAACAATACCTTCATTTTTTTCCTTCTCTAAAGGGCATTCCTTCACCTATTTTTTAGAATTAGCAAATGTAGGTTCATCTTTTATAGCCAAGAACAATCATTCATTGTCATTAGGATCTCCATAATCAGATTCTTCATCAGATATACTAGCATCCTCATTCACATAATATGCTCTATTGATCTTCTTACCTTTCTTTTCTTTCTCATATCTTTGTTTATTCCTCTTAGCTCTTTTTAGACACCTTGCAACATAATGAACTATTCCTCCACAACTAAAGCATTTAAAGGGTAACTTACCTTCATACTTTCCAGAGAATTTCTTCATATTTCTCACAAATTTAGCTTCTTCTTCATCAAGATTTTCTTCATCTGGATCTTTGGCTTTTATAGCCTTAAAAGCAGTCTCTAATTTGGATCCATTTCTCAAATTTGGTTTTCTCATCCCATAAGATGTCAAAGTTCCCAACAATCGATCTTTACTGTAAGTGATGTAATCTATATGTTCTTCAATAGCACATACCTTTTCACTATAAGCATTGGGGAGATTCCTAAGAATATTCTATAAAATTTTGTATTCATCTATTGTAGCACCAAGTCCTCGCATTCCAACTACTACCTCATGTAATCTCTGTACATAAGCTTTAACATTGTCATCTTGAAACATGTGTAGGAGCTCAAAATGTGTCTCCAAATTATGTAACTTTGCCTCTTTGACCCTTTCATCACCTTCATGTGCCTTTTCCAGAGCATCCCAAAATTCCTTAGCAGTCATCAGATTCTGAACTTTAATCAACTCAGAATGTACAAGACTATTCTTCAAAATGTACTTCACCTTATTATTCACTTAATGTTCCTTGATCTCATCAACCATACTCGGACCATTAGTCGGAGGAGTTTAAGGATTCTTGTAAGATTTCTCCACATCATATCCATAGTACTCCAGATATTCTTCCATCAATATTTTCCAAATAGCATAATTAGTTCCATCGAATCTCAGATAATCATGAGTAATTCTACTAGCCATCTCAGACCTTCCTTAAGTAGTTAAGCTCTTCTCCAAGGAACCAAGCTCTGATACCAATTGTTGAACAAGACAACTGAGAGGGTGGGGTGAAACAGTTGTAACAAATTTAACTTTTATAGTACTCACTGAAACTTAGATTAATCACAATTCTTAACTCTTCTAAAATGATTAAACATTAAGTGCAAGTGTAGAAACTAAAAACCATCACACAAACACATAACACCAAATTTATGTGGAAAACCCAATGAGGGTGTTGGAACCTTCAAATTTTGTCAAAATTTTAAAAAATTTGAAGATGCCATGATGAAAAGTTTGATTGCAGCACTCAAAAACACAGTTGTAAAATCCACTCCAGTGACCTACTTTGAAAAATCACAAAATGAAGTCAGTGCAATTTTAAGCAAAATCACATTACAGATGTGTTTATCTACCACATATGAGTGTACATGCCAATTTTCAGCTTTGCACAATCAAATTTGACAAGGTTTCAAAAGGGAAAGTTAAAGAGTTCTGCAAAGGTTTGCTGTCTACATAGTAAAATTTGTTAAAATGATCAACTTTGGAAGGAAATATTAAGCGACTAAAAGGGTTTCATGACAAGCTGATTGGTGCCTTTGATTCTCTCCACCAAAATTTACTTTCATGCTAGTTTTTAGAACTTCAACGTCTTATTTGCTATTTTTCCAACATCAAAAGCAAAAGGACTTTACACAGTTTTGTGACTGTATTTTTCAAAAAGTTGCAAAAGGGCCAACTTTGACACATAATATCCTATGAAGGAAATGGATTGAAGAATAACCATTTTACACACATGTTCATTTGAATCAAATGAATCAATTCCCAAGATAGCGGCTTCCTAGGAACACATTTGATATTTTTACAAAATAGTATATTGGTGGGTTTCAGTTGAGTTGGACAAGCACAATTTTCAGAAAATGCTAAATGAGCAACTTGGAGCGTTGAAATTTTTTAATCTTGATGACTTCATGCCAAACCATTTTACAAGCATATTCTCCTATTTCAACTCAACATGTTTGTGCATTTTCATGGTCATCGGAGGAGTTCTAGTATGCATTTTAATTGTTTTGCGACTACTCCCAAGCTAGATTTGGCACCTCGAAAAAGTTGCAAATTTTGAGATTCTAAGGATGACCCAGTTGGTGTTTTGGCCTCAAATGTTTCCAATTTCATTGTTTTGGATACCGAGCTAATTTGGTGCATTAACTTAAAAATTCATTTTTCTCAATACATGCTCTAACAGGGCTAGTTTACAATGGAAGTACCTTGATTTGGTGAGCTATTCAAAATTCGTTAGAAACCCACTTCCAAAATAATTGATCACAGTAACTTGCAATTTTTTGTTTCTCCAAGATGCTCAGTGTGCCTGCAATGAAATTACTCTATTTTCCCACCAACCGAAATTAAATTTTTTCCTATGTGCTAAAGTTTGAGAGGCATAAATTTTTAAAACATTTTAAATGTTTTGAAACAAATTTGGGACAACTTTGAAAGCCCTAAATATATAAGCAGTTTATAAAGTTTAATTTTGTGAACAAAGGCAACACATATTATGTGCTTTTATTCACAAGAGGAAATTGACTTCATTGTTGGAGCTGCTTGATTTTAAAAAGTATCTTCAATAAAATGATGTTTTTTTTGTATGGACTGGTGGAAAAGTGTTGGAAGCAGTGTCATCAAACTATTTTAGAGAGCAGTAATTCAATACAAAGAAACCCCCAACATTTCCTGTGCATCACTACAAAAAGACCCTACAGGAAACCCTAAAATGGCGATAACCATGTAAAATATTATCAGAGTGACATGTGCAATCAGAGTGAAGTTTTCAATTCATGTTGAGCCTTTAACTCACACTGATGGAAACTTCATTGGGGAGACATATACTATTGAGATAGAAAAATAAAATCTCTTCGATGGAGCATGTCACAAAGAGTGAAGTTTTCAATTCACGTTGAGCCTTTAACTCACACTGATGTAAACTTCATCGGGGAGACATATACTATCGAGATAGAAAAATAAAATCTCTTCGATGGAGCATGTCACACCAAAGGTGTGAAGGCAGATAAGAGCATTAAAATAATTACTATTGATAAAATAAATAAGAGATTCAAATGTGAAATCACAGGAGTAATAAAGTGAAGGTTTATTGAACAAAGGTGAAGATGGAGGAATAGAGTTTTTCATAAAGTAAAATATTTTCATCCAAAAATGAAGTATTTTTACTAGGGATGTAAAATAAGAAAAATGTATCTTCACTGGAATAAAATACTTTTATTTGCGAAATTCACTAAGTGGGTGATTATTATTAAAAATATTATTTTCAAAGGGATCACAAAGATTACAGAGAGGGTAATTATTTTACCCAAGGATTGATCTATTAAATTGGGTGAAAAGTTTCAACCACACAAGATATAAATGGGATATTATTTTTAAGAAGGTGAAGAGTAAAGATTGTAGGAAAAAGGATAATTATGGATTTTTTTTTTTTGCAAGAATGCAAAATGGAGATTAAAATTAAAATATTTAATTTTCCAAAAAGGGAAATTAATTAAATATTTTATTTTCACCAAAGAATGTTGAAAAATTGCATCGAAACAAATGGGTCATAACCCTAAAATTACAATCTATATATGTAAAATAATATTGTATCAAAAAAGGATTAGAATTAGGAGTTAGAAAAAGGAGAAAATCAGAATAGGGGATGCATATAATGTACATACTTTTTTTGAAGCAAAGAAATGGAGATAATGTTTTAACTGGTGAAATCCTTTCTTGGTGTTCAGTTGTTGTGATGCAATTATTGATATTTTTATCTGGTTGTCTCCAACTTGAGGTCTTTTAATCATTTAAATCAGTATATCAAGTATATTTCTGATTTATCAAAACTATATTCCCATTTAGTGTGATTTAATTAATTGGTGTCTGCAAGTCAGATTTAAATTCTTTTGAATAAATCACAGTGATTTAAAGATTTCTTTTGGACAATTGAAGAAGAACCTAATAAGGAAATATTCTAGCACAATTTATGCAAGTCATAAATTTAGTGAAGTTTTATGCTAGTCATAGAACCTCATTCTCAAAGTTCCTAGCAACTAGAGTTAAGCCAAAAAAGGGAAACACATATCATTCTTGATTTTTGACTCCATTGCCCATGTGGATAGAAGGCATTGATCTGTCACACCCCAAAAAATAAATTTCATAAAAACAAAGTATATATACACTTTTATTTTTTCATGCAGTAGGAGTAAAAGTAACTAGCAAGCTATCATCTATTACATTTGTACCATAGTGATAGATCCATCAATTCAATCAAGTTATACAACTCTAAATCTTCTTCAATTATAAAGGTATACCTACCTAGGTCTAGCAGAGCCTAAAGAGAAGAAGGTTCAAATTCATCATTTGGCCTTATATGTTAGCCAAAAGCATCGTGAGAGCTTGGAAACCTCTCATGGTTCAAACCTATGTTTTTGAGACCTAACAAAGGGAAAAACCACAGTGAGGATTAACACATACTATAGAGAAAATAAAGAAAATTTGTTACTATCTCAATTGTGCATTTTCTACATGAAATTGCTTTTGTCCATCTAGTATAATAATCAGTCACAATAAGAATGTACCTGTGGTCTACAAAGGATGGTGGATTTATCGGAACAATGAAGTCAACCCCCCACTAAGTAATGGGCCTTACCTTAGCAATTGAATGGAGTGGAACAACAATGTACCCCCCTGGTGGCAATGGTATGACAAACGTGACAAGATCTGACATGGTTGTGAGCATCTTTGAACAGGGTCATCTAGTAATATCAAGCTCATAGGATCTAATGAGCTATTGAAGGGTCAGATCCATATCCCATTCCAAACTTGTCATGGAATTCCTTCAGCACTTCTATTACTTCAATTTTCCCTAGACACTTGAGATAAATCCCTTCATAATTTCTCTTGTACAACATGGATCCTTTTAACATATAGTTGTTACTTTTCAATCTCAAGGATCATTTTTGAACTTCTTGCAAATACAATGGACACTTGTTGTTTAGTATATAGTACACAATATCATTCGACTATTCATCAGGAGAAACGTCCTCCAAGTGGTATTGCTAAACTGTGAGTTCTAGTTCTACATCTTCCATTGTACATATGAGAGCTTTCCCTCAAACCAACTTCATTGGTTGTGCCAACTAGTGTTTTCTCCTACTCTAAATGTTCAAACCAAGATGAAATACTAAAAATAAAAACACTAAATACACCTCAAGATAAGGCCTAAGTTTCATTCAAACAAAATACAAGAAAATGACAAGTTATCACCTTGTTTGAATTGATGAGTTGGTTGGCCCTTTTTTATAGTTGATTTATTTGCTCCTTTGATCAGAAGGGAATAAACATGTATGGATGCAAGATGAGATGATAGTTAAGCTAGGTATGCCATAATGGTGAAAATGGAGGTGTAGATGCAAGATAGGTTGAGTGCAAAGAATGCTTGAATGGCTCACAATTTTTCTAGCATGAAGGTACTTGAATGCTTAAAGTGTTAAAATGCATGAGAAGAGGGGGGTATTTATAGAGAAAGTTGAATTTTCTAGAGAATTCAAAAGTCAGGATTGAGCCACCATGGCCAAGATGGAGGGCTATGGTGAGTTGAGGACTCACAAGCCCTCACATCTTGACATGTGGAGGGTGAGGTTTCCAAGGGTATGATGAGATGGATAGAGGTACAAGTGAGGTGGAAGAAGGACAAATGATGTGAAAGAAGGACAAGTACTTTGAAAGTACCTTGGTAGATGAAAAGATTTCCTCTAAAAGGAACTTCTTGTCTCCAAGTGAGAATGAAAATGACACTTGAGGAATTTTATAATTTCTCAAAAATCTTCATGGGGAAGAGGAAAGTAGCTGTAGAAAAAAATGTGAATTAAATTCACATGATTGGAAGAATCTTCTAGATAAAACAAGGTTCCCAAAAAGGTAGGATTTTGACACATGTGAGTGATGCGACAAGTCAAAGATTCTAGAATACTTGCAAACATGTGAGTGATGTGACAAGAGGTTCTAGAGCTTGCATGGGAATAAGGAGAACCTTGGAAGGATAAATGTGAATTAAAAATTCACATGGGGAAGAGAGTAATCTTGGATGAATAAATGTGAATTAAAAATTCACATGGGGAAGAGGGTCAATGCTAAATGTGGAATATGTGAAGGTTGACCATAAAGGCATGCTAAATGTGGCAATATGATTAGATTAAGGTTGTGCAAATACATGATTAAGGGAAATTAATAAGGGATTAGAAGCAAGTGGAAGATTATGGAGGATGTGACATTAATCCTAATTAAGGAGTGCACATCCTAATCATGGATTAATTAACTTAATCCAGATTGGAAGAGGATTATGGAGGATGTGACAAGGAGAGAGAAAAATGGAGAATTTAAAATTGATTTAATTCAAAATGGGTTAAATGACTAAATTAAATAAATTGATATGTTTATTTAATTTAGAGATGAAAAGGTGTAAGGTAAAGTATTTAATTGTTGAATTAAATAGTTTAGGGACTTTAGGCAGAAGGAAAAATATTAATTTAAATAAATCATTTAATTAATATTATTGAAATAGATGAATAAGGTAGATGAGTTTGACCATGTGGGAGTGGTCAAATTTGGATGTCTACATTTTACCCCTCTTTGAAATATTGTTAGAATAACAGTCTTTCAAAGAAAACAATCTAGATGACTCTATAGAGGAAGTGACTAGAAAATGGTGCCCCAGCATAGAAGGAGATGTGTGAGTTGTGCAAACAGAGGGGGATGAAGGGAGACGCCCCAATCTTGCGAGGGAACGATCATGACGAGGAATGAGGAAAATGGTAGGGTATGCCCCCTCAAGAGGGTGGTTGGGGGAAGAAAAAGGGGCCCCAGGTGACTTATCAATATGAGAAAATGAGGGGCATAGTTTGATAGAGGGAGAAAAAATAGGTAGGTTTTACTTTTGAACGAAGTTGATCGAATGCACGGTTTGCAAATGGCAACCCCAGGAAGTTGGAGGATTAGTTGGAGGAAACAAAATTTTAAATAAAAGGTAAAAAATACCCTTTATTTTAAAAAGGTTAAAGAGGAGAGAAAAGTTAGATAAGGTAATTTTGGTAATTAAAACTCCTCATTTGCACCAAAGTAGTTGAGAGAGAGAGAGAAGATAGAAAGAAGATGAGGAGATAGGATGCTAGAGGACTACGATTCAAATATCATCCATTAGATGGACGAGGTGTGGTGATTTTACCATGAGTGTGTGGTTCCACGCTAGGTTAGAATCAAACCCTTTCTGATGATTTTAAGAATTTTAATTTATTTTTGAATTTTTATGCCTATGTGAGGAGTGGGATTTTGGGGTAGGGTAGGAAAATGGGTTGGGTGAAAAAAAATTAATTTTCGCCAAGAAGGGGGGTTTTTGGGGTGGATCTACCCTAGGCTGGGGAGGGTTACCCCTAGATAGGGGTGGGTCTGCCCTGGCCCTAGGCAGGTCAACCTCGTGCACAAATGAGTCTGCCATAGCCTGGGGTAGATCCTTCCCAGACGAGGGTGGGTTCACCTCGGCTCGGGGTGGCCCAGGACAGGTCTTCCTTGAAAGGAGGCAGGTCTGCCTCGACATAGGGCGGGTCCACCTAGTAGAAGGCGGGTCCACCCCACGCAAGGGTGATTCTGCCCGCCAACTAGAGCGGGTCCGCCTTGGGAAGGTGCAATTGCACCCAAAACCAGGGGGAGCCTAGGGGGCAGAGGGAATAAATCGGAAGAAGCAAAGAAAGAGAATAAGAAAATGATGACTCGAGGCTGGGAGTGAAGTGGACTAACATGCAGGTTATTATGGATGTAGAGTTTTGATTCACTGCGGACCCATGAGAGACACTCAGAGGTGTTGGTGGCGAGGATAGCAACTATGAATGGAGTAGATCAATGTGCATTGGTAGTGGCTGGATTGCTGCACTTATTAGGATACCCGAGGATTAGAGCACATCGGGCCATTCTGATAGTGCTCATAGAGTGATGGAGCTTGAAGACATCGACATTCCATCTTCTAATGGGAGAGATGACAATGACACTGGAGGATGTGTGGTGCATTCTGAGGCTACCCATAGCAAGGCATCTAGTGAGTGAGGTGTCATCGACAGGGGTTGAGCTGGATCACACCATAGGGGTGTTGTTTGGGAAAGATGACGTAGCGGTGCAGAGACAACAGTTGGATGTAGACCGATGTCTGACATTGGGGGTGCCACCATTACCACTTTATCTATGTGGACTAAATAGTGGATTACTATTGCTAGACCAGAGCAGGTGCTTCTACAATCTAAGGTTTATGGAGGTTATTTGACATATTGTCAAGGTTAGAGAGGGGCAGTTTTCATGGGGCACATGTGTATTGGCCCATCTTTATAGTAACATGCACATTATCTATTATCGAGAGGTGCCCAACATGACACATGTGATGTTGTTATAGGTATGGGCCTAGGAGCACATTAGTATCACCAGGCTAGGATTAGTGAGGAGAGGACAGGTGGATGAGACAGTGCTTGTAGCTTGGTGGTATGGTCAGGATGAGGGTTGGGTTTGGCATTATGAGGGATAGGGGGATGTAGATGGATGGAGGAGGATCTTTGATGAACTACAAGAGGAGCACATAGTATGGTGTCCAAACATGTTTCAATGATTTACGAGATGGAGGGAGGATGA
The DNA here is from genome assembly GCA_007258455.2 of Sequoia sempervirens. Classification (NCBI taxonomy): domain Eukaryota; kingdom Viridiplantae; phylum Streptophyta; class Pinopsida; order Cupressales; family Cupressaceae; genus Sequoia; species Sequoia sempervirens. Next base: position 55,079,668 of record VDFB02026320.1, on the reverse strand, counting down.
GAGGAGACAATGAGACTACTTCGTGACCATATGTTTCTTAGTTGGGAGAGAGTCATGTATAGTGGAGGAACATAGGCCAAATAGAGTGAATAGGAAGTTTGGGGTTGTACAAGATATTCCATTAGGTCCTGACATGTTTCAACAGATCAGCTAAGAGCAACCATGGGGGAAGCCAATTTTGGCGAGGTATTCCAGAGGGCATTGGGGCACATTATTTCTAGTGGCATACCCAGGGTGGGCCATTGGGGAGGTAGATGCAGGGGTGATAGTACGTTATGCCAGATGGTTCTAGAACCATCGGTGGGATAGGATTACACCGGATGAGCCTATTGTGGGGGCCTTATGGTTTGGATCATATGATGAGTGATGATTAGCTAGTGAAGGTAGAGAGAGGAGGGGTTAGAAGCGAAGAGCACAGTAGGCAGTCGAGACCATAGAGCCATAGGAGGATGTAGAGGCTGCAGGATAGTAGGGTGGAGGACAAAATGAGATCAGGGTTGCAAGATAGCCAGAGAGGATGAGGAGGAGGAGGAGACAACGAAGGAGGCATAGAGTGAGGATGGATGTGAATGAGGAGATGGATGTAGCATGACAGGGAGATGGGAGGGACCAAAGGTTGAGATGTTGGATGCAGAGGAGGAGATGGGAGTTGCAAGACAATAGACAGGTGTAGGGAGCAGAGGACAATAAAGGAGAGCTTGGGGAGAGAGCAGGGCTGAGCAAGAGGACATGGGAGTTACAGGAAAATAGGAGGGAGGATAGGGAAAGACTAGGGCTAGGGGACAACGAAGGAGGGCGACGAAGGGGAGTAGATGGTTGAGGAGGGCCCGGGTGGGCATCCGAGCTGAGTAGGAGCCCTATGAGCTAGAGATGGGGATGAGTGAGGAGAGAGAGGAGCTTGAGGGGGAGGTGAGATTTGTAGCACAATAGATGAGGGTTGGGCGAAGTGAACAGCTGAGGAGAGTTTGGGTGGCAAGCAGGGTTGAGCAAGGGCAGGATGAGGTAGGGTCAGATAAGATGGATGTTGATGTTCACATGGTGGAGTCATTGGCAATAGTATCAGGTGTACCAGTTAAGGACCCAGTTGTATTGTTGAGGGGGGGGGGCTAGGCGAGACTACAGATGATAGAGTAGAGGCTGAGGTGTGTCATCTTGGGGTTGACGGGAGTAGGCTTCAGGCAGAGGTAGCTAGGCTACAAGTTGAGGGATAGAGATATTATGGTTTCATTGTCAATCACCTAGCCTCATAGGTACAGGATGAAGAGAAGGAGAGGGATGATCTTCAAGCAGAGGTGAAGGGAGTACGTGGTGAGCTAGCCAGGGTGAGTTGGGATCAGGAAAAACTACAGGTAGAGAAGATTGTAGCATATGACAAGGGTTAACAAGAGCTTGAAGGAGTAGCAGATCAGGTTCCAATAGAGGGTTGATAGCAGGTCGAGAGGGAGGTGGAGGAGTTGAGGGTATAGGTGATAGGGCTACTGAGGGAGAGGAATGAGCTCCAGGATAGGGTATCCATGACAGAGACAAAACTTGGGGGTGTGAGGTCGAGGGTAGAGGTAGCAGAGGCTTGGTTAGAGATTGTGTAGAGAGAGAGGGACATGGAACATGCAGAGGTGCAGGCCCTCCGGAGTGAGAGAGACAGAGCCTAGACATAGATACAGGTGATTTCAGAGGAGAGGGATGTTGCACAGAGACATATATAGACCCTATAGGGGGAGAGGGATGCAGCAGTGGCTCGGGCAGAGATTGTGGAGAGATATGTAGCACAAGGTCGAGCACAGGCAGCATAGGGTGAGGGGATGAGACATGATTAGAGGTGCAGAGGTTGCAGATGAATATACAGGCTATGCAGGCACAGAAGCAGGATGAGAGGGATAGGGCCACAGAGCAGGTGTCACGACTAGGAGCGGAGAGAGATCATATGAGGTTAGCACAGGATGCATGGAAACAGGAGAGGGGAGTCATTACTAGAGATTGAGACAGATATAGGCATGAGCGTAATGCTGCCAGATATCAAGCTTCAGAGAGTTGTGAGTATATGAGGGAGGTGACCTACTAGATGATCACTTATTAACATGTGGTTCTAGACCTGACACAATGCACATTTAATTACATCTAACAAGCTCATCAGATGCCTGCGCCATCCCACACATTAGGGACACAGACCTGAGGATACAGTTAGTCATAGGGGACCCTCCCTCGTAGAGGGCCGATGCTCCACTCTCCATAGAGGTCGAATGTGGGAAGCTCATTTGGTAGATGACAAGATACCAAATTTTGACAGGTGTAGGGTGGATAGTATAGAGTAGTTGATTGAGATCCTTGTACTTGTACTTTATTTTGTGATTAATATGTATATGATGGATATGTATTTTGATGATATCGATGGACATTATTATGGACTATGTGATGGACATTTGATTTTTATATTTTTATGATATGTGACAACCCTTATTGACACCATGTTATGTATATGATGGATGATTCTATTTATACATGTGTATATGTTTATGATGCTATATATTGATACGTATATGGATGCAAATAACATGTGTCATGCAAGATGCATGTATTATGATTTTATGTATGATGGATATGGACTCTAAAATTTTGTGTTGCAAGTGGTGATGCATGTAATATGTTAAGGATATAAATTAGAATGGAAATGTATGACAATGAATCTAATATGATTTTCTTAATATAATAATGCAAATGCAATGAACCTATAATGCAACATGAAATCAGCACAAGCATAAGTATCAATAAGAACTTGCATGGGTAGATGGTGTGAAATTGCACTTGTCAAAAACCACAGATATCTTGAGAAGAACTTAAGAGAGAGAAGGTGCACAACCAAAATAATAGGTTAATGGATAGGGATGAATGCAATGTAATGGATTTGAGTATGAAATGCAATTCTAATTTAATTTTCCATCTTCGAAGCATTGATTTTTGCTATAGCATAAGACACCAGGTGCTAGGGTATATAGAACCAAGGAAAGTTAGCATCTAATGCATAAAACACACACAACAAACAAGGTTATCCCAACACCCCAAAGTGAAAAAGACTTTGGTCAGGCCAGGCATTGAGATAACCACAAGCACAAAGGGATGTCCCAAGTAACACAAGATCTTGGAGATCTTGGCGGGTACTACGTGGGACAACCCAACAGACAACAAAAATAAATGATCAAGATATGCCCCTATGTTAACTAATCAAAACACACCATAATATGATGGATTATGGCAACCTTGACTAGTTGTAATAGGGAGCTCAAACAATAAACAAAATCTAGAAGCATCAAAAGATCACAATCAATTTCAAACATCCTTTGCCATAGGAAAAGAGGGGATGGATGGGTTTGATGAGGTTTGTTAGGAAGGATTCATCCTATTGAGACCAATGATGGAAACTAACTAAGATGACCCACATGATGCAGGATTTTTGAAACTAATCAGATCTTCCAATACTAGAGGATCCTATTTGTGAAGAATCAACTTGATAGGGACACACTTGACAACATGACACAAGAGACAAGACAAAAGACCGACACACCCTACAGACCTAAGGGCTTAGAGGATCATCATAGATTAGCCTTTCCCACGTGAAATCACAGAGCCCTCATAGTTCAAGAAAAGACCATGGATAAGAGAGGAAAGAGGAAAAATGGTGACTAATGATGGAGGAAAAAAGACACAACTGACAAGCCCTGGGGAAGGATCAAATGATCAACCTTGCCTACGTGAAAGCATAGGGGAAACATAGTTTGGAGAAGACATGATGACTAACCATGGATAAGGATGAAAAGGGGAAAATGGAGACAGATGATGGATGACTGAAACAGGATGGTCAAAAATGCCCTGGGGGTGGATCACATGATCAACCTTGCCTACATGAAAGCGCAAGGGCAACGTAGTTTGACAAAGACCAACAGGACCAACAGGACATGATGGGAACTAGATGAAACCGACATGATGAAGAACCCTAGATGATGATGTGAAACCAACATAAGCTCAACTTAGGATGAAAAATTTGAGGATTACAGATAGTTGATGATCGTCCAATTCTCAATCAAAACATACCAAGTGGCCAGGGATGAGATGTGAATGAAGTGATAGGATATGATAGGATGTGAGGATAGGATGGATGAAGACATGTGGTAACTAGGACACAAGGTAGATAATGATTAAGCTCTCTATAGATGACGCCTGTTACTAGGTTTTCACCACTCGTACTATTCCAAGGTGCCACCAAGCATGGTTTTCACCATAGGACAAATTTATTTCTCTTTACTATTTTTGGATTTTCTTGGTTTTTTAAAAAAAAATGTATTTTTTTGATTATGGTAGGATAGGAGGACCTAGTTGATTTAGGAATAGAATCTCTTTAGGTGCATGATGTTGATAGGCTCTTCGAGGGGTTCCCCTTTAGGTGTGGAAAGGAGGTAACCCCCTGATCAATATTTTTTTGTGATAACATAAGGACCCAACCAATTAGGTTCAAATTTTCCCTTCTTGTCTCGGTCCTATTGGGAACGCTGATTCTCTTTAAGAACTAGATCTCCAATGTTAAATTGGTAGGGACGGACTTTCTTGTTGTAACTTCTCTTGAGATGATTCTGATACGCCTGAATGTGATTGTATGCTTTAATCCTATTTTCATCTAGGAGCTCCAATTGAGTGATGCAAGCAACCCACGAGTCTTCTTCAGTGATGATATTCTTCAAAGATATCCTCAGAGATGGGATCTCAACTTCAATCAGCAAGATAGCTTCAACATCATAAACAAGGGTATATGGAGTGGTTCTAGTGGGAGTGTGGATGGATGTGCGATGGGCCCAAAGGTCGGGGTGGATGTGGAGGTGCCAATCTCGACCATTACTATTGACAATATTTTTCAAGATTTTGATCAAAGTGTTTTTAGTGGCTTCCGCCTGTCCATTACCTTGAGGGTAATAGGGTGTGGACCACCGATGCTAGATATGGAAGGTGTCACATAGTTCTTTTACAACCTTGTTTTTAAATGGTTTTCCATTACAGGAAATGATGGTGAAGGGGATGCCATATCAACAAAGAATATGGTAAAAGATGAATTTGGATATCTAAGTACTTGTTATTTGGGAGAGCAGTATGGCTTCCACCCACTTAGTGAAGTACTCAGTGGTAGTGATAATGAAGGTATGGCCATCAGAGTATGGAGGATATATCTTGTCGACTAAATTGAAACCCCACTGAGAAAAAGGCCATGGTGCTATGATAGGCTACAAATCTTGAGCAGGAGCATGTATTAGGTTTGCATGTTGGTGGCAAGGTAAGAATTTTTTCATGAAGTCACAAGAGTCGTGCTCCAATGTAGGCCAATAGTAACTAGCCCTAAGAATCTTCTTAGCTAAGGCCATGCCATTGGAGTGGGACCCACAAGCATTTCTATGCACTTCAGTTGATGTAGTTTGAGCTTTAGCCTCATTCAAACATCGAAGAAGAGTTCCATCATATCTACGACGATAAAGAGTATCACATACAATGGTGTAATGGGATGTATGTTGGATGAATGATTTACGTAGATTGCAGGTAAGGTCAGCGGGTAGGATGTTGTCATGAAGATAAGCATAGATCTAGTGATACCATGGGGAGGAAGGACCTATGATTTCACACACCATCTCACTCTCAGGGACATTGTATGCAGGGATTAAAAGTTGTTCCATCGGGAATTCACACTCTGTCCGATCTTTGAGCATGTCAATTAAGGAACCAATTGTAGCCATTGCATTAGTAGCTTTGTTATGTACTCTAGGGATCTAGTCAAACTGAATAGAGGTGAAAGAATTCTTGAATTCATCAACCATGCATTTATAAGGTAACAACTTCTCATCCTTTGTAAGGAACTCATCATTGACCTATTTGATAACTAATTGTGAATCGTTGAAGACTCTTAAGTGAGTGATATTCCATTTGATTGCGATTTTGAGGCCGGTGAGAAGAGCTTCATATTCTGCTATATTATTTGTGCATGGAAAGGATAATCTGAATGATTTCAGGATGTAATCACCTTGGGGGGTGACAAATAGGATGCCTACCCCTGATCTATTATGTGTGTATGATCCATCAAAATATAGTGTCCATGTTGTGGCTTATTCTACTGCAAAGACCTCTTCATCAGGAAATTCCATCACCAAAGGATGTGCATCAAGCAAGGGAGCATCGACTAATTGATCTGCTATCACCTATCCCTTAATAGCATTGCAGTCCACATATTCTATGTCAAACTCACTCAGCAACATGACCCATTTAGCCATTCGGCTAGTCAAAGTTGTTCTAGATAAAAAACACTTGAACGGGTCAACTTTTGATATTAATTTGACGTGATGATTGAGCATATAATGTCTAAGCTTTTGTGAACAAAAAACTATGGCTAGGCAGGCTTTCTCTATTGAAGAGTAGTTGAGCTCATATCCAACTAAGGTTCAACTGATATAGTAGATTGTTCATTCTCTGGATTACTCGTCATGTTGTGCTAGTAGTGCCCCCAGTGCCAGTGAGGTAGCTGAGATGTACAATTTAAGAGTGGCTTCCTAGAGATTGGAGGCATAGGGATGGGAGGATGAGCCAAGTATTCCTTAATCTCATCAAAACCTTGCTGACACATAGGATCCCACTTGAAGGATGTATTCATTTTTAGGAGGTGAGTGAATGGTTGACACTTGTCAGCTAACTATGTTATGAACCTTCTGATGGACTATAGCTTACCCTGGAGACTTTGTAACTATTTTAGGTTGTGATGTGGAGGCATGTCCATGATTTATTTGAATTTGGACGGATCCACTTATATACCTCTCTTGGAGACAATGAAGCCCAAAAATTTTCTAGATGTAACCCCAAACACACACTTTTTGGGATTGAGGCGTAACTTGTAGTGCTCTAGATGCTAAAAGATCTTTCTTAAGATTATAGGGTGTTCTGATCTAGTTCTTGATTTTACTAACAAATCATCAAAATAGTCTTCCATGATGATGTGGATACAATCATGAAAGATGGTGGTCATTGTGCATTGGTAGGTTTCTCCAACATTCTTAAGACTGAAAGGCATGACATTATAACAAAATGTGCCCCAAGGTGTAGTGAAGCCTGTTTTATGTTGGTCCTTAGGTGTAATCTTGATCTGATTGTATCTAGAAAAGTCATCCATGAGGGACAACATCTTATGTCCTATAGTTAAATCAACCAACATATCTATGTTTGGCAAAGGAAAGTCATCTTTAGGACAAGCCTTATTGAGATCATGGAATTTTGTACATATTCTGACATCCCCATTGGGTTTGGCTACTGGCACGATGTTGGAGATCCACTCAGAGTAGTCAATGGGTCTTATAAATTTTTCTTCTAACAACTTCGCCAATTCTTTCTTGACCAATAGGGAAACTTGCGGGTGCATTTTTTAAATCTTTTACATAACTAGTTTTGCATCAAGATGAACATCTAGATGGTGTACTACCAAGGTAGGGTCTAAACTAGGAATGTCTAAATATTCCCATGCAAAATTGATCTTACCTTCCTTAAGGAGCTTGGAGATGGTAAAATACTCTTCTTCTGATAATGCCTTGGCTAAATAAGTGACTTTGGGATCCTCTTTAGTTCCTAAATTGGTTTCTTGTGTTTCTTCTATCAAGATGAATGATCGTTTAGACCATTGTGTTCCTACAAGGGGAAGATGAACGTCCCCATCTTCTGGCACCTCACTGAGGTTTTCACCATTAGATACGTCCTTTGTTTTGACTTTTTCTAGGTCAAGAAGTGCCTCAAGGAGGTTTTCACTAGGTGACCCTTTTGGGTTTTGTTTTTTCTTATTTTTTCCATTAGGGCATTCATCTTCCCCCAATCCCATGAGATGTATGTATGTATCCATTGAGGTAAGTGAGTTGATAGGTGTGCTTTCATGTAGGTCCCAATCTATGAGTTTGGGATGGCAAAGGGAAAGGCTAATGGTGCAAATGGATAGGCATTCGAACATGGAGGAAAGGTCTACTTGATCTACATCATCATACGAGTGTATGATACATTCTTCCTCTAGTATATCTTCCAAAAGGCCATCGCTTGCACTAACGTTGTTAGAGGTACTAGTTGATGTTGCAGGACCCTTTTTCTTTTTGTCATAGCCTAAGCCTGAATTCTTTGGACGTACAAAAGTGTTGATTGGTTGCTTTCTTCCTAGCTCTTTTGGACCAAGACCTCCCCCTTGATAATTGTGTTTCTGAGCGTACTTAGAGGGCCAAGGGTACATCTCTTGAAAATATTCCTTTAGAGGAGGAGTAGGTTCAGGTTCTTCGTGATATCTCCACTGACTTATATCATCTTTAGGTGTATATTTTGGTAATGCGGGAGATATATAAGTACCGGTTCCCACTTTTCTGGAGCTCAAGGTGACTACCTTTTGTTCTTTCTTTGGTGCAGATTTGGAGGGTTGACTATATGTGTGTGGTGAGAGTGGCATGATTGCCACATTCAAAGCAGTAGATAGTTCATACTCACCAGATCCCTTGTCAATGATCTGGACCTTAGTGATAGTGGAATCAGATGTAGAAGATGGGGCAGATGTGGTGATGGGTGATGAATTAGATGATGGATTGGATGAAGATGTTGGTGGTGGTTCCATTTCAACTCCTGGATAGTAATGGGAGTGGGGGAACGAAGCTTCAAGTGAGCGGTAGTATTCAAAAGGCCGAGGATCGACTTGTATTGTAACTTCCATTCCATTAAATGGGAATTTTAAGCATTGATGATAGGTGGATGGGATACCTTGCATGGCATGGATCCATGGTCTACCAAGAAGAAGATTGTAGGGGAGAACTAGATCAAGGACATGACAAGTGGTGTATTGTATAACGGGGCCAACTTGAATTGGGAGCTCAATAACCCCTTTAGAATCCATTTTTGCATCATCATAAGCCTTTATAGTGATAATCTGATTACTTAAATCAGCGTGGGTATATCCTACCTGCTTTATGAATTTTAATGTACATAGATTGAGAGAAGAGCCATTATCTATCAAGACCCTCTTTACTTTATGTCAGGCGATGAGAACCTCTATATGCAGGGGTCGATTGTTGTTGGTGTTGATGGTAGGCAAGTCATTTTGACTAAAACCTAGTTGGTAGGTGGATGAAAGATGTCCAGCTAGAGCTTGGAATTGGGTGGGGTCGATGTTATTAGGGACCTGAGCATCCTGTAAATATTTTTTCAAGATTTCTTGATATATAGGAGAAGACTTTAGCAAATCTAGGATAGATATTTGTGCTACGGTCTTTCTTAGATGGTCAAGGATGTTATACTAAGAGCTCACGGGAGGTGATTAGGCTAATGTTGCAGCTCCAGGGACAATAATGCGAGTTCGGTGAGTGGTAACAACACATTGAGGCTCTTTTCCTTTAACATGTATCATAGACACACAAGGTTCTGCTTGCCCAATAGGCGTGATGAGGGTCTCATAGTTAAGCGAGATGTTCTTGTAGGTAATATTATTAGTGTTGTTATCCTAGTTGTTATTGTTATTAGATATAGGATTTGTGTTGGATGTGCTAGGACCTTGGTTATGCTTGGGGAAAGAATTTTGATATATCTATAACTGAGCATTAGATGACAAGGCCTGGTTGGCATCCACATGGATGTCTCATCGATCGATAAAATCCTGGATGTATGTTTTTAGACTCTGACACTTATTTAAGGTATGACCTTTAATCTTGTGAAACTCACGATATTCATTCTCTTTAAACTAGGTTGGTTTAGACTTGGATTCATTGGGTGAATTGGAAACAAGATATGTAATCAGGTAATTGACCTATAACAACTTATTGAAGACAATGCTCAAGGTTTCTCCTAATTGAGTGTATTGACGTTTACCGTTCCCTTGACTGGATTGTTGAGGGGGTTGAGGTGCCCCCTATGGTACATACATGGATAGTTGTTTCCTCTGGGAGGTATTGGCCAATTGAACATGTTTATTATCAGTGATTCCATAATTGATTGCATTCTTGTTATTCCAGTAATAGGATTTGTCACTGGATGACTTGTCCTTATCTATGTTATACAATTTAATTTTCCCTTTTGCAACAAGCTCTCTCTCAATGATGGGGCCTTTTTCCATAATCTTTGCGAAGGTAGTGACACAATGAAGATTAAGATCATGTGCTAGTTCAAGATGGGCATTAGCCACAAAAGGAGTGACCATTTATTTTTCATTGGGAGGGGATTTCATACGGCTAGCGATAGCTCCCCACCTTTGTAGGTATTTAGCAAAAGTTTCTCCCTCACATTGCTTCTCTTTCAAGAGATCTAGAGTTTTAATTTCCTCCAAATTAAATGAGAATTGTTTGAAAAAATATTCAGAAAGATTAGTGAATGAAGAAATTGTCCCCTTCTTGAGACCCATGAACCAATCTAAGGCCAGTCCTCCTAAGCTTCTGGGGAACATACACAAGAGATAATTGTCATTATGTTGGACATCCTGAAATTGTGCATAGAATTCCTGCAGATGGGCCTTTCGATCCTTAGTTCCCGTATACTTGTCAAACTTGGGTATCTCAAAATGTTTTGGAAAAGGGATAAGCGAAATTAAAGAATCAAATAGATATGGGAAAATTTCCTCAAACTTGAAGGATTTCTTGGATGTACCTCCTTGTAGGTCTTTCAATGCAGCTTTGAGTTCATCTAGATCTTTATTGACAGGTGGAGTTGGATTGGAAAAACTAAGTGGATATTGTTGATGTGATGCATATGGATCGTATGAGGATGTAGGTTGATACTAATTAGCATAAGGCGGATATGATGATGAAGGATTTTGGTAATAAGAGGCGGAGAGTTACTATTGTTGAGATGGATGTTGTTGGTAATATGAAGTGGATGGGGTATTGTGTGGAGCTTGGTAGTAGGTGGAGGCCCCTTGTTGGTAAGGTGGTTCTTGCTGATAATGTTGATGGGGTGGTTGTTGTTATGTGTAAGATGTGGATGAGGCACTTTGTTGGTGTAAAGGCTGTTGCTGAACATAATAGGGATTGGTTAGGTAATTATACATGAAATTGGATTGATGTGTGATGTATGGAGGTTGTTGCGGATTAGACTACTACTGGTATGGGTTGGTGTGCGATTCTAGGGGATTTGTGTAAGGAGGTGGTTGTGTTCATGGTGGATTCTGAGCAGTCACATGGATGTTCAAATTAGCATAAGCAGTGTATGTGTTGGATGGATGGTAGAGATATTGCGTGAGAAGATTATGTTTTGCTTATATGGGAACGTGTGTATGTGATTGTTGATGAGGTGGATGAGATGGGATGTGTTGTTGTTGTGGGATGGTTGTAGAGGCACCATGGGGTGGTTGTTGAGGGTGTGATGTAGTTTCTGCTGTATGATGAGGAGGTTGTATATGAGCAATAGTATGTTGTTGTGGGTTTGGAACATTTTGTTGTGTCATGTTCTATTGCAGAATTGAAGCACTCAGTTGTGGGGGTTGATGATGATGTTGTTGTATGGAGACATAAATGACAGTGGTATGTTATGGGGGTGCTTGCAAGGGGATAATGGCATGTTTCGGTGGTGCTTGTGAAGCAGTGGATTGATGAGGATTATTACCTTGAGGTGGTAGTAGGATATTGTCTATGGGCACAGGTCTTGGTGGTGGAATCAATGCGAGAAATGGATTTCCCCCAGTGTTGATGGGTGGTTGACCAGGATACTAAGGTGGGAGTGGTGGAGCAGACAGGATGTTTTGTGGCATGCCATAGGCATAGGGATCATAAGGATTAGATGGTGTGGTAGGGGCAATAGATGGAATGGGAGGACGATTGGAAACTTGATGTATCACAACATTTCCAAACTCAGGATGATACCTATTATCTACAGGTGTACCTTCAGGAACATAGGAATTTCTAGGAACATTTTGTGGCTCTTGATGTACTAGTGGAGGCTAGGTGTTGGTATACTGTGACATGTCAAAATCGGATGGAAGTTTGACTCCCTTCATGATTAGAGTGGTGAGGATTTTATCCCCACATTCGTTGAAGAGGTGAGTTGTCATCTGGACGTTACTGAGATTGCTTAAGTATTCATCAACAGTGGCTTCAGGCTGATTGATGATGTTTTCATCACTAGGTGGTGAAGTATTATGACCATTAGTGTCAGATTGTGATGAAGTACTGTTATGGGGGTCTTGAGGGATATTCACACTATTTTTAGGATCTTGAGAGGTGTTCACACCATTGTTGGGATCTTGGGAGATGTTTGCACCATTTTTTGGATCTTGGGAGATGTTTGCATCGTTGTTGGGATCTTGGGAGATGTTCAATTGGGAACTTTGACCTTGTTGTTGTGCCATTTGCTTTTTGGTTTGTGATCTAGTCTGTGCAAGCATGAAAATGCAAAACTATTGGGTGAATTGAGATGTAAGGATGACCTAAATGACAATTAGAAGATTTATTTGGATTGGATAAAGGATTGATTGATGGGATGATGAGGAAAAATGATTAGATAAGTGTTGATAAGATTGATTGAAAATTGGTTGATCAAATGATTGAATAGGATTGAAATTGGATGATTGGATAAGATTGATGATTGGATGATTGGATAAGATCAATGATTGGATATGATTAAGATTTGGATAATTGGATAAGGATTGATGGGATGATTGGATATGATTGAGATTAGACAATTGATAGGATTAGATGATAAATCATGATCATTTTATGAAATGACTAACAAGATTAGATGATGGATGGTGTAAAGGAATCTAAACCTAGTTCGGGAATCACCCTAGGTAATTTAAGGCATTGGTTGATCAGATTAAAGGATAGATAGAAGATCATGACACCAAATCCACCTCAAGATAGAAATGGATTGGTTGGGCTGAGAATGATGACCTAGAGCATCAAATCCACCTCACGATAGAAGTGGATTGATTGGGCCAAAGACAATGATTGATGTGTAAGATAACGATCAGATTCAGACACTTAGGTCAATTCAGATAATAACCTTTAAAACAAGGCTTAGGGGGTTTGGATCGAAAGAATGATGGTGAATGATGTAACTTAGAGATGCTTTAGAGGTGCCTATATGATGTGGGTGATGACTAAGTGATCTTTAAAGGATGAATTACAAATGGACAAAAGAAGATGGAGGTGCTTAGATCACAACAAACGATAAGGTTTTAAGTCCCCTACTTGTTTTTAGACTTGTTTAAATCAGAGATGAGGTCAAATGAGCTATCAAAATGGGAAAATGATCATGAAAAATGGTGAAACGGATTCACTAGAGGATGGAACGAGTTCCCCAAATGGTGAAATGAGACGATGAAATAGATTTCCTGAATGACAAAATGGGTTCCCTGAATGATGAAACAGGTTCTCTGAATGACAAAAGGGGCACTCAAAACAGGAAACAAAGACTCAGAAAAGATGAATGGATGTTCAAAATGAGTGAACTGATATTTGGAATGGGTGAAAGGAGGTTTAGAATGGGTGAACGGATGTTTGGAATGGGTGAACAGAGGTTCAAAATGGGTGAACGAATGTTTGGAATGGGAGAACAAATGTTCGAGACAGGTGAATGGATGTTCAGAACGGGAGAATAGATTTTTGGCATAGATAAATGAATGTTTGGAATGACTAAACGAAAGGTGAAGTTGAATATTTGGAGGGAAGGTACGCCCTTTTTGAGGAAGGTACGCCCCTCTTTAGATTAGGTAAGCCCCTCTATAGGGTAGGTACACCCTTTTGTAGGGCAGGTATGCCCTTCTGCAGAAAACTTGGATTTGACATAGTGAAAACCGCTATGGCAAGGACTCAAACAACAAGCAATAAGGTTAACTTAACAAAAATTCATTGGTTTCACACTAGAAAACAAATTATACAGGATGATCCTATGATTAGTGTTAAAGGTATGGTTAAGACAATTATTAATCTAGGATAAACAATGTGTCTAGGGAGTCCTCGATATACTCTTGGTACGTGAGGCACAAACCGTGAACACTAGCCCATCACAAGCATGAGTTAGGAACCCTAGTGAGATACTGAAAGGCCTGGACCAACTCTTCACGTCTATCTAGGCATCACCCTAGCTTTGATACTCTGCCAGACATGACGTGACTATTTTGAGGTATAGCTTTGGCTCTCCCCCTTTTTATACCTTGCCAGTACATGTGGTTGGGATTGTCCCTTGGGGTGATGAAATCCCCAAGAAGAACCGTCTAAGAAGAGAATGTTAACCTTTTTTGGCTACTCCCCAGGCTCACACAAATTATAAAGGGGAAAGCTTGAACGGTAAAAAACCCCCCTGGGTAACACAAAGGACTTAGGTAACCTACGATTTCTCTTCACCTAGGATCACCAAATGGCGCAAGGGGATTGAATACGTCAATAGCTTACCTAAAAACATTGCAAGCAAATGTTTTGACTCCCCTACTTAGACTATGTGCCTAGATAATAAAGAAACGTAAAATAAAAAAAATAACTAAGCAACTTGGACTGTTCATCCTGCAACAAATGTGTTAGGATTTTTATGTTTTTGATCTTCAACGAGTGTTTAAAGTTGTACAAATGTTAGGAAAACTCAAACAAAAGAGTAACAACACAAGTTAGGGTTAGTACATATAAAAACCAATCCAAAAGAACTTGAAAATGCAAGCTTACCCCTTGTTTTTACCTTGAAACGATCTTTGTCCAGGGCAGGTATGCCCCTCTGTGTTTGTCAAGGGTAGGTACACCCCTCTGGGAGGGAAGGTACACCCCTCTGTGGAAAAATAGTTAAAAATAACAAGTAAAAACTGACAATAGGAAACTGTTTAGGGGCAAGTACGCCCCTCTGTGTTGGCAAGTATTCCCCTCTGCAAAAAAATAGTTAGAAATAACAAGTAAAAACTGACAATAGGAAAATTTTTAGGGGTAGGTACACCCCTATAGGTGGGTAGGTACATCCCTTTGCAGGAAAATAGTTAGAGATAACAAGTAAAAACTGACAACAGGAAATTGTTCAGGGGCAGGTACGCCCCTCAAGGTGGGAAGGTATTCACCTTTGTAGAAAAATAGTTAGAAATAACAAGTAAACACTAACAACAGGAAATTTTTCAGGGGTAGGTACGCCCCTCTAGGTGGGTAGGTATGCCCCTCTGCAACTTGAACTTGCAAACAATGAAACAAAAAAAAGCTAAAAAGTATAGGAACCCATTTGTGGGTCCCACCAAGCATGCCATAAATGTGAACCAGTATTTTCTCCTACTCTAAATGTGCAAAACAAGATGAAATGCTATAGTAAAAAATAGTACCTACACCTCAAGATAAGGCCTAAGTTGCATTCAAACAAAATACAAGAAAATGACAAGTTATTACCTTGTTTGAATTGATGAGTTGGTTGGCCGTTTTTGATAGTTGATTTATGTGCTCCTTAAATGGAAAGGGAATACAAATGAATGGATGAAAGATGAGATGATAGTTAAGCTAGGTATGCGATGATGGTGAAAATGGAGGTGTATATGAAAGATAGGTTGAATGCAAAGAGTGCTTGAATGGCTCACAATTTTTCTAGCATGAGGGTACTTGAATGTTTAAAGTGTTAAAATGCATGAGAAGAGGGGGGGTATTTATAGAGAAAATTGAATTCTCTAGAGAATTCAATGGCCAGGTTTGAGCCACCATGGCCAAGATGGAGGGCTATGGTGAGTTGAGGACTCAAAAGCCCTCACATCTTGACATGTGGAGGGTGAGGTGTCCAAGGGTATGATGAGATGGATAGAGGTACAAGTGAGGTGGAAGGAAAAATGATGTGGAAGAAGTACAAGTACTTTGAAAATACCTTGGGAGATGAGAAGATTTCCTCAAAAAGGAACTTCTTGTCCCAAAGTGAGAATGAAAATGACACTTGAGGAATTTTATAATTCCTTAAAACTCTCCATTGGGAAGAGAAAAGTAGTTGGAAAAATAAATTTATTGGAAGAATCTTCTGGATAAGACAAGGTTCCCAAACAGGTAGGATTTTGACACATATGAGTGATGTGACAAGTCAAAGATTCTAGAAGAGTTGGACACATGTGAGTGATGTGATAGGTCAAAGGTTCTAGAACTTTCATGGGAATAAGGAGAGCCTTGGAAGGATAAATGTGAATTAAAAATTCACATGGGGAAGAGAGGAATCTTGGATGAATAAATGTGAATTAAAAATTTACATGGGGAAGAGGGTCAATGCTAAATGTGGAATATGTGAAGGTTGGCCAAAAAGGTATGCTAAATGTGGTAAGATGATTAGATTAAGGTTGTAAAAATACATTATTAAGGGAAATTAATGAGGGATTAGAAGGAAGTGGAAGATTATGGAGGATGTGACATTAATCATGATTAAGGAGTGCACATCCTAATCATGGATTAATTAACTTAATCCAGATTAGAAGAGGATTATGGAGGATGTGACAAGGAGAGAGAGAAAAATGGAGAATTTAAAATTGATTTAATTCAAAAGGAATTAAATGACTAAATTAAATAAATTCATATGTTTATTTAATTTAGAGATGAAAAGGTGTAAGGTAAAGTATGTAATTGTTGAATTAAATAGTTTAGGCACTTTAGGTAGAAGGCAAAATATTAATTTAAATAAATCATTTAATTAATATTGCTGAAATAGATGAATGAGGTAGATGAGTTTGACCATGTGGGAGTGGTCAAATTTGGATGTCTACAGGTTGGATCTCCATGTTATATTCCTGCAGTAGTGTGACCCCTTTTTCTTTCCTTTCTCCTGGTTCATGTTGTATCATCAATACCTTAAAAGCGAGGTCCATAACGATAGAAGGCACTTTGTTTCTTAGGATGTAATGCTTGAATTTTTTGACTCCTCTAACCAAGGCATATGCTTTCTATTCAACATTACGATAGTGGAATTAAAATATTTTAGGAAAGCACTCATAAAAGTAATAGGATGCTTATTTTCATCATCATCCTTTTTAGTTAGCATGGTAGCACATACGAGTGGTCTGAAGCAAACTAATAGAAATAGAATGGCTTGAGGTAGTTAGGGCTGAAAAGCATGAGAGAATCAGTGATGGCTCTTTTAATTTCAACAAAAGCTTGTTTAGCTTTTGGTGTAACTCTAATTTGGCATCTTGTTTGAGCATTGCATTCAATGACTTTACTATTTCTACAAATCTAGTGATGAACTTCTTGACAAAGTTGATCTTATCAAAGAAATATTTCATCTCCTTTTTGTTGCCTAGAGGTTGGATCTTCAAGATGAATTGAATGCGCTCCGGATCTATGGATACACCCTTTTTCAAAATCACGTGTCCCAACAATTTTCCTTCTGTCACTCCAAAGATGCACTTCTTTGGGTTCAATGAAATGAAAAAATCTTTGCACTTCTAGAACACCTTGCATAAGTCAGATACATGGTCCCCTCTTTTCTTCAAGAACATCGTAAGATCATCCATGTATATGATGATGCATTTATCGATGAGGTCCTTGAAGGCTATATCCATAACACACTAAAATTTTACACCTAAATTGATCAAACCAAACACATCCTCTTGTATGCAAAAGTCCACCATTTAGTGGTGAAGGTCATTTTATGCCTATCTTTGTATTGTACCATCACCTAGTTATATCCAAAGTAGTCATTAAGAAATGACATCATTTGAGAACCATTTACTATCTGCAACACTTCGTCAATTGAGGACACCCGATAGTTTCCCTTCTCAGAAGCTCGATTTAGGTTTCTAAAATCCACACATAGTTTGATTTCTCTATTTTTCTTTTGGAAAAAAACTAAATTTACCACCCATGTGGAATTCCTGACGGGGAAAATGATATGGGAAAACAATAACTTTTGCACTTCCTTGAAGATAATGGGTTCTAGTAGTGCATTGATTGGACATTGACACTACCTATAGGGCCTCACATATAGCTTAAGGGGAATGGTATGAATGATGATTAACATATTATATGCTTTGAGGTTATTGTACCCCCAAGCTATCACATCATAATAACTACACAAGGCATCAAAAATTCTTTTTCTTTCCTCTAGGGTGTAAACCTTACCAATAAACACATTTTTAATATCTTTTGTAGTGCCTAGATTGTGAGCATCACATTGACTGTTTATGGAATCCTTCTTGGTTTGTTCATCCTGATCCCTCATGTGGTCTAGATCAAATATCCTTTCTAGATAGACCATGCCCCTAGGTATGGTGTTACTTTTCAAGTTGATCACCCCTTCTATGTCGAGCTCGACTTCTTCAGGCTCTACTTCATCTATGATCTGGGAAGCAAATATGTATGAACTACTGATGAAGTCAAGGATATGTTTGTCATCATCAAACACCTAGAAGTTGGTTACATTATTAGGTACTACCAGGGAAGGGGTAAGTTCCATAGTGAACTTCTTAAGGCTAGTCAAGGATAGGAGCTAGAGGGTGTTGGCTGCTTGGGCTAGTGCATCAGCGGTTTGATTTTTTCTATGGGGAATTAATTGGATGTTAAATGCATCAAACCATTCTATAAGATCCCATACCTGATGCCTATAGTTTTCTAATCTTCGATCATGGCATGAGTATACTTTCCTTACTTATTTGACAACTAGTTCTAAGTCCCCAAATACTTTCAACATTTTAACTCTCTTTCTTAATGCAATGAGTAACCCATGAACTAGTGCTTCATATTTTGCTACATTATTCATGCAATAGAATTGTAATCAATGAGTAGAAAAATATGTCTTACTCATAGGATTGATGAGCTTGAAGCCTTCCTGCTCCTTGCTTGGACTTGGAACCATCAAAGCACAACATCCAAAACTTGGAAGGACTTCTACCTTCGAAGCTAATTGAGCATACTTATTTTCTTCGCTACATGTCTATCCTTGTACCCCTAGGTGGCTACTTGCATTTAGGTTGGTATCGATCTTGTTGTTCTCCCAAAATATCCTTAGGAGTGATTTTCCTTTAATGTGATCCATGGTTATTTGACACAAGTAGCACTCAAACTCGAAATGGGCAGAATCATCTACCCTACACCATCTAGGCAACAACAACTTGCTGAAATCCATCCTAGCTCCTAAACTGAGTTGATCTTGCACACACTTTTGCATAAATTATTGGAAGCCATCGAAGAACTCCAGATGGCCATCATCCTAGAGTTCTTCATTGTCAGACTCAACCAACACTTCCATGATATTTGGAGTAAGAACCAAATTGGTGGGGGAACTACATAGCACAAGGATCTCCTCTATCCCTTTTTCTTCTTCACCTTGGTAAGCATTGGGAAAGTAATTTTCCAACTCCATTTTCACAAAAAAACACTTCATCTGTATTGTTGTTCTCAGTGATCATAAATTTCATTTGGGGCTCACTTTCAATAGAGATTTGATTAGTCAGCCCCTTTTAGGGAAACCACAAATGTGAATAATCAATTATAGCATACCCATTTAAAGCATGTGTGAAATATCTCCCAAATATGATACCATAGGTTTTGGGGATGTTGGCAACCTAGATGTCAATGACTTGTTGTACCCTGGGATCTATTGCTATTTTCATAGGGATTCTATTCACCTTGGTCTTATCTAGATGAGTCACCTTTCACCTAGATGGGGTTAGGGTTATTCCTAGCACTTGGCACACTGCGAATGGCATGAAATTGGTGGAGGCTCCAGAGTCTAGTAGAAAATTTTGCAATTTTTTTCCAAATATATGAATTGTTAACAAGAAAGGAGGGCTCTCTAACTTTCCTTGAAATAGTACTACAAAAACATCAACTTGAGCTACCTGAGCCTTATCTTTGTCATTACTTTTATCTTTTGTTTGCACTTGATTTTGCTCCTTGATTGGCAGTTTTTCTACTGGCTGATTTTTGCTAGGTGGTTGGTTGGGTGGCTGATCAGGTTTCTTTCCCATGATTTCCCTGATCATGGGTTCATTGTTAGAAGTATCAAATGAGACTCTCTTTGCAACTACCTCTTGAGCTAGTTTTGATGGGGAAATTCCATTCAATGATCAAAAGAGGGAATTCCTGACAGTGGGTACCCTTAGCAGTTCAAAGGCTGACAGACTCACTTTGACTTTCTTTAGCTCTTTTGCTACATATTCCCCCATTTTTTTGACATCTAATTTGGAGGAACTTCCTTGGGTAGCATTAGCGGATTGATCTTGAGTTGGATTGGAATGCCTGTTTCTATTGAAATACTAGGTAGGCACTTTGGGATAGGTTGGGTTGTTGCTAGCATTAGGACTAGGAAGAGTATTGAAATTATTGGGCAGTGGAGAGGTTGTAAGGGGACCACCAACTTGTATATTTCTTAAGTTATAAGGGGTTGCTCTTTGGTGGAACATATGAACCTCATCCTCACATTTCTTTTCCTCATTTTTGGGACCACTATCTACTAAATCATTTAGTTGAGACAAAGAGCTCTCGTTACTTACCTCTTTCACTTCATCCCCCTTCATTGCGGCCTCTTTCTCAGGTGAGTTATTGTCACTTTGAGGGAAAGGATATTAGTTGACCACCAAAAGAGATGAATCATATGGTTCTGATGGGATTATTTCTGTATAGCTTGAACCATCAATGGCATTTTGAACTTCCACTTGAAATATCTCTTCCGCAGTCTAGAACTCTGGACAATCAAGCTCAGAATGCCTATTGGTTTTATGACTTCTACACCATCCAGACAACACCACTTTAGCTAAGTAAACTCCACTTGTAGATTTTTTCATACCACCAGGAGGATCAAGAGGTTTGGCACACCTCCATTATTGGGTTTGGTGTTCCATGTTCTATAATTCCTTTGAGGTTGCCTACTTTCAAAGTTCTTTCTTGAGTTTTGGCCTTGTTCATAATTTTGATTCGAAGATGGTCCTAAATATTGGTGGTCTCTCTGATAGTTAGCTTGAATGCTCTTCTTAGAGTCTTGCAATGGGTTATTCTATTTCCTCAAATGCATAACATCGATGGACAACTTCCTCACTAATTCAGCTAGCTCATCAATTTGTTCCTTGTCCGCACTATTTTGATTTGGAACCGAACTCTAAAGGAAAACATGCAGTGTTGTGAGCTAGTTTTGTTGGGCAATTGGCATTTTAGAGTTCTATAGGTATGAAGGTACTTGAGATTGTTGAGAATAAGCTGGTTGATGTGGGGCCTACAAGTAGCTGGGTATGGATGGAGCTTGGTTTAGTGGTAGTCCTAGATGTGGCATGATTGGTAGTTATGGAACTTGGTTTAGTAGGGGTGTTTAGTGAGCTAGAGCATGAGTAAGCCCCTGGACTTGTCTAGGGTTGGTGGTAGGTCTCAATGATGGTAGTGGAACAACAACATGCTGCCCCAATTCAGTGCTCTCCTTTACTACCTCAATATAATCATCTATCAAACTAGTAGATGGTTGATGCATCCTTTTGACTAGGGCGGATGTAAGGTTTTCTAGAGCTACATAATATACCATCCTGGTTGAAGCATCATTGAATACATAGGGAGGCTGCAACTTCATATAAGCCTTGTGAAATTTTCTATTAAATGAGTTGATTGGCTCATTGACTTCCCTTCTAATTGACATGAATTTCTGGTATAAATCTGTGGGATTGATTGGTACCTTGAATTTTTGCAAGAAAGTGTTTTTCATGAGGTCCCAAGAAGTGATGGAGCCTATAGGCAGGTGGATGTACCAATAGAATTCTTTGTCTCCCAATGAGTAAGGGAAGAGTCTACATGCCATGCCCTCATGTTCAATTTGCATATCCTTTAATGTCATTTGGAATATCTTGATATTGTGGACTATGGAAATGGAGTGCACAACTTCTGTTATCCACACCTAAAAGGGGAACGAAGGAAGAGGAATATGATTTCACAAAGTTCACACTCAAGAACAAATCCTTGAGATTCCAATGCAAAAGAGATTGAAATATGTCAAAGAGATTGTCCTTAAGGCTAGAAAGTGATAAAAGAGATTGATTATTAATGCAAAACTAAGAAAATGCAAATTTTTTGAAAACACGTTGTGATATGCAAAATGACCTAAATATGCAAACAAATTGTAACAAAAATTAATGAGACTGAAGATGTGCACCTAGAAACTAGAAAGTGGTGGAGAGAAGCTTTGGAATCCTACATAAATCACTATTGAAGCCCACTGAGACTAATACGCCAAGCTGGGTGACTTAGTCCTATTTCGGGTAAATTCTTTCAGAACAAGTTTCAAACAAAAGGGTACTCAGAACTGCAAAAACCTCTATTCAGGCCTAGTAGTGGGACTCATATTGAAAACTAGGTGACTTATTCCACTTCCAGATTTTAGGAAATTCAAAAGTGTAATTTGTAGCTCTCAACTTGCTCTTTCTGTACCTCCAAGTGTCTGGATCTGAAACTACATAATTGACCTATAGGTGTTCTCCAAGCCCTCAAAGTACCTAGATCTACAATCACACAAAGAAAGAAAGAGAAAATGTTGATTGTTAGGGATTGGGGGTTTGCCTTGGTCAAACCCCATTTAGGTAATTAAACCAAAATGAAGAAATAAGATAACGAAGAATGTAACATGAAATAATGCAATTAGAAACTTGCCATGATGATGGATCTTGAATCAATTTTTGCAACAATGGATGAAAAATCTCGATCTTGAATGCCTTAGAATTGATCTTGAATGCTATATTGAATGCTTGATTCTTTCTTTCTTAACTTGACAACATGTGGGCTTGATGGTACTTAGATAATGGATGGATGAAAGGTCTCCTTTATAGAGGAGAGTTGAGTGAGTGGCTAGAATAAGGGTCATGATTAAGGGCCAAGATTAAATTAGAAAATAATTTAATCAAGGGTGGAGGTTAATTGAGAGAAGAAAGACATGGATAGATAAAGACTTGAGGTGGAAGATAAGATTGGCACAGAAAAAGAAGTTGTTGGAGAAAATTAAATAATTAAAAATAATTATTTAATTGGGGAGATAAAGAAAGGATAAATAATTAAATAAATATAACATTTATTTAATTATAGAGATGAAAGGCCAGTGAATAATTAAATAATTGAAATAATTATTTAATTATAGAAGAAGAGGGAAAAGCTAACTTTTGAATTAAAATAATATTTAAGTTCAAAAGTGGGAAAAGAAAGGACTATTAGATTTAAATGCTTAATAAAATTCTACAAAAGTGTGAAAGTTATTTACAACACTTTACAACACCTTTACAAGACATGCATTTTATTCAGTTTGCAAGGGCCCAAGACCTAATGTGAATGCCTTAACCACATTACAACACTAGATTAATGAAAAATTAAGTCCAATAAATGATTAATTTCTCCCAAGTCAAGCAAGGAAAAAGGGAACACTTTTTTGGTGTCCATAGATATGCTCTTTTGTTGTCCTATGCAAATCATTCAGATGAAACTTGGAGCAAAATCCCTCCAAATTCTTTGGCATGTCATGGTAATCATTGAAGGACAAGGGTGATTGATTGTTTCCCAACCAAGCCATTGGGGGAGGTAGGGGTGGTAATGGCTACATTGCAACAACTTGTGGATGAGGTGCAACAACTATAGCAACACTTTCAATGTGGGAAGTGAATGGGGAAAATGTTGGTTGGAGTGAAGGAGAAGATGGAGATGGAGGGGATAGAGGTCGAGTGGGTGGAGCTGATGTTAATGCTTCCCCTTTTTTGGCTCTCCTACCCTTGGTTTGGGTCTTTAGCTCTTGGAATTCGCCCTTTTCTGGTGTGGATCTAAATACCCTATGAAATCTTTGAGGGGAGAAAGACCCAATTCAATCCAAATTAGCCTGGCCCTCCTTCTAGCGCTAGTTTTTTTGATGGGTGTTTTTTCACTTCACAACATAGACAACACACAAGTGTGATGCCTCTCTTGAAATATAAAAATCTAGAACTTAGTTTCAGATAATAACCCCAAGGTCTCTCGAGTGTCAGGTCATGACTTGCAAAAATATCTCAATTGTTGTTGTGATTTGTTGGTAATCACAAGGAGCCTTTATGGCTCACTAAGCTTGGAGTTTTCTTGGGTCTACAAATTGAGTTTCTAATTGATAAAAATGATGAAAAATAGCAGAAAATTTTAGAACAACAAGTTGAAACGACTTTACAATGATGCTAGAAACTTGTTTCTAACTTCATATTTTAAAAGAAACAACAAAAGGGAAAGGGTTTAGAAGTTTTCCTAAGTCTGCAACTAAGATGAACAATAACAATGGAGGATGCTATAGTGGACAAAATTCTAAATTAAGTTTTACTTAATCAAGGATAGCCTACAATCTCATAAAACTAATGCAATCTTCTATGGCTTACTTATGATTTTGAGGTGGCCACATGAATACTTATACATGCACATACACAGTTGAAGTTAAGTGTTGTAAATTAATTAGCTCAAACTAACTTTGTACAACAATTTTTCATCAAAAAACTACTAAAATTATGAGTTGGAAATGCATCAAACACTATAGCATACATCCACCATTAAAGTACAACATGAACTACTAATAGAAAATGAACTTAAATTTGAAAGAACAATATTGAAATAAACTATTAGAGATAGAATCATGCACACATGGAGAGAAATACACAAGAAACCATTAACTCAATGGTTTTCTTATATATTTTGTAGTGACATGTCTGTACACAAAAAATAATCTCTCTTCGAAAATGAGAGGATGCTCCTATTTATAGTTTCCCAAAAGAAGAATGAATGGTTAAGATTCATTTACAATGAGTGGCTTAGATTCATTCTAGTCAAGGGTTTCACCTAACCTCAATATTTTACAATATAAAAGTAGACTCTTTTGTCCTATCCCTATTTTATCTTTTAGTCTATTTCGTCCTGTAGCTACTTTTAGCTTTTTCAGATATTTTAGCAAATATTCATCATCTATAATAGGTTTTCCAACCTCCTTTTATGTTTTTCCATACTCCATGAACTTTCTAATTATAGCCAACATCTTCTATACTTTGGAAAGATTAGATTTAGAGATTTGGAAGGCCACTCTTTTGAATCTTTCAATTATTTGGTCCCAATGTTTAGTGCACTTTGGCACAAGTCTAATTATCTACTATGATTTAGTGAAGGCTCTTGCAGCAAAATCCATAAAATCTAGTGACAATGTGTCACCAACTCCTTGTTCCATTTTCTTGCGCAATTCTCATTTGACAGCCTCTGGATCCAGCTCCAAGGTGAGCATCTCATAACTAGTCATCATCTTTAAATAATCATCACTATCCACCCGATGTTCCACAATCCATTCATGATCAGCTTCTAACTCTCACAAGGCCCTTTCCAAAATTTATTTTCTATATTCAAAATTTAGCTGGAAAGCTTCAACTAGCCAATGATCTTCCTTAAGTAGTGCCAACTCCTTTTCCCAGGTTTCTTGAGAGAGCTTGAGGATGCTATCTAGATTCAAATAGGTAATCCTATATAGCTCCGGCAACTCCTTGCAGACGTCCATTATGTCTCCTACTTCCTTCTACAAAACTCAAAATTCATTGTGCATTCTGGCTATAAGACGAATGTCATATCACCATTATAAATCGCCTTGTTGAACGAGTTTGAGGTAAACTTGGCCCAGTTCTTCATTCTTTCCATTTTTTTTACCTCCTCTTTCAAGAGAAAGATAGGTGTAGGCGATTCCATTGGGTCTTCCTCTCCTGATAAATTTCACTATTGTATGAAGGAGGTCAGCTCTGCAACCTTTTTTTTCAATTCCTCCTTTGTAGATTGATCTTTATTCATTTGTTCAAGGATAGTAGACACTGACCCCTAGAATTCATTTATTTTCTAGGCTCGGTTTGCAGGACCTAGATTGATAGTAGACATGTGATAATCTTGGCCTTGAATGGTGTCTACATCTTTTCCCATAGCAGGAGTGGCTACTTGTAGTATTTGGAACTTAAAAGAAGCGATGGTCATGTGAGACTTAATCTTTGGCTTCTTCTCCTTTCGGGTCTTTACCTGAGCTTTGGCCAGTATAGCTTCCAACAGATCCTTAGGATTAAGAACTATTAGAGCCTTTCTCTGTTGGAAACACAATGGCAAACAACTGAGAGGGGGGGTGAATCAATTTTTACAAAAATTTAAACTTATCAAACTTATTAACCTTATTCTTAGATCTAATAAATAACCATGAACACATCAAAAATACACATAACACCAATAATTTGTTTACATGGAAACCTTGTTAGGGGAAAAAGCACGGTGGAGGTTAGTCCACAAGATTATACCCTATTAAAAGTATAAAGAAGAATAAATGGGGAAAGCACTTGCATTCAGCTGCACTTCCTAGAGCTCATTGCTTAATTATAGAAAGGATTACTTCCCAAAAGAAGACACACTATCTTACAAAAATATTCGGATTACATCCATAGGATTTTGAACTGAGAAAATAGCATTTGCTAATGCCTGATTATAGTTCTACTTAAGTACATGACCACTTCTTCACACTCTGCTTCTACCTTTGAATAATTAGGACATTATTCACACATCTCATACACAAGAACACCTTCAAATGGAATAAACAATCGCTTATATATATCCGCAACAAGATATTACATCACTACATGTCGGCCTCAACAAAATAATAAAATGAATACAAACTATCAGCCCAAAAAAATAAATAAATTAATGTGAATCAACCAAGGTCAACCAAAACATAGTGAAGAACCAAAAAAAAACATGAAAACATGAAAACACTTCAAACAGTTATTCCTTAAAGATCCACAACACGCTATAACACCTTGTCGGCCAAGAACATGAAAAAAATGAACATGCAAGAGAAAATCTCTAATTGTGAGCACAACGATCAATGCAGCCATGGAACACAGATAAAGAATGATCTAGAAACATCCACAGACATCATGAATCACTAGAGAAGTATCCACAATAATTGAACTTACTAGAATCACATCCTCTTCATTCAAGAAAACCAATTGAAGTAACGAAATGACTGTCAGAATACAACTGCTCATAACTCGATCAAATCTTTACGCGGATCTTTGAAACTTAACATGGATAAAAATAGACATACTTGACAAGAAACCCTTTAATCTACAACCTCTAATCATCAACGTATTGAGCTCGCCAACAGACTAAACTTCACTTCACCATTGACAATTTGCAACTTATTTTATTACAATTTTTTCAATATCCTCGACATATATAGCCTCTAAGACATTAATCCAATAGTGTTGACATCAATGACAACCACATATCAACAACAAAACACAACATCTCTAAGACTCCCCTTTGAATTGATAGTGTTGACATCAATGAGATGTAGCAACACAAACATCATCAATGAACAATCCAAGGTCTCCCCATTTTACTCCATTGTTGGAAACACCTGAAAGCTCTTATCACAATGCAACTATCTTTAGCACTTTACTCTCCCATTGGTTCTGACTATTCTTCTTCCTCAGTAGTTTCACATGACTCTTCTCCTTTTTCACTATTTGAATCTTTTTCCCATGAATCTTTGACATCAATGACAAAGATCAATGATCTCCATCATCAAGCTCTTAACTCACATAACTTCTAAACATCTAAACATCTAACTACCTCCCCCTAAGTAGCAGCAACACCAATCTGGATCAATCCAAATCAAACCATGACTATGAAATGCATGGATTGATGCAATTCAATGTCTTATGCATCTATGAGGGGAAACAAATTCAATTCCTTCCATCGAGAATATCCTTACACAACATTTCCTTTGTTTCTAACTTCACCTTTCTCATTCAACTTGTTTCTAAAGACCCATTTAGTTCCAATTACATTTTTTTCCTTGGGTATAGGAACAAGAATCCATGTATTATTCTTCTCAATTTGATGTAGTTCTTCTTTCATTACTTCCACCCAATTTTCATCTTTGCATGCTTCATTGACACTATTAGGCTCAGTCTTTGAAATCAGACAATATTCTTTTGCAATTTTTCTCCTAGTTTGAACACCTTTGTTCTTATCACATATAATCTAATCTTTTGAATGATTTAGTCTTACAACTTGGATTCTTAGGATGTCTTTGAATTTTGCCTTGTGATCTATCTTCTGCACCTACACTTTCACTAGTTCCTTCCTCTTGATTCTTCTTGATTCATAAAATGATCTAACTTGATTTTTAGTATGAACTTTCTTTCTGTGACTAATATTATTCTAATCATTTGAATCATATCCATGGGTTCTAGATGGTCTAACTATGTCTTCATCAACCTTGACATTTGCACTTTCAACTACTTTCCTCAATCTCTTGTTGTAGCACCGGTAGGCCTTGCTCTTAGTAGAATAACCAAGAAAGATTCCTTCATCACTCCTAGCATCAAAATTTCCTATCTCTTCATCTCTTTTGATATAGCATTTACTCCCAAATATTTTGAAATATCTAATAGTAGGCTTGTGACCAAACCATAGCTCAAAAGGGGTCTTACCAATATCACCTTTGACTTGTACTTGGTTGAGAATGTAAATAGTAGTACTCACAGCTTCTCTCTAATAGATATGAGGGACATTTCTTTCTAGCATCATAGTCCTAGCAACATATTTAACTATCCTGTTCTTCCTTTCCACAACTCCATTTTGTTGAGGGGTCTATGGAGCAGATAATTGTATCTTTATCCCATGCACTTCAAAAAAATAATTAAACTCATGGGAAGTGAATTCACCACCTCTATCTGATCTCAAACATTTAATCTTTAGACCTGTCTCTAACTCAACCATAGCCTTAGAAATCTTGAATTTCTCTAGAGCTTCATATTTTTCCCTTAAGAAAGTAACCCACATCAATCTGGAGTAATCAGTAATAAGTAACATGAAGTACCTATCTCCTTGTAAACTTCTGACTCTAGAAGGACCACACAAATTAGTATGAACAAGCTCCAACACTTCATTTGAACAATGTTGTTTTCTTTAATATGAAATTCTAGTTTGCTTCCCTAACTGACATTCCTTGCATATAGTATTAGTAGGCTTTATCAACTTAGGAAGATCACTCATTGCCTGAGTAGAACTTATCTTGATAATATTTTCAAAGTTTACATGACACATTCTCCTATGCCACAACCAACTTTCATCAAATTGAGCAATCATACAAATTTTACCAGTAGAATTCAAGTGAGAGATGCTAACTTTCATTTTTGTACCTGAAGCAATCACATTTCTGGCACTTCTCAATATTCTACACTTTCCATCCTTGAATTGAAGATTGTATCCCTTTTCAACCATCTATCCAACACTCAAGAGATTATTCTTCAGACCTTCCACGTAGAGAACATCATCAGTATTATTATTACTATCAAGACAAATACATCCTCTTCCACGAATTACACCAGCTTTGTTAGGACCAAATCTTACAATGCCACCATCATACTTTTCCAAGCTCGCAAATTTTCTTTTATCACCTGTCATGTGATGAGAGGATCCACTGTCAATCACCCATTCATCTTTTTCTTTAACTTTGGCCGCTAGAGATTTCTCCACATTTGAGAAACTAATAGATTTAGTAGGGATTGGATCATTTTCCTTGATAGCAATAAATACCCATTCATCTTCACTTGCATTCCCTTTATTAGATTCATCATCTGTCACACCTTCATCAGTAGCATAATAGAACTTTCTTTCAAATCTAGGCTTTTTAGGTCTTGGCTTAGGGACTCTTTCCAGACACCTTGATGCAAAATGACCTATCTTATTGCAAGAAAAACATTTAATAGGTAATTTACCTTTATACTTACCTTCTCCTTTGGCTTCTCTCTTGACAATAAGTGCTTCAAGCTCCTCTAGTTTTCTCTCCTCTTCTTCAATCTCTCTCATTTCCTCCTCATACTTGAATACATTTCTAGAAGAAATTTCTCCCATATCATATCTCTGTTTATCTATTCTGAAAGTAGTAGCCTTGAATGCAAATTATATCTTAGGAAGAACATCACCAAATTCACTCAACTCAAAAGTTGTAATCTTGCCAATCAACATGTCTTTGGTTACATTTGTTACAGTCTAGAGCTCCTCAATTGCACTAGCTTTTCCTTTGTATGCAATAGGCAAGGATCAAAGCACTTTAGAAATTATATATGATTCTTCCAATCATCCACCAACACATCTAATACCACACACAAGTTCATTCACTCTTTGCATGAAAGAAGTAATGTTCTCATCATCACCCATTCTCAACATTTCATATTTCCCTTTCAGGCTTTGCAACTTAGCAATCTTCATGTTAGCATCACCTTCATACAAAGTTTCCAACCTTTTCTAGATCTCATAACCAGTCATCAAATCCATCACATTTGTCATCTCTGAATCAGTTAAAGCACTCAACAATGCTTCCTTAGCCCTGATATTGTACTCGGCTTCCTTAATCTCATTTGCAGTAGAAGGATCATTCTATGGAATGATATACCTATTCTTTGTAATTTTCCAGTAGGGTTCACCAATGCATTTTAGATGACACTCTATTCAAGCCTTCCACAAAGAATAATTTGTTCCATAAAATCTCAGACTATCCTTCTTGTATGCCACCATCCTAGATCACCTCAAGCTATTAAACTTCTTCAAAGGAACCTACTTTGATACCAATTGTTGGCAACACAAGGGCATACAACTAAGAGGGGGAGGTGAATCAGTTGTCATAGAAATTTAAACTTATGAAACTTATTAACCTTATTCTCATATTTGCTAAATAACCATGAAAGCATAAACCATCAACACATCAGAAATACACATAACACCAAGATTTTTTTTATGTGGAAACCCTATTAGGGGAAAAACCACGATGAATATTTTTCCATAAGATTATACCATGTTAAAATTATAAAGAAGAATAAATGGGGAATGCACTTGCATTCAGGCACACTACCTAGAGCTCACTGCTCAATTATAGAAAGGCTTACTACCCAAAACAAGACACACTATCTTACAAAGATATTCAAATTACATCCACAGGATTTTGAATTGAGAAAATAGCATCTGCTAATGCCTAATTATAGTTTTGGTTAAGCACATGAACACTTCTTCACACTCTACTTCTTCCTTCGAATGATTATGACATTATTCTCACATCTCATGCACAAGCACACCTTCAAATGTAATAAATAATTGCTTATATATATCTACAACAAGAGATTACATCGCTACATGTTGGCCTCAACAAAATAATAAAATGAATAAAAACTGTCAGCCCAAAACAATAAATAAATTAATATGAATTGACCAAGGTCATCTATAACATAGTGAAGACCCAAAAAAAAACTCAAACATGAAAACACTTCAAACAATTAAACAATTATTCCTCGAAGATCCACATCACACTACAACACCCTATCGGCCAAGAACATGAAAAATATGAACACGCAAGAGAAAATCTCTAATCACGAGCACAATGATCAATGTAGATGTACAACACAAATAGAGCATGATCTAGAAACATCCAAAAACATCATGAATCACTAGAGAAGCATCCACAACAACTAAAATTACTAGAATCACATCATCTTCATTCAAGCACACCAACTAAAGAAACAAAATGACGGTCAAAACAAAACTACTCATAACTCGATCAAATCTTCACGTAGATCTTTGAAACTTAATGTGGATAAACTAGATATACTCAACAAGAAACCCTTTAATCCACAACCTTTGATCATCAACGTATTGAGCTCACCAACATACTGAACTTCACTTCACCACTGACAACCTGTAACTTATTTTATTACAATTTTCTCAATATACTCAACATATATAGCCTCTAAGACATTAATGCCAATAGTGTTGAAATCAATGACAACCACATATCAGCAACACAACCACAATATCAAACATTTTCTTGAATTTCTACTCAAGCCACGAGGGGACTTCCATTTGATGTTTTGCAGATTCATGATCCCTCCACTCTTCCTGTTCCTTTAAGGGCTCATTCTCTTCATGCATAGGAGCCTCTTCATCATTTATTTCCTCCTCATATGGCTTGGAAGCTTCTTTTGCGCTTTCTTCTTGCATAGCCTTCTCTTTGGCAGAATCTGTATATTCTTCAGTAACAATTTCCTCCTATACTACCCTTTGAGCTAGGTTTTCATGTTCAATCTCAGCTTCCTTTTCTTTCTCAACACTTCTTTCTTTTGCATTCTTCTCCTTTTCTTTGTCTACCTCTCCCTCATGGTATGCTTCTTCATGTTGCAGGTCCTCATCTTGGCCAGTTGTTGGGAGCTCATCAATTATCTCCACATCAGTATCTGTGTCAATCTTCCCTTCCTTGGAGTGATGCTCCTCAATGTTTTCTTCATCATCCTTGTACTCATGGGGTTGTTCCCCTTTAGGCTCTTGATCAGATGTTTCAACTTCATACTACACATCAAGCTTGCTTGCATCTTCCTCCTTGGGCATTTGTTGACCTTCTTCATATGAGGCTATTTTGTTTATATTTATGCTCAACCCTCCTTCTGGATGCTCAAATTAATTGTCCCAATCAGAATCTTTCCGCTCCTCAATGATGTCTTTTGTATCTTCCTTGGGCTGCTTTGCACTTTTCCTCTCCATTTCTTCAAAGATTTGCATTGTTTCCTCCATCATTAGTGGCTCAACAAAAGGTGGAGGAAGAGGCAAAGCAGCAGTGACTTTGGAATGATGCTTTTCTGATGGGTTATTACCATAGACAGTTCTTTCCATAGTCATGTAAAGAAAAAAGGAATGGTCAGATTTTTTTTCATGGGCCAATGGGAATTGGATGATGGAAAGGTGGCGGGTTGGTGGAGGCGAGAGCAAGAAAGATGAAAGGGGAAGTATTGGAGGAAGAAAACCAACCACTAGGAGAATTGAGGAGCGAAGGTGACTGGACGAGATGTCCAGAAGAGATGGAGATGAAATGAGAAAGATTTAGGTGCAAGGAGTGGTGTGGTGGGAACATGACAAAGTTTATGGGAGCATAGAGGTGGTGTGGTGTGGTAGTGGGGAGCTTAGCTTCTTCTTCCCAAAATGGTTGGCATCGTTCTTTGCTATGAATATAGGATTTGTCTAGATTGATTCTTGTAGCTATTGTTTGAATGAATGGCCACACTAAAAGGTAATCCATCATAAACATTCATGCTGTTCATGATGATCAATTTATGGCGATTGGAGTATTTGCATCATTTCATGAATGAACCACCATTAAATATTGTAAATCATTTGTCGTGATCACCATGTGCATGCATTTCATTTGCAAATGTGGGTACTCAATGGGTTATTTGTCTTCATCTTGCATTTTCCCATTCACCATAGCAACTTTACTACATTTTTTTGTTACAAAATCTGTGAGCAAATGCATAAAAAAAGATCTTGGTGCATATTTTTTTTTTTGGACATGATTTTTTAAAAGCACCATTGCGGTTTAGAAGTTTTTGATTCTAGTTTTATTTTTAATTTGAATGGCTCCATTGTCAGTGAGTATGATTTCTTGATTCTTATTCCATAGAATCTTCCATTTTTCAGCTCTCACAATATCCTTTCTCTTCTTGGATCTAGTGATCGGAAGAGACTTGGGAGCCTCACCCAATGAGAACAGGCCATCCATCTCACTTTTGAGCTCATCCTTGACATATGTTAGTGAGCTATTTTATCATCTATCCATGCCTTAGTTCTTTGTTCTATGGGGTGGGTGATATTGCCACTGACCTCTTCCCATCCTAGTCAATGACTGGTAGTGGTAAATTAGCCAATGCCATCCAGAATGTTGTCTTCTTCAATCATCAACCACCGATATCAAGTTGATCTTCAATGAGCAGTCATCCTCATGTAGTGCTACCTCAATCGTTACAATCCCATAATCTTCAATATGCAGCCAGTAATTGTCTTCAACTTGCTTCTTCAATTCCATCCAAACCTCCCCTATTTGTATGCAATTAAAAATTATATAACTCCTTCTCAGAGTATTCTGCATATAGAACAGTAGGGCAAGAGTACATTCTGAATGTGAGGGGATATGGGATAGCATGGTGCTTATTTCTCAATAGGGTGTAGTTTGTAGCATCCAACAAGATGATTCTATCATTTGGGTACTAGGGCATCCGACAAGTTCTTCTTGAGAATCTCTCTGCTCTGATGTATGTGAATTTAGGGAATTAGATGAACGAATATCTAAACCCTTTTATAACTTCCTTGGAATTTTGCGATACTCTTCGGTGGTAATCTTCCCCCAAGGTTTGGATGATATTCCCGATGAAGGCATCATTTACTCTCTTCTAATATTTCTTGAAATTTATATGTTGAAGCTGGGGGTAGCAGTCATATACCTTAAGCTAACCCTTTTCTGTTCCCAGTATTTCAACACAATCCAATCCTTTCTATGGGAACTTAGCTGCTAGAAGATAAACTAGATAAGAGGTCATATAAAATTGTGATGTATTCTTCAATACCATGAACTAATTATTTAAATTCTCACTGATCATTTTTACCCAGTGAAATTTAGTAGTGCCTCAGAGGATTTCTTCTATGAAATAAAAAATCCACTCCTCAAAGAATGTGGCAGTGAGAATTCCCATTACTCTACTGAGGAGAGTGACTAAATCATTGGAATCTTCTACAAAGTCACTTCTATACAGTGTCTGAGGAACTTTGTTGGAATTGCCTCTCTTATCCTTTAGCCATGATTGATTTATTGTTATTTTGCATCCAAGAGGATCTTGTTGCCAAATTGTTAAGGAAAATCCCTTTTTAACCTCCTCTATTTCATCAAAGGTTGGGATTCCTAATGTCCTTCTGATAGACTAGGTAGGTAGGTCTTCTAATACTATTGCATCCTTGGAAATTATTCTTCAATTCTGAGAGTGATAGCACTCTCGGCAAGCCATCACTAGTTCTACAACAATCAAAGCAGGATGAAAGGTAGCTGCCTTTGCAAGGAAACTTTCCTTGATCCTCAAGGCCTCTTCTATTGTGGGTTTGATCATCACCCTCTATTTGAATTCATTAATATTGACATGTCAGAGGTATGTGTCAGAGAACTTGTCCCAATTGGACATGATCTTGGAGGTTCACTCAACCCCATGGAATTGGTACTTCATCTACTCTTTTTCCTCTTTCCTGCTTGTTGGTTCTCCAAATTGAACCAGACCAATTGAATCCTATAGACTAGCCACTTTCTAATGATCAGATTCAATGGGGGATTTGTCCAACTAACAAGATTCAGTCAAAGACTGAAATCTTCTAGACTTTTGGCTCTACAAGACCAAGGTGGGTCAACCTACACAATGCCTAGAACTTAGTTAAACCATACACACTGACATTGTTTTTTAATAGTAGATAATTCCCAATAAAATACACTAAAGAAAGAATTAAAAACCTCAAATATGGCTGCATTCTTGGTATATCAATACTAACTCAACAATTGGGAAGTAGGACAATACCAAACCATAACCAACAGTAGGATTAAGGATGATTTTGAAATTATAAATTGTTTTTGAGATGCATTAAGCTGCAAGATAAATCAGTGCCTAATTCTGGGCCATGGAGTCAAACACATAAGATGAATTCATCAGTAAATGACATTCAACCAGTGGATTTAAATTGTTAATGCCTTGCATGAACTGTTAGTGTCTTACACCAACAATCCTCTCTTGTCATCAATCAAATTTTTCTTACCAAATCCAACGTGCACACTTTAATCATAATCATTTGCTCAAAGCATTTTAACCATTTCATTGAAATAGAACAATGAACAGACAAAACACTCTCATGAAATTGAGATTCCAAACTCAAAGATACTTGGTATTATTGAATTCAAATGACTGAAAATATACAAGTATGGAGATAATTTGAAGATATTCATGAATGTGTAAACACTTTCATGATTTATTTGCATAAACTGGCTATATTTGCTCATGAAATTTGCATTTACAGCTTACAAACACAAAATGACTCAAACTTAACCATTTCCATCTACCCAGCCCCATACAAAACCTTAGAATTCTCATCAAATGAGAAGGGAAGAGAAGAAAAAGGGGAACAGAAAGCTCCAGAAGAAGCCCTAAAACTGATCTAGAGATGCCATCTGGAAACCTCTTCACCATTGATCAATAGAATGCAAAGCATCTCTCCTCTCTCTGCAACAAACTTTGCCTCCCAATCTGCCTTTGTTGTGTGTTGTTCTTCAACAGAAAATATCTCCATGTGATTAAATTCAACCATTTTACTTTGCTATGTAAAATTTATTCCTTCCCATGAAAATATTTTTTTCTATTCTTTGTTGCACATTATCTTTATTCACCAACTTGTTTATAAAGTGGATAAATTCACTTTATCAAATAACCTGTGCAAAATTTATCTTGCTCTTTATTTTTGTTGTTGCACATTATGTTTTAAATATTCAATTTAAAACATTCACTTAGGAGTGAAATACTTTCCCGCACATGCACCTTTGTTTTATTTTACACCTATGTGTAAAATATTTAATTTATTCACCTGGGAAAATAGAAACTTTACCCATGCATCCACCTGACCTTCACTGTAAGTTTAAAAATATTTTTGCCCTTTATTTTTTGTTTCACTTTATAGAAGTGAAAGTCCTTTATTATCAGGTGAATAAAATATTTCACCTCCCTTTTCACATTTAAAATATTCACCTACTCAAAGGTTCCAGCCAGGCCCACTTCACCCTTCTATTGACTTAATTCTCAGGCAACATTTGAATATCTTTAAATGTTTCACTTTGGGAATTCTCACGAG
The DNA here is from genome assembly GCA_007258455.2 of Sequoia sempervirens. NCBI lineage: Eukaryota > Viridiplantae > Streptophyta > Pinopsida > Cupressales > Cupressaceae > Sequoia > Sequoia sempervirens. The sequence continues at coordinate 55,042,994 of VDFB02026320.1, read as the reverse complement.
CCATTAAAGAATTGCCACTCAACATAATAAATAATAAACAATGTTTAGTAAGATTGTTGCAGCCTTTCGTGCTTTCCATCTGCCTGGGCCCACTTGCCACATGGAATTATTATGTTGATCCCGCTACCTTTTGCAGTGATGTCACCAAAATCCCGTGAGCTAGCGGGGTGTGAAATTATCACCGAGCAACATTTAATATTTTTCACTTTATACCATGTGTCATTAAAATTAAACAGGACTCTTTACCTTATATCGGGAAAACTATTAAAACTATACCCGTACCTTCAATTTTTTCCTTGGGACCCACCATATGATTTGCTCTCTCACCCATCCCACTAGATTATCAAACAAGCACTTTAAAGTGCACGAGATGGCGGGGGACGACTATGATTTGGATGGATCTTACCCTCATATCTTTGTTGTCAATCTCCATCTTGTTCCTCATTGTTTCCCTAGTTCTTCATTTCATGCATTATGTTTGCTCGATCTTTGCAACTGGGGTTTCTCCCATTTGGTGATGTCGTCCAGATCTATGTTTTGCATTTTTTCTCTTGATATCTGATAGCACCTTCCTCCCTCATTCAGTGTGAAAGCTACCTCATAATTTCCACTTTGTGGTGTCTTTAGCCAGCAACAATGGCATCCCCGTAGATGCATTTTTCAGAATTCTCTAAAGTCATTAACACATTCATACTCAGTTGATACCCTACCATCCTCTATTCATGCCCTATATCGGCCTCTTTCATAGCTACTTCAAAGCTTTCCATATGTTTCAATACATTCATTTGTGTACATCAGTCTTTTCTTCTCCATTGATTCCCACTCTTTGGTGCAACCTTTTCAACAAATTCATTTTGTAATCATTATGCTTTGTGTTAGTGCATTCCATGAGATCAAATTATTTGGGCTTCGATGAATATTCACATCCTTTCCTTAAGCCACACCATTGCTGCTCATGCTTTAAAGATTTATATTTGCTTGACATCTTCTACATTTTGTTCGGTGCTTATCATGAAAAGATGACATTTCAAAGGGCTACATTTTGTTTGGAATCTTTCTCTAGGAAGCTACGCCAAGAGCTCAAGTAGTGCTTTTCTAACATTCGTGTTCTGATGGAAGCAAATACCCCTGTTGACTGGTTTTCCATCTCTTGTTGCACGCCATATAGTGGAGGTTCGAGCCTCTTTGTTCTTGTATTTACTTGAAAGTTTCTATGGCCTCATCAATAAATACATTTTGGTGCATAAGCTGTGAGTTCAAGCTACCTATGTGTCATGGCATTCCAAACCAGATTCTGCCTTGGTATTTTCAACATTTCTTTTTGTCCATACCCTGCATCTGGCACCTTCATTCGTTCACAACATTTACTTAGAATTTTCTAAGAGCTTTTAAATGATTTCATTTGTGAAGGAAACATTTGATGGCATTCTTTTGTCCTTCGCAAACTACATTTAATCAAGAAATTTTAAAAAAACTTTTCATTGCTGCTCCCAACACACCCTTCAATCTGCATTGTCTCAGCATTTTCTTGAAAGTTACTTAGACTTCAATAGACTCCATTCACTAAACTACGTACACCTTTGCTTTTATATATTTTCTTTAAAGTTTCTAGAGTACTTTCAGCTATTCATTCTAGTGCATAGCATTTTCTCTATGGGTGCAGCTTTTTATGGTGAATATTGATTCCCTTGTTAAGATCATTTGATCTTCTTTTGACAATGGATAGCGCCATAGCAATTTTCCAAAAAATTGATATGAAGAGATTTCCTTGCAAAAAATTCATCTTCTCTTAATACCTACTGTGAAAAGTAGCCAACATTCCAGAAAGTTTAGCCACTGCTAGATATGTGTGCAAAAAAATTTCATATTCTTCAAATATGTTTTGCCAGTCCTTGATATACAACTTTATCAGCAATTCTAGGGTAACCCATTAACCAAATCATTCACTTTACATTGCATAATTAATATGTCATTTCCCTAGTTCCTTAAATTCTCTAGAGTTTCTACAATAGTCTAACAATTGTTTCTTCATTTTTCATATAAAAGACATTTGTTTAAAAACATATAACCATGTATAAGTGTGTAGCACTCTTTGAATTCTTTCCCTCATGGTGAGAAGCTAGCCTTGTAACTATGTCCCATGACAATTCAAGTGAAATATTGTATTTTCATAGTCACCATCATCCAATTGATGGAAGAATATATATCATGAGATGTTTGGGAATTTCATCTATCTGCAAGACTCTATGTCTGGCTAGAAGTCCTAATATTGCATTCATAAGCAGTGAATCAATATTTGAAATATGTGATCAATTATTACACTCACATATTTGAATGCTATCTTCATGATTTTATCTTGTTTGATTCATTGTAAACTGGAGTTCAATAGCCATTGATGATTCACATACCTAATTTGATCATTGCAACATATACATCATAACAGTGCAATGCATGTCAAGCCCGGGTGGCTCGACTAAAAAAAAATTTATTTTCAAACAACTTTCATGCTCAAATCGATTAAACACAACTTGTTAATGTACATGGAGTGGGAATTTGAAATGGGTTCTCATCAAAATCTGCTTTCTGACATTTTTACAAAATGTGCAAAACTGGCCTGGTGGGCTCTAGAATTGCCTTTGAAAACTAGGCAAACGACCTCATGGAGACATAAAAACTTGTATGAATGTAGAAATTTAGTCCAAGAATGCAATGCAACAAACGGCTCAGAAAAATGAATCATGAGGAAAAATTTATTAACTGTCAAATTTGCTTACTCAAACCTTCTGCAACAAACAGTTCTGAACCAATTAAAACTAATGAAATCACCTTGTTGCAAAAATACCAAATCAACTCCTAGCGAGCTGCAACTAGAAATAGTAGTTCATTTAGGCATAGTGAACATGCGTGCAAGAAGTATTAGCCTCAATCATCAATCTCCACAAAATACTGAAGGTCAAAGTTGACCTCTCTAAAAGGCTATCAAGAATGTAGGTGCAAAACTGAAGAAATTGCATTTGCTTGACCTACTAAAAATAGAAAATAAAGTTGTGAGGCTCTAAAAACTGACATGTGAGCTCATCTTGGTATGGAGAATACAGAGCAACAATCACTTTGGCATGACGATCAACCAGTTGCAAAATGCAAGCTCAAACAAGAGGCTACTTTGCAAAACTGAAAGTTTGCAAACAACAGAAAAATGACAACCCTCCAACTTCACTTTGTGAAACCCTAACAAAAATCATTATAGGAAGCTGAAAATTGACATGTACACTCACATAGGTCACATGAGTGGGTGTGCAAAGGGGTTTTGCACGAAAAATATCAGGAATCAAATCACGACCCTCTAAAGTATGTCATTCAAGTAGATATATCAAGTGCACTTTTGAGAGTTCAGAGGCAAAATTTTGAAATGGGCATCTCAAATTTGGGAAATTTGAGAGTGCCAATAGTGGCTTCGACTGGGGATGTATGCCTCCTATGGGCATAGCAAGATTCTGAATCTCTGGGGAGTAAACCAAATTTTGATTCCATTAGGTGTCCTCAAACTGCTCCTTTATTCAACTTTCTTTTTCAACTTCATCTAGTGACCCCAGGCTACCAAATGAAAAATGGGAGTCAACATTTACCTCTGTCAAACATAATTCTGATAAAAGAGCTGACCCCTTTCAAATCATGCTTGCCTCTGTCAAACCATAACAACATAGGTTATTGCACCCTTGCAAACATAAGCATCAGGTTGCCTTTGTGCAAGTGGAAACTTTCTCTCTATTCATCTATGTCATCAAGTGGCAACCAAATCAAATAGGTTTCATCATTTCCACTCTCTTCATTCTTTGAATTTGTATTGAGTGGCAACATTTGAAAATGGTGATCAAGACCATATGAAAGTACAGTCTAATCATAACTATCTGCCTGATTAAACATGTTGGTACCTCCCAACAGGCCATCATACACAACATTATCAACATGTTCATAGTCACTATGCATCTGAAAGTCAGGCATACTTTCAAAGTGTTGATAATTATGTGGCAACAAGTTATCATATTCATCATACAAATCATTTTCAAACTGAAAACAACATTCTTTAGTATCTTGTGTATTGCCACATTCTATGAAAACTCCTTCCAGCTGACAACAATAGCACTCACATTCTACCATATGGCTGGAACTACTAAGCTCATTCTAATCACTAGTTTGCAGATCAAAGGTGAAACTATCACAAGAACTTACCAGAAGATCTTGCTCATCATGCAAACCATCTCTGAGTGTATGTAAAGAGATACACTCATGCATTGACACACTTTGTAACTGTTCTTCATCACCCTGGTATTGAGAGTCATCAAAGATTTTTGACTCATCATCATCTGTAGTTGTAGACATAGAAAATGTACTAATTAACATTGCGCATTTGATCCCGACCACTAACAATGTTTCATCCTAAATCATCCCTCAATCTAACCATTTAATTGAATACCTTTATTTGATTAAATTCATCAATGTTCCTCTCTTAATTAAATAAATCATTTATCTAATTAAGTCATCCTTTCTTGCTAATTAAATCAATCAATTTGATCTAATTATCCCTATTTAATTAAATAATCAATTTATTTGATTAAATCTCTAAATTCCATCCATTAAATTAAATAAATAAAAACCTTATTTAGCTTAAATCTAACTTCATCTCCTTGGTTAAATAAAATAAAAATCTTTATTTAATTAATCTTGAAATCATATTCTTCTCATATTTGATTTAAATCAATATGTCACATCATTTTGATCTCTCATTTAATTAATTAACCTTGATTAATTTAATCTCTCATGTCCCATCCTCTAGCTTTTGCAACTTGCACAAGAAAATAGATTTAATTCATTTATTAAATCTCTATTTTCTCTCAAAAGACATAATAAAGGAATATTCCTCAAATTTGAATTCAAAATAAGTGGACTTTGTCCTTCCAACAAGGCATTTACTCCACCTAAAAGCTCCTTTTTCCTTGAGCCAAGTGACATTCAATGCACCTTCTTTCCCTCTTACATGTCATTTCAACAATTTCAAATTTTAAATATATACATTTATTGACACATTCTTCAAAACTTGCACATCCTCCATCCACTCACATGTTGACAAGTGGCACCTTGCCATTTGTTGATTCTTAGTCCCAAATTTCTCTCTTTTGGGCATTCTTCCAACTTGACATTCTATAAATAAGAGGCTAATCTCCTCATTTGATCATCTACTACTTGAGTAAACTTAATATACTAAAATTCATAGCAACTTTCATCCAATTTCATCCAATCTTAGCTAGGTTATGCAGATTTTTATCTTGGAGCACATTGGAGGTCTTCATCATCAATCATCTTCATCACATCATTGGAGTTGGGAAAGGGCCAATTTTCACATCAAATTGGCACCAAACTCCCTCAAGAGATTAAGAGTTTGCTTTGTCTTAGAATAGGATTTAATATCTTAAGATTTATGTTTGTTGTGTTCTTTATTTCATTCATTTTATTTTGCATTCAAATGAATTTCTCGAGGAAACTCTATTATAACTTGCATTTGATCTTATTAATGTGTTCATTTGTTGTGTTCTTGCAGGTATAGGATATTGGTTCACATTTTGGTGCTAGAGGGAGGGCAAACCAGAAGATCAAATCACCATTTTTTAGAAAATTTCGCCCCTTTTAATTTTTTTGTGTCTCTACAGGAAACTCCATGGATGGAAGCTCAACATCGTTGTTTAGCACTATTGAGAACTCAGCGTCTCCATATCACACCGCTATAAACTTCAAACTGTGGCGCTCCCTGCTTCCTGCCCAAAATTCAAATTTTCAAACAGAACTGCTAAATCTTTCTAGCTCGCTGGAATCTTTTCAAAATCCAAACTGCACTGCTGACCAGAATAGCGATGCCTTCATGCTCACTAGTCTAGCTACAGAGCAACGCTGACTGGTAAGCGGCGCTATACAACACCGCTAATTTTTTCAAACCGCGACACCTTCATGGATTGCACCATTGGAGGGAAGTAGAAAGTGAAAATTTATTTTTAACACATGTTTTTTATCAAATTCTGGTTATTCGATCTATTTTCTTCTTTCTTGACCTCTGTTTTTATAGAACCTGACTGATTTTCTTGTAGGTTGGATTGATCAAAGGTGAAGAGGAAAATACGCATGATGACCTCATTTCATGATACCAAGTGTTTTTAAACACTCTAGTGTTTGTTCAACACTCTTAGAGGATTCACTATTCCTCTTAAGGAAAAATTTTCTATCTTTCATGCTTAGGACTTACTAATTTCATTTTGGACTCTAAAAAGAACTTTTAAAATTCTTGTTACAAAAGGAGCTTAACATGAACTTTAGGACACAAACTCACTAGATTTTGTTTGGGGCTAATAATTGAACAAGGAAAATTATCACACTTCATTTGGTGCTATAAAAAGGAGTCATTATTGCTTTGTTGGATTAAAAAGAACATGTGCTACTTTTTTTTTGTGATCGCTTACTCAAACTAACACCATTGAAAAGATGTATGTGATTCTCTCGCGCCTCATGATGATCTTGAGAATCAAAATGATTTTTGGTGGTCTTAAGTTGGGATAAAGTAATTGCCTCCACATTTCAATAGGGTTATTAAAATTGAACAAAGCTTGCGAGTGTGAGTTAGGTATATCGTGTGTTTTCTCCCTTTATTTCTAAATAAAGGTCGATCGAACTACGGATATGCTTGCTCACTATTGTTTAAATTTTAGAGGGGCTTGCCTAAGAGACACATCCGAAAGGAGAAATCGAAGGCGACTCCAACCGGTTTTTCACTTGGGTCGGTATATAAATAGATAAGACTAAACTATCAAGTCCTCATGGTATGTAGGCCTTAGCTGTACAGTGTCTTTCAGAATGGGGTACTACTGTAAAAAGTATAAGCACCCCTAGTAGGATTGATTAAAGCCTTTAGTGGCTTTTTGGATACTTGCAAGGTGCTATGTCCCCGATGTCCCATCACTAAGAACCTTGTTCGTAGTAGCCAACCAGTCTATTCAACGAGTTTATCAAAGTGGTGCATTGGAACTTAGATTCCAAGAAGTTACTTGCCATGTCCGATTTTGGTTAAAATATAGAGGTTAAGACTTCATTCTTAATATACCTTTCTATTTTTTCCTTGGTTGCATGTAAAATCATCTCTTCTACTATGAAGGGCATGAGGGAAGCCCACCAAGAAAAATGTACCAATTAAGCTAGGATGTTATATTGGTTGTGGGTCAAAACACTTGCTTGGTTCGAAAAGATTTGGAAACAAACATTTAACATCATCATCAAAATTTCAAACCCTTTAGGAGGAAAATACAATTAACCAAATTCATCTGTTATTGCTTGCCCTTGGGATTTTATCCTAAGAGGTTTCTAAACACTTGGATTTACATCTCAATTTTCCTACTAAAGTTAAAAAATAGGTAACCCTTGCCTTGACTTCATCAAAATTCCACATAACATACTTTGTGGGATTAGAAGAAATTGGGACATTGTACATCTAGTTTGAAAATCTAATCAAAGAAGTTTTTGTGGTAAAACAAAATCACTAAGAAAAGATAAAAAAATTGGCTCTCACACATGTGTTAGTTCCTCATGATTTCAAAAAACGTTAAAATCCCAAAACAAAAGTCCTTGAGAAAAATTTCAAAATTTAGGAGTCACTCGAAAAGTCATCAAGAAATAGCTTAGGAAGTGCAATTGAAAGCAACATATCAAAATAAGCAAAAAATTCACAAGGTTATATAGACTCATTCCTTTGAACAATCCAGAAATGTATGCTCAATTTGAACCACTTCTTAGTTATAGAGGTCCTTAGAAGTATCGTATGTTCTTCAATACTGAGGTCTAGTAAACAAGTGTCTTTTTAGGTACATTCTAGGATCAAAATAAAACCTTTTCATTCATCCTTGATTGAACATCAAACGAAAATAACCTCACCATCACCTTTTGAAAAATATTGAAATTATCCTCCATCCTAGGCTTTTTGGAAAAAATAGAAATCATCAAAACCTTGAAGAAAAATCCTTGGAATCTTTGAATCAAAAACATCAAATCATCTTTGGCTAGGTATGTGTAGATGCATCCTTTTTCATACTCTTATTCAAGTTATCAAACCATCTTGTTTAGCTAGGTATATGTAGATGCATCCTTCTTCATATGCTTGGCTAAATTATCATCTTATTTGAATAGGTGTGGGTAGATGCATCCTTCTCCCTACACTTATTCAAATTATCATCCTTTGAGAAAATCTACCCCTTAGACAATCATCCAACATCTTAGGGCCTATTTGTTCAAAACAAAGCAAACCCAAAATCAAATAAAAGTCAATTCAAAATTCAAAAACAAATCCAAAAGTCCTAAAAAATCTAGCATCCCCTCAAGATTTCTCAAAAGTTCAAACATCCACATCATCCATCTTTTACATCATCCCCATCATATCAATTTTTATCCTTGAAAAACATCCTAAATTTTCTCTTTTTGTGCTTAAGATTAGATCAATCCAACGAATTAGAGATTCATCTCCTATATTCTTGAAAATTGATCCCTATTTTATGGTGCAAACTAGATCTCAACACAACAAGAACATGGAAGCCAACAAAGAAACATCCACTACAAGTGATCTAAGTCAAACAAATTTTGAAACAAATCCCGTTGAATCAAGTAATCCTCTAATCAAATTTCCTACATCATCACAAAACCCTCAAGAGGAAGTAGAGGATCTTACCAATAATCCCTTTGGAATGTCACATGAGGAAATCACCAAAATGATTCAAAATCCAGAGAACCATAAGATTATCAATATCATGATGAGACTCAACCCTTCACTATACATGCTTGAATTAGCAAAAGAAGGGGATAAACTACCTTCTAATTTTAATGTGAGCTCTATAGTGGAACCATCCTTGGAGGTCATGCCTCCAATTTCATCCACACTCCCCATCTCATCTAAACCCCCATCCCAAAGTATCACTCAAAACATCCTACAATTCACATAATCCATTGCTACAACTTGACCTAGTGTTAATAAGGGAAGCACATTTCTTAATGCCTTACAAAAACACCCCCTTGTCAATAATCAAGACTTGGATGCAAACACCATACCCAAAAATCCATTACATACGTATGTCCCTCTCACTTTCCATGATCCCTCCATCATCATCTTCCTTTCATGCAACACCCCAAACCTCTCTCCCCATAACCTTGCAAGGAGAAGGTGACATGTTCAAACTAGGGGGAATTTTTGACACTACGTTGTTTCCTCAAGAGATCACATCCCTCATGTTTTCACCATTTCCACCATTTCCATCATCATCCACACCACTTCTTGGCTTAGGGCTTCCCCCTTTACCAAATATCAATCAAAATCAAACCAACATCCTGAACATCAATCAAAGCATCACGCCAAACACTCAAAACTTGTCATCGACATCGTAACAACAAATGACAACCACCCCAATAACACATACCACCACCATCACATCATCAACCACCCCCCTAACATCTCAAAACATGGTCTCTCAAGGACCAACCAATTCGATCACACCATCTACCAATCAAACCCCAATCACCAACACGACAACACCTCTCACCACCACAACAAGCACTATTCTGAATCCACCACCACCACCACCAAGCTCCAATACATCAAGCCAATACAGTATGGCGTTGCAAGCTACTAATCAAAAGGAATTCTTGCAAGTACAAAAACAACAAGCCATGCAATTAGCTACTCAACAAGCCGCACAACTAGCTACTTAACAAGTTGCACAACTAGCTACTCAACAAGCCACACAACTAGCTACTTAACAAGCTGCACAACTCGCTGCTCAAGCTGGTCAAGTTTCCCAAGTTGCATTACAAGCATAACAGGCTGCCTGATCCCAAATCTTATTGCAACAAAAACAACAACAAGCCGCACAAGCACAAGCTCAAGCTCAAGCTTAGGCTCAAGCTCAGGCACGAGCTCAAGCACAACAGGTTGCTCAAGCCCAATATCAAGCACAACAAGCACAAACACAAGCACAGTATCTTGCACAACAACATGCAACACAACAACAAGAATATCAACAAATGCTAAAGCAATATCAAGAATAGTAGGAATAATCCCAATTAGTAGCTCAACAACAAGTGTTGTTGGCACAACAACAAAAATAGGCTCAGCAACAGGAAATCCTGGAACAACAGCAACAAGACCAATAACAAGCATTGTTGATACAATAACAAGTACAAGCATACATGGCTCGGCAGAATGTGCAAATACCACCAATCAACACATAAACCAATCTACCCACCCCATCAACAAACGAAGCACCTTAGAACGCTTTCATCCCACCTCCTAATCCACAAAATGATGTCGCAACACAAATCAAATTACTCTCACAACAAGTGCTCGATCTTCAATCAAGGTTAACCATGAAAACATCTAGTAAGTTGTGTCCTTATCCATTCGACAAGAGCCTTGTGATGAAACCATTCCCAAATGGATTTGAGATCCCCAAATTTGACAAATACAGTGGGATAGGAAACCCTGAAGATCACATTAGGTAATTCCAAGTTCATTGCATGAAGTTGCATATGATGATACCTATTTGATGCGGCTATTTCCTAGAAGTTTGGCTGGCCATGCTATGGAATGGTTCTCTCACCTACCTCCAGACATCAAAATGTTCTAAGAAATCATAGACTCATTCATTAAAAACTATGCATGCAATATCACCATAGATGTCAGTCTAGAGGAACTATCGGCTCTGAAACAAGGTAAGAATGAATCATTTGCTTCATTCCTACAATGATGGTGATTCAAGGCCAATCAAAGAAAATGGGTCATGCCCAAAGAAAAACAAGTGTGCACTATCATATCCAACCTTGATAGCCTCTTGGCATTCCACCTCAAAGTTCTAGGGATCACCACGTACAATCAGTTGATTTCCAAGGCGCTTAGCATCGAACGAGCCCTTATGACACAACCTGGAGGATCAACTTCATATCCCAAACAATAAACAATCACCCATCTACAAACTATAATGACAAACCTCGCACATGGGCAAGAAACAAAAATGTTACCAATGATGGTGTTTTTGATGCCAAAGTTGTCATCAATGCCCCTCGAAAAAACACACCCGCACAACAACAAATCAAAAACCATCATCAAAACAACCATCTATTGAACACAACAACACAACAACCAAACAATCAAGTGATCAATAACGTCAACGATCAAAGGGAAACATCCTAGAGAAACAAGAACTTCACCAAGCAGAAGTACACCACCCTTGGGGAACCACTTGAAGTCATCATGAAGAAACTGATAAACGAAAACCTCATCAAGGCTCCCACCTATGAGAACTACCAAGAACCAAATGTAAAACCTCATTGGTATAATGAAAATCAGCTCTGCGACTTCCACACAATCAAAGGGAACACCACTAACAGTTGCATGAGGTTAAAAAACCTATTCCAAGACCTCATTGATCAAAGACTCATAAATGTGGAACAACCAACAGGGAATCAGAATCTCAAAATATACATGAATCTGATGCCTAACCATAGCAATAAAGGGAACAATAACACTGATAAGGGGAAAGGAACAATCAAGAATGTGAATCATGTGTACGACCATGTCATTGCATGCCTGGATGACTATTGCACTACCATCACCATCAAAGGAGCTCATACTGATTGTGGAGTCACCACAAGAGGCAGAAAAATTACCATCACAGGATCATTCTAGCCAAATAGAGTACCTGCACCTAGATTTGTTCCCAATGGTTACAATTTCCTTGATTAGCTAAAAAGAACCCCAACACAAATCTCCATCATGGAGTTATTAAAAATCTCATCCACTCACAAGAAAATCCTTGAGGAAGCATTGGCTTCATCCACTGTCCCCATAGATCTTGATGCGGAACAATTCCAAGCTATGGTCGGAAACATCATTACCCCAAATCTCCTTACATTCTCCGACCAATATTTTACCACTCAACCATCTCATAACTATGCACTGCATTTAGAGGTTATAGTGCAAAAAAATAAAGTCAAGCGAGTCTTGGTGGATGGAGGTGCAGGATTGAACATTTGTTCCCTCAAGCTAACTAAGAATGTGAAAATCTCATAGGATTCCATCGACAAAGGAAAAGGTATTAAGATCAGAGCATATGATGATCAAGAAAGAGTGTCCTAAGGCACAATCCAAAACCCTATTCAAGTAAGGCCAGCTATCATGGAAACCACCTAGGTATGTGTAGGATCATGCTGGGCCAAAAAGTGGCAATATGATGGGTATCTGGCTGACGACTATTTTTTTACCCAAAATTGATGAAATGAAAAGGGTTTTTAAAGGATATTCTCAGCTTTCCACCGATATAAATTATTCTTTACTTTGAATTTAATAAGTAATTATTATTCATTTTCTATTCAAATTACGACTAAAGTCCTGATTGATAGGATGATTGAAAAAACATCTTTAGCTTTCAAATGGTATCATATTTTTTGAATCCAAAGCATGCGTCACATTCTATGCTTCACATACTATAGGATTAAAAAAAGAAAAATTGAATTTCATGAAGTATTGACCAAGTTAAGGTGGTTAGACATATGATTTTTTTATATTTTTTAAAAATTTGTAATAAAAAATTCATAATTAATTATTCAAGTTTGGAAAAAAATTACAAAAATACATTGAGGCATGAGTCCTCTACTTATATCTAAAATATTATAAAAAAATATTATCATTTTATTATGGTTAGGGTGGTCAGATAGACACCTACTTCTTATTTTTCCCTGAAATTTAAGTGCCACTACATTGAAATTTCAAATTTTCACCAAATAGATTTTTTATTTTTTTAAAAACCTAGTATTTTAGAAACTACATTCAATTTTCTACAGATTCTATTGTTACATATTTTTGAAATAATATAGATAACTTATTCAATTTTTTACGTCAAGTTTCCTAACTCTGATTTTTTTGAATTTTTTGCCACTTAAGGGCCTATTTTTTCCATGATGATCCTACACATACCCACTTGTCAAGTCCTAGATCTTGACTTGCCTTATAGCATTCTCCTAGGACGTCCATGGATCCATGCAATGCAAGTAGTAGCATCAACCTTCCATCAATGTGTCAAATTCACATATGAAGGACAAGAGGTCACCATCCATGGAGATCTTGAACCATTCTCCTACTGTAAAAACCTTGAGGAAAAATACTACAAAATACCTCAAGTACCTAAAAATTATGAAGGCCCATCAACATCATACATTGATCCAGCCACTCTTGCCTCCACTTCTACGACAGAGACACCCGCCATTCCCGCCATCCCCACCATCTCTGATATCAAACTCATCATCCAAGAAAGTGGTTGTGGAAACTATATGATTCCCAAAAATGCCCTTGTAGTATGAGAGTTACCACAATCTCCTAGATCATGAGGACATCTGCAATCAAATCAAGCCTCCACTTCCCAAACATCTCCTGAATGTCCCAACTTTAGAAGTTGGGGGGATCTCAGCCGAGAAGTAATAGAGGAGGACCCATCTAATCTCCTATATCAAGATGATAGACCAACAACTAATCTACCAATGGATGATAGAAGTAAAGGTTTGCAAATGATGCTCGCAATGGGCTATGATAGAAACTAGAAACTGGGGAAAAATGACAATGGGCTTATAATACCCCTCATTCCTGAGACGCGAATGAGAAATCTTGGCCTCGAATGTTCCCCTCTGAGTATAACCATACGTGGACGAGGTCCCCCAATTAAAGTAGTCAACACTCCCCATGAACCAACACCAGCTGAACTTCGCTTACCTGTATCCACTGGCCATGCCTTAGATAATTTCACTTTTGACATAAATGATGTCTATAGTAGTAGTGATGATGAGGATCCCATAACCAACGTACCCAGGCTCTTTGAGGATACCACCCTTCTCATGATTAGAACCCTATCTTATGAGTCTGAAAACCAAAACCATGAAATCCGTGTAGTCTTCCCACAACTCATCAATTATGACCAAGGAGGACTGCGAATTTTGAACACATTCGAAAACGATGAGGCACTCTCAGAATTTATGGGACTACGAGATAATATTCTATGTGGGGATCACAAAGGAGAATTTATCATCGAGCTAGATACACATGCCTATTATGGGGAAATGATTGAATCCCTCAGTCGCAAAAGTGAGAAATTAAGAATAATATCTAAGTCCTTGAGTGAAAACCACACTGTGGCACTCTTTGACCTAAGAAAGGAAAAAATAAAGGATGCATCCAACGGTGAAAAATTCTCTAAGGCACCTGAGGATGGGGGATTCAATATTCCTTTTAGAGCTCTTCATCAGGAAAAATCAACAGTCCTAGTAGAAAAATGCAATCCAGTTAATCTAGGAACAAAGGAGACCCCGCACATCACATTCTATGTGGAGTCATTACTATCAGAGGAACAAGAGCTCCTAGCATCCTTCTTGAGAGAAAGACAAGTTAATTTTGCATGGAGCTATGCTGACATGCCAAGGCTCGATCCAGAAATTGTAGTTCATCTAGCCGTGTACCCTAAAGAAAAGCTTGTCCAAGAAAAACTTAGGAAAATGCACCCTTAGATCGCCTTACTAGTCAAAATGGAACTAGGGTAAACCCACAAAAGTGGTTTACAATTTGAGTGAGGAAGGAAAACTCACAAAACTAACCCCAAGGCAAAAAATGTGATTTTGGGGGTTTGTACAAACCTACTAGTTTGAGTGAACCCATTTGAATCTTGCCCACCAAAAAAACCAAAAAAAATGCATTAGGAAGGGTGGTTTGCTCGAAATCCTAGGGGTTCGTACGAACCCCCCTTATCCCTCATTCCCCCTTGAAACACACAAAAAGACCTAATTTTTTTCACTTCAGAGCTTGGTTTGAACATGAAAATGGCAAAGACTTCACAAACCCAATTAGAAGCAGGTATTCCTTAGAACAAGCTATCCAATGAATATAATTTTAATATGTTTTGGTTTTATTATGTATTTGTTTTTTTAGTTTTATTAAACATAGGTTTTTCACTGAAAATGAAGGTCTCTATTTTGCACATGTGGAAAAATAGTATATTATCAAAAAAAATTGAAAAATTTGAGTGCACTAGATATTGAAGTCCTTGATCCAACAAAAAAAAAATTGAATTTCAATATATACAAAAAAAAAGTTACGTTATACGGTCATTGTTGAATTGTAATTGGTTTGACTTTGAAACTTGATTAAAGAAAAAATATTCAATAAAAAACTATCTAACCAAGTGGAAGCACTAGATATCAGAGTTACAAATCTAAATTTGAAAGAATTAGAATTTTATCCTTCATGGAAAAAGAGTTATGCATTATATGATGTGCATCACCTTTTAAAAATGTTGTTTTATGAAAATAACTAGTTTTTGAGGGAGATGGAAAAAAAAGTGCAATTTGATTCCAAAATTTTTGAAAAAAATATGTTTAGAATCTATAGACAAAATGTGAAGAAACTCTAGTTTGCACTATCTTCAAATTCCTCATGGTTTAGCCGCTATAGGTTCCTGAAAGTGAAGATTTAGTTAAAAAAATTATTTTAGTATCTAGCTTGGCTAAAAATTGTAAACCATTATTGTGGGATCACCCACTAAAGAAACTATTAGACGCAGGATTCATTCGACCAATAGACTATACAGAATGGGTGTCAAACCTAGTTCCTGTCTCAAAACCTGATGGGGGCATCAAAATCTGTATAGATTTTAGGGACTTGAACAAAGGATGTCCAAAAGATGATTTCCCATTGCCCAACATTGACATGATCGTAGACATGACGACGGGACACGAAATGCTTTCCCTTATGGATGGTTTCTCAGGATACAACCAAATAATGATTTCTAAAGAAGACCAACACAAAACAGCCTTCACTTGTCCATGGGGGACTTAATATTGGAATATGATGCCATTCGGCTTGAAGAACGCAGGAGCAACATACCAAAGAGCCATGACGTTAATCCTCCATGACATGATCCATAAAACTATCAAAGATTATGTCGATGACATATTAGCCAAATCCAAAAAAAGGAAGGATCACATAGCAACCTTAAGTGCCATTTTTGACAGGCTAGAGGAATATAAGGCCCAATTAAATCCAAAGAAGTGCATCTTTGAGGTACGATCATGAAATTTTCCTAGGGTGCATAATGTCAATGAGAGGTATCAAGGTAGAACTTGCTAAGGTAAAATAAATCCTTGAGATGGAGGCAACCAAAACATTGAAACAATTAAGAGGTCTCCATGGCAGGCTTCAGTCCATTTGAAGATTCATAGCACAGCTGGCAGATAAAAAAATACATACTCTCACCTAATTCATAAGGGAGTAGCATACAAGTGGGATAAGAAGTGTGAAGAATCATTCAATAAGATCAAAGAATATCTCCTTACACCACCAGTCCTCATGCCACCGATCCCAAGAAAGCCATTAATTCTCTATGTTAGCAATAGCAGTAGCCCTCAATTCTTTTCTAGCTCAACACAACAAAAATGCGACTGAAAGGGCCATTTATTATATCAATAGAACAATGGTTGGGCATGAGTTAAATTTCATTCATTAGGAAAGCATTTCTAGCAGTAGTGTTTGCTTAACAAAAATTTAGACATTACATGCTGGCACACAAAATAAAACTCATCGCCAAGATTGATCTCCTCAAGTATTTACTATCAAAGGAAATTCTCATTGGAAGGATGGCCAAATGGAACATGATACTATTAGAGTATGAAATTGAATATGTGGAGTGGAAATAAATTAAAGACCAAGTCATTGCAGATCAGCTTGCAGAAGCACCAATCTATTCAGAGAATCCTCTCATCTCAAAGTTTCCAAATGAATCCATCTTCAATCTCAACATAGCCGACAACTGGAAACTTTACTTTGATGGCTCATACACGCAACATGGATCAGGAGCCAGTATTTTCTTCATCACCCCACATGGGGATTGCATACCTAGATCATATAAATTGGCATTCCCCTACACCAACAATATTGCAGAATACGAGGCTTTAACTATAGGTCTCAGAATAGCAATACAATGCACATCATGGCCCTCAGAGTATATAGAGACTCCCATTTGATAATAAATCAAGTGAATGGTGAATACCAAACTAAGGATGATAAACTAGTGGAGACTCTCAAAGAATCCTTCATCAAGATCACATTCGAGCAAATTCCTAGATAAAACAATAGAGTTGCAAATGCCATGGAAAAAAATTGATCCTTACTAGAAATCCCCCACAATGTCCTAAAACATGAATTCTTGGTAGAGCAGCTTCTCATGCCCACATTCAAGGTACTAGAGTCAGAATTTTTGTGCAAAATCGTTGGTCTTGGAGATCCCTGGTACCACAACATTTATACCTACCTATGAATAGGTTTTTTACCTACTGACTTACCCTCAAGCTTAAAAAGAACTTTTATTAAAAAATCCTTTAGGTTTGTCCTCCTAGGAAATACCTTATACCATAGAAGCATAGAGGGAACCTTATTACGCTGCCTTAATACCGATGAAGCCTTGACTGCTTTAACTGAGGTGCATAACAGGATTTGTAGTTCGCACTCGAGTGGAATGACCTTGGCTGAGAAGCTGCTGAGGACGGGGTATTATTGGACCGCAATGGAAAGAGAGGAACACGACTACATCAGCAGGTGTCTACAATGTCAACAACATGGGGACCTCATCCATGCTCCAACTCAAGAGCTCCATCCTATTGTTATACCATGGCCCTTCTCACAATGGGGCTCGATCTCATCAAAAAAATCACTCCCACTTCATCTAATGGCCATAAGTTCATCATAACTGCCACTAAGTACTTTACCAAGTGGGTCGAAGCCATACCAATGACCTACATAACGGGGAAGTAGATATCAAAGTTCATCCTAAACTATCTCATATTTCGATATGGTGTTCCCAAAGCTATTATCTCAGATAATGGGACACCATTCAAGAATCACGATGTTCGTAACCTTTGTGAAAAATTCAAAATTCAAAATCCAACATCTCCACCCCATATTATCCCCAAGGCAATGGCCAAGCAGAAGCCACAAATAAAACCATTTTGAAAATCCTTAAGAAAATAGTCAATGATGCGGGTCATGACTGGCATCTACAGCTAAATCCCACCCTCTGGGCCTATCGAACTAGCATCTTCACACCCACTGGGGCCACCCCATTCTCCCTAGTCTACGGATCAAAATTCATACTCCCCATTGAGATCAAGCTCCTGTCACTAAGAATTTCACTGCAAAACCTCATCACAGATGAAAAATATCAAGTATCAAGACTGAATGAGCTAGAGCTACTGGATGAGTAGCATATAGATGCTTTAAATCATTTGCAAGTCTATCAGAACAGACTCAAGAGTTGATATAACAAGAAAATCAGAAGCAAGACTTTCCAAGTTGGAGAACTGGTACTAAAGCAGAATCAGAACATCCTAAATCCAAACAGCAAAGGAAAATTTGAACCCAATTGGTTAGGACATTTGTTATCACAACAAGCTATAAGTCAGGGGCATATCAGTTATCAACACCCAAAGGGGAACCTCTGCAAGATCCCATGAATATCTCCCATCTCAAAAAAATTTATGCCTAATCTTTCAAGGTATAGAACCCAAAAAATCAAAAATAATCAAAAAATGTCCTAAAAAAATGGTTACCTTGGCGAAAACCCAGCAAACAGGCGTCTTGGTGACAACAAAAAAATCAAAAAGCAAAAAATCCAAAAATATTAGAAAAAGGCTAAAAAAAAAAATAGTAAAGAAAAAAATCATCCTCTAGTGAAAACCACTTCGGTGGCACTTTGGGCAAGTACCTTGGTAAAAAAATGGCAAACAGGTGCCTTGTGTAAATAAACACTTTCCATCCACCAAGTTCTTCATGGCTTGTTCTGCATCATCCATCTTCCAGCGTATTCCATATCTCCATCCATCACCCATCCATTTGACATCCGCATCATAGCTTGGTCCTGTGTCCATACCATGATCCTTCCTAGTACTACTCGGCCCATTCTCAAGGTCGGTTTGTCCTGACTTTATCGAAGTGGTCTATTGCATCACGCTGGGGGCATGTTCTCATCGGATCAGATTCATGTACATTCTTGAGGTCTGCAAAATAAAAAAATCCAAAAACATCAGAAAATCCAAAAAATTCAAAAACATCGAAAATCTAAAAAATCCAAAAACATCAAAAATCCAAAAAATCCAAAAACATTCAAAACATATCAAAATCCCAAAATAGGTCAAAAAGTCAAAAAGTTAGAAAATAGAGTTGTCTTGTCAAACTATGGGTATCTGAGCCTTGAATGTAGGCAAGGTTGATCTTTGATCATCCCCTGAGACACTTAGGTTAGTCCTTTAGGAGTCCATCATAATAAACTGACATTTCATCATGCATATCTTCATTTGTAAATCGGTCAAGTTGTCAGTCGAACTACGTGGTCTCTATGTGTATAACTTAGGCAAGGATAATATGTTGATCAGCCCATGAGGCCCCTAGGATAGGTCCTTAGGTTAGTCTCTTGGTCAAAATCTCAAAAAACCCCAAAACATTAGAAAATCCAAAAATCAAAACATTTATAAAATCTCAAAAAATACCAAAAATAGCCTCAACATTTCAAAACTCCAAAAACATCCAAATATTTGAAAAAATCCATCCATCTCATTTCACTTTCACCCACAATAAACATCACTCATAATAAATGATCCTCATCCTCAACCTTTGGTAAAACAGTTAGAAACAAGTCTAGTAGGTTAAAAACTGAAAAACTCAAAACGTCAAAATCTCAAAATCTAGGCTAGTAAGTAAGCAAGTTGGTCAACTCTTTGTGTCAATAGCCTATCATCCAATTGGTCCCATATCAAATCATTTGATATCATCATTTCCTAGGATGCATCCTTCCTACAATGGACATCAACATCATACATCACCATAGTTTAGTCTTGGCTAGTGGTATTGAAGAACATCAGCTTGTTTATTTACTATATATTTGTCTTTTGATTTATCTTATTATGCTCATTCCAAGGACCTCTCAATGATGTCCCCAATGAAGGGATTTAGAGAGATAGGAATGGTGCAATGATCATTATCTTTTTATCTATTGTACTTGTTGGAATTTCTTGTAATATAACTCGGCGCATACTTGCTTTATTTAGTATGTATGGAGGGTGTTATAAATATCTTTTTGTTTGGTCTGAGATGTGTGAAATACCTAAAGTGCATCCTAGTAAAGCTTTTGTATGTCAAGTGTGAACAAGGATACTCCTATCTGATTGTCGAGTCAAAGTCCATCACACTAGATACAATGTCATTCTAGTTCTTAATACCTTGATGCATTCTAGTTATCAAACATAAGATAATTGGCCCTTTGAAAATCCCAACTCCATGACATATATTCATCAACATCATCTTTTTTCTTGTTGAAATCTCTTCTTTCTTTCATTCCTTCTTGCTTTTCATGCTAACAAGGTACTATGACAGTTAATCATTTATCACTAAGAATGTATTCATTTTGCATCCATAAATCATCAGCACAACACATATCATATAGAAATATTGATCATCTCATATGCATATAATATAGATTTGTTATTCTAAGCATCTCATAATCATAACATCACATACACATTTTTATATAACCATCTCTTACGTAATTACAAAAAACATAAATAATCCATCACATCATCCACGACATAATCATATAACCACCATCGCATCACATAAATAGGTTAGGCATTTGCATCCATTTACATAAAGAATACATCATTATAAACATGCATATCATCCATCATCCATCCATATCATAATAAAACATCTCATAAATCACCACATTGCAATCATTTTACATAAACATTTCATAAATCACCCCATATCATTATAATAATCCAGTGCATAATTAAACAAAGTATAAACAGTCCATTGCATTAAGTGCATACATCCATCCATAATCATATAAAACATCTCATAAAAGCATTCATTATGCCAACACATATACATCATCATCTCCATACCATTTGGCATAACACATCATTTCATGTATAACATCACATCAAATCATTATATAACCTTGTCATAAATACATATCATACATGGAAAATCACATGCATTCATCATTGCATAGCCACATATCATGCTCACTGCATTCGCATCATCATGACCATCATAATAGAAAAAAATATCGAAAAAGAAATCATTTCATAAATCATCACATTTACATCAACATACAAAAATCATCATATAGATTGCACCATCACAAAAGCATACATAAAAAGGTACAACAAGAGAAATGTACCATCACCCATATCACATATGATATAAATCCATTATATCCATAATAATCACAAATGCATATCACATGAGGCATAATACAGATCTGTTAGTCACATAACCATCACATAATGCATACACCATCAGAAAGAAATGCATCCATATATATATCCATCACATAATACCATAACATTATTGCATCGCATATATAAATAGAACCATCCATAAATGCATAATAAATAAATGGTACACGACACATCACATCAAAATCATCATCTCATATATCATCAAGTAACTGTCATAGTACAAAATAATAATCGGATCACTATTCATGTGTGTATGTCAATGAGTACAAAAAGGACCAACGGGCTATCAAAAATGAGCCCATCTGGCACGAAAGAATAATATCTCGATAAAAAATGAGGTCTAACCCTACTATCTGCTACCCTTGCCTCTATCACCATGACCTTCTGTTGGTTTGTGTCTGGTCTACTGTGAATAATTTGGGGCCTGGGTTGGTCTAGGTATGGCCTGATGGTAAAGCAGCTGATAGTAATCTGCCTCCCAGATGGCCTCCCTATAGGAGTGAAGAGGAATTGTGTTGTGAGAGGAGGAAGCCATCATACTCTCTAGCTACTATCTGCGGCCCATCTCTGCAACTGCCTATAACTCTACGGCCTTCCTCTGTAAAACTGCCTGATCTCTCTCTACATGGGCCTAGTCCCTCTCTACTGTCAAGGCCTGCACCTGGGCCTGCAATTGTAGTATCAACCCATCCCTTGGATTCAACTGACCTGTTGGCTGTAATGGCCTAGGTTGCACATGAAGCTAGTCCTCACCCCTGGCTCATGGTGTTGTGGCAACCCAATCCTAGTGCCCGTCATGTCCACCCTCTGGCCCCTGATCTCAGTCCTGCATGTGTACATCAGCATGAGGATGATTCATCTGAACCTATGCCCGTTGGAACTGTCCTGGCTGGACCTATGCTGGCTGTCTTGCTGGAGGAATTCCACCTCCTCATCCTCAACCTACCCCTCTCCCCCTAGCTATCTGTCGAGTGGAGGGTGCACCTGGAACTATCAAACGTAGAGGCGATCAAAACCAATCTCTGTATACAAAAACATTCAAAACATATCAAAATCCCAAAATAGTTCAAAAAGTCAAAAAGTCAAAAAATAGAGTTGTCTTGTCAAACTACGGGTCTCTAAGCCTTGAATGTAGGCAAGGTTGATCTTTGATCATACCCCGAGACACTTAGGTTAGTCCTTTAGGAGTCTGTCATAATAAACTGACATTTCATCATGCATATATTCATCTGTAAATCGATCAAGTCATCAGTCGAACTACGTGGTCTCTAAGTGTATAACTTAGGCAAGGCTAATATATTGATCAGCCCTTGAGGCCCCTAGGATAGGTCCTTAGGTTAGTCTCTTGGTCAAAATCTTAGAAAACCCCAAAACATTTATAAAATCTCAAAATATACCAAAAATAGCCTCAACATTTCAAAAGTCCAAAAACATCCAAATATTTGAAAAAATCCATCCATCTCATTTCACTTTCACCCACAATAAACATCACTCATAATAAATGATCGTCATCCTCAACCTTTGGTAAAACATTTAGAAACAAGTCTAGTAGGTTAAAAACTGAAAACTCAAAACGTCAAAATCTCAAAATCTAGGTTAGTAAGTAAACAAGTTGGTCAACTCTTTATGTCAATAGCCTATCATCCAATCGGTCCCATATCAAATCATTTGATATCATCATGTCCTAGGATGCATCCTTCCTACAATGGACATCAACATCATACATCACCATAGTTTAGTCTTGGCTAGTGGTATTGAAGAACATCAGCTTGTTTATTTACTATATCTTTGTCTTTTGATTTATCTTATTATGCTCATTCCAAGGACCTCTCAATGATGTCCCCAATGAAGGGATTTAGAGAGATAGGAATGGGGCAATGATCATTATCTTTTTATCTATTGTACTTGTTGGAATTTCTTGTAATATAACTTGGCACATACCTACTTTATTTAGGTATGTATGGAGGGTGTTCTAAATATCTTGTTGACCACATAGGAAGGCTTGCCTTCCTATGTTTTGGTCTGAGATGTGTGAAATACCTAAAGTGCATCCTAGTAAAGTTTTTGAATGTCAAGTGTAAACAAGGATACTCCTATCTAATTGTCGAGTCAAAGTCCATCACACTAGATACAACGTCATTCTAGTTCTTAATACCTTGATGCATCGTATTTATGTGTGTTATCAAACATAAGATAATTGGCCCTTTGAAAATCCCAACTCCATGACATATATTCATCATCATCATCTTTTGTCTTGTTGAAATCTCTTCTTTCTTTCATTCCTTCTTGCTTTTCATGCTAACAAGGTACTATGACAGTTAATCATTTATCACTAAGAATGTATTCATTCTGCATCCATAAATCATCAGCACAATGCATATCATATAGAAATATTGATCATCTCATATGCATATAATATAGATTTTTTATTCTAAGCATCTCATAATCATAACATCACATACACATTTTCATATAACCATCTCTTACATAATTACAAAAAACATAAATAATCCATCACATCATCCACGACATAATCATATAACCACCATCGCATCACATAAATAGGTTAGGCATTTGAATCCATTTACATAAAGCTTACATCATTATAAATGTGCATATCATCCATCATCCATCCATATCATAATAAAACATCTCATAAATCACCACATTGCAATCATTTTACATAAACATTTCATAAATCACCCCATATCATTATAACAATCCAGTGCATAATTAAACAAAGTATAAACAGTCCATTGCATTAAGTGCATACATCCATCCATAATCATATAAAACATCTCATAAAAGCATTCATTATGCCAACACATATACATCATCATCTCCATACCATTTGGCATAACACATCATTTCATGTATAACATCACATCAAATCATTATATAACCTTGTCATAAATACATATCATACATGGAAAATCACATGCATTCATCATTGCATAGCCACACATCATGCTCACTGCATTTGCATCATCATCACCATCATAATAGAAAAACATATCAAAAAATAAATCATTTCATAAATCATCACATTTATATCAACATACAAAAATCATCATATAGATTGCACCATCATAAAAGCATACATAAAAAGGTAAAACAAGAGAAATGTACCATCACCCATATCACATATGATATAAATCCATTATATCCATAATAATCACAAATGCATATCACATGAGGCATAATACAGATCTGTTAGTCACATAACCATCACATAACGCATACACCATCAGAAAGAAATGCATCCATATATATATCCATCACATAATACCATAACATTATTGCATCACATATATAAATAGAACCATCCATAAATGCATAATAAATAAATGGTACACGACACATCACATCAAAATCATCATCTTATATATCATCAAGTAACTGTCATAGTACAAAATAATAATCGGATCACTATTCATGTGTGTATGTTAATGAGTACAAAAAGGCCCAACGGGCTATCAAAAATGAGCCCATATAGCACGAAAAAAATAATATCTTGATAAAAAATGAGGTGTAACCCTCCTATCTATTGCCCTTGGCTCGGTCACCATGACCCTCTGTCGGTTTGTGTATGGTCTGCTATGAATAATTTGGGGCCTGGGTTGGTCTAGGTATGGCCTGATGGTAAAGCAACTGATATTAATTTTCCTCCCAAATGGCCTCCCTGTAGGAGTGAAGAGGCATTGTGTTGTGAGAGGAGGAAGCCGTCATACTCTCTAGCTACTATCTACGGCCCATCTCTGCAACCGCCTATAACTCTATGGATTGCCTCTGTAAAACTGCCTGATCTCTCTCTGCATGGGCCTAGTTCCTCTCTACTGTCAATGCCTACACTTGGGCCTGCAATTGTAGTATCAACCCATCCCTTGGATCTGGCTGACCTATTGGCTATAATGGCCTAGGTTGCATGCGAAGCTAGTCCTCACCCCTGGCTCATGGTGGTGTGGCAACCCAATCTTAGTGCTTGTCATGTCCACCCTCTGGCCCCTGATCTCGGTCCTGCATGTGTACATCAGCATGAGGATGATCCATCTAAACCTATGCCTATTGGAACTATGCTGGCTAGACCTATGCTGGCTGTCCTGCTGGAGGAATTCCACCTCCTCCTCGTTGACCTACCCCTCTCCCCCTGGCTATCTGTCGAACAGAGGGTGCACCAAAACTATCAAATGTAGAGGTGATCAAAACCAATCTCTGTATACCTAAGTCACTCTTGGATCTATGACCCCCTGATCATACACCCATGGCTGGGCCGCCAGCTACCTAAAACTATCCACTGCCATGGAGGTAGGAATATATTGGCCCCAGGAACCCTACAATATTGTACGAGCAAAAATGGCCACATAGTCATTGTCTGGCCTATCCTATACCTCGCCGAACTAATGTTGAACTCGTCTCAGAAAATACCTCTCGATCATAGTGTGCTCTCGCCCCTGCATGAGCTGGTCCTGGTAGGCAAAGAATATTTGTTGTACATCATCGGCCCATCTGGGCCATCCAAGGTATGGGCGCCATGTAAACACTGTCATCTCATCAATAATCCTCCTCCTATGAGGGATCCCATGCTCGCTTGTGTGTGTGAAGGACACACTGCCCCTATAATGCCAAACCACTAGATCATCGGGTCCAACTGGCACTAGAACAACTCACGGCTAAAGAACGGAGATATTCTCCCACGCCCACACATGAAGGAGTGTGACACCTGCACTAAGTGCTCTGCCACCCAAATATGCATACTCATGTAAATCCCTATAAAGGGAGGTAAGAAGAACATGACCCCATGCAAAACGGACTTGCCTGTCATGAACCATCCGCTCCCAGCAAAGCCCCCAGCTAGGATTGAAGTACCGTCCTTGTCGATCCAGAGCGACAAGACTTGAAATGATGGCAACAATCACTAGATAGAATGGTGACGTAAGCAACTGGTGACGCTCTAGATCTATCCGACCCTCACAAAACATGACCTCATATGTGGCCAAGACTGCATGGCAAGCTCCCGTCTGGCATCTATATCATGAATAACTCGCCAACCATGTATCGGTAATATAAGGATGTGCCACACATCCTCCAAGGTAACAGTGGGCTTGCCAGTGGGAAGATGAAAGGATAACGTCTCACTATGCCATCTCTCGACAAGCGTAGACATCATGCCAAGGTGGGTCTGCACATGTACTACATAGGCAATGTACAATAGCCCCATCTCTCGAAGTCAGTCCTGCTCCATGTCAGTCAAATCTCACAAATAACTGAATATCTCCCGCAATCTATGCTCGCAAGAATAGAGCTCCCTTGTCACCTCCTGCATTAGGAAAGGTCACTATGTTAAAATCATCAAGAAAATTTATCCCAAGCATTCAATAAACTAGCCCAGCATTGCAAACTGTGAAGGTGTCATAGTTTGAAATTTGTAAATAGCAACATTGGCATCTTCAAATCCCAAACTACACCATAGTGGTGCACTTTGCTTAAGTGTTCCAAATCCTAATTCTAAAGTTCATCGTGGCGTCAGAGTTTGAAATCCAGCACTCCATCTCACAAAGGCATCAGAGTTTGAATTATGTTCCCAAACTCCAAACTCCACTGTAGTGGTCCAGTTTGAAATTTGAGTGGCACTATATAGCACCACTGCAAGATACCTAGTTCTAAATGCAATAAATGAACATGTAAAATGAAAAACAAAGCTCAAGTAAGGATCAGATACTGGTGCCCCAATGTCAGGAGGTCGCTGGTATGTCTGTACTTGGTGAGAGATATGCAACGAGAGTTGTCGTTGTGCCATCTCGTTAGGGTATCAAGGCTCAAAATCACAAAATTTCTAAAGGCTATGTGTGGAAATGAATTGGAAGTGGCCTCCTAAGGCCTATTTAAGCCTATTTTTTACCCTGTTTAGCCATCCAGAAGAGGTCTAGGTCCCCCAAACCTATTTTCATCCATCTGAAGGTCATTTCACACTATTTTTTGGCATTTTACCTCAATTTTTGACCTCCTGGATCCTTTTTGGACCTGTCGAGCACCTTGTCCTTTTCTCGCGAGATCACCCAAAAAATCAAAATTTTTGTCCAATCTCTCGAGGGGGTAGTATATTACCATAATTTCCTTCGTCGGGGTAGCAGTGAGGCAATTTTTTTTAAATCAGAAATTTTTTGTCTTTTGATCGAGACCGTTTATTCTTTGAACCAATGCAACGAGTGCACTTCTTCAAAGAGGGGCAAAATGTAGACATTGAAAATGTACTGATTGACATTACGCATTTGATCTTGACCACTAACACTGTTTCATCCTAAATCATCCCTCGGTCTAACCATTTAATTGAATACCTTTATTTGATTAAATTCATCAATGTTCCTCTCTTAATTAAATAAATCATTTATCTAATTAAGTCATCCTTTCTTACTAATTAAATCAATCAATTTGATATAATTATCCTTATTTAATTAAATAATCAATTTTATTTGATTAAATCTCTAAAGTCCATCCATTAAATTAAATGAATAAAAACCTTATTTAGCTTAAATCTAACTTCATCTCCTTGGTTAAATAAAATAAAAATCTTTATTTAATTAATCTTGAAATCATATTCTTCTCATATTTGATTTAAATCAATCCATAAATTTAAATCAATATGTCACACAATTTTGATCTATCATTAAATTAATTAACCTTGATTAATTTAATCTCCTCTCATGTCCCATCCTCTAGCTTTTTCAACTTGCACAAGAAAATATATTTAATTCATTTATTAAATCTCTATTTTCTCTCAAAAGGCATAATAAAGGAATATTCCTCACATTTGAATTCAAAATCCAAGTGGACTTTGTCCTTCCAACAAGGCATTTAATCCACCTAAAAGCTCCTTTTTCCTTGAGCCAAGTGGCATTCAATGCACCTTCTTTCCCTCTTACATGTCATTTCAACAATTTCAAATTTTAAATATATGCATTTATTGACACATTCTTCAAAACTTGCACATCCTCCATCCAGTCACATGTTGACAAGTGGCACCTTGCCATTTGTTGATTCTTAGTCCCACATTGTTCTCTTTTGGGCATTCTTCCAACTTGACATTCTATAAATAAGAGGCTAATCTCCTCATTTGATCATCCACTACTTGAGTAAACTTACTATACTCAAATTCATAGCAACTTTCATCCAATTTCATCCAATCTTAGCTAGGTTATGCATATTTTTATATTGGAGCACATTGGAGGTCTTCATCAAGTGGATCACTCTTCATCATCAATCATCTTCATCACATCATTGGAGTTGCGAAAGGGCCAATTTTCACATCAAATTGTCACCAACTCCCTCAAGAGATTAAGAGTTTGCTTTGTCTTAGAATAGGATTTAATATCTTAAGCTTTAAGTTTGTTGTGCTCTTCATTTCATTCCTTTTCTTTTGGATTAAAATGGATTTCTTAAGGAATCTCTATTCTAACTTGCATTTGAATTTATTAATGTGTTCATTTGTTGTGTTCTTGTAGGTATAGGATATTGGTTAACAGTAGTCATAGGGTCATCTTCTGAACATAACATGTCAACCTTTTCAGTATCACAAGCTTGCTCAGCAATGAGCAATTCTGGTCTAGAAAGACAATCTGATTTCTCATTGAAATCAACATCTACATCCACATGAAAAGACTCGTGACTAGGCTCATTCAAGTTAGCAAACAAATACTTGTCTAAATCTGCATCAAAATCTTCAAAACATGGCTCATTGGATATGCAATTCCCATGGTCATCTGCTACTTCAAACTCATCAAAATAGATTTATGAGTTTGCATCAGCATGCACAATGTCATCCTCATCATACAAAGAATCATTACCATCAAATGGTTTCTTGTCTTCATCCGCATTATCATCATCATGATCAGCTAGTTCATAACTGAAGAGAGAATCAGATTCGCATGCATCATAGCTTGCGTCTTAAAGATCATCATCAATTTTAGAGTCA
Source organism: Sequoia sempervirens (assembly GCA_007258455.2). Taxonomy (NCBI): domain Eukaryota; kingdom Viridiplantae; phylum Streptophyta; class Pinopsida; order Cupressales; family Cupressaceae; genus Sequoia; species Sequoia sempervirens. The sequence continues at coordinate 55,013,620 of VDFB02026320.1, read as the reverse complement.
ATAGGAGCAGCACATAACAACTGAGAGTTGTTCTCATGTGTACATCTTTGATATTCGGTGGTCAATAGATCTGATATTTGTTCACTGCTCAATATATCATTGCTCTAATGTATTCTTTCAACCACTTCCTCTTCTTGAATTTCACTGGAATTGGATGCATTATCAAATTGCAAACAGGGATATCCCATGGTGTCATCATCTTCAAAATCTGAAAACTCAATGGGTTGATCATAAATTAGATTTCCCCAATCATAGGAAATTGAATTGCTAACCATATTGTCAGAAGCATGGTCACAACCCGTCATAGAGAACAAGCTGTCTATTTCTTCATTTTTACTTGCTTTTGGGCTGTCATAACAACAATCCACATAATTTTTCATCTCAATATTGAGCTAGGTGTCTTCATTGAGCTTGTCATTTGCAGCCTCTTGAGGATAGACACAAACATCTACATTGTCAAGCTGAAAACCATCCATGGTTTCCTCATTGCAGATGCTTGCGTCTTGTCTTTCAAATTGAAATTCATTGCATTCTTAATCACTTGCAACTGGTAAACTGATGTTTTCAAGAGAATTCCCTAAGTCAACATATTCTTCTATCTCATGATGGAGACTTGCATCAAGACTACACTCATCACATATAGGATTGACATAGTCAATTATATCACAACATTGTTGATTGTTTATCTCTTCTTTAAAGAGTAAATCCAATTGATATTCTTCATCATTTTCTTGGCTCAGAAGACTCAAGTGCTGATTTTCATTTGGGTACATTTCTATTGTAAGTTGTTCAAATACAACTTTCTCATCACTTGATAATGCATCTTTCTCATCTTCTACTTTCTCAAGTGTGCACTTTTCTGAAGACCTCTAATCATTTGCATTCACATAATTACTTATTTCATCAATATGCTTACCCAAAAGTGAAGACAACATACTTTGCACATATTCATTCATTTATTTCTCCAAATTATCCACTACTATGTAAGCCATCTGCATACTCAGTATTTCAAATTTTTTTAACAATGCACTAGATCCTTTCTCATAGGCTTCAAAGTACATATGAATACAACTTGATGTACTAGGTCTAAAATTCTCTAGGATTAGTGACAAGGCAGCAACAAGTATATGACTGAAATAAACACTTGAATCCTCATCTTGTTTCTTGATATGCTTTAACTTCATGACAAGGTCAGAGGGGTCTCTTGCAAACTCTTCTCTATAAGCATTCACTAATTCATCCTAGCAAGGAAATGACTTCTCACCTGAAAACTTAGATACCAATCTCAAGCTCTAGCTTCAAGGGATTTGACAAAAAATCGCATCCACATATCTTGATATCCAAATGAATGTTTCTCCATAAAGTTAGAAAAAATTTTAACATGTGCATCTCCCTTACAAACATTGTGTAGACACCCAAATTTGATCACTCCCGTATGATCAAATTTACCTCTTTATTCATCCATTATGTCAATATTAATTTATTTAATTAATATTACACTTCCCACATAAGGTTCTTAAAGTATTTAATTTAACAATTAAACAATTTATCTACCTTTCTCCTCTCTAAATTAAATAAATACACCAATTTATTTAATTTAGTCATTTTAATCTTTTTGAACTAAAATCAATTTAAAATTCTTCTTTTCTCTCTCCTTGTCACATCCTCCACAATCCATCGATTAATTTAATTAATTCATAATTAAGATGTGCATCCTCTTAATCAAGGATTAATGTCACATCCTCCTACATTTGCCACTTATCTTTAATCTTCCATTAATTATCATAATCAAGTATTTACACAACCTTAATCAAAGTCATTAGCCATTTTTAGTACCACTTTTTAGTCAATCCTTCCATTTTCCTTTCTTGGCATTGACTCTCTTTCCTATGTGAATTTTGAATTCACTTTTATTCATCCTAGGTCTCTCTCCTCCCCATGTGAATTTTTAATTCACATTTTATCCTTCCAAGGCTTCTAGAATATTTGACTTGTCACCTCATCCACATGTGACCAATTCCCACCTTTTTGGAGACCCTCTCTTATCCATTAGACTCTCCTAGGAATGTGAATTTTTAATTCACATTTATTTCTCCAACCACTTTCTCTTTTCCCATGGAGATTTTTGAGGAATTCCAAAATTCTTCAAATGTCATTTTCACTCTCACTTGGGGATAAGAAGTTCTTTTTTAGGAAATATTCTCACTCCCCAAGGTACTTGGAAGGTACTTGTCCTTCCTCCACATCATGTACCTCCCTTCCACATCACCTACACATCATCCTACCTTTATCCACTTCACATTCCACATGTCAAAATGTGAGGGCTTGTGAGTCCTCAACTCACCTTAGCCCTTCATCTTGACTTTTTTGGATAAATCTCAACCATTGAATTCTCTAGAGAATTCAAGTTTCTCTATAGATACCCCCTCCTCTAAGGAATTTCTAACACTTAGCCATTTTGCAATTAAATGCTGCCATTTTGTGCACTCATCTAGCCATCAATTTCATATATTTGCATTTGCATTCAAGCACATAGTCAAGTCTTTCACTTAGTTGTATCAAGAGCCATCAAGGAGCATACAAACCAAATCAAAATCAAGGGCCAACCAAGGAATTCAGCTGCAAAAGGGAGGTATATCTATTTAGCATCATTTTACACTTTTCCTCTTTGCATTTACAAATTTCTTAGGCTAATCTTGAGGTGTTTCTTTATGTTTTTCCATTGCATTTTAGTTGCTTAGAATAGGTTAAACATTTGGTTATCACACATTATACCCATCAAATCTAGGCATCTTCTTATATACTTGAGCTGACATACTTTAAACTTTGTAATCAACCCATGACAAATCTAACTAAGTGTACAATGGGTCAAAGGAATTGAAAAATGGTGTAACAGTTTGACAAGTGGACATAGTTTGATGGTCTCTTAACCAGACTTGTTGAAATAGTTGGTGTCTTTCATCCATCTCTTTAAGCCTTCTTTCAAATATATCATTCCATTTTGGACTGAACCTAGGCTTATTAACTCTTGGGTTCTTGCACTTTGGGGTATTAGATGCTTGAATATTATTATACTTTTGACACTTCTTGACAAGACAAATCAAGGTGTTCACTAGTATAGCTACTTTATGATCCATGTATATTACAAATCAAGGCTCACTAATTGTGCATAAACATGAGCATGACCAAATGAAAGATTATTATGACAATTGTTGACATGCTAGTAACCTGGGCTTGAATCATATGACATTACAAATGGATGGAAACCCCTAAGATACAAAAATTCATTCTAACCATCTACACTAGAGAAATCTGAGCACTAGACAAAATTCTTTCAGTGGGACTGCAATTACATTCAATAGATCTAGCAAATGGAAGTGTGCAAACTTAAATCTACTATCCTTTCCCTCTATATGTGCTAAATCACTAAATAGGGAAGCAAAATTTTCTCCTAAAATGTTCAAATATGGTCTTCATACAAGAGTTTCTTGAAAACCAAAGGTGAAGAATACCTGGAAACATTGCAGCTACTGCAAATTGTTCTCAAAATATTGCAGATCTGGAACTGTATTCACATCTTCAACAAGTTCTTCTTGATAGAGTCGTCGCCTCTCTTTGTAGAGGACTGAACTTCAAACAACATGAAGTTCCTTCACATGTGAAATTCTTTCTAAGTTCCTTCCACCAGCAGAGCACCAAAAATTATGAAATCTTTCAGGTTCTACAAAAAATTCTTTCTCCAGGCTTGAAATTCTTCAATATTTGAACTAAATTTCAGAATGGAAAATAGCTGACTCTATGTAAATGATATAACTATGCTTCTTAATATCTTGCAACTAGAAATTCTGAATTATCCCCAATAGAGTCACCATTCTGTTGGTTCTCCAAATTGAACTAGACCAATTTAATCCTATAGACTAGCCACTTTCTAATGATCAGATTCAATGGGGGATTTGGCCAACTGACAAGATTCAATCAAAGATTGAAATCTTCTACACTTCTAGTCTGCAGGACCAAGGTGGGTCAACCTACACAATGCCTAAAACTTAATTCAACCATACACACTAACATTAATGTTTTATAGCAGATAATTCGCAACAAAATACACTAAGGAAAGCATTAACAAGCTCAAATCTAGCTACATTCTTGGTATATCAATACTAACTCAGCAATTGGGAAGCAGGACAACACCAAACCATAACCAACAACAGGATTAAGAATGATTTTGAAATTATAAACTATTTCTGAGATGCACTAAGCTGCAAGATAAATTAGTACCTAATTCTGGGCCATGGAGTCAAACACATAAGATGAATTCATCAACAAATGACATTCAACCAGCGGATTTAAATTGTTAATGCCTTGCATCAACTGTTAGTGTCTTACACCAATAATCCTCTCCTGTTATCAATCAAATTTTGCTTACCAAATCCAACTTACACACTTCAATCATAATCATCTACTCAAAGCATTTTAACCATTTCATTGAAATAGAACAATGAATAGACAAAACAATCTCATGAAATTGAGATGCCAAACTCAAAGATACTTGGTATTATTGAATTCAAATGACTAAAAATATACAAGTATGGAGATAGTTTGAAGACATTCATGAATGTGCAAACACTTTCATGATTTATTTGCATAAACTGGTTGTATTTGCTCATGAAATCTACATTTACATCTTATAGACACAAGATGACTTAGACTTAACAGTTTCCATCTACCCAGCCCCATACAAAACCTCATAATTCTCATCAAATGAGAAAGGAAGAGAATAAAAAGGAGAACAAAAAGCTCCAGAAGAAGCCCTAAAACTGATCTGGAGATGCCATCTAGAAACCTCTTCATCGTTGATCAATAGAATGCAAAGCACCTCTCCTCTCTTTGCAATAGACTTTTCCTCCCAATCTACCTTTGTTGTGTGTTTTTCTTCAACATAAAATATCTCCATGTGATGAAATTCCACCATTTTACTCTGCTATGTAAAATGCCTTCCTTCCCATGAAAATCCTTTTTTTTGTTCTTTGTTGCACATTATCTTTATTCACCAACTTGTTTATAAAGTGAATAAATTCACTTTATCAAATAACCCGTGCAAACTTTATCTTGCTCTTTATTTCTATTGCTACACATTATTCTTTAAATATTCAATTTAAAACATTCACTTAGGAGTGAAATACTTGCCTGCACATGCACCTCTATTTTATTTTACACCTATGTGTAAAATATTTACTTTATTAACTTGGGAAAATAGAAACTTTACCCGTGCATCCACCTGACCTTCACTGTAAATTTAAAAATATTTTTTCCCTTCATATTTTGTTTCACTTTATAGAAGTGAAAGCCCTTTATCATCGAGTGAATAAAATATTTCACCTCCCCTTTCACATTTAAAATATTCACCTACTCAAAGGCTCCAGCCAGGCCCACTTTACCCTTCTATTGATTTAATTTTCAGGCAACATTTGAATTTCTTTAAATGTTTCACTTTTGGAATTCTCACGGGCCATTAAAGAATTACCACTCCACATAATAAATATTAAACAATGTTTATTATAAATGCTACAACATTTCGTGCTTTCCATCTACCTAGGCCCACCTACCACATGGGATTATTTTACTAATCTCGCTGCCTTTTGCAGTGATGTCACCAAAATCCTACGAGGTAGTGGGGTGTGAAATTATCACCAGGCAACATTTAATATTTTGCACTTTATACCATGTGTCGTTAAAATTAAATGTGCCTCTTTACCTTGCATTGGGAAAATTATTAAAACTATACCTGTGCCTTCAAATTTTTTCCTTGGGACCCACCATATGATTTCCTCTCTCATCCATCCCACTAGATTATCAAACGAGCACTTTAAAGCGATGAGCTGGCGGGGGATGGCTACGATTTGGTTAGATCTTACCCTCATATCTTTTTCGTCAATCTCCATCTTGTTCCTCACTATTTCCCTAATCCTTCATTTCATGTGTTATGTTGCTCGAGCTCTGCAACTGGGGTTTCTCCTGTTTGGTGATGGCGTCTAGATCTCTATTTTACATTTTCCCTCTTGATATCTAATAGCACCTTCCTCCCTCATTTGGTGTGAAAGTTGCCTCATAACTGCCACTTTGTGGTGTCTTCAACCAGCAACAATAGCCCGTAGATGTGTTTGTTAGAAGTCTCTAAAGTCTTTAACACATTCATACTCTATTGATACCTTGTCATCCTCTGTTCATGCCCTATATCGGCCTCTTTCATAGTTACTTGAAAGCTTTCCATATGTTTCAATACATTCATTTGTGTACATTGGCCTTTTCTTCTCCATTGATTCCCACTCTTTGGTGCAACCTTTTGAACAAATTAATTTTGTAATCATTATGCTCTATGTTAGTGCATTCCATGAGATCACATTATTTGGGCTTCGATGAATATCCACATCCTTGCCTTAAGTCGCGTCATTGTTGCTCATGCTTCAAAGATTTACATTTTCTTGACATCTTTTGCATTTCGTTCAGTGCTTATCATGCAAAGATGACATTTCACTCCAGACTACATTTTGTTTGGAATCTTTCTCTAGGAAGCTACGCCAAGAGCTCAAGCAGAGCTTTTCTATCATTCATGTTCTAATGGAAGAAAATACCCCTGTTGACTAGTGTTCCATCTCCTGTTGCACGCCATGTAGTGGAGGTTTGAGCCTCTTTGTTCTTGTATTTGCTTGAAAGTTTCTATGGCCACATCAATAAATACATGGGTATATGCAAGATCATCATGGAAAAAACAGGTCCTTAAGTGGCGAAAAATTCAGAAAAAATCAGAGTTAGGCAACTTGACGTAAAAATTTGAATAAGTTATCTATATTAATTCAAAAATATGTAAGAATAGAATCTGTAGCAAATTGAATGTAGTTTCTAAACTACTAGGTTTATTTTAAAAAAATAATTTGGTAAAATTTGAAATTTCAATGCAATAGTACTTAAATTTTGGGAAAAATAAGAAGTAGGTGTCGTCTAACCACCTAACGACAATAAAATGATAATATTTTTTTATAATATTTTAGATATAAGTAGAGAACTCATGTCGAATGTGATGCATATTTTTTGTAATTTTTTTCCAAGTAATTAGTTAATTATGAATTTTTTATTACAACTTTTAAAAAATATTAAAACTCGTATGTCTGACCACCTTAACTTGGTCAAAACTTAATGAAATTCAATTTTTTTTCTTTTAATCCTATAGTATGTGAAGCATAGAATGTGACACATGTTTTGGGTTCATAATTCAAACAGAAAATGAATAATAATTATTTATTAAATTCAAAGTAAAGCATAATTTATATTGGTGGAAATCTAAGAATATCCTTTAAAAATCTTTTTCGTTTCATCAATTTTGGGTAAAAAAAAAAGTCGTCAGCCACTTACCCATCATATCGCCACTTTTTAGCCCATCATGATCCTGCACATACCCACATTTTGGTGCATAAGCTACGAGTTCAGGCTACCCATGTGCCATGGCATTCTAGACTAGATTCTACCTTGGTATTTTCAACATTTCATTTTGTCCATACCCTGCATCTGGTGACTCCATTCATTCAAAACATTTACTTGGAAGTTTCTAAGAGCTTTTAAAAGATTTCATTTGTGAAGGAAGCATTTGATGGCATTATTTTGTCCTCCACAAACTGCATTTACTCAAGAAATTAAAAAAAAACTTTTCATTACTACTCCCAGCACACCCTTCAATCTGCATTGTCATAGCATTTGCTTGAAAGTTACTCAGACTTCAATAGACTCCATTCACTAACCTACGCACACATTTGCTTTTATCAATTTTCGTTAAAGTTTCTATAGTACTTTCTACTATTCATTCTAGTGCATAGCATTTTCTCTATGGGTGCAGGATTTTTATGGTGAATACTAACGCCCCTCTTAAGATCATTTGATCTTCTTCTGACAATGGATAGCACCATAGAAATTTTCCAAACATTTGATATGAAGAGATTTCTTTGCAAACAATTCATCTTCTCTTAAATACCTGTTGTGAAAAGTAGTCGACATTCCACAAAGTTTAGATACTGCCAGATATGTGTGTAGAAATATTTCATATTCTTCAAATGTGTTTTGCCAATCCTTGATATACAACTTTATCAACAATTCTAGGGTAACCCATTAACCAAATCATTCACTTTACATTGCATAATTAATATGCCATTTCCCTGGTTCCTTACATGCTCTGGAGTTGCTACAATAGTCTAACAACTATTTCTTCATTTTTCATATAAAAGACATTTGTTTGAAAACATATAACCATGTATAAGTGTGTAACACTCTTTGAATTCTTTCCCTCATGGTGAGAAGCTAGTGTTGTAACTATGTCCCTTGGAAATTCAAGTGAAATATTGTATTTTCATAGTCACCATCATCCAATTGATGGAAGAATATATATCCTGAGATGTCTGGGAATTTCATCTATTTGCAAGACTCTATGTCTAGCTAGAAGTCCTAATATTGCATTCATAAGCAATGAATCAATATTTGAAATATGTGATCAATTATTACACTCACATAGTTGAATGCTATCTTCATGATTTTATCTTGTTTGATGCATTGTAAACTAGAGATCAATAGCCATTGATGATTCCCATACCTGATTTGATCATTGCAACATATACAACATCACAGTGCAAAGCATGTCGGCCTGTCGGGCCCAGGTTGTCCAACTAATTTATTTTTTATTTTCAAACAACTTTCATGCTCAAATCGATCAAACACAGCTTTTGAATGAATCTGGAGTGGAAATTTGAAATGGTTTCTCATCAAAATCTGCTTTTTGACATTTTTGCAAAAAATGCAAAACTGGCCCGGTGGGCTTTGGAATCACCTTTGAAAACTGGGCAAACGACCTCGTGGAGACATAAAAACTTGCAGGCATGTAGACATTTGGTCCAAGAATGCAATGAAACAAATAGCTCAGAAAAATGAATCACTAGGAAAAATTTATTAACTGTCAAATTTAGTTACTCGAACCTTCTGCAACAAACAATTGTTTTGAACCAATTAAAACTAATGAAATCACCTCATCGGAAAAATACCAAATCAACTCCTGGAGAGCTACCACTAGACACAGTAGTTCATTTAAGCACAATGAACTCGTGTACAAGAAGGATCAGCCTCAATCATCAATCTCCACAAAATACTGAAGGTCAAAGTTGACCTCTCTAAAAGGCTATTAGGAATGCAGGTGCAAAACTAAAGAAATTGCATTTGCTTTTGACCTGCTAAAAATATCAAATCAAGTCATGAGGCTCTGAAAACTAACATGTGAGCTCATCTTGGTATGGAGAATACAAATCAATAATCACTTTGGCATGACAATCAACCCATTACAAAATGCAAGCTCAAACGGGAGGCTCCTTTGCAAAACAGAAAGTTTGCAAACAACAGAAAAATGACAAAACCCTTTAGCTTCTCTTTGTGAAACCCTAACAAAACTCATCATAGGAATTTGAAAATTGATATGTACACTCACATAGGTCACATGAGTATATTTGCAAAGGCATTTTGCATGAAAATCATCAGCATCAAATTACGACCCTCTAAAGGAGGTCATTCAGGCAGATATATCAAGTGCACTTCTGAGAGTGCAGAGGAATTTTTTTGAAATGGGCATCTCAAATTTGGGAAATTTGAGAGTGCCAACACCACTAGGGGTCCTTGCTTGTCTTTTTCCCTTGTCAACCTTCTCCATTGGCTTCTCCAATGGTCCCTCGACATGTTCCATAAATCTTACACACAAAAGGTGCAGTAACTGCATTGACAAATCAAGAGGACAAATGTTTGTCAAATCATGCAAATTTAGTATTAATTGCATCGACATAATTTTAGAAGATCATAACATTCATCATCATTTACCATTTGAAGCTCATTTGAGCCATTTACTGAAATGTGGGTCCAGCAACATAGGTTTCTGCCATGCGAAAGCCGCCAAGATGAATGACATAGGGAACAATGTAGGGAAGAGGGAATCCCACAAACAACCACCCGATGCAACAAGGGTGGAGTCTGTGAGGTGGATGGGCACTTAATTGTGGCCATTAGGTGATGACCATGGAAGGACTGTCTCCCAGTGATGGTACCCTGCAGGAGTGAACCAACAAGGGTTTCATGAATTAACGATTTATTCATTAGGGAGAAAGTTTGTTTTAGTAGAGTGGAAAGCACAGGATTAGCGAGGTGGGCCACCTTGGCAGTCTCGACATTATTCGCGGCTCTGATGGAGTAGACTTCCACTTAATAGCCCTCAAGGGTTTTGATCCGCAAGGAGTATCATTGCTTTAACATCATTTAAATGTGAGGTCGAAGGGTTAAATGGCCATAGTTTTGCTCCACCAATTTGAATGACACTCGTATGGATGATTGTTAGCTTGGGCCCCACGTGATGCACCATGGAAATGGCATTGTTTGAAAAAATTAGGGTTTGGCTTATGGTGGTTTGGTGTTTAATAATTCATTTAACCTAAAAACCCTAGCCATTTTTATGAGTCATCAGTCAAAGCAGAAATCAAGTGCTTAAGTTGCGAACTAGGGAAGTGATTACAGTTCAATCCCCTAATGCTTCTTGTGCGCTCATAAATGCCTCCTCTTCCCTTCTTAGAATTTGAATATGGTTAGTGAAAATGGAAGGTGGGAGGGTTATATGTATAGACCATTTTTCCATTAATTAGGGTGTTAAATGTAGGTATTGTATACACCTAAAAATAGTCACATCACATAGTCTGGTAATTAATTAAATATTTTTAATATTTAATTAAATCTATGAATTCGATCTACATATAAATAAATTTAAATAATTTATTTATATTTGTTCATTATTTTATTTCTTAATTAATTAAATAAAACATTACGATCTATTTATATTAATTATCATTTAATCTTGGCTTGAATATTTTATTCAAATAAAGATTAAATATTTCTTCTCTTCTAAAAATTTCATTCATAATTAAATATTCTAAATATTTAATTAAATCCTCTAGATTCCATCACAATTAAATATTCTAAATATTTAATTAGATTCTTCTAATCCTTCCATTTACAATTAAATATTCCAAAAATATTTAATTAATTCTTCTAAAGTCACATCACAATTAAATATTTCAAAATATTTAATTAAATCTTCTATAGTCCTAAAATCTAAAATCAAACTCACATAAATGAAATTAAATAAATTTATTTATTTAATTAATTTGGGGATTATCTTCAACAACCGTGAAACAAACTTCCAAAACAGAAAAATTAAATTTCTCTGTTCCTGTGCAAGCTTGTTCCCGTGGGTTGAAGACAAGGCTCCATTCTTCTCTCCAACTTCCCAACATTCTCCATCTTCCTCTCAACCTCTCCATCTCTCACCATTCAAATCTACTAGACAATCTCACAACCATTGATCTTTGCTAGCCAGGATTTTTCCTGCAAAAAGCTATAAAAGGACTGTCGGGTCTTTGAAATGAAGAAGAAGCTTTCATACAAGAAAATTATAGCCAATTTGCAATAGCATAGCCTTCTAGTATTCACATCATTCTAGTATCATAGCATAGCATAGAATCATAGCATATCATGGCCTATTCACCTCATATCATAGCATCCACAATTCACAGCCCCTATGCATATTCGTATCAACATTTTCACTCCACCAGGATATAGGATAGAGGAGCACTTTCCTTTGCATACTCGTTCTACAGGTTGCCATTCGGAGAAGCTTTGATTACACAATTTGAGAGCAGCAGCTTCAAAGAAATCACTGGAGATAGAGGAAGATGGAACGACTCTTAAGAAGCTCTGTTTGTTTCCTTTGAACTCAATTTATTTAGCTTTCTTCAGTTTAATGTTTCATTTATGTGTTTTTGTTATTTCATTTTGATCATACATATTTAACATACACAGGTATAGTCAGGGAATGGGTAGGTGAGTAGGTGGACATGTGGAAACCCACACTGATGAGTACGTTCGGCAATGACCCAAAGGAAAAAGTTTGATGCAGGAGCGAAAACATGGGCAGACGTCAATGGTCAACCACAGAGAATGGTGAAATGGAGACAACCCACCCACAGAGACCTGTAGCCATGGACCCACAAGCGGCAAGGGATGGACAACCTCTGATGGATAGAAGTCCACAAGTCAAATCTCATAAAAGTCCAAAATTTTATGAAAGTTAAGTAGGTGATTTTGGTCATGAGGTGTTTGATAATTTTAAGGCATATGACCAACTTAGGCTCAAAAAAGGGGCACACAAAATGAGGAAAAGGAGAAAATGACCCAACAAAGTTGAAAAGGAAAAGAGGGGGTCCCCAGTCCGAATGGGGCATGTGTCCTAGAGGAACATCAAGTACAAAGAAGCACTTGGAAACCTGAGAGAGCTTGAATGGATGCCTAAAATGTTGAATAACATGAAATTTAGGCCTACTAGGACTCATTCGCCATTCTGGGCAAATCGGTCTAGATCAGGGTTTTTGCACAAGGACAACTTTTTGAAGAAAGTGTATCCGAAATTGCAAAAATCTAAAAATTAACCTAAACTAGGACTCATTCTCTAGAACTAGTGAATGAGTCCAGTTAGGGTTTTCTTGACCTTCAAAGTCTAAATCTAGTCTTTAATGTCTGCTCTTTTTGTTCCTCTTTGTTTCTAGATCTTAAACTCTAATTTCGAGGCTATAGGTGACTTTTAGTGAAGATAGAAACCTTGTAAATGAGGGGAAAATCCCAACAAATTTTCTTAATCTTGTAACCTTAATCTTCAAAGCTCCTTCATGCTCCAAGACACCTAGATCTACAATCACACAAAGAGAGAGAGAGAGAGAGAGAGAGAGAGAGAGAGAGAGAGAGAGAGAGAGAAAGAGAGAAAGTGTTGATTTTAGGGAATAGGGGTTTGCCTTGGTCAAACCCCATTTAGGTAATTAAACCAAATGATTAAAAAATGAAACAAGGACATGAAACATGAAAAATGATGCCTTGAATGATGCCTTATAAATGATGTTGTAAATCTGTAACTCAATATGAATCACCATGAAGGATGTAGATCTTGATCTTGACAATAGGCGTAGAATAATGCTTGACCTTGGATCTTCAATGCTACATCACAACACTAGCTCAATAACATGCTTGATGCTTGATATCCTTGACATGATGATGGATCTTGAATTGGTGCAACAATTGATGAAGAAATTTTCCCTTAAATGCCTTAGAAATGATCTTGTAAACTCTTGAATGCTCTTGTGAACTCAAAATTGCTATTATGAATGCTCTCACAAAAGTCTTAGCTAAAAATGAGTAAAAGAACCTTGTATTTATACTTAATTATGCAAGAATTCCTAAAATTACAACACTATAAGCCAACATCATATCTAGGAGGATAAAATATTGCCAAGAATTTGAATTAATTTTGATGTTGGTCCACATGGGACTCATTTTCCCAAGGTGGCAAATGAGTCCCATTAGGCATAATTTATGGGACCATTTTTAAAAATACTTAGAAAGATGTAAAACTAGGATCGGGACCCAAAAACCTAGGTGGGACTCATTTTCGCAAGGTAGCGAATGAGTCCTAGATCACTAAATCTGGGCCACACAACCTTAAAACACCCCAATTATGATTGGATGTTGATTTGTGTCAAGATTATCCTCGAAAAGATGCATTAAATGAGGCTTGTGAATGTAAAATAAGGCTAATTAAAGCATAAATAAGCCCAATTATTAATGAAAACCCTAGAAAGGTGTGAAAGTGTGTTACAACACTTTATAACACTCCAAATAAGGCATGATTAAGGTTAAAAAGATATTTATTAGGTTTAGTTAATTAATAAAACCTCAAAAAAGTGTGAAAGTGTGTTACAACACTTCACAACACTTTAGCAAGGTACCATTTATGTTCATTATTTCAAAAGGGCCCAAGACCTAATGTGAATGTTGCAAACACATTGCAACACTAAATCAAGTCACCATTAAGCTTAGTTAACAAGAAAAAGGGACACTTTTTCTGTTGCCACACCAAGTATCAAATCCATGATTGGAAAATGGTGCCATATTTTATTTGAAAAATTTTAATGTCATATTTCAAGGTAGTCAATAGGCTATTTTTAATAGATGCTCTTACACTGTCACAAGTATTTACAAAATTTCATAACAACCTGTCCAAGTTAGGCACTCCATTTTGGCCATATTATCATCATTGAAAGATGGTCTATGATGGATCATAAAATATATTATAAGTTAGTCAACAACTCAGCTCAAAAATATAAATCATCTCTTACATGCTCTTATGAGTGCCATAAAATTATTGTAATACACATATTGTAATGTCATATGACTCCCTTAAACATCTCTATGCCATTAGATTCTCTTACAACTTCTTACACATGTCATACATTACATTATACGTGGCATTATTATCGGCCAATTCAAAATGGGATTGCCCTTAAGTTCTATGTAGGAAACAATAAAAATTGTAATTAAATGATATGAAAATTAGCATGCAAGCCTTATGATACCTTTCCGAATAAAATCATCAACTATCACCCATCTTCAATAAATTATGAGTCAACTTGTTACACACGTGCATGGATTTTCTCTATTTCATGATATTTAAAGACATGTATTTCCATGATTAATTCATAGGAAGAATTAATAAAAAATGAACAAATACAACGAGCAATCATTATACTATAGATATTTTAATTTTAGCACTAAAAGGAAGCCATTACATCAAAGCCTACAAATAGTCCATCTACATATTTGAGAATTTTTTCTATGAACATTTTCCTAGTGTAGTAGACACAATTCAATGAGGGATTTATTGAGGAGAATTCGATCCCCACAATTTTACAATCTCTCTTAATGTATTGTTAAATACCACTAGTAGTCATTACATAATTCGAAACATTGAAAATCAATTCAAAGCATCTTATAAAATTCAATAGTCAATTAGATTGATCAAGCATGCTCTATGATGATCATGCGCATTAAGTCATTTCTAATACGGTTGAATTCAAACTTGAGGGCTCTATATTTGATCCATGGGGAATTCTACAATTTGACTAAGTGCAAGCTTGAGATTAGATTGCAAGCATTAATTTTTTGGATTAAGACAACCAAATTATATGCAACAACAACAATTATTGCTTCATTATAATTCCCTAAACTATGTTCCTTATCTCTCCTCATTCAATATTCATTTATTACATGTTTACTAATTACCAACTCCAAATTTAAATCTAGATTGAATATATAATGTTATTTATATTTATTTAATTAATTAAGATTTATATGTAAATTATTTTTTCATTATAATTTGCAAAACCAAATACCTTATCTCTCCTCATGTAACATTCATTTATTACATATTTACAAATTCTTAACTTCAAATTTAAATCAAAATTAATTGTATGATCATTGATTGCATTTATTTAATTAATCTAAATTTATATTTGTAAAAGCATTTTTATTTGTTTCTAAAAAGTAATGCAAAAACATATTCTTATCATGTCATATGTATAGTGAGTAAATTGGATAGGATGGCACGAGTAAATTGGATAGGATGGCACACTAAAATGTTAATTTTATTTGATTTATTTTTCTTTCTTTCTTCAATGCAACAAATTGGTTGCTTCATTTTCACACGTTAGTGAATGCAATGAACTGAAATCTATCTCATTTTTACATCCTTCAGCCACTGGGGACTCACACTATAGAGCATGCTACACTGCAAATTTATAAGACAAAATCATTAGAAATGAATACCAAATCCCTGTTCCCTGTTCACTCCATTTATGCAATCCGAATAAGCACTAATCATCCCAATTTCTACTACAAAATAGAAGCCTGGTCTTCTCTAACCCAAACGGAAAATCCATGTTACAATTAAAACATGAACTGATTGGATTTTAAGCAAGCTATCAACCAAACGACGGTAAAGATCAGGTATACATTATGACTTATTCTATGATATAGATGCACACAATTTGGATAGCATTAACACTATCAAAATCTTTTGAAATGCTTGTGGGCGTTGTTATCCTTAACTGCACTTGACTGGCAATCTTTAAAAGAATAGTAGGTCTGCAATGTATCCATCACCACCACGATTATCCCAACCACAAGGACGATAACCTGCCACGGCCTCGACAGGTACTACTCACGGAACTTCCCGTAAACACTCTTGATTTTTCTCTTACAATAGTTCTTGATGAGCACCTCCTTGATCTGAGATTTCAAGCCCTGTGGAGGCTCCAGAAAACCCGAAAAATAGAAAGGCTTACACATTCCATACCACATTTTCGCCACGTACTCGTCGGTTATCATCATACTCTGTTTCACAATGACCTGGCTCGTCCGCAGCAGGGTGACGTCCTTGTCGGTGTCGATGAGGAAGTCCATGAGCTCCACGTAGTTTGACACGTCTTTTAGTCTACAGGCATCGACGAACTCCAAAGAAAGAAGATTTCTCAGCAGGATTTCGGTATATGTGTCCGAAATTATCATCTAAGGAAGATACAACATGTCGGAATGCTTGTCGAATCTCACATTGCCCTGCTCTGTGAATGCTTTGGATGTAATGCCAGCCTTGTTGAGCTCCCCTGCATTGTATTTATTGAGAAAATCTCGTCAACCTCTTTTGGGAGGATGACGAAAGAAGACTCCACAGATCGCTGTCACTACGTCGCCAAATGTTATTCGATAGAATGTCGACCTGGAATTTTTTAGTTGGGTATCAATTTGAACACAGAGCCCAGCAAATGCTCCTCCTTTCTGAGCCCATCCAATTGCAAATCAAATATTTGGAACGAACACAAACGGGGAATTCCCTTCGAGCTCTCTCGACTTCGTCGAAAAGGAACAGGGGAATCTAGTTTTCCAGCTTAACAATATCGCATCTTATACCAGCAAGTCCAGGCACAACAGTCCTCCTCGGTTTCCCTATCTTCAGTATCCCAGCTACTATGAAGAATATAGGAGAGAAAAAAGGCATCGAGCATCATTATCAAGCTAAACTTGTGAGAATCAACCTCACCCACCTTCCATTCATAAAACTCCTCAAGAACCGATATCTTTTCTTGTTTTGTTATCTTTTCGACCAAGGAATTAATGATCGACTGGTTATTGGTGGTTGCCTCCCTTCAATGTTGTGAAGGAATTGGTTGGATTTCAGGGTGCTAATGGAATATTTCAGATTGTGTTAGATTGTGTTTGAGTGTTGTGTGTGGTTTGCAAGTTGTCTTTGGATAAAAGGAAGTGCGTACTTAAAAGTTTAATGGTGTTAACACAAGATCGGCCAACCTTGAGTGTTTACACTATTTGTGGATTTGCTTTGGTGTTTGTGGAATCATCATGTGAAGTGTATGTATGGATTTGGGTCTAAGTTAAAGTGCACAATGTGGTCCGCTTTCATTGCTCTCCACCGTGGGAATGCTTAGTGCCAACCTAATTTGAATTTGCACATTTGAGGTACATAGCTGACCTTGTAAATTGTTTTCAAGGTTTAGGATGGTATATATATGAGTTGAGTTGTTAGAGGATTGGTGTATTAACTGTGAATGATGTGAATTGTAATGTGAAGTGTGAAAGTGTGAAGTGTAGTGTGAGCTTTAATGACTAAGACTACTGGAAGCAGCTGATGCAAGAAGATCCTCCCCTTTGACAATCAAAGATTCACAAAACACAAAATCATAGGCAATGCTTTGCCTAATTCAACATTCAATAACATAACAATTACAAGCATACTTTAGTTTTATTAATTCAACTAAAAATTACAACCAATTGGCCTCTCATGGCCTCATCCTTCTTGGATATCCAATCTTCTTTTTCATTGTTCAAAATCCGCTTCTTCCTACTCTCTATCTCTTCCCTTATTTTGTCATGGCATCAATATTGTTTTCTAGCCATTCTATATGGCTTTATTTTCTTTCCTTCCTCCAAATCTGCTATACCAATTGCAAATACAAATCTTTCTTTTACTCAAATTGTGCTCTTCATCTTTAGCACAACCTCTTCCATTATTTATTTGTTGTTGTTTACAATTTAAAAGATTGTTATTATGGGCACATCCCCTCTCACAACTTTCTATGCACGCCTCTTCAAACAATATGCATTTAATTTAGTCCTCCTTCATCATACATAGCCTCCTTGGTTTAAGCACAACCTCCTTAGTTTTCATGCAACCCCATCCTCCTTTCTAATTCTTATGCAGCTCATTTTTGCAACTTGTTTTATCCCCTAAACTTTTACTAGCTTTTTCATCTTCTTTATGGTTTTAAATGCCCGGGTATATGCAGGATCATGATGGGCCAAAAAGTGGTGATATGATGGGTATGTGTAGGGTATGAGGCTAACGACTTTTTTTTTACCCAAAATTGATGAAATCAAAAGGGTTTTTAAAGGAGATTCTCAGCTTTGCACCAATATAAATTATGTTTTAATTTGAATTTAATAAATAATTATTATTAATTTTCCATTTGAATTACGACTAAAGTCTTGATTGATAGGTTGATTGAAAAACATCTATAGCTTTCAAATGGTATCACATCTTTTGAATTTGAAATATGTGTCACATTCTATGCTTCGTATACTATAAGATTAAAAATAGAAAAATTGAATTTCATGAAGTTTTGACCAAGTTAAGGTGGTCAGACAAATGAGTTTTTATATATTTTAAAATTTATAATAAAAAAATTCATAATTAATTATTTACTTGGAAAAAAATTACAAAAAAATATGCATCACATCGGGACATGAGTCCTCTACTTATATCTATAATCTTATAAAAAAATATTATCATTTTATTGTGGTTAGGGTGGTCAGATAGACACCTACTTCTTATTTTTTCCCTGAAATTTAAGTACTACTGCATTGAAATTTCAAATTTTCACCAAATCGATTTTTTTTAAAAAATAAACCTAGTAGTTTAGAAACTGCATTCAATTTTCTACTGATTCTATTCTTACATATTTTTGAAATATATAGATAACTTATTCAAATTTTTATGTCAAGTTGCCTAACTCTATTTTTTCTGAATTTTTTGCCACTTAAGAGCTTATTTTTTCAATGATGATCCTGCACATACCTGTCCTCTTCTTAAAACAAAAACTAAGGGGGAAATATGGCATTTTTTTTACGTTTAAATCCCTCTTCTTTACTATGTCAAATTGTCTTTTGTTTGTTTCCTCTATTCTCCACATAAGCAAAACCCTTCATTTTCTCAATATTCATTTTGCAAATTTTTATCATTTATATCATTTCCTTTTTTATTTATTGTCCATAATCCCACATTTTCATCAATATAAACATCAATCATAATATGAAAATTAACCTTTATTGCCTCTACAATCCTGCTCAAAAATTTGAAATTGATTGATTTTGCGAATTGACAATTTTGGGTGTCCACAACGAGAAATATCCAAAGTTCTCTTATTTGCACAAAAATTGGTGTGTACACTCAAGATAATGTATCCAAGTCCTCTACGGAATTAATTCACTCCAACCTTCATAAATTTTAAAAAATTCAACTTTGAGTAAACTAGCAACACACTTTTGGCATTAAAACACAAATTTCTAGCATTAATTTCTCCCAAACGGTGAAAGATATAACTTTGATTATTTTTTCACATTCAACATGGTACCTCTAAGAATGTCCCTACAAAATTACTTTACTTTATTCCTTATGAATTTTATAGAAATAATTTTCAAAACTACCCATGGAGCCTTAAAATAATGATATGGCAACAACTTGGATTTTTGCAATTTTGATCTGATTATTGGATTCTAGCTATAGAAAGATGTTGAAGACCACCAAACCAAAACAAAACTGAAAACCAAACCTAAATTGTTTGGGTGATGCAGATCGCCATACACCTGGGATGCTCCTGCATCAAACATGTCAAGTAGGAAATTTGTGAACATAGGCTCACAAAAGTGGAGTTGAGTAATCAAACTACTCTTCTAGATTGAATGCAACATACAAAAAACACCATCACTATCTAAAGTGCCAAAGTTATGTCTTCTTCCTCTTTTTCCAACACTTCTTTGGAACAAACACCATCTCCCTTTGAAATCACTACATACTCTTCATTCTCCCCCTCATGGACTCATGTTCACCAAAGCTTGACCTCCTCCACCAAATACTCTCAACTCTCCTCTTCTCCTCTGTGGGTTCAAACCCACCTTTAACCAACCACCTCCACCAAAATCCTGCAACATAATCCACAATCTCTACTAGCAAATATATAGCATCTACAATATGCTCTTTTCCTCTATCTATCTCCCCTTCTACCATCTCATTTGAAACCAAAATAAAATCATAAAACTAATTTACCTCATCTTCATTCATACCTACAACTTTTCACTCTTCTCCTTTCGCTACAATATTGAGCTTTGACATCCACTCTTCCTCAATTGCCAACAATTGTACTAATAGATCTTCATCGTCATTCGCTATGACCTCTTCACTGCTCACTTCAATCCTTTCTTCTCCTTTCTCCATACCTTCCTCATGGAATGTCTCTACTACAATTTTTTTGGTAGGGGATACATCTTCCTCTTTCCATCTTGAGCTTCTATCCTCACTCTTATTTATCACTTTCCTCTCACTCTTGTCAATATTCTTCTCCAACTTCTCTATCCTTGTCTAGATCTTTCCTACTTCTTCATGAAGCATCTATCTAATATTCTCAAACTTTTCATCCTCCACTTTCTCCCACTACTGCTCCCAAAATAGTATTTGCATAGGTCTCCTCATGACCCATCCCATCTTGTTCTATTGTAATTTCACCTCATCTCACATTCTTCACAGATTCCACCTCTCAATTTCTCAAGGCTTCTCTATCTGTAACAATCCTCTTGAACTCTCCACAACCACTTCACACACTCTTTTAGGTGTGAACTACCTCACAGTCAATGATCTATTTACACTTCCACCCACAAGTCCTACTGGATCCTCTCCATACTCAGGATTACTTGCTCTAATACCAATTGATGCAAGAAGGTCCTCCCCTATGCCAATCAAACATTAACAAAACAAAAAACCACATGCAATTCTTAGCCTAATTCAACATTCAATAAAATAACAATTACAAGCATACTTTAGTTTTATTAATTCAACTATGAATTACAACCAATTAACCTCTCATGGCCTCATCCTTCTTGGATATCCAGTCTGCTTCTTCATTGTTCAAAATCCGCTTCTTCATACTCTCCATCTCTTCCCTTATTTTCTCATGGCATCAATATTGTTTTTTGGTCATTCCATATGGCTTTTTTTTTCTTTCCTTCCTCCAAATCTGCTATCCCAATTGCAAATACAAATCTTCCTTTTATTCAAATTGAGCTCTTCATCTTTAGTGGAGCCTCTTCCATTATTTATTTAATGTTTGCAATTTAAAAAGTTGTTATTATGGGAGAAACCCCTCTCACAACTTGCTATGCACCCCTCTTCAAAAACTATGCATTTAATTTAGTCCCCCTTCTTCCTCATACATAGCCTCCTTGGTTTAAGCACAACCTCCTTAGTTTTCATGCAGCCCCATCCTCCTTTATAATTCCTATGCAACTTTATTTTTGCAGCTTGTTTTATCCCCTAAACTTCTACGAATCCTTTTCATCTTCCTTATGGTTTTAAATGCCCTATTCTTAAAACAAAAATTGAGGAAAAAATATGGCATTTCATTGTTTTTTTTCTTTTACATTTAAATTCCTCTTCATTACCATGTCAAATTTTCTTTTGTTTGTTTCCTCTATTCTCCACATAAGCAACAACCCTTCATTTTCTCAATATTCATTTTGTAAAATCTTATCCTTTATGCCTTGGCCTTTTTTTAGTTCTTGTCCATAATCCCACATTGTCATCAATATAAACATCAATCATAATATGAAAATTAACCTTTATTGCCTCTACAATCCTACTCAAAAAATTGGAATTGACTAATTTTACGAATTGGCAATTTCGAGTGTCCGCAAGCAGAAAAATATGAAGTTCTCTTATTTGCACAAAAACTAGCATGTACACTCAAGATAATGTCTCCAATTCATCTCCAAAATGACTTCATTCCAACTTTCATAAATTTTGAAAAATTAAACTTTTTGTAAACTAGCAACACACTTTCAGTAACTTAAAACACAAATTTCTAGCATTAATTTCTCCCAAATGGTGAAAGATATAATTTTGATTATTTTTTACATTCAACATGGTACCTCCAATGATGTCCCTGCAAAAGGAATTTACTTGTTTCCTTATGAACTTTCCAAAAATAATTTTTAAAACTATCAATGCAGCCTTAAAAAAGTGATTTGGCAAAAACTTGGTTTTTTAAAATATCAATCAGATTATTGGATTCCAGCTAAGAAAATGTTGAAGACCACCAAACCAAAACAAAACTAAAAACCAAACCTTTTTTTTTGTGATGCAGATCACCATATTCCCAAGATGCTCTTGCATTAGCAGTGAGCAAAAGGTGTCTACATTCTTTAGAGAGTGTGTAAATGCATTGGTGGTGTAATAGTGAAACTTTTTTGTTGCTCTGAGATGGATTTATCGTCGTAAAAATCTTTTATCCTCTTTTTTGTAATTTGGCAGTGATCCTTTTTTTTTCTTTTCGGTAGTGAGCTTATTGTATTCAGTGTTGCAACTACTTTATATTATAAGTTAATCCTCACTGTGGTTTTTCCCTTTATGGATTTTCAATGTAAATTTGGTGTTCTATGTATGGTGTTGATGTGTTGTTATTTAATTTTTATTGGAAGAATGAAGAAGGTGTCCTCCGGGTTTTTTGTCAATGATGCCAACATTGGTTGGTAACTAAGTAAACTTTGTGCCTATGCTAATCCATTATTTTGGTCTAGAAATCCTCTCAGTATAAGGGAATTCTATGTTTTTGATATGTTGCTCAGAAGTATCAATTACTGGTATAAATGAGCTTTCATCTATCTTTGTTGTTCTGGCTGCGTAATCCAAGTGATAAAAGTTTGATATTATTTTAGCCAACAAGGTTAAGAATTTTTTGTACTTTGTGTGTTCCTTATTAGGTTTGAGCCAACCTAATGTTTAGATGATACATTTTGTTCTATGCACCAAAAGGAATTTTGGATTGGGTTGACAAGTCATTATGAATTTAGTGTGCACTCAATTAGGCTGACCTAATTGCTGCTAGAAAATAAGACTGTGTATATGTGTGTGTGTGTGTGTGTGTGTGTGTGTGTGTGTGTGTGTGTGTGTGTGTGTGTGTGTGATGGAAAAAATATATAGGTGTGTGAGTGTGTGAAAATACAGAATGTGTATGTGAGTGATGCAACAAATGAAATAGCATGAAGTGATTGATGATGATTGTATATCTTCAACTAGAGTCAAATTTTGGTGTTATCAGAGCTTAACCAAAACTTTTTTTGCACTTTGTAGCTGCACTCCTCCAGTTCATTTTTGGCAGTGAGCCACACCTTTTTGTATCTTGGCTATAAGCCATATTTTTTATTTAGGTAGTGAGCCTTTCAAGGATAGTGAGTCATGGCAGTGAGCCCTGCAATATCTTATGACCGGTTATAATATATTGTGAGCTAATCCTCACCATGGTTTTTCCCACTTTGGGTTTTCCACATAAAAATCCTTGTGTTAATGTGTTATGATCTCTTTTGTGTTTTGGTTCACTATTGCAGTTAGATGTGGATTGTTAATTAGATGGTTATCAATTAATTATGTTAGCAGAATACTAATTCACACCCCGCTCTTTGTATTTGGTGTGTTCAACAATTGGTATTAGAGCATGGTTCCTTTGAAAAAGTCTTACAGCTTGAGGAAGGTCACAAAATTTGAATACATGGCTAACAAAAGCTATCTTGCTTCTCTCGAAGAAAACTTTGTACCTGAGGAAATTAATATTTCTCTTAAAGAATTGGATTAAAGAAAAGATGAGAAGGAAACTCTGAAAGGAAATTTGAAGGAAGCAAATGAATGTATGAAGAAGCTAAGAGAGTGAACCATCAATTTTAGGGTGTGTCTATGTACTTCTCTTGCACTCTTAGGGATTTTCACCTAAAAGGAGAGAGATAGACCCCAAAAATTGTGGTAGTTCACTCAAAATAAGGAATGCATGATGTAATTATGACTAAATGTAATGATCTAGATGCAAAAAACTAGTAAAATCTATTGATTATTAAGCGAAAACTATTGAAATGCAACTTGTTCGAAAACACATTATGTAATGCGAAAACACCTAGAAATGAAAGTAAACTACAACAGAAATCAATGGAACTAAAGAAGTGCACTTCTAAACTTGTTGGAGACTTGAAAAGATTTTTGAAATGCTACTAATCCTAACTTTTAGGCTCGGTCGGACTCATTTGCCATTTTGGGTGAATTAGTCCCAAATATGGGAAACTGTTCGAGAACCCGTTTCGGACAAATGGGTATCCAAAAATGCAAAAAACCAAAATCATGCCTGGAAGTGGGACTCATTCGTCACCCATGGTGAATGATTCCACTTTTGAATTTTTGAAGATTCGAAGGTGGAAACAAGAGCCTTCAGTCTGCACTTTCTGCTTCTTTAGATGTTTGGTTCTTAAACTGTCAAATTTGGGCCTAAAAGTAACTTTTTTTTGATATTTTTCCTTTTCCAATGAAGAGATGACTAGAACAACTTTACAACTTGATCTTCAATGAATTCCAAGCCTACAAGATTCCTAAATTTGCAAACACACAAGGAGAGAAGGAAAGATGTTGGATGTTAAGGCATTGGGGTTTTCCTTGGTAAAACCCCTTTGTAGGTAATTAAACCAAAATGAAGAAAGAATGTAATGAATCATGCAATAATGGAGTTAATACCTTTCCATGAAGAATTTTCCCTTGAATGTCTTAGGAAACTATCTTGATGACTTGCAATGGTGAAACCCTTAACTTGCTTGACTTGAAGGAGAAGATAGATGATGAATGAATGATAAGAGATGTGTGAATGAGTTATGAGATATGAATTAGGGTTTAGATGCTTAATTTTATAGGCAATTCACCTTATTAGCCCATAAATTGGATCCCTAAGGCTGACATGAAGAAAAATTAAACTTAAAACTTATTTTTTCTTGCTCAAAAGCCAAAAATGGCCCAAATGCGAGTCATTCACCATCTTGGGTGAATTAGTCCCACCTGGTAGGGGCTCATTCACCACAAATGGTGAATTAGTCCCAGAGGGGTCCATTTGCTAGTTGGGTTGTTGGGGAATGAGGAATTCTAGTTTATATGTTGATTTTATCAAGTATTTGATCAAATTATGCCTTAGGATGCACAATATGGGGTCATAGGGGCTTATTAATGATGATGTGAAGGTCAATTAGGGCTTGGGACATAGAATTCAATGTGAAAGTGTGATTAAATACACTTTACAACACTAAAATGAGGTCCACTTAGCCTAGAAAGCAACAACATCCAATGTGAATGTATAAGACACATTGCAACACTAGACTATCATTAGGTCTAGTTTACAAGCCTTCTAGATTGATGTGAAAATATATTTTACATTGCTGAATTAAGGGAAAATGGGTTCATTAAGTCTAGAGAGGTGTGAAAGTTTTTAACAACACTTTACAACACCTTTACAAGACATTGTTAGATGCATTTGAAAGGGTCCAAGACCTAGTGTGGATGTGAAAAACACCTTGCAACACTAAATCAAGGCCTCATTAAGTCTAATTTATCATCAATTATTCACCAAATCAAGCAAGTTTCCTTTTTTCTATGGTACATTTAACCCCCACTTTAGTGAGAGGATGAACTTGCTTCAAACTCACACTAAAGTAGACATTCAAGAGAGATCCAAGTGTCCAAATGTAGATGAAAAAGAATAACAAAGATCAAGAAGGCAGTCAAGCCCCCATGATCCAAGATCCTAAGTGAATTCATCAAGATACATAATCATGCAATGGAAGGAACTAAAGGAAAGAAGAACGGGGTGGAAAAATGCGCTCACTCTGGGGCCACAGAACATCAGGTCGTCTGTGGGGTGAGATATCCCAAATAAGTGGTTTAGTGAGAAATTCATGCCAATGTGTTGGCTTCCCATCATACTAACCATACCAAAGTTATGCTCCTAATAACATTGATAAGGAACCACAATGTAATGCTTTTTGTAAATGTTTTTGAATATGTAAAGATTTTTTTTTGAAGGGGATTTTTCTTTGTTCATTTAAGGTCTTCTTCTTAGGGAGAATTGTGTTTAATGTCTCCAAGAGAGGAAAATTCAAGGTGTCAGATTATTATCCATGGGATGCCTCATTCGCATCAGGCCACTTCAATTGATCGTACACTCTTGGAAGGAATCAACCCCAATGAAACCAACAAGAAGAGGACACATCACAAGAAAAAGGAAAATAACACCATGAAATTTGCACAAATATGTTGCCTATGTATGCCCCCACTTTCAAGCAGTTGCTAATACCATTATTGTGAGCAATTTCTTTAAATTAGAAGAGAGTATGAGAGCTTATTCGAAAAGCCCCATGCCAAGTCATATGTTTTCGATAAGTTGCATCATAAAGAAAGGGAGTATGTCACATGCGAGTTAATTTTAAGACATTTCATCCACATCCCAAGCTTTCTCTTATACGTTCATGAAAGGTTAACAACTAGTCAAACAAGACAATGACAAGTGACATACGTGGATAAGGATTTCTAACCCTTTTCCCCCACTTAGTGCAGGACAAGGGTGCACCTAGAATGGATGATGGTATGCTTCCCCTTGAGATGGATGCAAAACATTTAATAGTGAGTATGCTATTATCCTAAAACTATGCATGTTTTCCATTCATCGCAAGGGGTAACATACAATCATCTATTCCAAGCTCACCCTTGTCCTACACTAAGTGGGGGTAAAGGGTTAGAAAGCCTTATCCATGTATGTCACTTTTCGTTCTCTCTTTTGACTAATTGTTACCCTTTCATGAACGTATAAGATCAAGCTTGGGATGTGGATGACATGTCTTAAGATTGAATCACATGCGACATATTCCCTTTCTTCATGATGTAGCTTATCGAAAACATATGACTTGGCATAGTGATTTTTGAATAAGCTCTCATACCCTCTTCTAATTTAAAGCAATTGCTACAATATTGGTGTAGCAACCGCTTTAAAGTGGGGGCATACATAGACAACATATTTATGCAAATTCCATCATGAGATTTTTCTTTTTCTTGTGATGTGTCCTCTTCTTGGTGGTGTCATTTGGTTTGATACCTTCCAAGAGTGTACGATCAACTCAAGTGGCCTAATGCGAATGAGGCATCCCATGGATAACGATCTAAAACCCTGAATTTTCCTCTCTTGGAGACATTAGGTACAATGCTCCCTAAGAAGAAGACCTTACATGAACAAAGAGAAATCCCCTTTAACATGTTAGAACTGTGAAAATTTGAAATTTCACAATCAATTACATTCATGAGTTTCCAAAATAAGTCCTCATCATAAGCATAAAATTCCTTCCTCATAACATTTTTCCCATATTCAGCCATGTGATCCTATGAGTCCATCTAGGTTTGAATATTTCATATTATAATTCCTATCAGCATGAAGAAATCAAGGTTTCCCTGATCCATATTGCATTTTCTGCTAATATACATTTGTTGCAGATTATCTGCAGGACCTCACGACTGTCACACTGATTGGAATTCATCTGCAGGTGTCTTTCGGTAGGACACTAGTCATTGTCTCAGTGATAGAGGAAGTTTCATATCGGAAAGAATGATATCACCAGGGTGAGGTCTCACTGAATGGGTCGTGTCTCACCAACCAGTGCACGAGAAAGAACACATCAGTAGGAGATTCATCGTCAGAGTGAAGTCATAGAAAATTCTTTGTGTCTCACCGACTAGCGTGGAATGACCAAGCACTTCGGCAAAACAAAGGGTATTCGGAACGAGGTCTCAGCGAGTACCTCCGGTCTCACCAACATGTGTGGGGGAATCCTATCAAAGGTTTTCGAGGTAAGGTTATACAGTCTTGCTGACTTGTTTTGTCATGCCAACATTTTGTTGCATCGGTGTGAATGATATTGTCACAGCGACCCATATGTCACACTGATGAGGATATGCATATCAGTAAGACTAAAGTGCATCGGAGTAAAGTCTTACCGTAGGTGTTTGGTCTTGCTGACACAGTGAAGGGATTATATCAAAGAATTGTCGGGAGGAATTCATGTAGTCCTACCGACCTATAAGTCACGCTGATAGAATACTTCGGGGAGAGTCTCACTGAATAGAGTAATCTGGAGGAACGCGTTTAGTGAGGCATTTGGCATTGGTATGAGTCTTTTCAAAGATTCATAGTCTTGCCAATGAAATTTATTTCATCGATAAGATCAATTTCATCGGTGAGAAACTTGGGGGTCATGCCAAGATATGGTTTCATTTGCGAAAAGGTGGTTATGTTTCAGCGACCCAAAAATTACCACAGGGTGCATCTCGGTGAGACATAGGTGATCTATGGAACCTCCCCCTGACTATGAATTGTCTCAGCGACACACAAGATGGAGGGAAAAATTTTGGTATGATGAAGTATCATCTGTGGGATGTCTCCCTAACAACAGAGGTCACAGCAAAACACAAAGGATGCAGGATGACTGTCAATGAGACATTGGCCTTCGGTGTGACTACGAGATGTTTCAGCAAATGTCTCAGAGATTGTTAATTGAAGTTCAAATACAGTTTCCTGCCGACATGGAATGTGAAGTGATGTGTCTTTTAAGATGCAAATGTATAAATGTTCATTTACGATTGTAAATGAACATATAATTAGATTAGGAGATATATAGTAGAGAGGTTAGAAATGGATTCAATAGAATAAGATTTTTAGAACAGAGACTATGATGTATGATTTCAAAATGGAGATATCAATGAAAATCAGTTGATGTGGTTGCTTATTTCTGGTGTCAATTGTCTATTTTTCTTATCGAAAGTATTACTAAGTTGTCTCCAAGATTGATGCTTTCTAGTTGTTTAAATTGGTATAACAAGTTTATATTCAATTTATCAGTGCACATTTGTTGTATATGTGTGGTTAATTGGTTGGTTCTTTCAAGAAAAGATTAAATCCTTTTGGTTGATCATAGTAATTAGGAAAATTCATCTGGATTATTAAGAAGAGCTTAGCAATCACAGTCTTGCATGTTTAGACAAGTTATAAACAAAACATATGCCAACAATTTGAATGTTTTCCAGAAAGAGGTTGGTCATTGCTATTTCATTTGACTCCACACACCCAATAAGGCACTAGTCTCTACATTTCACCATTTAGTTTCATTCATAAATTTTACATCTGTTAACTGAGCATACTAGGTTTTAGTTTTAATATTGTATACAATTTATACCAAATTTAGTTTCATTTGTCCACTCCCATTTTCCGTTGTGGGAAAAATATTTCAAGAGAGATTAGCACATAAAATCTGCTTCATTCATATAGGTACACCCGCCTAGGTCTAGCAACACCTGAAGAGTAGAAGGTCTAAATATTTTGACCTTGTCTGTTACCCTAAAACGTTGTGAAAGCTTGGCAACCTTTTGTGGTTCAAACCTAGGTTTTTGAGAGCTAAAAAATTGGCGACTCTACTGGGGAGTCAACTCAGAATCAGGGCCTTAATCATAGAGTTAGAAACTTTAAATAGACTCCACTGGGAATAACAAGTAACAATCTTTTCTCACTTTCAAGAAAGTGAGTGGCGACTCTGATAAAAACATTGCAACATGAATGGAAGAAGATCTCAATACAGGGGAGGTCATACTGGAGCCCTTGCTAGCAATAGTAAGTGGACACACAAAGATGATAGGGTTAATAAGGGTAAAAGGATAAATGAGGACATGTGCATGACGAACAAAAAAAAATCATCAATACCACATGGTGAAACATATGACCATTTTGATACATGGAGAGATAATTCAAGTGCAGAACCTTGTACCCCAAAAGATCAAAGAAATCATTTTTATGATCCTCAGAAATAGGTAGAGTGGCATGCTAAATTTGAAGTTGAATGACTCATAATTCAGCATGAATATGACCAAAAAATGGAGGGTAACCAAAATGAGTCCAATGATCATGAGACTCCTCAAGAAGATTATGAATCTTTAACTTATGAAGAAGTAAAGGCACGGTTTAAATCTCAAAGAAAGGAAAGAGAAGAACAGGAGAAAGCCTAGATGATACAAGCAATGAGAGAATTCAAATTACAAAAAGCTCATAACATTACTCAGGCAGTTGGTTGCTCCCTAAAGTATGTACCACCTCATAAGTAGGGTAATCATGGTGCAGGGCCTTCTAATCCACTAGGGGTCCCTCACCATCAAGTAGGAAATCAATATAGACAGCAAAATCACCCACCTCATATTCCCACACAATATACAAATATACAGCCACCTCATGGTTAGCATCATGTGCCACATCATAACACACAATACAATAACCCGATCTACCAATATCAGTACCCACCTAACCCTCCCCCACATCAGTATACAACAATGATCAGACAATTTGATTTGGCAGGGTTTCAATTATACCCTTATCCTATGGATGGCAGCTGGAGAAATTTGGTGCCTAAGTTTACAGGGAGTAGTGCAATTACTATTGAGGATCATTTAAGGAGTTTCAATGCCTTCATTCAATATTTGGATGTACCTTATGAAGATTTACATATGAGGCTATTCATTATGTCGCTTATTGAAGAAGCTAGGGATTGGTTCAACAGCCTAACAACAACCTCTATTGATTCTCTCCAAATATTTTAGGACCGATTCCTCGAGCTATATAGGAATCTAAGTGCACCAGATGCTGCTCTTCATGAATTGATGTGAATTCAGAAAGTCAGAATGATTCAATTTTTGATTTTAACTGGAAATTCAATAAACTGCAGAATAGAATACCTCTTGGATCAAAGTTGCCAGACTCTGTAGCATTGAGTGTTTACCTGAATGCCTTTGATCCTAAAATAGGATATGAACTGAGAAATAGGTTCCCAAGAGATTTGGATGAAGCTCAAAATATAGCATTAACAATTGAAAACAACAGGAAGGCTACTGGGATAATCAATAAAAGAGACAACCCTAGGGCTCCTCAACAAACCAATAATTATCACTACAAATAGAACACTTACAGAAATGAAAACCCTAGGTTACATGACATGCCCTATAACACAAACTAGAAAGATGTGAAACCTATAACAAAAAGGCCTAGAAACAAAGAGACTTCTGATCCGTTAAGGAAGAAAGGAACCTATATGGTGAATAACAATTGTTTTTGTGAAGTTTGTGTGAACCCTTAATTCGAAGTGCCTACAAAAAACACAACAAACAATGTTAGAGAGTTATTTTGTAAGCATGAACAAGGATTCCCCATGAAATCCATTCACAAAGCTAAAAATAGGAAATAGAAC
Source organism: Sequoia sempervirens (assembly GCA_007258455.2). NCBI lineage: Eukaryota > Viridiplantae > Streptophyta > Pinopsida > Cupressales > Cupressaceae > Sequoia > Sequoia sempervirens. The sequence goes on along the minus strand of VDFB02026320.1, from coordinate 54,982,207 downwards.
AAAGAAAACAATGAAAAACATAATGGAAATATGAAATCCTAATTTAGCATGCAAACACTTGATCCCATGGGGGAGTTGGTGCAAATAGGTGTGTGGAGATTTTCCCTTTCCCAACTCCTTTTATGAAAATGTTGATTGAAGATGATTGATCCACTTGATAAGTCCCTCAATGAGCTCCAAAATCTACAATAAACTAGTTAAGAAGATGGATGGAATTTGAGAGATATTTGTGCATAATAACTTTGCATAATTGTGGATGATCAAATGCATGGTGAAGCATTCTATTTATAGAATGTTGAAATGGAAACAAAGCCAAAATAGAGCAATGTGGGACAAAGATTTGGCCAATGGAAAAATGCCACTTGTCCAAATGTGATTGGATGAGGAATGAGCAAGTTTTGACAAATGTGCCAATAAATGCATTTTTTGAATTTGAATTTTGAGAAAAGACATGTAAGAGGGGGAAAGAAAATTGCATTAAATGCCCCTTGGCTCAAGGCAAGGATATGTAAGAAGAAGTAAATGCCTTGTTGGAAGGACTTGTAAGAGAGAGTAAATGACATGTTGGAAGGACATGTCATTCAAATTTTGAATTTGAAATAGAAGAATATTCCTCCAAAAGATGCTTTGTTGAGGGAAAATGAAGATTTAATAAATCAATAAATTGATTTATTTGTGCAAGTGGGAAAAGCTAGAGGATTTTGAAGATTAGATTAGATTTAATCAAGATTTGATCAATTAGGAAGTTTGACTTATTTTGACTTAGATTTTTGGATTAATTTAAATCAAACAAGAGAGGAAATGATTTAATGAGTTTAATTAAATAAGCATGTTTTGATTATTTAATTAAAAGAGATAGAGAATGATTTAAGAGACTTAATTAAACACATGATTTGTTTAATTAAGAGAAGAGAACAAATGAATTTAATCAAATAAAGATATTCAATTAAATGGTTAGGTCGGGGAATGATTTAGGATGAAATTATGTCGGTAGTCAGACTTAGATGTGCAATGTCAACTTGTACATTTTGCGTGTCTACATTTTTCCCCTCTTTGAAGCAATGTACTTGTTGCATTGATTCAAAGAATGATCTTGTCATGATCAAAATCAAAAAAAATTTGATTTTTCGGATGCCCCACTATTGCCCCAGTGAGAAGAATTGCACTGGTATATTGCCCCCTCGAGATGTTGAATGGGAATGCCAATTGCCAATCAAAATCGTGATAAAATGTGAGGAGTGGTTGATGTAGATGAATGGACATTCATTAGCTGTGGGTAGCTTCATGTACCAACTGGGATAGAAATGTTAGTAAAGATAGAAGAATGTGATAGAAGAATGAAAGAATGAGATGATTATGCAAATGATGATGACTACTTTCCGTGGAGTTGGGATTTTCAAAGGGAGAATTTCCTTATGTTTGATAATACATGCAGTATGATGCATCAAGGTATCAAGAAGCAGGATGGCGTTGTACCTAGTGTGATGGACTTTGACTCGAACAAATCAGATAGGAGTATTCTTGTTCACACCTGACATACGGAACCCTGTCCAGAAAATAGTTCAAATATTTCAAATATCTTAGACCAAAACATAGGAAGGCGAGCCTTTCTATGTGGTCAACAAGAAACTTAAAACACCCTCGCTACAGACTAAACAAAAGCACACATGACCAAGTTTATATTACAAAGATATCCAACAAGCACAGTAGACAAAAGATAATGATCGTTGCCCCATTCCTATCTCTCTAAATCCTTCGTTCGGACATCATCGAGAGGTCCTCGGAATGAGCACAATGAGATAAATCAAACAAGATAAAGTGAGTGAGCAAACAAACTAATGTTCTTCATACCGTTAGCCGAGAGAAATGATGTTTCGAAAGATGGGAGCCGAAACTTATTGCCAAAAGATAATGTCCATTGTCGGATCGGATCCTAGGACATGTTAATGACACGTCGTTTCATTTACCCAAAGTGGTTGGTTTGATAAAAGTGCCCATTGTCAGAACGGATCCTAGGACATGCTTTTATCAAACGATGATGAAATTGATTTATGATTTATATGCCATTGATAAGAAAAGAGTTGACCAACTTGCTTGCTGACTGACTTATACTTGAGATTTTGATAGTTTAGGTTTTCACATTTGACTGCTAGACTTGTTTCCGACTGTTTTACCAAAGGTTGAGGGTGATGACGATTTATTATGGATGATTGATTATCGCGAGTGTAAGCGAGATGAGGTGGATGGATTTTTTTTTAAAAAAAAATTCAAATATTTGGATGTTTTTGGAGTTTTGCAATGTTTTGAGGCTGTTTTTGGTATTTTTTCAAATGTTTTCAAATGTTTTGAGATTTTCTGAGATTTTGACCAAGAGACTAACCTAAAGACCTATCCTAGGGGCCTCGGGGGCTAATCAACAGATTAGCCTTGCCTACGTTATACATGCAGAGACCATGTAGTTTGACTAACAACTTGACTGATTTACAAATGAAGATATACATGATGAAATGTCAGTTTTATTATGATAGACTTCTATAGGACTGACCTAAATGTCTCGGGGGATAATCAAAGATCAACCTTGCCTACGTTCAAGCTTAGAGACAACGTAGTTCATCAAGACGACTCTGTTTTTGACTTTTTGAATGAATTTTTGACCTATTTTTTGATTTTGATATGTTTTGAATGTTTTTTGGATTTTCTGATTTTCTGATGTTTTTTGGATTTTTTGATTTTCTAAACTTTAAGATCATACACGAATCTGATCCGATGAGAACGTACCCCCAGCGTGAGGTGATAGACTACTCCAATATAGGCAAGACAAACTGACCTTTTAAGTGGGTCGAGTAGCTCTAGGAGGAATCATGACACAAACGCAAGACCAAGCTATGGTGCAGATGCGGATGGAAGGGTGAAATGCAATGATATGCAATGGGTGAGTGAATGATGCAAAGCAAGTCATGGAGACCAAGATGGATGGAGAGTGCTTATTTACACAAGGTGCCTATTTGCCAGGTTTTCACCAAGGTACTTGCCCAAAGTGCCACCGAAGTGGTTTTCACTAGAGGACGATTTTTTTCTCTTTACTGTTTTCTTGATTTATTTATTTTTTGTTGTCACCAAGATGCTTGTTTTCCAGGTTTTCGCCAAAGTAACCATTTTTTTAGGACTTTTTATGACTTTTTTGAATTTTTTGGTTCTATACCTTGAAGGATTTAGGCATAAATTTTTTTGAGATGGGAGCGATTCATTGGCTTTTGTAGGGGTTCCCCTTTGGGTGTTGATAACTGATATGCCCCTGATTTGTAGCTTGTTGTGATGACAAAGGGTCTCAGCCAGTTGGGTTCAAACTTGCCCTTGCCATTTCAGTTCAAGAAATTCTTCTGATTCTCTTTTAGCACCAATTCTCTGACCTAGAAAGTTTTGCTTCTGATTTTCTTATTGTAGCTTCTTTTCAGTCTATTCTGATACACTTGCAGATGGTTTAAAGCATTCAGACGTCGCTCGTCCAATAGTTCCAGCTCGTTCAATCTTGAAACTTGATACTCCTCATCTGTGATGAGGTTTTGCAATGATACTCTGAGGGATGGTAGCTCGATCTCAATGGGCAAGATGGCCTCTGATCTGTAGACCAAGGAAAATGGTGTGGCACCAGTGGGTGTGCGGATGCTGGTTTGGTAAGCCCAAAGGGCAGGATTAAGCCGCAAATGCCAGTCACGACCTACGTCATTGACTGTTTTCTTAAGGATTTTGAGGATGGTTTTATTTGTAGCTTCTGCTTGGCCATTGCCTCGGGGATAGTATGGGGTGGAAAAGTGATGTTGGATTTTGAATTTATCACATAGGTCACGGACTTCCTAATTTTTGAATGGTGTCCCATTATCTAAGATAATGGCTTGTGGAACACCATAGCAGCATATGAGATAGTTTAGGATGAACTTTGAGATCTGCTTTCCTGTTATGTAGGTCATAGGTATGGCTTCAACCCACTTGGTGAAGTACTCAGTTGTAGTTATAATGAATTTTTGGCCGTTGGATGAGGTGGGTGTGATTTTCCCAATGAGATCGAGTCCCCACTGTGAAAAGGGCCATGGTGTGATGATTGGATGAAGCTCTTGAGCTGGAGCATGGATGAGGTCCCTGTGTTGCTGACATTGTAGACACTTCTTGACGTATTCATGTGCCTCTCTGTCCATGGTAGGCCAGTAATACCCACTCAACAATTTCTTAGCCAAGGTCATGCCACTCAAATGAGAACCATAGATGCCATTGTGTACCTCAGTTAGAGCATCCGAAGCCTCCTCGAGGTTAAGACATCTTAGTAAGGTTCCTTCTATGCTTCTGCGATATAGGGTTTCTCCTAAAATGACAAAATGAGATGCTTTCTTGATAAAGGTTTGTCTAAGGCTTGAACGCAAATTAGCGGGAATGATACCTATCCTAAGGTATGTGTAAATGTCTTGGTACCACTGATCGTTTGGACCAATGATTTTGCCCAAAAAATTCTGACTCTGGTACCTTGAATGCTGGTATGAGAAGCTACTCTACTAAGAAGTCGTATTTCAGAACATTTCGAGGGATCTCTAAGAGTGATCCAATAGTTGTCATTGTGTCTGCTGCTCTGTTGTTGGTTCTTGGTACTTGCTTAAATGTGATGTCAACAAAAGATTCCTTGAGATTTTCCACCAGCCTTTTGTATGGAGTTAGCTTATCATCCTTTGTTTGGTACTCATTGTTCACTTGATTTATGATAAGCTATGAATCTCCATATACCTTCAATGTCATAATGTTCCACTGTATTGCTATCCTGAGACCTATAGTTAAAGCCTCGTATTCCGCAATGTTGTTGGTACAAGGGAATGCTAGTTTGTATGATCTTGGTATACAATCCCCTTGTGGAGTGATGAAGAAGATACCAGCTCCTGACCCATGTTGTGTGTAGGATCCATCACAGTATAGTTTCCAATGAGTAGCTATGTCAATGTTGAAAATGGATTCATCTGGAAATTTTGAAACAAGTGGGTTCTCCGCATAGATAGGTGCATCTGCCAGTTGGTCTGCAATGACATGTCCATTGATTGCCTTGTGCTCCACATACTCAATGTCATATTCTGATAATATCATTACCCACTTATCCATTCTTCCCGTAAGCATTTCCTTTGAAAGAAGATACTTTAGGGGATTAATTTTAGCTATGACTTTGATCTTGTGTACCAACATGTAGTGTCTAAATTTTTGGGATGCAAACACCACTGCTAGGAAAGCTTTTTCAATGAATGTATAATTTAACTCATGGCCCACCATTGTACAGCTGATGTAGTAGATGGATCTTTTTGTTCAATTTTCATCATGTTGTGCTAGGAGAGCACCAAGGGCTGCTATAGTTGCTGAGATATAAAGGATCAATGGTTTGTTCTAAATTGGAGGCCTTAGTACTGGAGGTGTTAACAGATATTCCTTGATTTTGTTGAAGGCTTGTTCGCATTTGTCATCCCATTTGTACGTTACCCCCTTGTGGAGTAAGTGAGAGTAAGGGATTTGTTTGTATGCTAATTGTGCTATGAACCTGCGAATTGACTGAAGCCTACCTTGGATACCTCTCAGTTGTTTCAATGTCCTAGGAGCTTCCATTTCAAGTATTGCTTTCACCTTTTCTGGATCAATCTCAATGCCTCTCATTAACACTATGTAGCCCAACAACTTTCCTAATTGTACGCGAAAGACACACTTCTTGGGATTCAAACGAACCTTGTATTCTTCTAGTCTGTCAAAGATAGCACTCAAGACCGATATATGATCCTTCCTCTTTTTGGATTTGCCCAGGATGTCATCGACATATTCCTCAACTATTTTGTGGATCATGTCATGGAATATTAGTGTCATGGCCCTTTGGTATGTGGCCCTGGCGTTCTTTAAGCCAAATGAATTATGTTCCAGCAGTATGTTCCCCAAGGACAAGTGAAAGATGTTTTATGTTGGTCTTCCTCCGTAATTCTTATCTGATTGTAGCCTAAAAATCCATCCATTAAGGAAAGCATCTCGTGCCCCATAGTCATGTCTACAATCATATCAATGTTAGGCAACGGGAAATCATCTTTTGGGCAAGCCTTGTTCAAGTCCCTAAAGTCCATACAGATTCTTATGCCCCCAGTTGGTTTTGAAACCGGTACTAGATTGGAGACCCACTCAGGGTAGGTGATCGTTCATATGAATCCCGCATCTAGTAGTTTCTAGAGTTCCATCTTGACTAATAGAGCAATCTGTGGGTGCATCTTTCTCAACTTTTGTTTTACAGGTTTAGCTTTAGAATAGACTGCCAAGTGATGAACCACTACCTCTGGATCCAATCCTAGCATATCAGCATAGGTCCACACAAAATTTATCTTCCTCTCCTTTAAGAAGGTAGCCAACTCAAACTGTTCTTTGCATAATAATGACTCAGCGTAGTGTAGACACATAAAATTGTCCTAGGCTTGCAACTCTTAGATTATTCAACATTGCCCCTTTCATTCTTAATAATTAAATAATTTTTAATTATTTAATTATTTTCTAAAGTCATAATTCTTCTATTAATTAAATAATTTTAATTATTTAATTAATTCATTTTTATCATTTATTTCTCCTTGATTATTAAATAAATAAATTTTATTTATTTATCTAATACGTCATTAATTACCTAAAGTCTTCCTTTAATTAAATAAATTTCTTAATTTATTTAATTCCCCTTTTGTCATTTATTCCTCTTGATTATTAAATAAATAAATTTTATTTATTTAATTACGTCACTAAGCAAGTCCCCTTCTTTTAAAAATTAAATAGATTCTAATTTATTTGATTTTTGTCCATTTTCTACTATAATTAAATAATTATTTTAATTATTTAATTATTCATTAACCTCTTCTCTCATTAAATTAAATAAAGTTAATTTATTTAATTTGGTCCACTCTCTTGAATTTTGAATTAAATTATTATTTAATTCGAAATGATTCCTTTGTCACATTCTTCTATAATTTAATAATATCTTTATTATTTAATTATTCACTGGTCACCTGGAGTAAATAAATTTTATTATTTAATTTCTCCAGCAACCTCTTTGTCCGTGCCGGTCTTATCTTCCAAATTTATTCTTATCTTTTGACATCTCATTTAATTTCGACCCTTGATTGAATTATCTTATAATTCAATCTTGGCCCTTCATCCTTATCATTGCCCTAATTTTGACCTAACCCTAATGCACACAACAACATTCAATCTTGATCTTTGATTCTAGGGTTTTTTGTCATCTTCTCATCCTGGCCACACATTCAAAATTGCAGTTTTTATAAAATGGCAATTTTGTTCTCATTTGGCTCCTCTTGGTCTTTGGCTCTCTCTCTCTCTCTCTCTTGATCTTTCTCTCCATCTCATGCTCATTTTCTGTCAACTCATGGTCATTGTCATTTGCAGTCATTGTCATTCTAGTCTATTGTCAAGTCATTTCTTTTAGTAAAATCCTTCAAAACTTGCTTAGGGCTTTGTCATTAGTCATAGTTGCTCTTTTGAAATCTGAGGGCATCTCTATTTATAGCAAGCTAGGAGGTGTAACAAAGGTGAAGCATGGAAGATGAAGACCTAGGGTAACATTGTTCCTTTTGTTTTCATATTATTTCCTTTGTACTTTGTTATTTCAATGGATTTGATGTTATTGTGCTAACCCCATTAACAAATTTGGAATTTTCCCTTGATCACATTGGTGAACCTAAAATATTTTAACACATTTTGAGAAATCTTGGAGTTGAGTTTCTTTTTGTTGCAGGTTTTGTTTGATTTTTGTTGCAGGTTTGACATCATTGTGGACAAAACCCTAGTTTCCACATATTCGACTATAAATTTCAAACGCCTGTTTATTTCTTCACAAAATTTTTTCTGCAGATTGAAGACAATGTTTAGAGATTTTATTCCAAAAATAAGATTTTTTGGGGCCGATTTGAATTTTTTATAATTTATTTTCTGTTTTTCATAAAAAATAAATTTCAGAAGTAAATAATCGAAATTTTCAGATATTTTTACATTTCTGGAAAACTATTTTAATTTTAATAGGGGTCTAATCTTTAGTTTTAAAATTTTGATGTGCAATTATTAGTCAAAAAATAGATTTTTTGAAATTAGGGTTTAAAATAAATTTGCTTATATCTCACTCACGGTTACAAATATACTGACAATTTTTTTTTTGCAGATTTGGAATGACATAAGAAGCCTCCAGTAAAAAAATCAGAATTTTTGGAGCTATTTTTTATTTCTTATAATTTTTTTATGATTTTTAATAGAAAATTAATATTGGGCGTACAATAGGGAATTTTTCTGACTTCTTTACATTTCTGGAAAGCTCTCCGAAAACTAATATCAGTCTCTTCTTTGATTTTGTATTTTTCAGATCAATAATGTCTTCAAATAATCGAATCTAATTCGGCTATGTGAAAAATATGTATCTGAAATTGTAATTTTCTAATGAGTTTATTTTTTTTCATGGCTGCATTATGATATTATTTCTTTTGATTTTGTAGGGTGATCATAAGGATTTTTAGTGGCAGAAATATCATTTATACACAACAAATTGGAAAGCGAATAATCAGGTGCACATATCCCATCTTCCATTTCTTAATCTTGTTTGTCACACATTTCAATTTGGGGCATAAAATTAATCCTTGTTTGCAAACACATTTGGATTTGGGCTCTTAAAAATGAATTTTGTCTTCAATCACATATCAAAATTGGGTCTAAAATTAACCATTGTCTTCCTACACATTTGAATTGGGGTTAAAAAGAACATGTGCTTCTATTGTTTGCATACAAACATTTCATTTCTAAGGGAAATTAATCATTGTGAGTGTGAATCAAGTGCGTGTGTGATCACAAACACCTCACTTGATTTGCTTTTGTCAAATCCTTCATAGGAGGCCTGCTAGGGGATTTCATCACCCCTAGGGACGACCTCAATCGAAGTGTGAATCGAAAGACACGCTTGTTTGGAAGTTAAAATCTTGTCACTCTTGGCTAAGCCCCAAAGAACTTTATACCTTTGGGAAGTGAAGGTGAAGGGTGGGTTACCCCTTTCTCCCGGCTGTGTGGCAGGACTTGTCTTTCAAATCATTCCTTAGTCAACCTTGTGTAGACTAGCTTGAGACCTAATTGGCCATACCCACTTGCCTAGTTCTAGGACTTGTTGATGTGTCTTCTTCAAGTGTGTGCTTAATAATCACATTCATAAATTCCAAAATTTAAACTTGCTTATGTGTCTTGCGTGTGTGATTCATGTGTGTGTATTGTGTGAACATTCATTTAAACATTGTCCAATCAAGCTAAACACCAAACACATAAAGACGATTCACTCTACACATTCTTCCAACACATTTATATCCAATGACTTTCATCCTAATCACTCTTCTTAGTCACATCCTATCCATTTCATCCTAATCCATCCAAGTCATCCAATCTCATTATTCCACATCATCACCATCACCAACCTAGTCTTGGTCACCACTTGTCAAAATGGTCATAATCATAAACAAGCCAAATCCTAATCATAAGCCCAAAATCATAATCCAAGGGGGCTATCCATCTAAGACAAATCATGAGACAAAACCTAAGCCTGAAGTCATAATTCAAGGAGTCTCTTTCTCTAGTTCAAATCATAAAACAAAACCAAAACATAAAATTAGACTTCGAGGGGCTTCTCCTACCACTTCTAATAATGACATGAACGATGTTGCATACTATGAGGAACAAATTGATGCCCAAGAGCTTACACACATGTGTGATACCATGCCCGCATTCGAACACAAAGCCCTAGCATCCCAACTCCAAAACCTCCTTCAAACACTTCACCAAATACCCAAACCCCTAGACCATCAAACTATACAAAGCCTTCAAACCCTATTCCAAGATTGTCAACAAATTAAATCACCTCAAATCCAACACCTCCTAGCTCAAGCTAATCATTTCATTGCCACTTGTCAAATCCAACAATCACCACATCAACACATTTCACATCAACCCTATGTGTCACTTACATCATCATATCAACCTCATCCATCCACATATCATGTCACCCCTTCATCAACCTATCACAACTCTTCTAATTTCAACTCTTATCCACATCAATCAACCTTTCAACAATCATTGTCCTATTCAACCCCTCAATCATCATCACAACAACAAATCATATCACAAGTCCAAACACCATTTCAACCTCAACACATTCAACCACAATCCTATCTGTCACCTTCATCATCATGCCAACCTAACACATCTATCTATTATGACAATGCCACATCAACATGTCCACCCATATCACAACAAGAATATAGGATCCCAAGTCCACCTTGGCAACAACATCAAGAGCATTTAAGTCTTAATGCCACCTTTGACAAGGGGAACATCAATCTAGTCCATGCACCCTTACCACCATCCAATCAAATGAATATCCCTAATCCACCATGTCCTAGTCCTAATCCATTGGCCACTCCATCTTCTAACCCATCAAACTCTTCATTACCCCCACCATCATCTAATCCTCCATCAAATCAATCCCTTACATTTAGATATTTAAAGCATAAATTGATGGCATTATCTAAATCCACCAATCCACCTACAAAGGATGTGACCCAAAGGCTACAAGAAAGGAATCAATTACCACCATGTCATTCAACACATATACTTGAACATACAAAAGAGTCCTCAAATGTCATGCCAAGTCCTTCAAGTCAACCATGTCATCCACAACCCCTTGAGCCAAGTCAAGAGTCTCCCCTCATAAGTCCAAGTCACCCTCCATCATGTCTCCATGTTGTTGACCATCAAGAAAATGTCAAGTCTCTCCAACAGTCATCCCCTTGCACTTCCATTCAAGCAGCCCAAGAGGTATATCAAGAGTCTACTCCCAAGCATGTGGAAACATCAAGCCCTAGTCCTAATCAAGATCAAGTCATTTTCATCCAACCCATCCATAATATATATCTTTTCTATGATCAAGATGATATGCATAGTGATGAAGAGCCTATGCATGAGAAACTTGATCCTATACCCATCCATGAGCAAGATATTCCAATTTCACCTCCATCTAGCACCATCCATGACCTTCAAATATCCACTTCCCTTGATGACACAAGTGCCTCCCAAGCACACATAGAAGATCAAACAAATACCTTGGATCTAAGTGAACACAATGCTAATCAAGATTCTTTAAATCCTCCATCATCCACTATCGACCCCATTGCAAGTCCTCCATCATATCTACTTGGTCTTTCCAATAAGGAACTTGTGTCTAGCGTTCCACCTACACCTAGTCCCATTGTCCATTACATACCCCAAGGAAACCAGTCTCAAGATGTTGGTATTTCCTCCATGCATTCTAAGTCCACTTTCCATCATAAATCCTACCATACACCTAAGACATATGTTGCCATCCCACCACCGTCATCCTACAAATGTCAAAAGCATGTGACCATACACCTTCCTCCATCCAATTTACCACCATTACTTCCAACTCCTAATATCCCTCCATCCACTTTACCACCATTACTTCCAATACCTAATATCCCTATCATTCAATCCTCTTATCCATTTACCCATAAATCCTTTAAACATCTTAATCATGACCAATCAATGCACACATTGTCTAAACATAAAGCTTCCACTCATTCCACCAAACCCAAGGGATTCCAAAATAAAAATTTGGATGCCTCTATTTATAAAGTCAAAAATTCTAAAGGTCTTAATTCCTTAGAATACAATTTCAAAAAGTCAAAGCCAAGTACATCTAAAAAGCTGTATAAGCCCATACCTTCAAAAGAAAAGTCTAAAAACAAAATGGTTTGGGTACCTAAGCAAAAGGAAGGCAAGTCGAATGAGGCATCCATGTCACAAAAATCCCAACCATCCACTTCCATCCAAAATGCACATTCCATCAAAAAATCTCAAATTCTGAAAACCCACAAGAAAAATAAAAGTCATAAAAATACTAAGTCTATGTGGGTACCTAAAGCACTTCATCACCCATCTCCTAAGCAAACATCTCCATTGCTTCCTACACCCCGTCCACACCAAAAGCTTCAATGCTTATCACAATGTGTGCAACCATTGGTCATGGTTCCCTTCCATTTCACAACAAGCCCTTATACCTCCATCTCATCACCCCCCATCCACTATCCTACATATCTTCCCCATCACATCCCTATGGTCCATGCCTTTGGTTAAGCCTCCCCATTCCTCTTTTGCATAATTCCTATATAATCTACCATTTTACTCTATAATACACATCATAATCCATCATCTACCTACTCCATCTCCCTTTCATGTCATCCCTTACCAACATCTATGCGCATAATGACATTTGACATGGTCCATGCAATGACATCTATCTCTAGTGGGACTATTGCCTTTCATGCAACTAGACACTTGAGTCCCTCTTATCCATATTCCCCTATCCAAAAAGTCAAAAAAAAAGTCAAAAAAAAAGATAAAAAGAAAAGAAAAGAAAAAAAGTAAAGAGAAATCCCTTCGTCCAATGGTGAAAACCTGGTAAACAGGCGCCTTGGATAAGTACCATGATGAAAACCTGGCAAACAGGCATCATGTGTAGTTTGATCTTCTATGTCACTTACACTTGGGGGCACAATGTCTTATCTATCCAACCTATCATTTTTATGTCATATCATTTCCATCCTACCTACCATCTTTAGCCATTATACCTACCTATCATATTGGGTCCACTTATCCACTCTTCTCCTTTTGATCTTGATGAAGATATAGGGGCAAAGTGTTGAAACATGTTTTTTGGGTATCTCTTGACATACCTCATCCTATCTAAACCAATCATATCATTATCCTATGGTCATCAGCTTTGTCACGAAAAATCCTAAGTCTTGTACCTAGAATGGGGCATGTCATTCCTATGCGACATAGTCTTTGGAGGTCACATCGTTGCTCTCTTATGCATACATCCATTTCATCCATTAATCCCATTTATCTCCTTGCACCTAGACTTGGTTTTCCCCTTGTCATTGGTATCTAGCACAAAGGCTACCCAAATTTTCATCCATTGACACCTCAAAAATGTCAAAAATCCAAAAAAAATCATAAAATGACAAAAAGACAAAAAACATCATAAAATGTCCTGAAAAAAAAAAGACAAAAACATCATAAAATGTCCTAAAAAAATAAAATCATAAAAGGTCCAGAGAAAAACACAAAAAACATTCAAATCAATGTCAAAATCCAAAAAATGGAGTCAAAGTCAGTCATGTCAGTCAGTCCATGTCATTGTCGAACTACGTTGTCTCTGCGCATTTGCTACATAGGCAAGGCCATCAGTCGATGAGTCCCCGAGACATGAGGTCAGTCCTTTTAGGTTGGTCCAAATAAAATCATGGAATTTGTCACAATCGTCACATCGGTCAAATAAGTTAGACAGTCAAAATCAAACACAAGACAGTCATTTGAAATGTCAATGTCAAAATTGGTCAAAATTAGACAACACAATCCAATCAATCATACAGTCAACATCAATCAACTTGCCAAAACACATTAGTCAAAACAATGTCAATCTCGTCACTCTTTGGTCCTCTTCAAGATGTGTCCTTCTTGGAGTTAGACCTCGTCAAAATGTCCTTTTCCTTTTTCAGGATGTGTCCTTCCTGACAATAGGCCCCGTCAAACCGGCAACACTGTCAAATTGGAAAAACTCTTAAACTGTCAAAACTATCAAACCGACCAGAAATCAATCTTTGGCAAACAAACATTGGCAAACAAAATTACATGGCTGTTAATCTTTCTTATCTTTTGGCTATCTTGGCTATTTTGTCTTATTTTTTTTGTACTATCTTTTTGGTCATGTTACTAGCTACCTCGAGGATGTCCCATGAAGGATTTAGAGGTGCGATGACATCTCCTGGCCTATTTTATTTATTTTTGACTGATGTCTGTGGGTTGTCTTGACAAAAACACTGGGGCAACTTTGCCCTTAATATGAGTTAGGACATTCCTTGTCTGTGACTGTCTATTTTTCAAGTGGATGACCTTGCACACCTTGGTCTATGTCATATCATGGTGTTTGTTGTCCATTTGTGTCATTTTTACTGCCCAATGATGATTAAGAGCAATAAATATTAAAAGTCCTATGGTAAGGTTTGAAGGATTTGGTCTAGGAACTAACATGCATCTTCTTTAGTCTTGTCATCTTCTCTCTCCCATCTCATATAGGCATTGCATCCATATCATCATCCATATCTTTTGCACTAACATTTCTTTGTCTCTTCATATTCTAGTCTTCTCATCCATTTCGAGAGCACACATGTTCTTGGAACCTGTCTGTCCTCTCGAGGGGGCATACCACAACCCTCCTCATCATTCTTCCTCATCTTATTTTGCACTGGGGCATATTTTTGACTTATTTTCTTTGTCACAATGCGACATGCTACATTATGACAAAGAGGGGCAAAATGTAGACACATAAAATTGTCCTAGGCTTGCAACTCTTAGATTATTCAACATTGCCCTTTCATTCTTAATAATTAAATAATTTTTAATTATTTAATTATTTTCTAAAGTCATAATTCTTCTATTAATTAAATAATTTTAATTATTTAATTAATTCATTTTTATCATTTATTTCTCCTTGATTATTAAATAAATAAATTTTATTTATTTATCTAATACGTCATTAATTACCTAAAGTCTTCCTTTAATTAAATAAATTTCTTAATTTATTTAATTCCCCTTTTGTCATTTATTCCTCTTGATTATTAAATAAATAAATTTTATTTATTTAATTACGTCACTAAGCAAGTCCCCTTCTTTTAAAAATTAAATAGATTCTAATTTATTTGATTTTTGTCCATTTTCTACTATAATTAAATAATTATTTTAATTATTTAATTATTCATTAACCTCTTCTCTCATTAAATTAAATAAAGTTAATTTATTTAATTTGGTCCACTCTCTTGAATTTTGAATTAAATTATTATTTAATTCGAAATGATTCCTTTGTCACATTCTTCTATAATTTAATAATATCTTTATTATTTAATTATTCACTGGTCACCTGGAGTAAATAAATTTTATTATTTAATTTCTCCAGCAACCTCTTTGTCCGTGCCGGTCTTATCTTCCAAATTTATTCTTATCTTTTGACATCTCATTTAATTTTGACCCTTGATTGAATTATCTTATAATTCAATCTTGGCCCTTCATCCTTATCATTGCCCTAATTTTGACCTAACCCTAATGCACACAGCAACATTCAATCTTGATCTTTGATTCTAGGGTTTTTTGTCATCTTCTCATCCTGGCCACACATTCAAAATTGCAGTTTTTATAAAATGGCAATTTTGTTCTCATTTGGCTCGCTCTTGGTCTCTGGCTCTCTCTCTCTTGATCTTTCTCTCCATCTCATGCTCATTTTCTGTCAACTCATGGTCATTGTCATTTGCAGTCATTGTCATTCTAGTCTATTTTCAAGTCATTTCTTTTAGTAAAATCCTTCAAAACTTGCTTAGGGCTTTGTCATTAGTCATAGTTGCTCTTTTGAAATTTTAGGGCATCTCTATTTACAGCAAGCTAGGAGGTGTAACAAAGGTGAAGCATGGAAGATGAAGACCTAGGGTAACATTGTTCCTTTTTTTTTCATATTATTTCCTTTGTACTTTGTTATTTCAATGGATTTGATGTTATTGTGCTAACCCCACCTAACATTTTAGAATTTTCCCTTGATCACACGTAGAATGTAATATGAGGAGTTTCTTGTGTTCCCAGATTGATGGGGTTGCATTTTTCTACTAGCATAGCCGACTTTTCTTGGTGTATAGCTGTAAGAGGAAGATTGAATCCCCCATCCTCAGGCACCTTAGAGAGGTTTTCACCATTGGATGCATCCTTTCATTTTACTTTTTCAGAGTCGGAGAGTGCCACAAGGTGGTTTTCACTCAAGGACTTGGAGATTATTCTCAATTTTTTATTTTTGCGACTGAGGGATTCAATCATTTCTCCATAGTATGCATGTGTATCCAGCTCTATGATAAAACCTACCTTATGATCCCCACATGGAATGTCATCCCTAAGTCCCATGAATTCTGAGAGTGCCTCATCGTTTTCAAATATGTCAAGAATTGGTGGTCCTTGTTGGTCGTAATCAATCAGTTGGGGATAGACTAATCGGATTTCATTGCTTTAGTTTTCAGACTCATAAGACAAGGTGCTAATCATAAGGACGTTAGTATCCTCAAACAGCAAAGGTAATCCAATTTTTGGTGACTCAGTTAAATCAGTGGGCATTCCTAAAGTCATGGAGGATTGTGGAGTAGCTACGGATTCCTGAGGAGGCATTCGGTTATGTCTGCCATGGGCACCTCGACCAAGTACAGTTACCTTAGGAGTAGGATGACCAATGCCAAGATTTTTTATTTGCTTCTCAGGTATAATGGGTATTACATGCCCGTTATTATCTTGGCCTAACCCTTGGTTCTGGTTATAGCCCATCAAGAGCATCATCTTCATACCTTTGTTTCGTTTGTCCATAGGCAATTCAACTACCGATATATCATCTCGATAGAGGAGATGAGATAGGTCCCCATCTAATGTTTCCTGACCAAGATCTCATGCACTTGTGAAGGTGGGGTTTCGTTCATAGGAGCCTTGAGATGTTGAAGCTTCTTGTGATTGTGGTCGTCCTCTTGATATAGGAGACTGTGGTAGCTCTCCTACTACAAAATCATTCTTAGGCATTGAATAGTTTCCACAACCATCATCTTGTATTATGACTTTGATATCAGAAAAGGTGGGGATGGCGGGGGTGGAGGGTGTCTCTATCACAGAAGTGAGAGTGGCAGGATCCACGTAAGGTGTTGATGGGCCTTCATCGTTCTTGGGTACTTGCGGGATCTTGTAGTATTTTGCCTCTAGATTTTTGCAGTAGGCAAATGGCTCAGGATCTCCGTGGATAGTAACCTCTTGACCTTCATGTGTGAATTTCACACATTGATGAAAGGTTGAAGCTACAGCTTGCATTGCATGTATCCATGGTCGCCCTAGGAGAATGTTGTATGGTAAATCGAGGTCCAAGACCTGACAGTTGGTTTGCATGATGGCGGGTCCAACCTGGACAGGAAGCTGAATGGTGCCTTGGGATACCCTTTCCTGGTCATCGTATGCTCTTATTGTGATTCCTTTTCCTTTGTCAATTGAATCCTCTGAAATGTTCAAATTCTTTAGAAGCTTTAAGGAGCAAATATTTAAGCCTGCACCTCCATCCACCAAGACTCTCTTGACTTTCTTTTTATTTACGTACTCCTCCAGATGAAGTGCACGGTTGTGAGATGGTTGTGTGGGGAAGTCTTGTTCAGAAAATGTAAGAATGTTAGGTGTGGTGATACTTGCAACCATAGCTTGGAATTGTTCTGCATCTAGATTTGTGGGGATAGTGGATGATGCCAAAGCTTCTTCTAGAATATTTTTGTGCACAGATGAGATTTTGAGTAACTCCATGATGGAGATATGTGTAGAGGTTCTTTTCAATTGATCCAAGACATTATAGCCACTAGGGTTAGACCTTGGATTGGATGTGTAATTTCTGCTTGGTTGGGATGGTGTTGTAATGGTAACCTTTCCACCTCTTGTGGTGACTCCATGATTGGCTTGGGCCCCTTTGATGGTGATGACTCCACAAAACTCATCTAAACAAGTGACAACACCCTCGTATGTGTGGTTGACGTTTTTATAAGCCCCTTTTCCTTTGTCTTGATCTTTGTTTCCTTTGTTACCATGATTCAGCATCAGATTCGTGTAAATCTTGAGATCTTTGTTTCCTGATGGTGCTTCCACATCTATGATTTTGTCATCTATGAGGTCTTCAATTAGATTTTTGAGCCTCATGCAGTTGTTTGTCGTGTGTCCCTTGAGTTTGTGGAAGTTGCAAAGATAATTCTCATTATACCATGGTGGCTTGACCGATGGTTCTTGATAATTATTATGTGTAGGGACCATTATCAATTTTTCATCTACCAATCTTTTCATGATTGCTTCAGCAGGTTCCCCAAGGGGTGTGCATTTTTGTTTGGGGAAGAATTTGTTTCATTGTGGTCCTCCCTGATTATTAGTGTTGTTTGTGTTTTGGTTATGGGATGGTTGGACCACAGTATTGACTTGTCAATTGCTTTGATTGGTATTTTGTTGTTGTTGTTGTTGGGATGGTGGATTGTTCTTCTGTGGGGCACTAATGACAACTTTGGCATCAACGACACCATCATTGGTTACATTACGATTCTTTGCCCATGTTCGTGGTTTGTCATGATAACTGGATGATGAGCGGCCTTCTTGATATGATGAAGTTTCTCCCTGTGTGGCAAGGGCTTGTTCGATATTGAGCACCCTAGGGATCAACTGGTCGTAAGTGGTGATGTTTTACACTTTGAGGTTGAAGGCCAAGGGCCCATCAAGATTCACAATGATAGTTCCCACTTGTTGCTCTTCAGGCATGGACCACTTGCTTCGATTAGCTTTGGATCGCCATCGTTATAAGAAAGCACCGAATGATTCATTTTTTCCTTGTTTGAGAGCTGATAATTCCTGTAAGCTAACCTCCATGGGAGTGTTGAAGGAATAATTTTGTATGAAGGAATCTATGATTTCTTGGAATTTTTTTATTCCAGAAAGTTGAGAAAACCAATCAATAGCATTTCTAGCCAAGCTTCTTGGGAATAATCTCATCAAGTACATTTCGTCGTAAGCCACCTCCATGCAATGTACTTGGAATTCCCTGATGAGATCTTCAGGGTTACCCGTTCTGCAATATTTGTCAAATTTAGGGATCTCAAACCCTTTTGGGAATGGTTTCATTTCTATGCTCCTATCAAATGGATAAGGGCATAGGTTTTTTTGTGGTTTTGGTGTCCTTCCTGATTGAAGGTCAAGCACTTGTTGTGACAAAATTTTTATTTGTGCGGTGACATCCAATTGTGGATCAGGAGGTGGAATGAAGGTGTTCTGGGGGGGTGGAGTGGGTGTTTGAATGGGTGGAATGTTTGCTTGTTGTGCCATGTATGCTTTCAACAATGCTTGTTGTTGATCTTGTTGTTGTTGCGCTAATAGAGCTTGTTGTTGTGCTTGTTGTTGTTGGTCCAACAATGCTTGTTGTTGGTCAGCTAGGGCTTGCTATGCTGCTTCTTGTTGCTCTTGGTATTGCTCTAATGCTTGTTGATATGCGAGTTGTTGGGCTGCTTGTTGTTGTGTGAAGTACTGTGCTTGTGCTTGCGCTCGTGCTTGGGCATCTTGGGCATCTTTTGTAGCTTGAGCAGCTTGTGCGGCTTGAGCAGCTTGTGCGGCTTGTGTGACTTGAGCAACTTTTTGTTGTTGTTGCAACAAAGCTTGGGCTTGTGCCACTTGTTGTGCTTGTTGTTGTTGCAGCGATGTTTGAGCTTGAATTTGCTGTGAAGCTTGAGAAGCATGTGTGGCTATAGGCGCTTGCTAAATTGTTTGATATTGTTGGAGCAATTGTTGGTATGCTTTGAATGCAGCGTTGTAATGGCTTACTTGGCTTGGTCGCAATGGTGGTGGTGGTGGGATCGGAATTGCGTTGGATGGAGTGGTGGGAGTTTGAGATGCACTTATAGCGATGGTGGTGGTGGGAGGTTGCGATGTAAGGGGTGTGATGGGGGTAGTGGAAGTTTGAGGTATAGTGGATGTAGTGGTTGGAATGAATGTGGTGATAGGTGCATTTGGGATGGGTGAAGTGATAGGAATGGTGGGACTAGGTGAAGTGGTAGGAATGGTATAGATGAGTGAAATAGTGGGTCTTTGAGAGACCATATTTTGATTAGCTATCATGCATTGGTTTGATGTGGATGGTGTGTTTGAAAGATGTGATGTACCCCCTTGGTTGGATGAATTGATTTGGATGGGGTGATTTATGTTAGGGAAAGGTGGAAGTTTAGGTAAAGGGGAGATCCCTAAACCAAAATATGGTGTTGACGTGGTGGGAGGTGTGAATGATTTGAATGGTGGAAAATTTTCTTGTGCAAATGAAGAGACAAATCTGTAAGGTCTCTCTATTTCGGATGAGCTTGCTTGTACCAAAGGTCTAGACACTTGCGTGTCAAGGGAAAATGATGAGGTGGTATGGTAAGGAACCTCAGATGTATCGATAAATCCAAGTGGGTTGTAAAGTGGATTTTGATGCGTGTTGAAGAGGGTATCATCCTCATTGATAGTAGGTTCTATGGTGGTAATGGAAGTGGTTGATTGTGGAAGGGTGTTTTGGTCATTTGGTACAAGAAGCTCATCCTCAATAGTGTTGAGAATTGATGGATTTATTTTAGCCATTGCGCGAAGAAACTTTTGTAGTTTTGGTTGTTTGAGCATCTCAAGAACTTCTTCCTCACTTAGTTTTGTTGGTGTGATGTCTTCCACCAAGACCTCTTTTTGTGGATCGTGTGTAGTGATAGTGAGGTCTGGAAGTGGTGTGTTTTGGATTTCTGGAATGTTTTGGCTTAGATCACTTGTGGTTGATGTTTCTTGATTTAACTCCATGTTCCTCTTGTGTTGTGATCTTGTTTGAACCATAAAAGAGCAAACTAGGATGTGTAAAAGATCAAAGATGTGAAGATGAAAGGTGTATGATATATGGGTGAGAATGGAGTTTTGAATTTGTATTGAAAATCTTGATGTGATGCTAGGTACTTTGGGTTTGCTTTGATTGATGTTTGTTTGATGTTTAGACTTTGAATTCTATCTTTTGAATGTTGATGTTTGAGCAAGAGATATCCCCAAGATGTTTGGATGATGATCTAAAAAAGATAACTAATGCTCATAAAGGATAATTTGATTTAGGAGTGAGAATAGGATGTGTCTACTCACAAGCTAACCAAAAGATAATCCAAATTAGTGATGGGAGAAGGATGCATCTATCCACCATTAATTTGAACAAAGTGATAATTCAACTAAGCATGTGCAAAAGGATTCATTCACACACACTTGAGTTGAACAAGTTTGTTTGATGTTTGAAGAATTCAAAGTCTCATGTTTGAAAAGTTTTGATGTCTACCAAAGGAGCCTAGCATAGTTGTGTCAAGATTTTCTCAAAATGTTGGTGAGATGTTTATGGTTGATGATGTTTTTGATGGATGAATGTTTGTTTTGATCTTAGAATAACCCTAGTTTAGACTTTTGTTTAACAAGACCAAGGTATTGAAGAACATGTTATGCCCTAAGCAAGGTATCCAATCCCTTGAAACAATCTTGGATTTTGTGTGTAGTAAAATGAATATAAAGTGGGGTTGTCTCTTGAAGCATGTCTATAGAAATTAGCCAACAACTTTTCTCTAAAATCATATAACCTTTTGAGTCTTTGTTGATGTTGTTTTGGGCTAAGTTTCCTTTTCTTGGGTTTTTGTATCTTGATCTTGTGAGAAATCATTGAAAAGACATGTGTGGGGCTCAATTGCTTATCTTTGCTTTTAATGACTTCTTTTTACCAAATACACTTTCTTGATTATGTTTCAAACTAAAGATGTCCTATGTCAAAATTCATTTTCTTCCCACAAAGTGTTGTGTGGGAGTTCCAAGAAATTGAGGCAAAGGGATTTCCTAGGTTAACCCTAGTTAGAGCAAATGACGATATAAATTCAAGTGCTAAGAAACCTCTAAGGACATGATCCCAAGGGAAAGCAACAACACTTAAATTTGTCAAAAGGTATTTGCTCTATCAAAAGGGGTTTGAAATTTGCATGATCATGTTTAAGTGTTTGTTTTCCGATGTTTACAAACAAGCATGTGTTTTTGTAACCCAAAAGCATGTACAATCCTATGGATGTGATAGACAATGTTTGTTGAGTCCCCACTTCGACAAGTCTAGCTACGCCTACTTTTAGCGGATGGTTAGATGCTTGGCCCCACTGGCTCCCCTCCACGATATAAATTCAAGTGCTAAGAAACCTCTAAGGACATGATCCCAAGGGAAAGCAACAACACTTAAATTTGTCAAAAGGTATTTTCTCTATCAAAAGGGGTTTGAAATTTGCATGATCATGTTTAAGTGTTTGTTTTCCGATGTTTACGAACAAGCATGTGTTTTTGTAACCCAAAAGCATGTACAATCCTATGGATGTGATAGACAATGTTTTTTGAGTCCCCACTTCGACAAGTCTAGCTACGCCTACTTTTAGCGGATGGTTAGATGCTTGGCCCCACTGGCTCCCCTCCACGACACTCACTTATACGGGGCAGCCAAGCACCAACACCCATGAAACTCCCATGGCATGCTTTCCATCTCTACTAAAAGCCGTAAAATTGTGGGGCGGCTTCGAACGACCGTTCTTGCACCAACAAATAGATAGGATTTTGGCTTTTTCTAAACAAGGGTTTTAATAAGGACTTTCCATTCATGGAGATTGACCATACGACAAGAGTCCCCTTCGGATCCATCTTGTTCGAGCCAACCGATGATAATGGCATTTAACCAATACCCACATTTATATCCCGTTGGAAATACTCTTGGCTTTAGAGTGTTACCGGTTGAGTCGTTCCCTTGGGTGAGTACTTTTTCCCCAAGGCAGGCCCTCTAGGATAAACAAAGTGAATGAAGAACAATATTCATAATTTGATCAATCCCGTAGGCAAGGAGAGAGAATATATGCTAACAAAGCCCCCACTCACATCACAATAGTTTGTTCAATTTTAACCCAAATTGAAGTGTGGAGTTGTTGCTTTATCTCAACCCAAAGTCATGGAAAAGACCTTTGATTCTCAAGATCACTATAAAGCACGAGAGAAGCGCATACGTCCTTTTCCAATGGCTTTAGTCTAAGTAAGCCCTCACAAACAAACAAAACTACACTTGTTCTTTGTAAACCCTCAAATGCAATGATGATTTCATTTTAAAGCACCAAATGAAGTGTGAGAAATTGCCTTGTTCAATTGTTAATCCAATAAACCAAATCTAGTAAGTTGTGATCCTAAAGTTCATTTTAGCCTTTGCAAGAAATGGAAAAGGTTCTTTTTAAGCCCAAATGAAAACTAGTGTCCTAAGAAGGAGAAGGATGAAAAATTCTTTGAAGAAGTGTTAAACAAATGCTTAAGTGTTAAAAAACACTTTTATTAGACAAAATATCATCCCCATGCTCCTCTTTCTTTTGATTTTGATTTCCAACCTATCGATCAACCCTCCTTCTAGCACCAATATGTGAACCCCTAATTCGAAGTGCCTACAAAAAACACAACAACAAACAATGTTAGAGAGTTATTTTGTAAGCATGAACAAGGATTCCCCATGAAATCCATTCACAAAGCTAAAAATAGGAAATAGAACAAAGAAAAAAATGAAAAACATAATGGAAATATGAAATCCTAATTTAGCATGCAAACATTTGATCCCATGGGGGAGTTGGTGAAAATAGGTGTGTGGAGATTTTCCCTTTCCCAACTCCTTGAATGAAAATGTTGATTGAAGATGATTAATCCACTTGATAAGTCCCTCAATGAGCTCCAAAATCTGCAATAAACTAGTTAAGAAGATGGATGGAATTTGAGAGATATTTGTGCATAATAACTTTGCATAATTGTGGATGATCAAATGCATGGTGAAGCATTCTATTTATAGAATGTTGAAATGGAAACAAAGCCAAAATAGAGCAATGTGGGACAAAGATTTGGCCAATGGCAAAATGCCACTTGTCCAAATGTGATTGGATGAGGAATGAGCAAGTTTTGACAAATGTGCCAATAAATGCATTTTTGAATTTGAATTTTTGAGAAAAGACATGTAAGAGGGGGAAAGAAAATTGCATTAAATGCCCCTTGGCTCAAGAATATTCCTCCAAAAGATGCTTTGTTGAGGGAAAATGAAGATTTAATAAATCAATAAATTGATTTATTTGTGCAAGTGGGAAAAGCTAGAGGATTTTGAAGATTAGATTAGATTTAATCAATATTTGATCAACTTAATGAAGATTAGGAAGTTTGACTTATTTTGACTTAGATTTTTGGATTAATTTAAATCAAACAAGAGAGGAAATGATTTAATGAGTTTAATTAAATAAACATGTTTTGATTATTTAATTAAAGAGATTGAAGTAAGATTAAATTAAATAAGATTTTAATTTATTCAATTTAATAGATAGACTTTAGAGATTTAATTAAATAAAATTAATTATTTAATTAAAAGAGATAGAGAATGATTTAAGAGACTTAATTAAACACATGATTTGTTTAATTAAGAGAAGAGAACAAATGAATTTAATCAAATAAAGATATTCAATTAAATGGTTAGGTTGGGGAATGATTTAGGATGAAATTATGTCAGTAGTCAGACTTAGATGCGCAATGTCAACTTGTACATTTTGCGTGTCTACAGTTTGTAATAAGCCTCATTCACCAGAATATTATGTTGTAGCCCAAAGAATGCAAGAAGAAGGAATGTTGATGGGAAACGGTGGAGAAGATCACACAATATATTTGACTTCAAATACTTTTCACTGTGTTGAGGAGAGGTACTCATCTTCAAAGGATGAAGGTTATGAGTATGATGTTTCAAATTAGAAGTACAATGTCCACATGGCTAAACAACAGATTCTTTCTAACTCTAGGGATGATTATGCATAACCACATTCTGATGAGACGCCTACTCAGGACAGCATGAGGAAACTCACTGAGGAGGAGATAGAGAGATTAACTGTTGCTGCAATTGAAGAAGCAAAAAGTAAGTATTGGTTAAGAAACAAGACAGTAAATGAGAAGGAAGGTGTCCCTAGGGGAATCTTTATGAAGGATCAAAAAGTGACACAAGGAGCTTCAAAGAAAACAGAAAACAAACAAAATGATAAAAGCGAACAAAAGCTTGTCCAAAAGGAGGAAGTAAAAGAATTACATAAAGAAATACAAAAGACTGATCAACCAAGTAAAAGAGAAAAAGAAGAGAACAAAGGAGAAACATCAGAACAAAAGAAAATGATTAAGGCAGAAGGTTCTTCTTTTGACTTTACTCAGGCTTTATCTCAGGTAAAGATGTTTGTTCCACTACTTGAGATGATGAAAATTAAGGAATACAGAGACAGTGTTGTTTAATTAATAACAAATGAAAATGAAAAGAATATAAATTCTGAAAGTAAGATGACTGCTAAAAATAAGCAAGAAAAATTAAATATCCCAGAAGTGTGCCTTAGTAATTTGGTGTTAAATCTCCCACCAGTTGATCCTTTTTTCACTACATTACTAATAAATAACAAATTGTTGAGGATTTGCATGATAGAATCTGGCACTGCCATGAATATTATGCTAGTAGGAGTTATGAAACAACTTGGTATGTGGGTGGATACTACTGGAGGGAAGTGCTATGCAATGGATAACATACGTGTTCCTGTGGTGGGTATAATGAAAGATGTTGAAGTCAAGTTAGTTGCTTATCCTCAGGTGGCATATAATATTGATATAATAGTAATTGACACCCCTCCTCAATTTGGGAT